>OZ004625.1:3600000-4200000 GCA_963924575.1 Pycnomerus fuliginosus | reverse complement strand
GTACAGGCGTGTTAAAAACATCGATCCTTTTCGTTCAAAAATCTCTTATTGTTTGGATTGAACGAGCAAGGTACAGAATAGGGCATATCGAAATTTCGTTCATGTTTTCGTTCAGGCGCCTTCTTTCATAAACGAAATCGTTCGTAAACGAAAAAATGCAGCAGAGAAGCGGCTGGAACCTCCCCATCGCGTGGATCTTTGTATTCTGTGTAGATAGTAGTCAATTCAACAGAATTTGTCATCCACTGTCAGCCCGCTCCCTTTTAATGAGAAAGAATTTTTTCTCTATTTTCCACTGAAATGGCAGAAACTGTGAATACATTTTTAGAACCAGAATTTGATCGTCTTTCTAATGGCGACATAAAAAAGGAGGCCTTGCTTTAAAATTTAAAGTTGATATGCTTAAATGGCACTTCCCGTGGACCAATTGCTTCCAAAAGCCTTTCAGGTCTTTAACGGGTCACCCAATCTCCATGTAGCAAATTTCAGCCAAATCGATTCACTAATCTGGGCTATAATGTATCTTTAGTGGTACTACAAAATTTCGATTTTTTGACCCAAAGAGCACTAAATGCGAACGAATTTTGTCTTATTTAAAACCAGAATTTGAAGACCTTTCTGATTGTGACAATAAATCTTTCAAAAACTTGTTTTGGATGGTTAAATGAGTGAATAATTTTAAAGTTGGAAATTGGTGTGCCAAAACGGCACTTTCCGTGGGCCGATTGAATCCAAAATTTGTTCAGCTCTTCGACGTGCAATACAATGTCTATGTGCAAAATTTCAGCCAAATCGGTTCAGGGGCTTGGGCTGTACCGCGATTTAAAAGTCCGCTAAAAATCATTTTTTTTTAAATTTTTGGTCAAAAGGGCACTAAGAATGAATGCATTTTTAGAAGCAGAATTTGAAGGCCTTTCCTATCGTGACGTGAAAAATGGGGGTTTGCATTTAAAATTTAAAAGTTGATGTGCCAAAATGGCATTTCTAGTTGCACGATTGGCTCCAAAAGCTTTTCAGATCTAAGTTGGGTTATGAGATGCCTACGCACCAAATTTCAGACAAATCGGTCTAGTAGTTTTGGCTGTGGCGTGTTTACAAACGTACGTACGTACGTACATACGTACGTACGTACGTACACACACACAGACACATTTTGAAAACCGCTTTTTTGGGTTCCTGAGACCTCAAAACGTGAAGATCTGGTGCTATCTCGAATTCGAAAATTTTAGTGATTGCAGTAACCTCCCATTTTTTTAAAATTTTGTTGGAGTTGGGGAGGTTAAAATTACAGAATAGGGGGGTAAGTCTGTTTTTAACACTGATTTAAATTCTTTATCCAGATTATTGAGGAAACACGATGTAGCAGCCAAAGACATTCACGGTAAGACATTTTTCGAATAAAATTTCAACGAATCTTTTTTATTTAATTAATAAAATCGTTTTTTGAAAAAGTGAGGTTAGCCGCATCTTTTTTATCCAAAAATCCTTAATTTTTCATCAGATTTATTATTTCCCTCTTTATCCCACAATCCCACAAACTTAAGACGCGTATTCGAATGGGAATCATATTCCTTATTTCCATATCCCCACTCCAATGAGAACTGTCATATTTGACATTTGCTCTTAGGACAACCATTCCATTCATTTTACGTGGGGGTAAGTTGGTTTTTAATAAAATTCTAATAATTTAATTGATAAATCGCCATATTCCAGTGCATTTTGAGTGCCAAAGTTGTTCCTGGGAGATTTACAACAGCGTTTGACTGCCAGAAAGTTTGAAAATTTAAATTTTATTGGGTTATGGCATATTTGAGGTTATGACGAAAGTAAGTAATTATTGATAATATTGCATAATATCTAACATAAATTGAACGATAATGCCCTCCTTTTGTGCAGTGGTACCCTGCATGCCAAGGGACATGCGAAATGTAGACAAGTTTGTTTAGTTTGCCATCGGAGAAGATGTTTGTGGTGCTATTAAATGTACAGATATAGATATAGAGTAAACTACATCACACAGTGTGCAGTTAGTGACAATAACTATTTCTACAGATGTTATGGGTTGAACACAGTGTTCCTTAATCTAACTGACCTTAAGATGCATAACAGGCATATATGCTACTTACTCCGCTATTTCTTATGGCAAATTAAAGAAACTTTTTTCTAGATTTCGCATGCCCGTATTGGAGCAGCCTACCACTGCACAAAATGAGGGCACTATCAATCAATTTATGTTAGATCTTATGCAATATTATCAATAAATTACTTGCTTTTGTCATAACCTCAATTATGCCATAACCCAATAAAATTTAAATTTTAAAACTTTCTGGCAGTCAAGCGCTCTCGCAAATCTTCCAGGCACAACTTGGCCCCTCGAAATGAATTGAAATATGGCGATTTATCACTTAAATAATTAGAATTTTATTAAAAACCACCTTAGCCCCACGTAAAATGAATGCAATGGTTGTCCTACGAGCAAATGTCAAATGTGACAGTTCTCTTTGGAGTGGGGATATGGAAGTAACGAATTTATCTGATCGGTACGAGCCTTCAAGGTTTAAGATTGCAAGTCGATTCGGCGGGATGTATTCTACCATAGTTCCACTAGACTTCATAGTGAAAAAAGAAAAACACTAGTTCCACTAGTTGGTGAGATGTGCGAGAGGGAGAGAGACAAAACATAAAGTGAAGTTAAAATGGCTGACGAAACTGACAGTTATCCTCTACATAAGTCTGTTTTTAACACTGATTTAAAATCTTTATCCAGATTAGGGATGTAAAAGTGTAATATTACAAAAATGTAATTACGTTTGTAACATAATATTACCGTAATATTACAAAATCTAAATTACGTTACGTTACAAAAAATCTAACCTCACTATTTTTTGACGTTTCGGCGCTCGGTAACTTCTGTGACAGACATGTGTGAACGTGCTGGGCTTAGGTAATTATACAACTGAGATCTTATTGTTTGTGTATAATCTAAGTTGAAAATTGCCAGGTTGTCTTGAATCATCATGGGGAAACAGCAAGCCAGCGCAAGGAAGATTTTCATTAAGCAAAAGCCGGATAAAAACAAAAGACAAAACATTTACAAGTGTCTGTACTGTAAATGGAGAACGGCAGAGAATGCCACTAGAATGTTTCTACATGCGAAATCTAAATGTACCAAGATACCTAACAATATAAGAAGAGCTATTATAAAATCTACTGGGCAAAACGTGAAAGCATCTTTAGATAATTCAAGCCAAACAATCTATTCAAGTTCTAGAGTTTTTGATGAGTCTCAAAATCAACCAGGCTCTTCCAGAATCTCCACCTCACCCACCAGAAAGTCAATTTCTGCGCTATCTTCTGCCTCATCGACTGCTTTAACGTCAATTTCCGGAGTAAATTCTGCACCACATGAATCTACATCAATATTATCATTCTGTGATTCACTTTCTGATAAGGGTCAAGAAGTTTTAACTGAAAAACTTTGTAGGGCAATATATGCATCCGGAACTCCATTTTCTATGGTTGAAAACCCCTACTGGCAAGATTTCTTTCAAGCAATAAGACCTTCGTTTGTTTTACCTTCCAGATACAAATTGTCAGTGACCTATTTAGAAAAAGAATTCGGAAAAGTCCAAAGAAGCTGTAGAGATGTGCTTGCAGCTGCTGATTCGATTGGTTTAAGCTGTGACGGTTGGAGCAATATAAGAAGACAGAGCGTAATAAATTTTATTGCCACAACCCCTAAACCTATCTTGATTAAGTCTTTATTTTCAAATACAAATAAACATACTGCAAGCTACATAGCGGAACAAATATCCATCGTTATTGATGATTTGGGGGCAGATAAGGTTAGTGGACTAGTAACTGACAATGCTGCTAATATGAAGAGTGCCTGGAATTTATTGAAGGCTAAATACCCTAGAATTAATTTTTACGGGTGTTTGGCGCATGGATTAAATTTATTATTGGGGGATTTATTCAAATTGAATTTTTTCTCAAATACTTCAGAAGCTGTTCAAACCATAATTAAGACTATAAACGGTAGCCTCGTTATAAAAGCGATCTTTGAAGAAAAGCAGAAACAACTACAAGCCTTAGCAGATAATAGTTCGTTCGAAACTCTTAAATTGGCAGTTCCTACGAGGTGGGGATCAGCGATCATAAGTTTAAAAAGTCTCATAAAAAACAAGAAACCTCTAAAACATTTTGCGGTAGACGACAGAGTGCGAGCAGATCTAATGAAAACAACCAATGGAAAACAAGTGTTGAAGCACATTTTAAAGGACATATTCTGGGATAAAATACAGTTTCTATTAGGGATGTAAAAGTGTAATATTACAAAAATGTAATTACGTTTGTAACGTAATATTACCGTAATATTACAAAATCTAAATTACGTTACGTTACAAAAAATCTAACCTCACTATTTTTTGACGTTTCGGCGCTCGGTAACTTCTGTGACAGACATGTGTGAACGTGCTGGGCTTAGGTAATTATACAACTGAGATCTTATTGTTTGTGTATAATCTAAGTTGAAAATTGCCAGGTTGTCTTGAATCATCATGGGGAAACAGCAAGCCAGCGCAAGGAAGATTTTCATTAAGCAAAAGCCGGATAAAAACAAAAGAAAAAACATTTACAAGTGTCTGTACTGTAAATGGAGAACGGCAGAGAATGCCACTAGAATGTTTCTACATGCGAAATCTAAATGTACCAAGATACCTAACAATATAAGAAGAGCTATTATAAAATCTACTGGGCAAAACGTGAAAGCATCTTTAGATAATTCAAGCCAAACAATCTATTCAAGTTCTAGAGTTTTTGATGAGTCTCAAAATCAACCAGGCTCTTCCAGAATCTCCACCTCACCCACCAGAAAGTCAATTTCTGCGCTATCTTCTGCCTCATCGACTGCTTTAACGTCAATTTCCGGAGTAAATTCTGCACCACATGAATCTACATCAATATTATCATTCTGTGATTCACTTTCTGATAAGGGTCAAGAAGTTTTAACTGAAAAACTTTGTAGGGCAATATATGCATCCGGAACTCCATTTTCTATGGTTGAAAACCCCTACTGGCAAGATTTCTTTCAAGCAATAAGACCTTCGTTTGTTTTACCTTCCAGATACAAATTGTCAGTGACCTATTTAGAAAAAGAATTCGGAAAAGTCCAAAGAAGCTGTAGAGATGTGCTTGCAGCTGCTGATTCGATTGGTTTAAGCTGTGACGGTTGGAGCAATATAAGAAGACAGAGCGTAATAAATTTTATTGCCACAACCCCTAAACCTATCTTGATTAAGTCTTTATTTTCAAATACAAATAAACATACTGCAAGCTACATAGCGGAACAAATATCCATCGTTATTGATGATTTGGGGGCAGATAAGGTTAGTGGACTAGTAACTGACAATGCTGCTAATATGAAGAGTGCCTGGAATTTATTGAAGGCTAAATACCCTAGAATTAATTTTTACGGGTGTTTGGCGCATGGATTAAATTTATTATTGGGGGATTTATTCAAATTGAATTTTTTCTCAAATACTTCAGAAGCTGTTCAAACCATAATTAAGACTATAAACGGTAGCCTCGTTATAAAAGCGATCTTTGAAGAAAAGCAGAAACAACTACAAGCCTTACCAGATAATAGTTCGTTCGAAACTCTTAAATTGGCAGTTCCTACGAGGTGGGGATCAGCGATCATAAGTTTAAAAAGTCTCATAAAAAACAAGAAACCTCTAAAACATTTTGCGGTAGACGACAGAGTGCGAGCAGATCTAATGAAAACAACCAATGGAAAACAAGTGTTGAAGCACATTTTAAAGGACATATTCTGGGATAAAATACAGTTTCTATACGATCTTTCAAAACCGATTTTGGATTGGATCAATACAGTTGAATCAGATAAACCGTTCTTGAGTAAAGCGTGCAAGATTTTTAAACAGTTACAGTTACATTTTGACAACATTTTCGAAAATTACGACACAGGAAGAGAAACTGAAATTCGCGACATTTTAAAAAAAAGGGAAGAATTTTGCCTACACAACATACATTATGCAGCTAGTTTGTTGGATCCCAATGAGAGAGGTCAAGACTTAACGGCCGTGCAATATTCTGACACAGTACAGTAGTTCATATATGAAATGAGTAGTTACTGCGACAATGTGAATGAAGAAGAAATAATTGCTGAAATGGCTCAGTTTCGCACTAAAACTGGCCGCTACTCAAGAGAGTACCTATGGATCGCTGCCCAGAAATTAGAGGCCTCGGTATGGTGGAGGGCTTATTGTGCTGATACAGAATTGTTCAAAATAGCGATAAGGATTTTACAATTGGCAGCAACATCGGCAGCCGTCGAACGCAGTTTCAGTATGTACCAGTATGTTCATAGCAAAGCAAGAAATAGGCTGGATATGGACAGAGCTAACAAGCTAGTTTTCATTAAACACAACCTAGGACTTGAACGCCAGGAAACAGGAACTAGTAATGAAATGATTGAAATGACAAATGAAGATGGTGCTACTATGAGCGAAAGCAATGAAACTGAAATACTGGTAGAAAATTCTGATGAAGAGATAACTGGGCAAGGAGAAGATGAAGGTAGTATGGAAATGTTAGGCGAAGAAACAGAAAACCTCTCAGAACACTTGTTACTCGACAATGATCAGTCTGAAGAATTAATAAAAATTATTTGTTGTGATGAAGAAGAAGAAGGTATGGCAAACAAAAGCGATAAAACTGACAGCAGTGATTGTGAGGATGACTAATCAAGAATGAAATTACAAAGTATTCGCTACTTTCGCGATTTACCAAAGAATTTATTGTTAATTTTTGCAGATTTTTCATACTTACTTAGGATTAGGATTTAGGAACATAGAATTATGAACCTATGTAGGTATACCTTTTTATTTGAAGTTTTATATGTATACCTACCTAAAACGTTCCATAAGAATATACTTATTTTTTTACCGATTCTTTATTATGATGTACTTACAATATACCTCATAAACACTGTTAAATAATTTAGAGTGCTAAAGGGGGAAAGGAGAGTCCTTATCCGAAAATTACACATAAATTACAATTTTTCAAATGTTACATTGTAATATTACACTGTAACGTAACGAAAAATATATTACATGTAATTTTCCAACCCTAATCCAGATTATTGAGGAAACACGATGTAGCAGCCAAAGACATTCACGGTAAGACATTTTTCGAATAAAATTTCAACGAATCTTTTTTATTTAATTAATAAAATCGTTTTTTGAAAAAGTGAGGTTAGCCGCATCTTTTTTATCCAAAAATCCTTAATTTTTCATCAGATTTCTTATTTCCCTCTTTATCCCACAATCCCACAAACTTAAGACGTGTATTCGAATGGGAATCATATTTATCTGACAGGTACGAGCCTTCAAGGTTTAAGATTGCAAGTCGATTCGGCGGGATGTGTTCTACCATAGTTCCACTAGACTTCATAGTGAAAAAAGAAAAACCCCAGTTTCACTAGTTGTTGACTTGTGCGAGAGGGAGAGAGACAAAAAACAAAGTGAAGTTAAAATGGCTGACGAAACTGACAGTTATCCTCTACATAAGTCTGTTTTTAACACTGATTTAAAATCTTTATCCAGATTATTGAGGAAACACGATGTAGCAGCCAAAGACATTCACGGTAAGACATTTTTCGAATAAAATTTCAACGAATCTTTTTTATTTAATTAATAAAATCGTTTTCTGAAAAAGTGAGGTTAGCCGCATCTTTTTTATCCAAAAATCTTTAATTTTTCATCAGATTTCTTATTTCCCTCTTTATCCCACAATCCCACAAACTTAAGACGCGTATTCGAATGGGAATCATATTTATCTGATCGGTACGAGCCTTCAAGGTTTAAGATTGCAAGTCGACTCGGCGGGATGTGTTCTACCATAGTTCCACTAGACTTCATAGTGAAAAAAGAAAAACCCCAGTTTCACTAGTTGGTGAGATGTGCGAGAGGGAGAGAGACAAAAAATAAACCGAAGTTAAAATGGCTGACGAAACTGACAGTTATCCTCTACATAAGTCTGTTTTTAACACTGATTTAAAATCTTTATCCAGATTATTGAGGAAACACGATGTAGCAGCCAAAGACATTCACGGTAAGACATTTTTCGAATAAAATTTCAACGAATCTTTTTTATTTAATTAATAAAATCGTTTTCTGAAAAAGTGAGGTTAGCCGCATCTTTTTTATCCAAAAATCTTTAATTTTTCATCAGATTTCTTATTTCCCTCTTTATCCCACAATCCCACAAACTTAAGACGCGTATTCGAATGGGAATCATATTTATCTGATCGGTACGAGCCTTCAAGGTTTAAGATTGCAAGTCGACTCGGCGGGATGTGTTCTACCATAGTTCCACTAGACTTCATAGTGAAAAAAGAAAAACCCCAGTTTCACTAGTTGGTGAGATGTGCGAGAGGGAGAGAGACAAAAAATAAACCGAAGTTAAAATGGCTGACGAAACTGACAGTTATCCTCTACATAAGTCTGTTTTTAACAATGATTTAAAATCTTTATCTAGATTATTGAGAAAACACGATGTGGCAGCCAAAGACATTCACGGTAAGACATTTTTCGAATAAAATTTCAACGAATCTTTTTTATTTAATTAATAACATCGTTTTTTGAAAAAGTGAGGTTAGCCGCATCTTTTTTATCCAAAAATCTTTAATTTTTCATCAGATTTCTGATTTCCCTCTTTATCCCACAATCCCACAAACTTAAGACGCGTATTCGAATGGGAATCATATTTATCTGACAGGTACGAGCCTTCAAGGTTTAAGATTGCGAATCGATTCGGCGGGATGTATTCTACCATAGTTCCACTAGACTTCATAGTGAAAAAAGAAAAACCCCAGTTCCACTAGTTGTTGACTTGTGCGAGAGGGAGAGAGACAAAACATAAAGTGAAGTTAAAATGGCTGACGAAACTGACAGTTATCCTCTACATAAGTCTGTTTTTAACAATGATTTAAAATCTTTATCCAGATTATTGAGAAAACACGATGTGGCAGCCAAAGACATTCACGGTAAGACATTTTGCAAATAAAATTTTAGCATATCTTTTTTATTTAATTAATAACATCGTTTTTTGAAAAAGTGAGGTTACCCCTAACTTTTTTGCCCAAAAATCCTTAATTTTTCATCAGATTTCGTATTTCAGGCAATACTGCTCTACATTTAGCGGTAATGCTAGGGCGTAAAGGTAGGTAAACCACCCTTATCTGATTTTTATTATCTTATCTAATTCCTAGAATGTGTACAATTATTGTTGAAGCACGATGCGCCAGTTAAAGTAAAAAACGGTTTAGGCTGGACCGTACTTGCTGAAGCCGTCAGTTATGGAAACAGACCAACAAGTATTAACATGTTTAATTAAGTTCTCGATCCAATTTTTTATTTTTTTCCAATTCCAGTTTCCTCCTTGGTCCGGAAGTTCCGGCAACAATCCAGGGAGCAAATGGAGGAACGAAGGCCGAATTTAGTTGAGGCTTTAAATAGAATTAATGATTTCTATATGGAATTGAAATGGGATTTTCAATCTTGGGGTAAAAATGGTGTTTTAGGGGTTGTTTATTAAATTTTTGTTTCAGTGCCACTGGTGTCGAGAATATTGCCTTCGGATATTTGTAAGATTTACAAAAGTGGAGCCAACATAAGATTGGATACGACACTTGTCGATTTTTCTGATATGAGGTGGGAAAGGGGTGACATTTCGTTTATTTTTAATGGGAATTCTGAACCGAATGAAAGTTTGACGGTGCTCGACAACATTCTTAAAGTTTACCAAAAAGTGCGATATGAGGTAGGTGGGTTCAGTTTTCGTGGAACGTTGTTTTGGTTTTTATCACTAAATCAAGTGTTTTGGTTACTTTTAGGAGGAATATAAATTTTCGAGTTTCCACCCCTAACTTTCATCCCCTTTGATAAATTTCTCCTAAAATTCACCCTTCCTCGAAGATGCAGTGTGTAAGATGTCACAGTTTCACAGAAGATATTGCTTCTCTGTGTCAAATTACAGGACGTTTCAACCCTTAAACTCCAACCCCCTATTTCACCACCCCCACATGCCCTAAAGGAAGTTGTGTTCTCAATTTCACCACCCTAACCCAATTCGTTGAAAAATTCCGGTGATTTGTAGATTCATGTTTTCAACCCCTCATGATTTCACCCCTTTATGATTTACAGGGGTGAGTTTATTTTCCGGTGTTACGTAACTCCTTGCGTATTTACTGACTTCAGTTGTTCATAAATAAATCAATAGGGTTTCAGAAAAAATAAATAAAGTATATTTATCCGCTTGCAAAGAGTTGGGGGTGGTTAATAGCCTAGGGGTTAGTTATAAGACCTTTTTTCAATAGTTGACCGAAATCTATCGAACCCCGTAATTTACTTGAAGAAATTCCAAGTTTCAACCCTTAAATTTCATCCCCCTTGTTAGATATTAGTGAAAATTTGTCCGTCCACCTACAATGTCACTGAAAATGAACACATCAAATTCTGCTTTGATACGTTGAGTAGTTTTTGAGTTCTCGTATTTTTGTTTTTCTGCAGGTTAGGGGTTGTAGCGCCTAAAGGTGGTTTTTCTCAAAATATGAATGACACCTTTTTTGAATCATTAATGGAAAGCTATCGAATGACGCCAATTTCGACCCATACTTATTAAGCGGAATTTCGAGTTGCAACCCCTAATTTCCACCCCACTTGTTCGATTTTCCAAAAAACGCATCCCCCGCAAGATTTCACCGATATATGTGTGTACGTTGAGTTTCCGACAGCTGCATGCAACCCTTGCGGAGTTATCATATTTTTTGTGGTTTTCATCCCCTAAATTTCATCCCCCGAAATTGGCACCCCCTCACTTTCAACAGATTTAAGGGTCGAACGTGCATACCAAGTTTCAGCAAGATACCTCCACTAGTACTCGAGTTATTGCAATTAATAGTTTTTCGGTTTTTCACCCCTAACTCCCACCCCTGTGGCCCAATATGGCCCAAAAGCAATCCCCGCCGAGATTTTCGGGGTATACACCCTTGTACAAAATTTCAGCTCGATATCTGCTTTTGTTCTCAAATGGACTCCTCTTCTGCGATGTAAACAAGGGGATACAACACGTGCTACAGAGGTATGCGGAAACAGTGTTGCCAAACCTTGCAACCGCTTCATGCTCAAGTTTCACTTATACCTCATTCACGAAGAATAATAGTAAGATAGGAGTGTAAGATTAGGCGTGCGTATTTTTGTGAATTTCAACCCGTAAATTTCATCCCCCAAAATTGACACCTCCCACCTTCAACAGACTTGTACGTCAAAAACGCATATCAAGTTTCAGTAAAATATCTCCACTGGTTCTCGAGTTATTACAATTAATAATTTTTCGGTCCCGAAAAAACCTCGCATTCTCGCGCTTTTACTGCGAACGCTGTCAAAACGCTTGAAGATGGATTAAAATCGTATAAGGGAGAAACGTCGGCAACGAATAGACCTACAAAAAAGTCCGCGACAGCATATAAATATCTGTTACGGATAGCCGACAATAAGCCACTGTAGCTATTTTCGTCAAAAATTAAAACACAAAAACGATCTTGGTGGGCTACCCCTCATAGATAGCTATATGCCGTTGCGGACTTTTTTGTAGATCTTTTCATTGCCGACAATTCCTCCTTACAAACTTTTGCTCTAGGTTCAAGCGTTGAGGCAGCGTTCGCGATCAAACGTCGAAAATTGTAATTTCTTTCAGTTTTTCACCCCTAACTCCCACCCCCCTGATCCGATATGGCCCAAAAACAATCCCCGCCGAGATTTTCTGGGTATACACATGTGTACGAAATTTCAGCTCGATATCTGCTTTCGTTCTCAAGTTATGCGATGCACAGTGTAGACGCAATGCGTATTGACAGTCCAGCAATCAATGATCTGATATAGGAAGTTAATAGTGCTTTTGAGAGCAAAAAAGTTCATATTATTGAGGAAATTGTCCATGCAAATCTACCTTAGAGGGTGTAAGCAGGTAACGACCCTCAAAAACGAAACTTCAAATGAAAATTACATAAATATGGCGTTCCACAGGGGTTTATACTGGGGCCAATGTTATTTTTGCTGTATATTACCTTTCGGGAGACGAAGCTGCCTACCAAGTTTCAGCTCGATATCTCAATCCGTTCTCAAGTTATGCTCCGGCACTAAAACCAGCCTACTACGACCTCGCGAAGTTTCAATGCAAAATACGAGCTTTTAATTTTAGAAAAAATCCAATAAATTCAAAAAAATAAATTGTGAATTTTGCGTAAATAGACTTTTGAACTATTTTTCCTTAATAACTTTTTTCGCTACCCTCAGCGCAAGCGGACAAAATCGAGCTTAAAAGAATTTTTTGGAAAATTCAAAATACTGATTTTTGACTTGAAACTCGCCGAAGGGTGAAAAAGTGAAAATTGAACTCTGAACAACTTTTTTCAATATTTTGATCGCGAAGCAAAATATTGAAAAATGGTGATATTCTCGGGGTCGTAGTAGGCTGGGTTTACAACCCTGTGCAAAAACTCAAGTCTCCACCTACAAAATTAAGTAAATTAATTATTATTAATTATAATTTTTAAAAATTATACTTTAGTTCATTATTTTATTAAATTAAAATGCTTGTTGGAGTTTTTGAGCGTTAAAACAACAGAGAAATTAAACAAATTTTTATTTGAAATGTTTATTTGGGCCTTTAGTAGTATATTTCAGATGTTTATAGAACGCCGTTTTACCATTTATTAGGAGATTTTTTAAACCAAAAATTGCATTAATTTAAAATATTTATAACGTTTAAACACGGTTTACCATTATATGCGACGTTTGTACCGTTTGTTTTTTTTAAACAAAAGATTTAAATGGTTGTTTGAATTTAAATTTTGTTCAAAAAATACTAAAATCAAAGCGATGTGTATCCCTGTAGATGTTTATTCATTGTGAATGACTCAGATTGAGGTTTAAATCTGCACCTAGTAGTAGTGCCGAAGTATATGCTTCATTATAAAGGAAGCGTGAGGACGTGTCAATTTCAGGTCATGAAATTTTCTGTGTTCAATTCTTGATGGGTTAAATTTTCGTCAATTATTTGTGTTTGTGGGTTTAAGGGGATGAATTTCGAGGGTGCAATTTATTGCGTTCAATTAGTGTTCTCCGGTAATACAGAGATAGTCCATGTGTTCAGTTTTCTTCGTCAATTTTTTTGTGTTCGGGGGTTAAAGAGGGTGGATCTTTGGGCATCTTTGGGGTTAAATTAGTCTCCTTCTGTTGTAGACAGTTGGGCGAGTGCAAAGGCTGGGATGCCTAATGGTGACCGGTGCTATAAGAACAACTCCCTCAGCAGCCTTGGAGGCGATCCTGGCCCTGGAGCCGCTGCACCTCAGAGTGCAGCATTCGGCCCGGGCCTCAGCCTTCAGGTTGCAGGGGATAGGAGAATGGCGAGCGGGAAGTGAGGGACATCGAAGTGCACTCGCTCTACCGGGCGCGGATGAGGCTGTCTTGCAAATGCGCAAAGACAGGATAGAGCGTCGGTTGCGCTTTAATGACCCATATACAACCAGGATCCCCTCTAGGGAAGACTGGGGCGAGAAGGGAGAAAAATTGCTCACACCGCGTGGCTTAGTCTGGTACACAGACGGGGCCAAAAACGATCTGAGCACCGGCGCAGGATTCACTGGGGGGATGCCAGAGGGACGAGTGAGCGTACCTCTTGGCAAGTACCCCAGTGTATTCCAGGCGGAAATATACGCAATTCTGGTGTGCGCTGAGGAGAACCTACGTAGGGGCTACTCTGGCAAGTGCATCTACATCTGCAGCGACAGTCGGGCGGCGCTCGGGGCTCTGAACTCCGTGGAGGTGAGATCCGGCCTCGTTAACGACTGTCGAGACACATTAACGAAGTTGGCTGGAAATAACAAGTCGGTCAACCTGGTTTGGGTTCCTGGGCACTCAGGAATCGCTGGCAATGAGGTAGCTGACGAACTGGCAAGGGAGGCATCGAACATGCCATACCTGGGACCACAACCAGCACTCGCTGTGACGGAGAGTGCGTTGCGGAAGGAGCTAGGAAACTGGCTCAACAAGCAATTTCACTCACACTGGGAAAATGCACCGGGGATGAGGCAAGCGAGGGCCTTCATTTCTCGGCCCTCCTCGCCAACAGCCCAACGGTGGTTTCTCCAGTTAAGCCGAGAGCGGCTAAGGAAAGTCGTGGGCGTCCTGACAGGGCACTGCGCACTCAAACGACACCTTCATCTAATGGGACGTTCTGAGGAAAGCACTTGTAGAGTGTGCGGAGAAGAGGAAGAAACGCCTCTTCATTTGCTAACCGAATGTGGCCCGCTCGGTCACAAAAGGCTTAGGGAACTGGGGGCTGCATACCCAGCCCCTGCGGAAATATACTCACTCTCTGCAGCGGATGTACTGGCCTTCATGGAAGGGACGGGGCTTCTGTAGAGAAGAGGTTGCAGTGCGGGCATAATGGATCTTAAGGTCTGAATGCAGCGGACCCGTAAGGGAACGCACCGCAGAATCGAAATACGAATACGAAAGGACTCCTCAAAATATGAATCATTCATGGTGAATAAACATCTACAGGGATACACATCGCATTGATATACGTCTTCCGTTGGCTTTTTTTCTGTACTTTTAATAACTTCATATATTTCAGTTGCTGCTGGTTTAATGTGAGGCACTCTTGTTTTTTTTTAGTGCCGGAGCAAAATGCGAGGCACTCTTGGTTTAGCTTATTCGCTCGCTCCTCAAGTCTGTCCGTCGGATAACTTGAGAACGAAAGGAGATATCGAGCTGAAATTTTGTACACGGGTGTATACCCGGAAAATCTCGGCGGGGATTGCTTTTGGGCCATATCGGGCCACAGGAGTGGGAGTTAGGGGTGAAAAACCGAAAAACTATTAATTGCAATAACTCGAGAACTAGTGGACGTATCTTTCTGAAACTTGGTATGTACGTTCGACCCTCAAGTCTGTTGAAGCTGAAGGGGTGTCAATTTCGGGGGATGAAAACCATAAAAAAAACACCTGAAGATGTACATCAATGCGATGTGTATTATGTTAATGTGTATGCAGTAGTGCCTCCGCCGACGCATAGTGGTGTCAAAAAGGCGAAATGTTGAAAATTGGCCGTACAGAATTAAACAATCGAGAATGAACAAAAAACCACAAAAACTATGAAGAGGATGAGTAGAAGTAGGAAATTTTCAGTGACACTGTAACAAGGTCGATGCAATTTAAGGGTTGAAACTGCAAATTTCTTCAAGGTGGTGGTATAAAATTACGGGGTTCGATCGCTTTCGATCAACCATTAAAAAAAGATCTTTTCATCCTAAAACCAACCCCTATTCTACTAAGCTGAGTAAATAAATACATTTTATTTTCAAACGTCACATAGCAATTATTTAAATGACTGTGTTGACAAGGTATAACCGTCACTTCTGTGACATCACGGAAGGAGACGTGAGTAGAAAATTTTCGATTTTTTCGTTTGAAAATAAAATATTGTATATTATTCGGAGTTTACGCGAGATTATGTGACTCGTATGGATGTAAATAGACTCGCTCCGCTCGGCGTTTAAACTTTCATACTCCTTCACATAATGTCTTACTTAAGCTCCTAATAAAATAAATATCTATTATTTATTTTTTCGGGGTTTTTGACCTCCCCACTCCACTTCACTTAAAAAAAGGGAGGTTACTGCAATCTCAGTAAAATTTTCGAAGTTGGGGTCTCAGGATTTCTCAGCTGTTTAACCCTCAAACACTCCAACAAACATTTTACTTCAATAAAAACTCTAAAGTATCATTTTAAATATTACAATCAGAGCTGGGAAGTAACTCCCGATTTTAGTTACTTTTAGTAACTAAGTTACTATAACTTAGTTACTTTTGTTAGGAACTTAGTTCCTTTTTGGTAACTAAGTTACTTGATAAGTAACTAAGTTCCTTTTTTAAATAAGTTACTTTGACAGAGTCAAGTTCTTTTTGCACGAATCGACAATCTCAAGTTAAATAAAATATTTAAACCGATTTAAATACCTGAATCTTTCGAGCCACCATTCAAAAACTTCGGACCGGTTTCGGGTTACTTGACCCTCATCAGCGAAGTGCATTTGAATGGTGGCTCGAAAGATTCAGGTATTTAAATCAGTTTAAATACAATTCCTTTGCCGTAGCTGGCAATTTGAAGGTCCCGGGCTTGAAAGTGAGTCGGTCGCTGCAAAGTGCCCTCGCTTCTCTTGTGCTCATTTGACCATTCTTCCGGTAGAGGGCGTTAAAACTCTCTATCACTTCTCAAAACATCGCCGACTTGTAATAAAGTCTTTGGAGCTGAATCTCTCGAGCCACCATTCAAATGCACTTCGCTGATGAGGGTCAAGTAACCCGAAACCGGTCCGAAGTTTTTGAATGGTGGCTCGAAAGATTCAGGTATTTAAATCGGTTTAAATACAATTCCTTTGCCGTAGCTGGCAATTTGAAGGTCCCGGGCTTGAAAGTGAGTCGGTCGCTGCAAAGTGCCCTCGCTTCTCTTGTGCTCATTTGACCATTCTTCCGGTAGAGGGCGTTAAAACTCTCTATCACTTCTCATAACATCGCCGACTTGTAATAAAGTCTTTGGAGCTGAATCTCTCGAGCCACCATTCAAATGCACTTCGCTGATGAGGGTCAAGTAACCCGAAACCGGTCCGAAGTTTTTGAATGGTGGCTCGAAAGATTCAGGTATTTAAATCGGTTTAAATACAATTCCTTTGCCGTAGCTGGCAATCTGAAGGTCCCGGGCTTGAAAGTGAGTCGGTCGCTGCAAAGTGCCCTCGCTTCTCTTGTGCTCATTTGACCATTCTTCCGGTAGAGGGCGTTAAAACTCTCTATCACTTCTCAAAACATCGCCGACTTGTAATAAAGTCTTTGGAGCTGAATCTCTCGAGCCACCATTCAAATGCACTTCGCTGATGAGGGTCAAGTAACCCGAAACCGGTCCGAAGTTTTTGAATGGTGGCTCGAAAGATTCAGGTATTTAAATCAGTTTAAATACAATTCCTTTGCCGTAGCTGGCAATTTGAAGGTCCCGGGCTTGAAAGTGAGTCGGTCGCTGCAAAGTGCCCTCGCTTCTCTTGTGCTCATTTGACCATTCTTCCGGTAGAGGGCGTTAAAACTCTCTATCACTTCTCAAAACATCGCCGACTTGTAATAAAGTCTTTGGAGCTGAATCTCTCGAGCCACCATTCAAATGCACTTCGCTGATGAGGGTCAAGTAACCCGAAACCGGTCCGAAGTTTTTGAATGGTGGCTCGAAAGATTCAGGTATTTAAATCGGTTTAAATACAATTCCTTTGCCGCAGCTGGCAATTTGAAGGTCCCGGGCTTGAAAGTGAGTCGGTCGCTGCAAAGTGCCCTCGCTTCTCTTGTGCTCATTTGACCATTCTTCCGGTAGAGGGCGTTAAAACTCTCTATCACTTCTCAAAACATCGCCGACTTGTAATAAAGTCTTTGGAGCTGAATCTCTCGAGCCACCATTCAAATGCACTTCGCTGATGAGGGTCAAGTAACCCGAAACCGGTCCGAAGTTTTTGAATGGTGGCTCGAAAGATTCAGGTATTTAAATCGGTTTAAATACAATTCCTTTGCCGTAGCTGGCAATTTGAAGGTCCCGGGCTTGAAAGTGAGTCGGTCGCTGCAAAGTGCCCTCGCTTCTCTTGTGCTCATTTGACCATTCTTCCGGTAGAGGGCGTTAAAACTCTCTATCACTTCTCATAACATCGCCGACTTGTAATAAAGTCTTTGGAGCTGAATCTCTCGAGCCACCATTCAAATGCACTTCGCTGATGAGGGTCAAGTAACCCGAAACCGGTCCGAAGTTTTTGAATGGTGGCTCGAAAGATTCAGGTATTTAAATCGGTTTAAATACAATTCCTTTGCCGTAGCTGGCAATTTGAAGGTCCCGGGCTTGAAAGTGAGTCGGTCGCTGCAAAGTGCCCTCGCTTCTCTTGTGCTCATTTGACCATTCTTCCGGTAGAGGGCGTTAAAACTCTCTATCACTTCTCAAAACATCGCCGACTTGTAATAAAGTCTTTGGAGCTGAATCTCTCGAGCCACCATTCAAATGCACTTCGCTGATGAGGGTCAAGTAACCCGAAACCGGTCCGAAGTTTTTGAATGGTGACTCGAAAGATTCAGGTATTTAAATCGGTTTAAATACAATTCCTTTGCCGTAGCTGGCAATTTGAAGGTCCCGGGCTTGAAAGTGAGTCGGTCGCTGCAAAGTGCCCTCGCTTCTCTTGTGCTCATTTGACCATTCTTCCGGTAGAGGGCGTTAAAACTCTCTATCACTTCTCAAAACATCGCCGACTTGTAATAAAGTCTTTGGAGCTGAATCTCTCGAGCCACCATTCAAATGCACTTCGCTGATGAGGGTCAAGTAACCCGAAACCGGTCCGAAGTTTTTGAATGGTGGCTCGAAAGATTCAGGTATTTAAATCGGTTTAAATACAATTCCTTTGCCGTAGCTGGCAATTTGAAGGTCCCGGGCTTGAAAGTGAGTCGGTCGCTGCAAAGTGCCCTCGCTTCTCTTGTGCTCATTTGACCATTCTTCCGGTAGAGGGCGTTAAAACTCTCTATCACTTCTCAAAACATCGCCGACTTGTAATAAAGTCTTTGGAGCTGAATCTCTCGAGCCACCATTCAAATGCACTTCGCTGATGAGGGTCAAGTAACCCGAAACCGGTCCGAAGTTTTTGAATGGTGACTCGAAAGATTCAGGTATTTAAATCGGTTTAAATACAATTCCTTTGCCGTAGCTGGCAATTTGAAGGTCCCGGGCTTGAAAGTGAGTCGGTCGCTGCAAAGTGCCCTCGCTTCTCTTGTGCTCATTTGACCATTCTTCCGGTAGAGGGCGTTAAAACTCTCTATCACTTCTCAAAACATCGCCGACTTGTAATAAAGTCTTTGGAGCTGAATCTCTCGAGCCACCATTCAAATGCACTTCGCTGATGAGGGTCAAGTAACCCGAAACCGGTCCGAAGTTTTTGAATGGTGGCTCGAAAGATTCAGGTATTTAAATCGGTTTAAATACAATTCCTTTGCCGTAGCTGGCAATTTGAAGGTCCCGGGCTTGAAAGTGAGTCGGTCGCTGCAAAGTGCCCTCGCTTCTCTTGTGCTCATTTGACCATTCTTCCGGTAGAGGGCGTTAAAACTCTCTATCACTTCTCAAAACATCGCCGACTTGTAATAAAGTCTTTGGAGCTGAATCTCTCGAGCCACCATTCAAATGCACTTCGCTGATGAGGGTCAAGTAACCCGAAACCGGTCCGAAGTTTTTGAATGGTGACTCGAAAGATTCAGGTATTTAAATCGGTTTAAATACAATTCCTTTGCCGTAGCTGGCAATTTGAAGGTCCCGGGCTTGAAAGTGAGTCGGTCGCTGCAAAGTGCCCTCGCTTCTCTTGTGCTCATTTGACCATTCTTCCGGTAGAGGGCGTTAAAACTCTCTATCACTTCTCAAAACATCGCCGACTTGTAATAAAGTCTTTGGAGCTGAATCTCTCGAGCCACCATTCAAATGCACTTCGCTGATGAGGGTCAAGTAACCCGAAACCGGTCCGAAGTTTTTGAATGGTGGCTCGAAAGATTCAGGTATTTAAATCGGTTTAAATACAATTCCTTTGCCGTAGCTGGCAATTTGAAGGTCCCGGGCTTGAAAGTGAGTCGGTCGCTGCAAAGTGCCCTCGCTTCTCTTGTGCTCATTTGACCATTCTTCCGGTAGAGGGCGTTAAAACTCTCTATCACTTCTCAAAACATCGCCGACTTGTAATAAAGTCTTTGGAGCTGAATCTCTCGAGCCACCATTCAAATGCACTTCGCTGATGAGGGTCAAGTAACCCGAAACCGGTCCGAAGTTTTTGAATGGTGACTCGAAAGATTCAGGTATTTAAATCGGTTTAAATACAATTCCTTTGCCGTAGCTGGCAATTTGAAGGTCCCGGGCTTGAAAGTGAGTCGGTCGCTGCAAAGTGCCCTCGCTTCTCTTGTGCTCATTTGACCATTCTTCCGGTAGAGGGCGTTAAAACTCTCTATCACTTCTCAAAACATCGCCGACTTGTAATAAAGTCTTTGGAGCTGAATCTCTCGAGCCACCATTCAAATGCACTTCGCTGATGAGGGTCAAGTAACCCGAAACCGGTCCGAAGTTTTTGAATGGTGGCTCGAAAGATTCAGGTATTTAAATCGGTTTAAATACAATTCCTTTGCCGTAGCTGGCAATTTGAAGGTCCCGGGCTTGAAAGTGAGTCGGTCGCTGCAAAGTGCCCTCGCTTCTCTTGTGCTCATTTGACCATTCTTCCGGTAGAGGGCGTTAAAACTCTCTATCACTTCTCAAAACATCGCCGACTTGTAATAAAGTCTTTGGAGCTGAATCTCTCGAGCCACCATTCAAATGCACTTCGCTGATGAGGGTCAAGTAACCCGAAACCGGTCCGAAGTTTTTGAATGGTGACTCGAAAGATTCAGGTATTTAAATCGGTTTAAATACAATTCCTTTGCCGTAGCTGGCAATTTGAAGGTCCCGGGCTTGAAAGTGAGTCGGTCGCTGCAAAGTGCCCTCGCTTCTCTTGTGCTCATTTGACCATTCTTCCGGTAGAGGGCGTTAAAACTCTCTATCACTTCTCAAAACATCGCCGACTTGTAATAAAGTCTTTGGAGCTGAATCTCTCGAGCCACCATTCAAATGCACTTCGCTGATGAGGGTCAAGTAACCCGAAACCGGTCCGAAGTTTTTGAATGGTGGCTCGAAAGATTCAGGTATTTAAATCGGTTTAAATACAATTCCTTTGCCGTAGCTGGCAATTTGAAGGTCCCGGGCTTGAAAGTGAGTCGGTCGCTGCAAAGTGCCCTCGCTTCTCTTGTGCTCATTTGACCATTCTTCCGGTAGAGGGCGTTAAAACTCTCTATCACTTCTCAAAACATCGCCGACTTGTAATAAAGTCTTTGGAGCTGAATCTCTCGAGCCACCATTCAAATGCACTTCGCTGATGAGGGTCAAGTAACCCGAAACCGGTCCGAAGTTTTTGAATGGTGACTCGAAAGATTCAGGTATTTAAATCGGTTTAAATACAATTCCTTTGCCGTAGCTGGCAATTTGAAGGTCCCGGGCTTGAAAGTGAGTCGGTCGCTGCAAAGTGCCCTCGCTTCTCTTGTGCTCATTTGACCATTCTTCCGGTAGAGGGCGTTAAAACTCTCTATCACTTCTTAAATAAAATATATCAAAAATCAGGTTTTCTGATCGGCTCAGGCATAGAAACTGTGGCATAAAACGCGATTATCTCCACGATTATTTTTTATGCAATCCGCCCCAAAAGTGAAAAGTATGTAACTATAAAAGTAACTGTGTTAGCAGTAACTAAGTTACTAGTAACTGTAACTAAAGTTACTGTCATGAAAAGTAACTAGTTACGTAAGTAACTTTACTTACTTTCTATGAAGTAACTATGAATAGTAACTTAGTTACTTCACAAAAGTAACTTTCCCGGCTCTGATTACAATTAACATATTTACTTTCTCTATTTTTATGAATACGTACATTAATATATTTTAGTAATAAAAACCAAAACGGCGCTCCACAAATTTCTTTGCCATGTGAACGTTTATTTTCTGGAAAGCAAACTTCTAGGAGAACGAAATGGAAATCGAAGACGAAGTCGACTTGTTAATGTCGACCGACATTTTAGCCGCGCAAATTTCCACAAAAAGTATTTCGTTTGCCCGAGCGCAAACCGGATGGATCTTCAGGGAAGATAAAAAAGAATTAGTGGCCGGTCAGTACGAAAGCGAATTGTATACGGTTCACGGCTTGATGTTGGAAAGCAGGAAGAGACGTGAACATCTTTCGGCGGACGATCTCCAAAAAAACAAAGCCCTGTTGGAAAGTTTCACCAAGGGTGGAAATTTGCAGAGTTTCGACCAAAACGGGGTTGTAAGTATTTCGCATATCGACGAGGGGTGTTTCACAACTTTATTAGAATTTCGACACTAATACTGAGAGGGTTGGCTTCAAAATCCTTGAGTGTGATTATTATTATTATTATTATTAATTAGTGAAATACATCATCTCTTAGGGCTTGTCACAAACGCAATACATATGTACAGGGTCTTACTAACATGTGGTACCATACGAATTTTTCATCTGTTGAAGCGCACTCTGAGATCCCTATTGGTTGCAGTTTCCCGTATCCCGCATGTAATCCTTGCACCTTCGTTTGCATTTCCGTAACTATTACGAGCAGTGTTGGGCTTAGCACTCCCCCTTGCGTAAGTCCCTCATTTATTGTGAACGCTGTTACATAGTTTCTGTTTTATTATTATTATTATTCCTCTTTTGTGCAGCTGTTCCATGCTATTTGCCTCGGTTATCTGTCTAAATTTAGAAATGCCAAGTATATTTCTTTATTTTTCTCCATGTTCTTTTCAATTAACTGTTTGATCTTCATATACTTTTGTACTTTTAGTACTGTTCTCAATATTTCTTTTTTCCTTCTTCTCCCCATATTCTTAGCCATTTCTGGCGTTATTTTGTCGTGGCCTGCAGATTTCGCAATTTTTGTTGCTTTGATCGCTGCCTCTATTTCTTCTTATGTTATATTATTATCCTCTTCCTCGCCCACATCTACTTTATTGTCGTTTTCACTTATTTGGCTTTGTTCTTGATATTGACTTTCCCTTATATTAAGAAGTTCATTAAATATTGCCTCCACCCTTCCATTTTCATTTGATTCTCTACAATTATGTGCTCAGTCTTATCTTTGATCTGGTTTATTTTATGGTTTTTAAGCACTTTATAGAATAAACTGCTTTTACTGTCTGCCTCCATTTTCTCCCTGAACTTTTCCCAACATTCTTCTTTTGCCTATGCTTACATTTCCTTTACATGTATTCTTTGCTGTTTGTAATTGTTGTAGTTTACAGTAACAGTACAATAATAGTACAGTAACAGTACAGTAACAGTACAGTAACAGTACAGTAACAGCACAGTAACAGTACAGTACCATTAACAGTACAGTGCAGTACAGTAACAGTTGACCGAAATCTATCGAATAAGTACGATGTACAACTCGAGTGGGATGTGCAGTGCAGTATGTCCACTCTTGTTGTACAATATACTCTTTTTTCATGCAGTCATTAATGGAAAGCTATTATTAAGCGGAAATTTCGAGTTGCAACCCCTAATTTTCACCCCATCTCTCCAATTTTGCGGAAAGTGCATCCCCTGCAAGATTTCATCGAATTCTCCCCTTGTAGGGGTTTAAAAATCTGGGGCCAGCAATCAAAATCACTTCAGTGACTTTTGGTTTTGTGCTCGAAGTTGGGTTTCATGTGGGGAGACTGTGGTCAAGTGTTGGCACCGCATTTTTGAAACACCCTGTATAATCGTGTTCAACAAAGCCAACGGAAGATGTATATCAATGCGATGTGTATCTCTGTAGATGTTTATTCACCGTGAATGATTCATATATCGAGTTGGACTTGGTAGTTTTGGGTGCAGATGTGATCTGCACCTAGTAGTAGTGCCGAAGCATATGCTCGTGATAAAGAATTCGTGAGGGTGTATCAATTGATGAATTTTTTGCGTTCAATTAGTATCTTCCGGTTGTAAGTACATCAAGCATCAAATTTCCACCAAGTCAATTTTTTGTATTGGGGGTTGAAGGGGGTGCAATTTTTTCCGTTCAATTATTATCCTCGGGGGTTGAAGGGGGTGGGTTTCGGGGGCGCTTACTTGGTACCTACCCTCCAATAACAGTGGTCCAAATCTTAAATTCATCAATTAGTATCTTCCAGTAACAAGTAGTCTAAGGGTTAAATTTCCACCGAGTCAATTATTTGTTTGGGGGTTGAGGGGGGTGGTTTTCGGGGTAGCAACTTTTTGCGTTCAGTTAGTCTGTTTCTGTTGTAGATAGTCCAATGGCTCAATTTCATCCAAGTCAATTATTTGTGTTCGAGGGTTGAAGACTGTGGGTTTTGGGGGTACAATTTCTTGCGTTCAAAATAGTCTCCTGCGATAATGAGTGGGAAAGGGTTGAATTCTGTCAAAGTAATTTTTTTGTGTTTCGGGGTTGAAGGGGGTGAGTTTTAGGGGCGTAGTTTTTTGTTCAATTCAACTCTTCGGTTGTAGGCGGTGCAAGGGTTAAATTTCCTCCAAGTCAAGTTTTTGTGGTTGGGGGTTGAAGGGGCGAGTTTCAGGGGTGCAATTTTTGTGTTCAATTAGTTTCCTCCGGTAATAGGTGACCCAAGGGTTACATTTCCTCTAAGTGAATTTTTGTTTCAAGGTTGAAGGGGTTGAGTTTTAGGGGTGCAATTTTTTTCTCTTCCTGTCGTAGGTGATCTAAGGGTCTAAGGACTAAATATATGCTCAAAACTTTTTCTGGGCCATTGATTAAAAGCTTCGAATTGCTTGAATTTCAAGCAACATTTATGTGAAATTTCAAGTTTCAACCCCTAATTTACACCCCTTTCTGTTTCATCTTGCCGAAAAAACCATCCCTCATCAAATAATGTCAAAATATATGTGGTTTCAGACGTCCATGTGCAAAATATTTTCGTTTTCGTATTTTTGTGATTTTCAACCCCTAAATTTCATCCCTCAAAATTGACACCCCCTCACCTTCAGACTTGTACGTCAAAAACGCACATCAAGTTTCAGTAAAATATCTCCACTGGTTCTCGAGTTATTACAATAGTTTTTCGGTCCCGGAAAAACCTCTCGCGCTTTTACCGCGAACGCTGCCTAAACGCTTGAAGATGGATTAAAATCGTATAAGGGAGAAACGTCGGCAACTAATAGACCTACAAAAGTCCGCGACAGCATCTAAACATCTGTTACGAATAGCCGACAATAAGCCACTGAAGCTATTTTCGTCAAAAATCAAAACAAAAACGATCTCGGTGGGCTACCCCTCGTAGATAGCTATATGCCGTCGCGGACTTTTTTGTAGATCTTTTCATTGCCGACAATTCCTCCTTACAAACTTTTGCTCTAGCTTCAAGCGTTGAGGCAGCGTTCGCGATCAAACGTCGAAAATTGTAATTTCTTGGTTTTTCACCCCTAACTCCCACCCCCCTTGCTCGATATGGCCCAAAAACAATCTCCGCCGAGATTTTCGGGGTATAAACATGTGTAGGAAATTTCAGCTCGATATCTGCTTTCGTTCTCAAGTTATGCGATGGACAGAGTAGACAGTGCCTGTGCATATGCTTCGGCACTAAAAGTTGAGTTTCCGTTTAAAAAATTAAAATTAAGTGAAAAAAAACCACCCCTAAGTAATCCCTTACATCTAATATTTTAACGTTAAAACGAAGTACTAACCATCTATTTTTTCCACCCCCAACGCCGATTGTCAAACACCCCTCGATAATCGAAAATAAATTCAAGGTAAAGTTTTAGCCCGTTCGACGAACGAGTCTCGTTCCTCCCCCCGAAAAAAGCATCACGTGGGAGCAATACATCGAATCGGAAACTAACGATTATCCCCGACTGGGTAGAGATTTAGTCTATAAAGAATCCACCAAAGCTTTCAAAGCGACCATAGCCATGGTAGGTGATTTACCCCTCCACCACGATGGAAACTAGTTTCGAGTCGTTTTTCAGAGTCAAGAATTTCCCCTATCGGTGGAAATGCTGCTAAACGTTCTCGAAGTGATAGCACCCTTCAAACACTTTTCGAAATTGCGAGATTTCATCACTTTTAAGCTACCAAACGGATTTCCGGTGAAAGTGGAGATTCCTATTTTGCCGACAGTCACTGCCAAAATCACATTCCAGCAGTTCGATTTCAGGAATAACATCCAGAAGGAGATGTTTGGCACCCCTGCGGATTATTCCGAAGATCCCACGAGGTAATTTTAGGGGTAGTTTTCGTTTTAGGGGTGTTATCGATATAAATTTAAGGTTTCCCGATTTATGACGCCCTGAATTGTTGAATTCTTTCGAGGTTACTTACACGAAAAGGCCGGTGTTCCTTTTACCCTACGACAGACACCTAATCAACAAGTCAAGGTTAGTGGGTAAACTGCGCAAATCCAAAAACTGTCCAACTAACAGCAGTCCAACTGTATGTCTGGAGGTTCCGATGTTGTTCACATTAGGTAGCATCTACTCTACCAGTTGTCTCGTTTATTTGGAGTAGAACGCATCATTTGTCAATACAATTGCAGGGTATCATTACAATTTTTACGTTTTTACACCCTTAAAAAAAAAGATCGTGTGTTTGTTGAATTGTTGAATTTGTGTAAATTAATGTTGTGTGTCGGACATATCAAATCTTATGCCTATTTGGACTAATGCTTTACACAACTTTTGATATGTCAATTAAAACGTCATCAATAGGTATTATTTATTTTTAATTGAGTACTTTTAAGAGCTGTAAGACTTATTTGTGGGGGGTTGTTGCGAGTTTTTGTAGGTCGTAGTTGGCTGTGACGGCAAAAGAATTGACGTTTGATTATTAAATGTCAAAAAGAAGCGTCACAGCCGGCTGTGGTGGTGACGATCGTTTTCGAACAACCCCCTTGAACCTTTCCGAACGTGTGGGTGGAGTCTATTTGTTTTTTAAGTTTATTTATAATTATTTGTTGTGAATTGAGTCATGTAGATTATTGTTCGAAGTATCGGAATAAAATTGTTTAATAAGCCAGTAAGACGTGTTTTATTTCTATTTAAGTACATTTCTTTCAAATATTTTCAAAAATATTGAAAGTACCTAATAGGGTAAATGACACAATTAAGGAGCACATGGTGAATGTCCCAGTTATGGCTCTCAAGAGGAAATAAAATAAACTGAAATCCATTGTCTTAAAATTGATTTAAATGAAATGTAACATGGACTGTTACACTGCCTCTCTCCCCAAATAAAAAAAAGGTGTAACCCCTTTTTTTTTGCGTTAGACCCAGCAAAGATAACTGAAACGAATTGGGGTCAGTCAGAAGAAGCCTAGTTGTCATTGGGACGACTCCGAGGTAGTATCTTCCTCAGCGCTTGACGAAGTCGAAGTGTCATCATCCTCGGAGTCATTGACAAAGGGTTTTAGGTCCTTTATGTGCCACCGGCCGGCATCAGAGCCATCCTGGTTCCTGATCCGGTACACCAATCGAGAGACCTTTTCGGAGACCACTCCAAGCACATATCTTGGGGCCAGTTTGGCGGTGAAATTTTGACTAGCAGAAGAAAGAGTTTTGTTACGCCTCCATACCCGATCACCAACTTCAAATGAGAAGTCTCTTCTAGAGGCATTATATTGGGCAGATCGCCGAGTGTAGGCTCTGTGGAGGTTGCGCTGCACTATCTCGACAATTTCACGCATGGGGGCCAGGCCCTCAGCATAGTCCCCTCGATCTGCGGCAGGCAGATTGAGGTGGTCGTCATCTTCCAACGGGACCGTCTCGTAGCAGTCGCCCGTGATGGGGAGGTGTCTAGAGAAGTTAAGGAAGTTCGGCGTGAAACCCGTGCTCTCATGACGGGCACTATTAAGGGCGTATTGAATTTCAGGCAGGTCCGTGTCCCAAGTGTCGTGAGATTCAACATAGGCTCGGATAGCATTCCCAACAGTTTTATTCGTTCTTTCCACGAAATTAACCTGGGGATGGTATTTGGCGTTGTACCATATTTTCCGGATCTTATAAGGGATGAAGAAGTCACGAAACTTCCTGCTGATAAACTGTGTTCCATTATCCACAATAACGTATTGGGGCACACCAAAAGTGAGGAAAACGCGATCTTTGAGAAATCTAATCACGGGCTTGGCGGTCGCCTTTTTAAGTGGGCATAAGAGCGTGAATTTTGAAAACCAATCCGAAACAACGAGAAGATATTTACACCCAGTTTGGGAACGCGGGAAAGGGCCCATGAAATCGAGTGCGATAATTTGCCAAGGGAAACGAACCACCTTTTCGCGACCCATCAACCCAAATGGGCCTGCGTTGGGAACCTTTTGGGCCGCACATATTCGACAGCTGCGAATATATCGTATTACGTCACTGCGCATACCGGGCCAAAAGTAGTTTTCCTTTACCCTGTGCAGAGTTTTGAATGCGCCGAAGTGACCAGCTGTGGGTGGATCGTGGCAAGTTCGAATGACCTCACGTCTTTGTGATTTTGGGACCACGAATTTCCACTCTCTCTCATTGGCCTGTAGAGGGATTTTACTAGCACAAAATTTCTGTAGTTTGCCTTCTTCAATTTTGTAGGTAGGATAATCGTTCGGTCGTTCGCCGACCTTGCGGACCATCCTGTGGTACCATCGGTCTCTATCTGTGGGATCTATTTCCACAAGGGTTAGGTCGCCAACACCTTCGGAGGGGGAGAAAGTTGCAGAGGGCGCAACAACATCGTCACGGTCTCCAAGCTCTAGAGAGTGTGTTGCTATCCGCGAAAGAGCGTCAGGAACGACATTATGCTTACCTTTACCGTAAACAATGTTAAAGGGAAAAAATTGCTGAAGGCGAAAAATCCAGCGTGCAAGGCGCCCAGAAGGGTTCTTCAAGTGGAATAAATATTGGAGGGAACTACGATCCGTCATCACGGAGAAGCTTGTTCCCTCTAGGTACGGTCGGAACTTTTCGACACAGAAAATGACGGCCAGGCACTCCCGTTCGGTGACCGAATAATTACGTTCAGCCTGAGAGAGTGATCTGCTGGCATAGCATATAACCTGTTCTGCACCCTCGACATTTTGCGTTAAGACCCCGCCGACGCCTACATTAGAGGCGTCGCACTGTACGAAAAAGGGAAGTGAGAAGTTAGGCGATGCTAGTATGGGAGCAGACACAAGGGCCTTTTTTATGGATCTGAAAGAAGTTTCAGCTTCTTCTGACCAAAGGACTGAATCCCTTTTCCGCTTACCTTTAAGGAGAGAATTTATGGGTGCCACAAGGGTCGAAAAATCATGTATAAAGCGGCGATACCAGCTACATAGTCCGATGAACCTCTTGATTTCAGTAGCATTTTGAGGGCGAGGATAGTTTACCATAGAGGAGATTTTCTCGGGGTCCGTGCGAATGCCATCTGAGTCGATAATGTACCCTAAATATCTCAAAGAAGTCTGAAAGAAGTGACTCTTTTCGATGTTAATTGTCAAATTCGCCTCTTTCAATCTTCGGTGCACTTCGTCTAAGAGACGACATCGCGACAGTGCGAATCAAAGTCAGGAGTTACAACGACCAAATCGTCAAGGTAGACAAAGAGGTTGGGTTCAAACTGGGGTCCAAAAAGAGTATCCATGAGGCGCTGTTGGTTTTGAGCTGAATTCCGAAGCCCAAAGGGCATGACGTTGAAGTGAAACAGACCGCGGCCATGCACGGCGAAGGCAGTTTTTTCCTTTGACTCCTCGGTATGGGGAATCTGCCAAAAGGCCTTACGAAGGTCAAGGGAGGATATATATTTGGCATCACGTAGAAGGCTCAAGATACGGTCTATGCGGGGAAGGGGGTATGAATCGTGTTTGGTAACTTCATTGAGCCTTCGGCCATCAAAACAAAACCGATACTCGCCCGACGATTTTTTAACCAGCAGCACTGGGGAACAGTATGGGCTCTTGGAGGGTTCAATGACGTCCAACCGCAGCATGCTGTCAACTTCTTCATTTAATATTTTTTGAAGGTATGGGGACAGCGGATATTGATATTGCCGAAATGGCGGAGCAGCGCCAGTGTCAATGTGAAACGTCAGTTTATCCGTACGACCTAGTTTTTCTCCACCTATTTTGGCAAAGTTGGCTTTAATTCTGAGTATAACAGACCGTTGATCAAGGTTGAATTCCTGGGGGATTGCTTCCAAGGAGGCTATATCTTGTGGCAGACAAACCCTGGTGCGAAAGTCTTGGTAACCGCCCCTAGAGAGATAGGCAGGTGAGCCTCAGAGGTAACCTCATGACGTGTGCCGTCTGCTGTTCTAATGTAGCGGCATGTCGAGAGAGGGCCTTGAAGACCCAGGCTAGATAAGAGGTCTATACCCTTTTGGCCCAAGACAGATGTTGAGGCCCCAGAGTCGACAAGAGCGGATAGAGTGACGGTCCCACAGCGTACATTGATGTGTGGGCGGTTATCATTTGGGCAATCAAGGAAGACCGTATTCAGTTCGGCCGAATCTGAGTTCGGTAGATAGAAGTTGCGTACACGACGGAGCCATGCAACCCACTCCGGCGTTCGTCTGCTGGTTTTTGTTAAAGAGGGTCTTCGAGAGCGACAGCCAGCAGACGCAAGGACCCTAATTAGTTTTTTGGCCCACATCGTGGGCATCTGGCCACAGTGACGTCTGGCTTTCCACACCTAAAACAAAAACGTCTAAGTTCTTTGGGACATTTGGGATAAAAATGATTAGGGTCACCGCAATTATAGCACTTGGCTGTAGAGCTCTTAGACGAGCCGGGCAAATTCTTAGTGACGTTAGGGGCAGAAACGCTTGGTCTTTCTGTGGTGGGAGAGAACGATGAGTTAAGGGGGGAGGTAGCTTCCATTGCCAATAATTCAGATTCGACCACTGGAGGGGTAGATTTGGTAGAAGTGTCGCAATACATGAGAGCATTCTCAACTTTCTTGCCTAGAGACTGCAATTCATCGAATGAGTTAATGTCACGAAGAGCAAGGGCAGAGACCAATTCGGGCCTCATAAGTTTTCGCAACTGGTGGATCTGCTTTTCCTCTGGCGGGACATCATGAAGGCGATCGAATAACGTCCGCATGACAGCAAGGTAGATAGAGACGTTTTCTTCTTTATGTTGTTTTCGTTTCCTGATCTCGTCCCAAAGCAAATCATCATAATCAACAGGCAGAAATTCGGTCCTCAATAACTGAATGAGAGAGTTCCAATCCGTAACTTTTCCTTTAATTGACCGAAACCAGATTAGAGCTTTCCCAGTGAACAAGTCAACGGCCGAAAGATATAACTGTCGCTCGCTTACGTTACGGGAGACTGCTAATTCCCTGACTCTTTCTAGAAACGCTACTACATTTTCTCGTGAATCCCCAGAAAAGGTTACACCCCACTTATGAACAGGTACGGGTTTCACAGAAACTGCAGCATGTGGAGAATGAGTGAATGATGCCGCTCCCATAACCTCTTGAGGTGCTGAATGTATCAGCGATATATCACCTACTACCCTGCCACGGAGGTCTGCTTCGAGAGTAAGACATGTGGCATGAAGTTCCTCTCGGTACCTTTTGGCCTCTTCCTTGTTTTCCAGAGGTATTGGCATTCGTGAAATTCTACCGCGAACGTGGTTCAATCTAGAAGTAATCGAGCGGGACGAGATATTTTCAAAAGAGGCCCCCTCATACTCAAGGACGAGGGTTGTTATGGATTGTAAAGTTTCCTCTATTTCCGTTCTATCATTATCATATGTCAAATATTTTGTTGAGAATGGCACGGAATTTGCTTGTTCTTTCAGAAATTCGTGCTCTAGTAGCCGCTGTTTTTCCCCTAGGGGCCGCCGTGTCTTAATTCGCCTGATTAAAAGTTCATAAGTAACTTCCGGCTCGGTTAAGTCACTAGCGTATATAGTTTGGTTCATGTTAGCTAGGTATTGATTTGAGCTTGTGAGATAAATTGCTACTTACAGGCACCTATGCCACTATGCTTGGCACTCCAACCCTTCTTTTTAAGGCCCCAACGTTGGGCGCCAAATTAGTGTAGCACCTTTTATATATTTTAAAAGGTTAGGTATACACTTCCCGGATCTCAGTATGATTTAGGAGAGCTGGGTCGTGGGTGTGAGGGCCAAGCAAATGAAAGCGGCAAAAAGAAAAATGAAAGCAAGATTTATTTCACAACTTCTAGATATTGATGAACAAAAAAAAAAAAAATATTAATTCAATTTGGGGCGCCACCTCTGTTTCAATAGGTAGAGGAAACCTCAGCAAAAGCAAAGAAATTAACTACTATTTACCCGGCTAGGTATAACACAAAAGAAATAAATAAATGGTGAATTCAAAAACGGTTGTATGTCTGGTTGCTCGCCTTAGGCACCTGTGGACCGTGGACACTACTATGTTTGAGCAGGCAGTCGACTTAACGCATGCGCACACGCTACTCGGCCGTCAGGTGTTTTACAACAAAGAAACGTCAAATCAAATGTCAAATATGATAAATCAAAGAGAACAAGTAAATTGGTTGGTCAGCTTTGAAATCACCTGTGGCTTTTGCCGAGTAACCAGAGCAGAAGCTGCCAATAGGGCTGTTAAAATTTGCGGGGTGGTAAATAGTGTAGGCAGTTATTTAATAAAACTGCTGACAAGTGACTAAATAACTAAACTGTTAAGATAGCACCCCACAAAGTAAGCAAAATTATATAGATAGATTGAAATTCTCAAAGTTAGTTTTCAGGAGATTGCGACGTCTTCACTATGTAAGTTCAACTCTAGCCGGAGTGAAAAATATCGTCGACCTTGACACCAAACCGTGCTTCAGTTCAGGGAGGTACTTATCAGTGGTTCCCGCGATGTTTCAGTCCGTGGACGTGATGATATCCGGGTGTCGTACAATCCTATGGGGGAGGAATCGTGGCCAAGAGCTGGGCTACGAAGCTTCAAAGGGGAGGTTACTCCTACAGTCTCACCGAGCGAAGGGAGTTCCACAACTAGTCAGTCAGTCCACAGGAAAACAAGTGTTGCTTATAGGGCATGGGTTTTCAGGTACTAACAGGACTACCATCAAAGAACCTGTAATTGTAAACCATGTTATCGCAGGTATCTTAAACTAGGTGAGATCAGACGGCACGGCAGGGTGGCCTGTTGTTAGTGGATTCCAATATGACGAAGTGGGTGACCACAGAGGGGACCAGACAGTACAGAAACAGAAGAGGACGAACACGACACAAGTAATAATTAGACATTTCGGTTACCTTTGCTGGAGGACGGTTCTTTTAGTGATCGATTTCACAAGTCGATATCTAAGTATTACGGGAGACACCAAATTCGAAAACTTGCGAGAATTATCACAGAGAGCTAATCAAAAAGGTAAAATTAGCAAAATTTGAGGCAGAAGGTAAGAATTTTCGTGCTTTTTCTCTCAACACGTTTTCTTCTCCACTTCTAGTCAAAGATGGCCGAACTTCCGCCTCCTCCTCTTTTGGATCCATTTTTGAGGTGGAAAGGGCATATAAAAAAGGGTAATTCTAAAAATCGCGCCAGAGAGATAGGGGAATTTGGTGTTAAGAGTGACAGCTGACCTAAAACGTAATAGGGTAAATGACACAATTAAGGAGCACATGGTGAATGTCCCAGTTATGGCTCTCAAGAGGAAATAAAATAAACTGAAATCCATTGTCTTAAAATTGATTTAAATGAAATGTAACATGGACTGTTACAATTGTCTGCCTCCATTTTCTCCCTGAACTTTTCCCAACATTCTTCTTTTGCCTATGCTTACATTTTTGGACATCGATCGCCGCATCGATTGCAGCTGCTAAATAATCGACTGCGATTAATACTAATAATTAAATTGGTTGCTATTATTGTTTAACACTGATTGTTGTTATTATAATTGTCAACGGTTGTGCAGTGAGTTTGAATGGTTGTGTTGCTGTAACACTTGAATATCAGTGAAACGGACGACTGTCGCCCCTATTGGACTGTACATAGTGGTGAGATTACTTTGGCTACCGAATATTGATTTTCTAACTCAGTGTGGCAAAAAGTGTTTACATTGCTAATTTTTCGAATCCACAAACACAGCTGATTTCTATTATCTTGCGCCTATCATGGCATCTTGTGCGGCCTGTGAGAGACAGATTTTTCTCACTGATCCCAGCATTCAATGCGAAGGATGCAGTAATCGGTTGCATAACGCTTGTACGGATATCCCTTCCAAGGAGTTGGATGCCATTATTAAGTCCAAGTCTCGCTTTATTAAAATTTATTGCCCTAAATGTATGGTAAGAGAAGAAAAGATTGATAATGTCGCTAAGCAAATTGAGGCATTTCATTCAAAATTTGATGTCCGCTTGAGCAAGCTGGAGGAGGTTGTTGCTGGTATATCATCTAAACCTTCTGCTGTTGCTTCTCCTCGAGGAGTCTGTAATTGAATCTACTGAAAGGCTAAAGCGTGCTAGCAATCTAATGATCGTTGGAGTCGAGGAAAACAACCCTGATGATGATTTTGGTTTAATTGAGCAATTTTTGAACTCTGTCGCACTTGCACACGTGCCTCAAAGAATTGTTCCCTTATGTGTGGAGCGTGTTGGGAAGAAACAACAGAACAAACCTCGCCCCATTAAAGTATCACTTTCAAACGTAGCTTCTGCCCAACTGATCTTGAAAAATAGGGCATTATTCTGTGTGGGCAAATCTAAAATGGTTCGAATTTATGATGACAAGACCCCTGAGCAGATGTCTTATTTGAATAACCTCAGGGATGAGTTAAGAAGAAGGCAGGATTCTGAGGGCGGAGGTCTAACAATCAAGTACGTGAAGGGCGTCCCCACCATTGTCCCTTCTGATGGTCCAAAAAAGTAGATGAAGCTGCTGCTACTGCTGTGTTAAATTCGATTTCTCTGTGTCACATGAATATTCGATCTCTGATTAATAAATTTTCTGCTTTTCAAGGTTTTGTTGATGATAACTCATTTGCTGCTCTTGCTCTGTCTGAAACATGGTTAAGCAGTGACGTACCTGACTTTGCTATTTCTATTCCTAATTATACTGTTTACCGCAGGGACAGACTGAGCAGGGGCGGTGGAGTTGCCATCTATGTATTGTCTAATTTAAAAAGCTCGCTTATTGTTACTCCATTTGATAATGGTGACCTAGAATTTTTATTGCTGAAAATTAGTATTAAGAAGACAACAATTGTGCTGGGGGTGTTTTACAAAGCACCATCTATTAACTACAACTGTTTTTCTGTTATTGATGAATTAGTTCATTATTTGGCAATTAATAACCTGTCCCTATTTGTCTTTATGGGTGATTTTAATTCTGATTTCTTAAGGCCAACGTTTCCATCCACACATTACTTGTCTCAAATCATGAATACTTATGATCTAACTCAGATTGTTAAACAACCTACGAGAGTCACTGTTGACTCTGAATCACTAATTGATTTGATATTTGTGAGTAAGGAGCTATCAGTGTGTAACGCGGAGGTTCTTGACTTGTGTTTGTCTGACCACAATGTGGTTAAATGTGACCTTAATTTGGAATATGAGCGGCTTGCTCCTCAGTCGAAGTTAGTGAGATCTTTTAAATATTTTAACTTGCATGATTTTAGTACTGATGCATCTAATCTTGACTGGGGCTGTCTCTATGCTTTGGGTACCTTGAATGAGAAGGTTGACTATTTCAATCACTGTATCTTGTCGTTATTTGACAAGCATGCTCCATATAGGAGAGTCTATTTCAATAGGAACAAGAAGCCATGGTTCACTGACACCCTGAGGACACTAAAGTTGATTAAGGAAAGGGCTTGGGCTCGTTTTAGGCGTACTGGGCTTCTGGCTCATCGACAATATTTCTGCCAATTGAGGAACTACTATAATGAAGCCTTACTACGGGAACAGGCAGCTTATTTTAAATTTGACTTGAGTAACTCCAAGAGCAACTCATCCTCGTATTGGCAGAAATTGAGATCTTGGGGCGCTGTGAAGAGCGGGAAGGTTGAGATACCATTATTTCTTTCGGATGCGGGATTTAACGCTGAAAATATTAATGATCATTTTATTGCTTCGGTACCAACACTTTCGGTTGACTCTGAATACAAGGATTTTTTTAGCAATAATACTTTTAAAGCGGATTTAGACTTCGAGTATTTTCCGGTTACCTGTGATACAATTTTAAGACTGATTAATCAACTTAAGCCACACACTATGGGGACTGACATGATATCCGGGAGAATGCTTCAGCTTCTTTCTCCTTGGTGCACTGATCCATTGACGCATATCGTTAATTACTCATTTGAGATTGAGTCTGTTCCCCGAAAATGGAAATGTGCACTTGTTAAACCAGTTCCGAAAAAAAATAATCCGGAATTGCTTAATGATCTCAGACCTATAAGTCTCCTTAGTAATTGCTTGAAGGTCGCAGAAAAAGCCTTTGTGTTACAGTTCACTGAGTATTTAGAATCTAGTCGCATATTACCCTCCAGACAGTCGGCCTACAGGAAAAATTTTAGTACGACTACCTCACTCTGTTCTCTCAGTGATGATATCTTGAGGGGTTTCAATGTTGGCAAGCTGACGTCGTTGACATTGCTTGATATGTCCAAGGCTTTTGACTCTTTAAATATTGATCTCTTAGTTGCCAAATTGAAGTACTATGGAGTCCAGGGCTTGGCATTGCAATGGTTGTACAGTTACCTGGTGGGTAGGATGCAAGTCACGAGCATCCACGGCACGACTTCACAGCCTTTGAATGTGGTCTCGGGAGTCCCTCAGGGTTCAGCTCTTGGACCCATCCTTTTTTTACTCTATGCAGCGGACCTGTCTGGAGTGGTTAATCACTGTTCTCTTTACACCTATGCAGATGACATTCAAATTCTTCTATCTTTCAAACCTGAATCTGCGGGTCTTGCTGTGCAGCTGATTAATTCCGACCTCTGCGATATTCAGGGCTGGACTGCCAGGAATGCCTTAATCCTGAATCCCGCAAAGAGTCAAAAAATAACTTTTGGAACTCCTCAAAGACTCACTGTTGGGGGTGGTGATTTGGAGGTTAGAATTGGAGATGTTGCTATTGAGAGATGCTCTTCAGTCAAAAACTTAGGTATTCACTACGACCATCACCTAAAATTTAGTGATCAAGTAAATGCTATCTGCAAAAAATCTTTCTTGTCTATGAAGCTAATATCTCCATTTCGATCTTTGCTTGACCGAGGCTCAAGAAAGCTTCTAGCAGATATGTTAGTGTTGTCACATCTAAATTATGCTGATGCAGCCTATGCTCCATGTTTAACATATCAGTTAAAGAATCGACTTCAGATGATACAAAATTGTTGCATTAGATTCATTATTCACGTCCCTTTTGCTGCCCATGTGACTCCCTTTTTAAGGGAACTATGCTGGCTTAAAATGGAGGAAAGACGCTTCCTTCACTTTGTCTCTTTGGTCTTAAATGTCATGAGAACTGGCCGTCCGGAATACCTAAAAAATAAAATTCAACTGAGATCTGATGTGCATGATCGTTCACTTAGACTTTGTGACCTCACGGTTAGCGTGCCCCAACATTCACTTTCCTCTTTCAAGGCTTCTTTTTCATATCTGGCGGCTCATATTTTGAATTTCCTACTCAGAAATCACAGAAATTGCAATCTAGCTGGCTCGAGTCATGCTGTAGTAGTCTCCTTAAAATCATCTCTATTGGATGGGACCTTGGTTAATATTTCTCTTAATTTGTTTTGATCACTTGTTAATACCGGTTTTTCAGGTTCGAATCGCACTTGCACTTGCCTTTGTTGTTAGTTTTTTTTCTTGTTCTGCTTTCTTCTGGGGGAGGATTAAAATCAGCGCTTGCTGTTCCTTCCCTTTTGAGCTCTCATTTGTGTTTGCTATTACTCTAAGTATATTTATGTACCTTAGAAAATATCGTTATGTTTACCAGGATTGAATTTTTGTTTTTCGTTTTGAAAGCTCAATAAATGTATATTATTATTATTATTATTTCCTTTACATGTATTCTTTGCTGTTTGTAATTGTTGTAGTATTGTTAAATCAACATGATCAATTGAGACATCAAAAGAAAGTTCAAACCTTGTACTTTCAACCCTTCAAGTTTGGTTTCTTAATGTTCATTTTCTGTTGCCGGTTAAAAATCTATTTTTTTACACTTTTGACACATCTCAAAAACTATGACAGTTGGGTAGGCAAAATGGGGGTGCAATAAGCTCACAATTGACCATATTAAAAAGTGCCCGGAATTATGGGAGGTTAATCTTTTACAGGTTCCTTCTTTTATGACATTTGAGAATATTTCAGTGTAACAATAGAAATAAATGCTGAACATACCCGAACCGGCCTTATTTAGGGATGCGATGATTTTATTTGTGAGAATAATCGACGTTCGCCATTGGCTCTACCATTGATCTAATAATACTATGGTTGTCCGGACTGTTATCAACATCGAAGAGCGATAGTGTTATGTGAGCGCTCCGAGTGGAAGGAGAACAATGAAACTGTACCACGTGAATCCCAGGCAAAAAGCAGGACTCGCCGCGCCGGTTTGCAATGGAACGGAATGATGTTTTAAATAATATCACCCAATAAATGAGAAATTTCAACAATTTATTATCAATAAATGCAATAACACGACACTATTAGGATTAGATATTACGTAGAAATACGTTTCGAATTTGTTTGAAGTCACAATTAAATAAGGGTATAAGAATGTTGAACGTTATTAAAGCTCTCTTTTGGCGGTCATTATGTGTTTTAAATATAAATAAATTTTCGCCGGTAGTCATTGAAAGTGCATTTTTACTTCCTGTTTTGCGGCAGCAAAATGCGACTTTTACTGCCTAAGCAGTAAAATCGATTTTTACTGCTTAGGCACTAAAAGTCCATTTTTTCCTGCCGGCGGCAATAAAAATGCACTTTTTTAATGGCTATCGCCTCGGCTATGAAACTTCAGCCGCGGCAGTAAATCTGCAATTTTTTTGCCTTGTTAAACAAATAACTATTACTATTATTGATGAAGCTGCTTTTTGGCTGTCCATTTGTATAAAGGACCCCGCACCATCCTCATGGAAAATGGCTTTCTGTCGGAATGGCTGAAATTTTAGTATGTTGTAGATTTTGACTTCGTGATCAAATTTTATCATTGCCCCAAAGAAACCGTACGGACAGTTTTTGATAGAGTCTGCCGAAGATAAACTTTTCCCCATAAGGACACACATTTTTCGGACCGTTGTAAAAATACTTTTTTCAGCATAATAAGCAAACACACCTGTAAGGTAGTCCAAGAGATTTTATCAGTAGTCACCAGTTCACATGCGTGCTCTCTGCTCCGCGCTTCCATGTAGACTGACTCCCTCCACTCTCCGTTATCTCGGGGTCGCTGTCAGGTATCACGTCATACTCACATGATATACTACATCCCTTCTTTTCTTTCAAATCTTGTAAATACTTTATTGACCTTAACCATCCTTAAACCTTACACTATATTTAATTTAACATTTTATATAAACTATCTACTTCCCACACCTGTAGGTAACAATATTCACCTCTATAACATTCTAATACATAACAGGCTCTGAACAGAGTTAGCAACTGGTGCGAGGGGCGATCCTTGTCGGTAAACCCGAACAAGATGGAGTTGCTCCTCTTCACTAGGAAAAGAAAGTTGGACACCGTAAGATGGCCAAAGCTGCAAGGGGTGACCTTGGGTCTGGCCGAGAGAGTGAAGTATCTGGGAGTAATCCTGGATCCGAAGCTTTCTTGGACAGACCATGTAGAGTCACAGACAAAGAAGGCCTGCGCGTCCTTATGGATGTGTAGGCGTTTCGCCGGCTCCACTTGGGGACTAAAACCGCAGGTGGCGTACTGGTTATACACAACCGTCGTGAGGCCTCTGGTCACGTATGGCGCCCTGGTCTGGTGGCGCTCCAAGGAACGCACTAGTACCAGGAGTGCCCTCGGGCGAGTGCAAAGGCTGGGATGCCTAATGGTGACCGGTGCTATAAGAACAACTCCCTCAGCAGCCTTGGAGGCGATCCTGGCCCTGGAGCCGCTGCACCTCAGAGTGCAGCATTCGGCCCGGGCCTCAGCCTTCAGGTTGCAGGGGATAGGAGAATGGCGAGCGGAAAGTGAGGGACATCGAAGTGCACTCGCTCTACCGGGCGCGGATGAGGCTGTCTTGCAAATGCGCAAAGACAGGATAGAGCGTCGGTTGCGCTTTAATGACCCATATACAACCAGGATCCCCTCTAGGGAAGACTGGGGCGAGAAGGGAGAAAAATTGCTCACACCGCGTGGCTTAGTCTGGTACACAGACGGGGCCAAAAACGATCTAAGCACCGGCGCAGGATTCACTGGGGGGATGCCAGAGGGACGAGTGAGCGTACCTCTTGGCAAGTACCCCAGTGTATTCCAGGCGGAAATATACGCAATTCTGGTGTGCGCTGAGGAGAACCTACGTAGGGGCTACTCTGGCAAGTACATCTACATCTGCAGCGACAGTCGGGCGGCGCTCGGGGCTCTGAACTCCGTGGAGGTGAGATCCGGCCTCGTTAACGACTGTCGAGACGCATTAACGAAGTTGGCTGGAAATAACAATTCGGTCAACCTGGTTTGGGTTCCTGGGCACTCAGGAATCGCTGGCAATGAGGTAGCTGACGAACTGGCAAGGGAGGCATCGAACATGCCATACCTGGGACCACAACCAGCACTCGCTGTGACGGAGAGTGCGTTGCGGAAGGAGCTAGGAAACTGGCTCAACAAGCAATTTCACTCACACTGGGAAAATGCACCGGGGATGAGGCAAGCGAGGGCCTTCATTTCTCGGCCCTCCTCGCCAACAGCCCAACGGTGGTTTCTCCAGTTAAGCCGAGAGCGGCTAAGGAAAGTCGTGGGCGTCCTGACTGGGCACTGCGCACTCAAACGACACCTTCATCTAATGGGACGTTCTGAGGAAAGCACTTGTAGAGTGTGCGGAGAAGAGGAAGTAACGCCTCTTCATTTGCTAACCGAATGTGGCCCGCTCGGTCACAAAAGGCTTAGGGAACTGGGGGCTGCATACCCAGCCCCTGCGGAAATATACTCACTCTCTGCAGCGGATGTACTGGCCTTCATGGAAGGGACGGGGCTTCTGTAGAGAAGAGGTTGCAGTGCGGGCATAATGGATCTTAAGGTCTGAATGCAGCGGACCCGTAAGGGAACGCACCGCAGAATCGAAATACGAAATACGAATACATAAGTAATAATCCTAACTTAATTAGCTTCTTCCCGATCCTCTTCTCGCTCAGCCTCTTTGGAAATGGTCCATTGATTTCCAACCTTCTTTAAGTGAACCACATTTCTTCTATACAAGTGGCCCGTCTCATCGTTCCTGACTTCCACATCACCTCCTCGTTTATCCATTACAGTATGTGTGGTGGAATCGAAGGTGGGTGTTAGTTTGTTGTCTTTGGTGATGTTTTTTACGTAGACCTTGTCTCCACACCCGATTCCCTCTTCACCCGCTTTCCTTTTCCGGTCGGCGTATTCCTTTCCTTTTTCTTTCTCCCACTTATCCTTTTCCTGAACTTCTTCGTTGATAATGGTAGGGGACTGCGGGATAGTTGGTAGTTTATCGCGGAACTGCCTGTTGAAAAACAGCTCTGCGGGGGTTTTGCCTGTTGTCGAGTGTGGTGTACTATTATACATCATTAGGTAGTCCATAACTTCTTTTCTCCAGTTCTTCTTGAGTGCTTGGCTGATTTTGAGTCGTTTGAGAACATCTCGATTCTGCCTTTCCACCTCTCCATTCTGTTGTGGCCAGTAAGGAATGGTGTTAAAGAGCGTAATGTTGTATTCTTTGCAGAATGTCTTGAACTCATTGCAACAAAACTGTTTTCCGTTGTCCGCTGTAATCGACTGGGGTAATCCTAACCGGGAAAATATTTCCTGCAGGATGGTGATGGTGTTAGAGGCGGTTATGGTTTTTGTGATTTTAACTTCTTTGTAGCGACTATAATAGTCAACCACGATCAGTATATAATCTTGGCTTGGTAGGGGTCCCATGAAGTCGACGGCGACATCGATCCATGCTTGTATAGGAAGGTCCCGACGCTTCAAGGGGACTGGCGGATTCGGTGCTGACACCAACGTGCATCCTTTACAGCCTTTGACAAAACTTTCAGCTTCGGCATCAATTCTGGGCCACCAGACTTTTGTACGCAATCGTCTCTTCATTGCGACAATCCCTGGGTGACCTTCATGGGCCGCTGCCAGAACAGTTGCCTGCAGTTTTTCTGGAACTACGATCCTGTGGCCTTGTAATAATATGTCCCCGCAAAAACATAGCTCGGATTCAAAGATCTTGAAATTTTTTACACTAGAATCCCATTTTTGCTCAAATAGTGCTGTTCTAACCTTCATTATGGTCGGATCTCGTCTTGAGTTTTCCGATAGCTCCGCAAGTGGGACTGCGACTGGTCTGGCGATGTCAAGTACTTGGTGAATAAATTCCTCCCGGTCAAATGGTTTTTCGTCTTTTGCATTACAGCACAGTCTTGAAAGTGGGCCGGCTATGTTAGATTTCCCTGGTCGGTAAATAATTTGGTAATTAAATGATTGCATCCGCAAGACCCATCGTTCAATTCTGGCGCAAGGTTTCGATCTTGGGTTGAAAATGGCCTCCAGGGGCTACTAGTTCGAAGCGACGTCCATAAAGATACATTCGGAAATGTTCCACCGACCAAACGAGCGCGAGCGCTTCCTTCTCCGTTTGGCAGTAACGTCGCTCACAGTCTGATAAACTTTTGTTACCGTATGACACTGCACGCGGACCTTTCTCATCGAACTGGATCAAAACACAACCGAGGGCTGTAGGGCTTGCATCCGCGATAACTTGCGTCCGGTCCTTTGGGTCATAATAGCCCAAGGTTCTTCTGTCGGACAAAATTTCTTTCAGCGCCTCAAAGGATGTTATTTGCTCGTCCTTCCAGAATGCTTCAATGTTCGCGTGCTTCCCCAGCTTTAATCTAAGTATTTCACGGATTGGTTCTGTTAAAGTGGCTAGATTGGGTATCCATTTTCCGACGTAATTAATCAAACCAAGGAAACTCTGCACTTCATCCAGTGTTTTTGGGTTTCGAAACTTCTTAATGGCTTCGACGTGACTTTTGAGCGGGTTCACGCCCTCACCGGATAATATATGGCCTAAAAATTCAATTTTCCTCGTCTTGAAAATGCACTTTGAGTCGTTCAAGGCGACGTTGCAATCTTCAAGCGTTTTCAGAACCTTCTTAAGCCTTCCATCATGCTGTGCTTCGTCTTTCCCGAAAATAAATATGTCATCTATGAAGTTAATAGTGCCCTCACATCCGGCTAATATTATTTCCATTATTTTCTGGAAAATCTCAGGGGCACAGGATATACCAAACATCAACCGTTTATAACGAAAAAGTTATGAAAGTAGTGATATGCCGTGAACTTGCCGAAATTTCCACTTGATGAAACGCGTTTTTGACGTCCAATTTGGAAAATATTGTGGACTCCTCAGCTGAGAGAGCATGGTGTCTATCGTGGGAAGCGGGTGATTTTCTCGAGTTATAGCGAGGTTAGCTCGCCTCATGTCGATACAGATTCTCACTTCACCGTTTTCTTTAAGTAATGGTACTATGGGAGACACCCATTTCGATGGTTCGTTGACTGGTTCTATAATATCGTCATCTAGGAGCTTTTGGAGTGCCGTATCTACTTTTTCCTCTAGGGGTATTGGAGTCCTCCTGTAAGGCTGAGATATTGGTTGAACACTTTCATCAATTGGAATGTCGACCACGATGTTTTTAAATTTGGGAAACGGACTTGTCATGTTGTTTATTTCCAGTCCAATCTTAAGAACACCCATCGCTGAAGCCGTTTCCTTCCCTAACAAACATTTGCGGCCGTCCTTTATCACGTAGAAGGTAGCATGCTTACATACTCCTCCTATTTTGATTTCTGCATCAAAGCAGCCCATGGTCTCAAGCGGTGCATTATTTGCGTATGACATGAACGTTTTACCTGGATTCCTTTTTTGGTTTTGGACATTTATTCGCTTCAGCTTTAATAACTGCCACGTTTTGTCATCAATGATGTTGCTTTTGCTGCCAGAATCAATAATCATTTGAGTGCTCACCCCTCCGATTTCGCAGGTAATAGCAGTGTCATCATCCATGTAAAATATATAATCAACATCTTCCTTGCCGGTGGTCGTGTGTGGTTTATTGTTCCTCTATCTTGTTTATGGGTATGTTGGTTGGTAGGTTTGTATCTATTTAGGCTGCGAAGTCGGCAGCATATGCGGAAGTGGCCCATCCGATTACAGTTGTGGCATTTCTGTCCTCTCGCTGGGCAGTTGAGGTCTGTTGAATCATGGTTCTTCCGACCACACCTAGTGCAGGATCTGCCCTGATCGCGAACAGTTGTATTTTTTGAGTACATCTTATGTATGCTGCTTTGGTTAGGTAAATTTGTGTTGTCAAAGTTGTCCATCTGTCGACTAACCGATTCTAGAGCGTTGGCCTCCCTTGTGATGTCATCCAAGGTGAGATCGTCCCCTAACGATAGAATTTTCCTCCTCAGTTCTTTGGAGTTACACTTTTCCGTTACTTGATCTATAATATTACTCTCTACGTCCGTGAATTTGCACTTTCCGGCTTGGTGTCGCAGCCTTACTAAGAACTTATCGAATTTTTCTTCCGGCTCTTGCTTCATCAATCGGAAAAGATGTCGTTCATAAATTTTACTTTGTTTGGGGGAAAAGTAGTCATCAAGCTTCTGAAGCGCAACTGCAAATGTGTCTACTTCTGGGTCTGCTTCTGCTGCTTCCTCGATGTTGGCTCCCGGTATATTGTAGAAAATTTCTTGAAGGGATATTCCTCCCGAATGTAGCAAAATGGCGCGTTTTTGTCTGCTATCTGATACCCTCGCAGCTTCCAGGTAAATTAAAAATGCACGTTTCCACTTCTCCCATCGAGTTCCCAGTGATGCTGAATCGCCATCACACTCGAACTGTTCCATTGTTGCCGCCACATTCGTCATATTAAGCAAGTGTCCCTGCAAGAATATTAATAATAATTCCTTGCTTGAAACTTAATTTACTATTGTTATGTAAATCGGGCGTCGCCGTCATATGCGCCCTTGATCTACAGCGAGCCAATGATTCGTACTGCGTGGTGCCGTGGTCCTTGCATAACCACATTATTTCCACAATGACTCGCGAATACAATTCCGGGGTTCTATCCCGTTACGTGTTCCAGGTTCAAGCCTGTCTGTGAATGTTCCGCCTCGAGTACTTTACTACTCGTAGGATTTAATCCCGTTGCCTGTTCCAGGTTTAACCTGTTTATAATATTCCGCCTCGAGAACTTTTCTAACTCGTAGGCGTAATTTCCAAACTCTAGGTTTGTGCTCTTTCCATTAGGTTTTCCTCTTATTGTAAATTATTCGCCCCTTATTAAGGGTGTGTACTTACTCCGAGTTAATCCTCGTCGCCACTGTAAGGTAGTCCAAGAGATTATATCAGTAGTCACCAGTTCACATGCGTGCTCTCTGCTCCGCGCTTCCATGTAGACTGACTCCCTCCATCTCCGTTATCTCGGGGTCGCTGTCAGGTATCACGTGATACTCACATGATATACTACAACACCCATAAGACTCTTCTGTATAAAAGTATGTTAATAATATACGTAAGAAAAGTGCCCCTGGACTTATCATGTGCTATTCGCTGCATGTAATTCTTATAGGAAAATTTTCACTTCGGCACCCTCTGGAGCAAAAACTGTCCGTACGATTGCTTTGTGGCAATGATAACTTTTGATCAGGAGGTCAAAATCTACAACATACTAAAATTTCAGCCAATCCGACAGAAAGCCATTTTCCCATAAGGATGGTGCCCCCACCTTTAACAGCGGCTAAAAACAGCTTAAATAAATACCTACCTATGAATGAAAAAAAAATAAAACTAGGAATTGGAAATTACACTAATCAAAAAAGTTTTGCTCAGTATAGCTAATAAGTAAGTACAACAAATTATGGTTAACCGTTCTAAGGCTCATACTTACTTACGAATCGATTGGAAACACATCGCTCCTTTTTTTTGCACGTTCAGTGCAATCGTAAGTACTGCACAATTTTACCATTGTCGTATTGCTGTTCATTTATTGCATTGTTTAAATGATTTAGATTTAAATATTGTGACGGTTCTGGAATTATTTCTTTCGTGTTGGGAAAATGAGATTTTCCGAAATAATTCTCCGTCACTTTTCTTCACATTTCCTTCCACAAAATTACCTTCCCCACTGGAAGTGGAGGACTCCCGGTTGTGAAAATACAATGCAGCAACCCCTAAAGACACTTTGTGTAGTGCTCCTAGTGATAAAAGACACTTCTGGACGATATCTTCGCCAGTGTTCTTCGGTTCATGACCTCTCGGCATATTACAAATTCTCTCTGACAACTCGAACTGCTTTCGACGAATGGGAGAAAACATCTCCTTACAGGCTTCCACAGGGAATGCACACGCCTCAGGGAGGTCCCACGATGACAACAAGGGGGCCCAGACGGAATCCTCGCCTCAAAGGGGGCACCTACTGATAACGAACCGTCTGAGGTAATTATAGCCGAAACGAGACGTACCTGATGTCGTGAAGAATCAGTCACACCAGAGGAAGTCGAATCCAGGATAAATACCCCTCGAAAGGGGCGAAAGACCGCGAGAAGAAACGAATAACCGAGTGAGGTTAAATTCACGAGATTCACGAGTAGCCACAGACGAGTAGCAATAGGCTACTGGCCGAGCCGTGCACGAACGCTACGAGAGAGCGCCACGCGCAACCCGTCGCAGCGGCTGAAATGCCGGCTTCAAATATAAGACGCGGTTCACTTTATTGAAGACAGTGTTAAGTCACTCGCTCCGGCCTGCGGGCTTGGACTTGGACATGGACTTGCATCTCGGTAAGAGGTAGTGGAAGCACGATTAGCTCCACGAAGATGGCCCAGGACGCCAAATTTCCGGGTGTACGGCGGAAAGGCGGACTTCTAGCCCCTTTCCTGACCAGCGTCGCATAAATCCCCACTAGGTTGGACATAGCCACGATTGGCTCGAGTTGGACATGTCATCCACTCGACGCGGGAATTTTGAATGTTTGATGGTTTGTGCGTTTACAAATACGTTGTGCATTTGTTTGATTGGTATTGGTTCGAGTTGGATATGTCGTCCACTCGACGCGGGAATTTTGAATCTGTTGTTTGATTGTGTGTTTATCACGAGGTTGTGTATTTGTTTTGTAAACGATACTTGTTTGTTAGTTTATCAATGCGTTGTGTATTTGTCCGCGTTCCGGAAATACTCGGTAGTTAGTGTTTTAATTAGTTGTAAGGTCATTTAGGATAATTAGATGTAGGTCCGTACTTTCGTTCATTGTAAATTGCTTGTAACTAGCTCGGCTCTTTCTCTTTCGTTTATTAAACATCTTTTACTTAGTAAATTGTTCGTCTTATTGAGTAAATGGCGTCCGAACTCGTCAACCCCGACCCTTCTCCACTGTCAGCTATGCCGGATAGCAAATAACCCCCCCCTTATAATGCTGCACCGCCTACCACGTTGCTTCCCGGTGCGTTAAAGTAACTCATTTTCTCCTGGTCTTTTGGAGTTGGTATTAGTAAAGACCACGGTGGCGCCCTGTTTGATTGGTTCGATTCGGGAAGTGACGTAATAATGGCGGAAAGGCATTATAATATACGTTACGAATTACATTACTTCATCAACCATTACCAAAACACTGCATTAGGACCGCCGTCTGCACGGCGCGATTTCGCTAATCTAATAACTGATTCTAAGAAACATTTTTCCACTAAAATTGGTAGAAATAGTAATCAATGTGTGTACGGAACACTGCACCTTTAAATTAACATTTATTTTGTCCTCAAATGCAATTTATTACAACAACAACAACAACAGCATTTACAAAGAAACTCCTATTTACCCGCCTGTTAAGTCTACGGGCTTTCGCCACTCGGCACGTGGTTTCTAGCACTATCTCTACATGTTGACAACACTTATCTCTCTCTACGCTCTGTCCATTCTATTATCAAGTCTATGGGCTGTACACTAAACACACCTAAATAAAATCGTGCTACTAGTTGCATAAGTGATACCCGATGTCAACTTGAATAAATAACAAAAAGCCCAAACCATAGCAGCCAGTTCAAAAAAGTAAACTATTTCCATGGTGAATCATTGTTGTCAACAATGAATCGCCATGGAAATCGGGTGAATCTCGGTCGTGTGGATCCCGGACAAAGCTAATATCATCAAACACGAACTGCACTTTATAAATCAACCATTACCGGCGAAATTTCAAAATAAAAATCCGTCATCTCCCGTAAGATAGTGTTTCACCGTAAAGTTTACATTTCAACTGTCATCGATAACGAAGAAATTCCTTTACTCTTTTATCAAAATCTGCAATAAAGCCCACCTTGCAGCTTTATTGAATGTTATAGATAAATTATAAGCAGTCATTTGTGTATTTACTTTTATTTGTACTGTAATGGGTCATCTTATGTTGATGTAATTTTCAGAAGAATTCAGCTTTGTTTTACACCTCGGAACAAAACAAACCGGCATTATTTATTTGTATTTCAGTTTGTATCGTTTGAAATTAATCTTGATGCAATTCTTCAGCTTCAAACAGTTCACACTTTTTAATCACAACCACGGAGGTAATCTACCTCGGTGGCTCGAACTAAACACCTAGAGGTTCCTAGCGGCCACTCAAGGAACTAGGTGACATTTGTCTGCAAATTGTCAAATAATAAGTTCAATTTATTCAATTTAACGGATTTTATTGAATTGACCTGTTGAGTCTGTTGAGTAGGTACGTTTTGTTTGAAAATTTCACCTTTCCTCGCTAAATATGCAGCCTGTTTCAAATTCACTCCCTTAAACTTCTGGGGTAAGTCGCAATTTCCAACAACATTGTTATTAAATTCATGTAGGTAGGTAATGTTTGATTCATGTATACAATAAATTATTGTTGCTAAACCGCGATGTAACGATTTTATTTGCTTTTCTTCAGTTTCCTGCCTTTCCGGTGCTGTTCACCCTGCAGTTAATGATTTAGTCGAGGATTTAGTATATCAAAGTAGATGTACATTATATTTTAGCCAATTTTGTATTTAGTTGGACTTGTGTTCGTATTTCGTTCTGCGGTGCGTTTCCCTGACGGGTCCGCTGCATTCAGACCTTATGGTCCATTATGCCCGCACTGTGACAGTTATCCATTTCCTACAGGAACCCCGGTTCTGCAAAGACCCAGTACTTCTGCTGTAGAAACTGAATAGTGTTAATCGGGTGCTAGAAAAGCCACCCCGCTTTGCTATACCACGGCGGGTACTTCTGCTCTTTAGGGAGTTTGTTGAAGCTTCGTCCCGCGAACCCACTATAACCGGCAGGTCTTTTTCAGCCCTGCCGGATACAACTGGTTTCTTGGTGTCGAAGGCAGCTTAAAGTGTACCCTTAAAGGGTTCAGTTGAGGTATCAATTTATGTCCCTCTATGTTACAAACTGCAGACATCTTCCCCCAGTGTGGCCGACGGTTCTTGGTGGACAGCCCCATCAGCCACAACTGGTTGTTGGTGCCACAGTCCCTGAGGGTCTGCCAGTGTCACGGTACCTGTGCAGCTGTGGTATCTTTTTCAGTCCCATCAGTCACAACTAGTCCCTAGCGTCCTGCGCAGCACTATTATAACTACCCTTCCGTACAGACTGCAGACATCTTCCCCCCGTGTGGCCGATGGTTCCTGGTGGACAGCCCCATCAGCCACAACTGGTTGTTGGTGCCACAGTCCCTGAGGGTCTGCCAGTGTCACGGTACCTGTGCAACTGCGGTGTCTTTTTCAGTCCCATCAGTCACAATTAGTCCCTAGCCACAAAAGTCTGATAGGTCCAGTTGTCAACCTGTCCCTATCGCAACCGCGAGGTATTTTTTATTTTTTTTCCCTCCGTACAGACAACAGAAGTATCAGTCTTCCAGTCCCTCTGTTCAGAATGCTAGGTCCCGAAGTCTCAGAGCAGCTATGGGTGTCCTTCGACCCCATTTGCCGCATTGAGGCCTCCAGTATCCTCTTAAATCTGGTCTAAAATTCCCAGTTAACCCCGGGAATTCGGTCCGCCCTCATTCCCTGAGGGTCTGCCAGTGTCACGGTACCTATGCAACTGCGGTGTCTTTTTCAGTCCCATCAGTCACAATTAGTCCCTAGTCACAAAAATCTGATAGGTCCAGTTATCAGCCTATCCCTATCGCAACCGTGAGGTAATTTTTATTTTTTTTTGTCCCTCCGTACAGACAACAGAAGTATCAGTCTTCCAGTCCCTCTGTTCAGGCTGCTAGGTCCCTAAGTCTCAGAGCAGCTATGGGTGTCTTCCGACCCCATTTGCTGCATTGAGGCCTCCGGTACCCTCCTAAATCTGGTCTGAAATTCCCAGTTAACCCCGGGAGTTCGGTCCGCCCTCATGGAGCCCGGCGCATGAGGGTAAGGCTATTACTCTGAGAGGGCGCCCGGTGTCTCAGAGGGGTTGGTTCGCGGTAGCGGCTTTGGTACAGACACGTGAGGGTTTTAAGCCCCAGGTCTGCACGTATGGCCGTAACTAAACAGCGGACTGGCCATTCCCCTATCCACCACCCGGGGACGCGCCCGATGGGCACCCAACCGCACGGGTGGACTTGTGTTACATCACATGACAAGAATAATCTCTTTAATGAAGAGACAATAAGACGTCTAAGTAAATTCACTATGGACCCTCTTGTTTTCCCAGTTCTTCACTAAAGAAGTTCTGAATTGTCACCCTCAGGGCTTGTTGCTGTCTCACTATGGACCTAGGTAGGTATATCAAAATTTCAGTGACACCACACGCCATTTCGACATGAGACTGGTGCTGCAGCGTCCTTTGTCGTATACCCTCCTAGCATTATTTCTAAACTCTCCGGCTTGATAATACACGTCTTACCACCTCTGTAGTTAATATTTTCTAACTTCTTTAAGATTATAGACACTTAATACATACTAAAACCTCAACTTGTAGAAATCGTGAAGGATACCGATAATTTATTAACATAAACACCTATAAAATTCGTTTTAATATGTATAATTGTATAATATTAGCAAGAATTACTAGCTTTAGCCATTCTTCATCTAGGCGATACGGCCATAGTAAATTGTGGCAAGTATGCAAAACTCTTTGTTGTTGTATGATGTATCCAGTCGGGAATATACTATTAGGTAATGAGGCGCTGTTTGAAATCCTTCAGATTGTAGCAGCCCGCGCCATAATTCGAATTTCCTACACAGTGGACGACGTAGAGGGCGCAAGAGTGAATACGCAGCGCCGACTGTGTGAGAAACCATCCATCGATCTGTTCTCTTTCCGACCGTCGAAGCCTACACACGCGTCCGCCGCAATCATTAACTTTAAATTCATTTGTTCAAGTTTTAAATATATTTTGTTAAGTTCAAGCAAACTTTTAATTAGTCCTACTAACGAACACTAAATTGGTGACCCCGACGAAGAAGTTTTTGGCTTAACGCGCCGCGGATCGCCGTGATTTCCGCGGATTAACGTTTGTGCTCACACGTGGACCCGCTTTATCAGATCGCCATCATGACTCCAAATCCAACAGCAACATCAACTACAACGGCAGCAACAACAGCGACAGCAACTTTAACGCAACAGATTTCAGCTACGCAGCCAGCGCTTCCGCCATGTTGGGGCACGAAGCCGGAATTATGGTTTGCTATGGTGGAGGCCAAATTCAACCTGAGTACCCCTCGCATCACCAAAGAGGAAACAAAATTTAACTACGTCCTCACAGCTTTATCACCGGACATCGCAAACGAGGTCGCAGATGTGATTACGAATCCGGATCCAACAGAACCATATACCAAGCTAAAAGCTGAAATTATCAACCGCACATCGCTTACGGAGACACAGAGGCTGAAACAACTCTTATCTGGTCAGGAATTGGGCAGTCGGAAGCCCTCTCAGTTGTTACGCCACATGAGATCTCTTATGTCCGGCACGCAGTACGTGAACGAACAAGTCCTCCGAGAGTTATTCCTACAACAGATGCCACGCTCGATCCAGCCAATTCTAGTTTCCCTGACAAATGTGGCTCTCGAGCAGCTCGCCGAAGTGGCCGACAAAATAGTAGAGTCGACGCCATTAGCAACCATCGCAGCAGCATCAGCTCGCTCAGCACCCCCTACATCCCAATCGACAACGACGTCGAACAGTGCGAAACAGGAGGCGCTAGAGGACAGCTGCTGAAGAGGTTCGACAAAATGGACCGACAACTTCAGGAATTGAGTAGGCAGCACAACAGTCAGCGAAGTCGCAGCAACGATCGTGACAATGGTTTTCGCCCGAACAGGGGGCGCAGTCAGAGTCGTGGCCGGGACACCAACGAGAACTATTGTTGGTACCATAATAGTTACGGAGACCGGGCTAGGAAATGCAAGAATCCGTGTGCGTTTCCAAAAAACGCCAACAGAGGGCAGGAGTAAGCGCAGCTTCTGCTCCCGTCCCATCATCCGGCGCTCGTCGTTTGTTCGTGAGAGATGTAAATTCCAAACTCCACTTCCTGGTCGACACGGGCGCCGATTTTTGCATCCTCCCAGGACGTTTTCGGGATCAACACTCAAATTACATACCACGATTCGACCTCCAGTCGGCCAACGGTTCGAAGATCGACATGCTCGGTGAAAAAACTCTTAACGTAAATATAGGTTTAAGACGCTCTTTTACGTGGACATTTCTAGTGGCAAACGTGACTGACCCCATAATTGGTGCTGACTTTTTGGACAATTTTAAACTACTAGTGGACGTGCACGGTAAAAGACTCGTGGACACGGAAACTTCGTTAACAGTGCACTGCCCGGTTAAAAACACTAACGAAGTAGGCATTCGTGCAGTTTTCGGGAATACCAGCGACAAGTACCACGAACTCCTCAGAAAATTCCCTGACGTCATCAGACCAGCCACGAAACTGAAGGACCCCAAGCACTCGATTCTCCACTACATCGAGACCAAAGGAACACCGGTCAGCCACAGACCTCGGAGACTCCCTCCCGAAAAGTACACCGCAGCAAAAAAAGAATTCGACGAGTTACTGAAAACAGGAATTATACAACCTTCATCTTCTCCGTGGGCAAGTCCCCTGCACATGGTACGGAAGAAGGACGACACCTGGAGGCCTTGTGGTGACTTCCGAAGCCTGAAAGCTAAGACTATACCCGACAGGTATCCAGTACCCCATATTCAGGACTTCAGCCACAACCTCCATGGGAAAACCATCTTCTCCACAATCGATTTGGTAAGAGCCTACTTTCACATTCCTGTAAACCCTGCAGATCAGCCCAAGACAGCCATCACCAAACCATTTGGATTGTTTGAGTTCCGGAGGACCCCATTCGGGCTACGTAACGCTGCTCAAACTTTTCAAAGGTTCATCGACAAAGTCCTACAAGGTCTCGACTTCGTTTATGCTTACATCGACGACATCCTGGTGGCGTCCACCTCGGAAGAACAACACATGGAACACGTCGAAACAGTCCTACGCAGACTCAGCGAGCATGACGTCGTAATAAATCCTAAGAAGTGCACTTTCGGGGTAAGAGAACTGAACTTCCTCGGTGTAAAACTGTCTTCCCAGGGGATTGAACCTCTGCCAGACAAGGTAAAGGCCATCCAGGACATCGAAGCCCCTAAAACGTCACGACAACTCCAACGTTTCCTAGGGATGATCAATTATTATCGTAGATGGCTGCCAGATGCGGCAGAAACTCAGGCTCCCTTAAATGCTCTTCTAAACGGGTGTACCAGAAGCAACGTTCCCATTGACTGCACCCATGAAGCACTGGTGGCCTTTAACAAATGTAAAACTGATCTAATTAATGTCACAAGACTGTCTTACCCAGACCCGGAATGTAAATTAAGTATTGCCACAGATGCGTCCGACAACGCCTTAGGAGGTGTCTTACAACAGCTCGAGGATGGTGAGCAAAGGCCCATCGCTTTCTTTTCAAAGAAACTTACCCCTACTGAAAGACGGTACAGTACTTACGATAGAGAGCTACTTGCCATCTACAGAACGATTCTGAATTTCCAACACTTCCTCGAGGGGCGCACATTCACAATTTTCTGCGACCACAAGCCCTTGATGTATGCCTTCAACAAGAAGCCAGAAAAATGCAGTCCACGACAAGCACGGCAGCTTGACCTAATTTCTCAATTCTCTACGGATATCCAGCACATCAAGGGTTCGGATAACACTCCTGCAGATGCCTTGTCAAGGATTGAGGCCGTCACTTCAGCTGACTTTGACAACATAAAATTCTCCAAAGCTCAGGCCGAAGACAACGGATTACAACAACTAAAACAAGAAGGTAAATTCACTTTCATTCAGTTGCCAATACCCATGTCAGAGAACACTCTCTGCTATGAAACAAGCAAAGGCAACCGGCTGTACGTACCTGAGATTTATCGGAGAAGCATCTTCAACTCGGTGCACAGTCTTGCACACCCAGGAGTAAAGAGTACAACGAAGCAGATCACTCGCAACTACTTCTGGCCCAACATGAAGAAGGACTCAGCAACTTGGGTAAAAACTTGCATAAAGTGTCAAAAAGCAAAAGTTCAACGCCATACTAAGGCCCCAATCGGCACTTTCCAAGACCCCGACGCCAGGTTCTCCCATATAAACATTGATATCGTAGGCCCACTTCCTGCTTCAAATGGATTCCAATATTTATTGACCATCATTGACAGATTCACCAGGTGGCCAGAAGCCATTCCGATAAAGAACATCACAGCAGAAACCTGTGCCCAGGCCCTAGTCAATAACTGGATTTGTCGATTTGGTGTCCCTACTAATATTACGTCCGACAGAGGAACCCAGTTTGAATCATCCCTATTTACGGAGCTGAGGAACTTAGTGGGAATACACAGGATTCGCACTACAGCTTTCCATCCCGCTGCAAATGGGCTAGTCGAGCGGTTCCACCGAAGGCTCAAAGCAGCGCTCAAATGCCACGACACTGAATGGACTCAGGCCTTGCCTCTGGTGCTGTTAGGACTCCGAAACGACGTCAAAGAGGACCTGGAAGCAACAGTATCAGAACTAGTATATGGTACTACTCTGCGTTTACCTGCCGATCTAGTAATCAGCCCACTCACATCGCAGACTCCTTCAGCCGACTCTTCCTTTGCAACGCAGCTAAAATCACGAATGCAGCGAGTGCAATTCTCCAAAACGACGCGACACATGGAAGAAAAAGTGTACATCCCAAAAGACCTGTTGTCCGCCAAATTCGTTTTCGTACGCGTAGACTCAGTTCGCCGCCCGTTGCAAAACCCTTACGACGGACCTTTTAAAGTGCTTCGGACGAACGATAAACACTTCTCCGTATTAATAAATGGAAAACCCTCCAATATTTCTGTTGACAGATTAAAACCGGCCTTCATCGAAACTGTCGAAACCACAGTCGAAACGTCAAAGCCAACCGATTCCGATACGTCAACTCAGCCGGAGATACCCGAAGATTTCCCAACGGCTCCAGGCGCCACTTCGACGCTACCCAACCAGCGGCATGACGACACGGCGACCGAACCACTAGCTCCGGCCAATTCGCCCCCCAAAACCACCAAATCCGGCAGGACAATCAAGTTCCCGAAGAGATTTTGCGACCTTGTCCAATTTATAAATGTTTAATTCTTTATTTGGCTTTTAATTGCATTGTTTAACTTCTTGCTCATCGAGTTTTATTTTGTATTTTCTTAAGATTTTCGTTCGACTTCCTCACTAGGAGGGGGTAATGTAGCAGCCCGCGCCATAATTCGAATTTCCTACACAGTGGACGACGTAGAGGGCGCAAGAGTGAATACGCAGCGCCGACTGTGTGAGAAACCATCCATCGATCTCTTCTCTTTCCGACCGTCGAAGCCTACACACGCGTCCGCCGCAATCATTAACTTTAAATTCATTTGTTCAAGTTTTAAATATATTTTGTTAATTTAAAGAAAAGGTCCATCCTCGAAGTGGCTTGTAATATTTATGAGTAGGTAGTAAACAAAGTCTTGCCACAAATTGATATATTACGAAGTTAAAACTCGTAGAATTACTTTCTATTGTTTGATGTGCTTCATAGTCCTCACAATCACTGTTATCACTACTATAATTGTAAACATTTACAGGCTCATTTTGGATGTCCTCATCTGCAGTTGTCTCTTCATCACTGTAGGTTAAATCACTGTCAGAATCTGTTTTACAGTGTTCATTCAACTTATTCCTTGACTCAGTAAGAGTATGTGGTTCATCGGCTAATAAAGTAATAATAAGATTATTAATAATAAAAATAGTTGACCACGAGAAACGTTACCTAAGTATTTATGCTTTTTCCATTTAAATTGTGTACTTCGTGGAATATTTCCAACATCATACAATGAAGAGTCCAACGATAAATATTGCTTGTATTTTCTTTTGTTCTTGATTACTGTTTTCTCCATTCTTTTACAGATTGCAAGACTTACAGAGCACACTCGAGATCAATTTATGAAATGACTACCACTGTTAATTCGTCCGTTAACCGCTTGGCTTCAAACGACAGCCAATGAGATTGAGTAGCCAATAGGATTGGTACAACACGACGTTGGGATATTGTCGGAAATAACCGTCCTATTTCCATTTACAAATTACATGGTTTAAGTGCGAGAATCAACCAGTTTGGATTATTAAAGATTAAAACCGTGAAACGCTGAAGGTTGTTATCACGGCCGCCGTGATAACAACCTTCAGCGTTTCACGGTTTTAATCTTTAATAATCCAAATTAAAATGTAACGATCAACATAAACTTTAATGTAAATTTTACTTCATATAACATGTAACATGACCTAAAACATAAGGTCGAGCCTGATGATGGTCTAGTAGACCGAAACATGTCGCCGTAATCAATTTAACTTCGTAATATATCAATTTGTGGCAAGACTTTGTTTACTACCTACTCATATTTTGTTAAGTTCAAGCAAACTTTTAATTAGTCCTACTAACGAACACTAAAAGATATTGCATTATACGCGATATTACCTATGACGTGGAACCGCCATCTTTGTTGTGTATAGTCATACTCAATGCTTCTCACTGAACCCAAACAAAGCGAGATTTCAATGTGTAAATTCCAGAAAACTGAATTTTTCGTCAAATTCTTTATTTACAGTTGCATTATTGCATTTTAAGACCTCAATATTGACAAATTGAAGAATTGCTATCGATTTAATCGTTACACCATGTCCACAACGAGTTTGTGCTGAAATAATTGAATCTAACCAATAAAATTCTCGCTTGTTTAGTTTCATTGCCATGGTAACGACCTTAACCTAGCCCAACAAAGATGGCGTACTACGTGACGCTAATAGCCCGTATTCGCCGTCAAACAAATTCGGTTTTAAAACACAATACGCGATATTAGCGATGACGTGAAACCGTCATCTTTGTTGTGTATTGTCATAGTCAACGCCTCCCATTGAAGCCAAAACAATTTCAATGTGCAAATTCAAGGAAATTGCATTTTTCACCAAATTCTTTATTTACAGTTGTGTTGCATCCTTAAGATAGTAATTAATATTAATAAATTGAAAAATTGTTATCTATTAAATTGTTACATCATGTCCACAACGAGTTTGTGCTGAAATAATTGAATCTAACAAATGAAATTCTCACTTTGTTTAGCTTCATTACCATGGTAACAACCTCAACCTAGCTCAACAAAGATGGCGGACCTACGTCACGCTAATACTCCGAATTAATTAATACAACATAAAATACCTAAAATAGTTCTTTAGTTAAAATAGAAATGCAAAAATCGCATTAAAAAACACATTAAACTAATAATAACTTCGCATCAACTACGACGAACCACCATGACAGATGTCAGATAGTTTACGTTTATAATTTCTACCGTCTTTGACAGTAGTGGCGCTACCTGTTCAGTTCAAGTTTCCCCTACCCCGACCTCCCGCAAAAAGCGTGCGGATTTTTTTCCCTAGTAACCTATCCAGTAAAAAGCAAAACTATCAAACATCCGTGATGAATAAAGGGCAGATTAAAAAGCATTTATTTTCCAGAAATAAGCGCCTATAAAAAGCTTCAAAAATCCAAAATTAAGCTACAAAAAAGTAAAAAATAAGCACCTAAAAGTTCAACTCTATTTCAAAATTGCAAATTGAAAATTTAAATTTTCGTTAATTGCAGGAAATGCTTAACAGAAATGAAACTTGATTTTCATATCAAAAATTGTATTGCACAGGTTAATTAAGGAAACTTGTTTCTCCGTTTGTATAGATTGTATAGACAAAGAAACCTTAAGTTAAGGTTAAGGTTTCTTTGTCTGTGCAGACCATCCTACAATTGGCTGATGCTGACTCGATGCTTACTTCTAAAATATCCATTTCAGTGCCAGTATCTTATCTTAGTCAATTAAGATTGCGAAATTGCAATTAAAGATCGGCTTTCACCGAGAAATAAGTAAAAACATGGTAAGCTAGCAAGAAAAAGCACTAATAAGCTAGAAAAGACTTAAAAAAGCTCACAAAATCCGTAAATAAGCACTTACGCGAATTTTAGGCAAAGAAGCAAAATAAGCAAAATAAAATTAGTGTCAAATGATTCGAAATTTTATGAAACGGAAAGAAAGAAGAGTATTTCGTTCTGCTTACAATATTTAAAAAAAGCAAAATGCCAGAAATCCGCCCTCTAGTGATGAACATGAGGAATGACACTGATACTCTCCACTCCGTATGATGCGCCGCTAGCTGTCATGTAGTCATGTCGTGTTTCTTTGTGTTCCTTCTTCAAAACATCGTAAACCGGCGAATATTAACGGTTTTTGTGGTTTTGTGTTGATTTTTAAGTGCTATTAGACCTGTGCGTTACGGCAGAACAAAAAATTACTTCGGCGATTTGTAGAAATTCTTGCCTTACCAAAATAAAAAAAGTTGGGGATGGTGCACTGGCGATCGGCGCTGCTATTTGCTTGTGTTTGTTCTTGGGGGTGAGTACCAGTAATTTATTAATAAATTCGATTCATACTTGCGAAAAAACAGGAGCGTACCCCCCTATTTGACGGGAAAAACTAGGTATGTAGGTACCTGCTTAAGTACCCCTACGCCCCTGGACTTGATGAAAAAAAAATCAGTTTACGACCCACACATGATAACATTTAAAGTACATGAATTAAACATTGATGGAAAATATTTTGCATATTCCTACAATATACCATATTACACGCAAAATATATCCTGAATATTCCTGGTATGTTCAAAAATCGCACTTAAGTGCGTGAAAAAAACATCTCAATATAATGTTCTATGAATATTTCAAAATGTCACATTCATGTACAATGAACATTAGCTTCCTGTTCATTCTACACTTCAAATTCGTTTGAAATGTTATTAAAATATGACACAAATCATTAGAAACCCTGTTAAAAATGACCAACGAGGACCACTTAAAAAACGAGTTCGGACATTAGATAGTTCCAGCCGGTTGAACTGTGTGTTTTGGCACAGGATCTGCATGGCCAAAACCACCAAATGTCCGAACTCGTTTATTGCCGCACTTAAACCATTTTTAAGACGAGTTGAGGCATTCAATGGTTACAGCTGGTTGAACTATGTGTTTTGGCACAGGATCTGCATGGCCAAAACCATCAAATGTCCGAACTGGTTGATTCTCGCACTTAAACCATGTAATTTGTAAATGGAAATAGGACGGTTATTTCCGACAATATCCCAACGTCGTGTTGTACCAATCCTATTGGCTACTCAATCTCATTGGCTGTCGTTTGAAGCCAAGCGGTTAACGGACGAATTAACAGTGGTAGTCGTTTCATAAATTGATCTCGAGTGTGCTCTGTCCGTCTTGCAATCTGTAAAAGAATGGAGAAAACAGTAATCAAGAACAAAAGAAAATACAAGCAATATTTATCGTTGGACTCTTCATTGTATGATGTTGGAAATATTCCACGAAGTACACAATTTAGATGGAAAAAGCATAAATACTTAGGTAACGTTTCTCGTGGTCAACTATTTTTATTATTAATAATCTTATTATTACTTTATTAGCCGATGAACCACATACTCTTACTGAGTCAAGGAATAAGTTGAATGAACACTGTAAAACAGATTCTGACAGTGATTTAACCTACAGTGATGAAGAGACAACTGCAGATGAGGACATCCAAAATGAGCCTGTAAATGTTTACAATTATAGTAGTGATAACAGTGATTGTGAGGACTATGAAGCACATCAAACAATAGTAAGTAATTCTACGAGTTACTCTGATGACGGTCAACGACATTACACTGAGGAGAACATAAATGAAAAAGCCGACCCCTATGATGATCTGATGTTTCCCTCATCTGGTTTAACTAAAAAGGATGTATTAACTTTAGTGTATGGAATTGGACTTCGCCATAAACTCACACAAGAAGCACGTAAAGATATCATGGATGTTCTAAAATTATGTGCAAACATGACTGATGAGGATGAAACTTTTAGCATATCAAATTACACTCTATCAAAAATGTTCGAAACTAGTGACATCACGTTTACTTACGTCTATTATTGTACGGAATGCAAGACCAGTTTATATGAATGCACAAATATTGAGACCATTGAACACAAAAATATTACATGTCCCAACTCTGGATGTCTCTCTGAGCAGCAAATTTCTTTAAAAACCAAAAATTTCTTTGTCATCGTGGACACTTCAAGCCAAATTAAATCACTGCTGGAAAATGAGGATATTTACTCCTCTATTAATATCCAAGACAATCCAGGTCAACAACTTGACGACATTTATCATGCCGAAATTTACCGAAATTTGAAAATGGACAAACAAATACCCTTCGATCTCACTTACAATTTTAGTACTGATGGGGCGCCGGTTTTCAATTCATCTAAGCTGAGTATGTGGCCCATTCAGGCTGTAATAAATGAATTACCACCAAAACTACGCTTTAGGCATGTAATTTTTGCCGGAATAATGCTTGAACGCAAAGAACCAGACGTCCATTTAATGAACACATTTATGGCCGCATTCTCGAAACAAGCGAATTTGTTATTAAATGAAGGAATAGAAGTAAATGTCAAGAATGGACAAACAAAAATATTCAAATTGTTACCTGTGTTTTGTCCCTGTGACTCTGTTGCTCGTCCAGTGCTCCAAAATCGTTACCAGTTCAATGGATATTGGGGCTGCAGCTGGTGCTATCATCCAGGATGCCCAGTTAATAAGCATATGACGTATCCATATCAACAGGAAAATGTTTCGCCAATCCGAACAAAAGATTCATACTTGAAAGATCTGCAAGAAGTGATTGACAAAGAATTTAAAGAACCAGTGAGAGGCGTTAAAGGTCCGTCATCTATAATAGTTCAACTTAAACATATGGATCCTATTTGGGGCTTTCCTCCAGACTACATGCATGGAGTAACTCTGGGCAAGTTTGTTGACTTTTCCTACATATAAATAATCGATAATCATGTCTTAGATATTATGTAGTTAACGTTTATCCAAGCTTTGCTTTTCACTTACATGCCCATTTCAATCTGTTTTCTTTTATTATAGGCGTTGTTCGGCAGCTCTGGGAATTATGGAGTACGTTTTCTATAGAAAGCAGACATAAATATTACATTGCCCGACCTGCTACGTTGAGGATAATTAATCAAAGGTTAACAAAAATTCAACCACCACATGAGCTACATCGTTTGCCAAGAACATTAAATGAAAAGTCCAAATGGAAAGCATCAGAATGGAGGAGCTGGTTGCTATTTTATTCCCTGCCTTGTCTACAGGGGATTTTGCAAGAGAAGTATCTAAATCACTTACCCGTGCGGTTGGGTGCCCATCGGGCGCGTCCCCGGGTGGTGGATAGGGGAATGGCCAGTCCGCTGGTTAATTACGGCCATACGTGCAGACCTGGGGCTTAAAACCCTCACGTGTCTGTACCAAAGCCGCTACCGCGAACCAACCCCTCTGAGACACCGGGCGCCCTCTCAGAGTAATAGCCTTACCCTCATGCGCCGGGCTCCATGAGGGCGGACCGAACTCCCGGGGTTAACTGGGAATTTCAGACCAAATTTAGGAGGGTACCGGAGGCCTCAATGCAGCAAATGGGGTCGGAAGACACCCATAGCTGCTCTGAGACTTAGGGACCTAGCAGCCTGAACAGAGGGACTGGAAGACTGATACTTCTGTTGTCTGTACGGAGGGACAAAAAAAAAAAAAAAAAAATTACCTCACGGTTGCGATAGGGATAGGCTGATAACTGGACCTATCAGATTTTTGTGACTAGGGACTAATTGTGACTGATGGGACTGAAAAAGACACCGCAGTTGCATAGGTACCGTGACACTGGCAGACCCTCAGGGAATGAGGGCGGACCGAATTCCCGGGGTTAACTGGGAATTTCAGACCAGATTTAAGAGGATACTGGAGGCCTCAATGCGGCAAATGGGGTCGAAGGACACCCATAGCTGCTCTGAGACTTCGGGACCTAGCATTCTGAACAGAGGGACTGGAAGACTGATACTTCTGTTGTCTGTACGGAGGGAAAAAAAAAATAAAAAATACCTCGCGGTTGCGATAGGGACAGATTGACAACTGGACCTATCAGACTTTTGTGGCTAGGGACTAATTGTGACTGATGGGACTGAAAAAGACACCGCAGTTGCACAGGTACCGTGACACTGGCAGACCCTCAGGGACTGTGGCACCAACAACCAGTTGTGGCTGATGGGGCTGTCCACCAGGAACCATCGGCCACACGGGGGGAAGGTGTCTGCAGTCTGTACGGAAGGGTAGTTATAATAGTGTTGCGCAGGACGCTAGGGACTAGTTGTGACTGATGGGACTGAAAAAGATACCACAGCTGCACAGGTACCGTGACACTGGCAGACCCTCAGGGACTGTGGCACCAACAACCAGTTGTGGCTGATGGGGCTGTCCACCAAGAACCGTCGGCCACACTGGGGGAAGATGTCTGCAGTTTGTAACATAGAGGGATATAAATTGATACCTCAACTGAACCCTTTAAGGGTACACTTTAAGCTGCCTTCGACACCAAGAAACCAGTTGTATCCGGCAGGGCTGAAAAAGACCTGCCGGTTATAGTGGGTTCGCGGGACGAAGCTTCAACAAACTCCCTAAAGAGCAGAAGTACCCGCCGTGGTATAGCAAAGCGGGGTGGCTTTTCTAGCACCCGATTAACACTATTCAGTTTCTACAGCAGAAGTACTGGGTCTTTGCAGAACCGGGGTTCCTGTAGGAAATGGATAACTGTCACAGTGCGGGCATAATGGACCATAAGGTCTGAATGCAGCGGACCCGTCAGGGAAACGCACCGCAGAACGAAATACGAAATCACTTAAGTCTCCTAGTGATTTCCATTTATATTTTACTACAGAAAAGTATAACAAAAGAAGATTTAAACAAAGCTAATGTATATCTGCAAAAATTTGTAAAACAGTTTGAGGAATACTATGGTAAATCGGCCATGACTTTTAATGTACATTCTCTCCTTCACTTAACACAAAGTGTAGAAAAATCTGGCCCTTTGTGGGCAACCTCTACATTTCCATTTGAGTCAGCTATTTTTAACATAAAACAACAAATTAAAGGTCCTGTTGGTGTTATTAAGCAAATTGTCAAAAAAGTGTGTAGCAAAAACATATTTTTAACAAATTTAGAACAATCAAATCGGAATGAAAATTGTAAGCTTTTTTGCAAAAATGTATGGTTGACCAATACCTCAACAAATGCTTATCGATTAAATGAAGTTAAATTTTTAGGGCGGGGGAGTACGGTTTCTTCAGAAAATATTGAACACTACTTTAAATACCTCGCTGAATCAACTAAGGAGAGTGGGAACAAATCAGGCACATCCTATATAAAATGTATTTTCAACAAAATGTTATTATATAGCACAAAATGTGGCAAGACAAGCAAAAATAATGACACAGTGGTACAGACTTCTAATGGTAACTTCATACAAATAAAAATGTTCATTGTCTATAATGGCAACAATTACGCTTTTGCAAAAAAGTTTAATGTGAAGCAAACTTGTTTCGAAAATGTACCTGTTACACATATTAAGAGAATTTGACATTGTTGCCTATAACTGCAATCCAAGAAAAATGTGTTTTCGTGGATGTTCATGACTCAACAAAATATATCTGTAAAATGCCAAATACATATGAAATTCAATAAACATCAATATACCTTCATTTGTCCTACAGGAATTTTATGTCGCAGATACTACTCGGAGTCCGAACCACCAATTAAAATTTTCTCTGTCACTCTCATTTCATTTATCAACTGCGAACGTGCATCTGAAAATTGTTTGCTGCATTGATCTACTCAATCTATACACGAGGGGTTGTCAATTCGTCAAAAAAGTGCACACCAAATTTTTTGTAATGTTTACATTAAAATTTTCAAGTTGGCAACCTCTCGCTTCGCTTTTAAACCATTCAATACCTTCTTCTTCATCACTGACGACTTGATCAGAGTTCTCAGAGTGTTCAGTAGAATTTTGGGGGTTATTATTTTGGGTATCATGCTCGGAATCTACGAATATCATAAAAATTTGATTGCTATTTAAAGACTTACCGTTCTCTGTTTCTGTAAATTTCGGATCTTTCTTGCTGGGTCGACGACGTGGAGGACGACGCAAATCCTGAATTTTTTCTGTGAGAACACGTTCCATATTATCAAGATATTTTTGTTTTTCCTCAAAACCCCTACTTGTCAACCATTCGGAATAGATATCTACAAAAATGTGGATTAAAATTAAACCTTCTAACACGACGAAAAACTTACTTCTCATTATTAATAATTTTGATGGGTCAAGCCCAGGTCTATTTGATGTTCTCCCCGAGACTGTTGATGCTATAAGTGTCTCCTCAGAAAACAAAGCAACTGCTAGTTCTTTCAGGAATATAGTGTGTTTTTTTTTTCTCATGACACCGTCATAAATTTTACATGGTAAATATTCATCATATCCTAAATACACCTAAAAAAATTATTAAAACTGTTAATCATATAGGTACACAAACAGTTTTACATTGCCATTATTTCTTGCTCCTATTTCATGTCTTCTATTTTCTGTTTCTGTGACTGTCTCCGGGTTGCCAACAGTTGATAATTTAATCTCTGTGCATTAATTGGATTAGTAAAATCTGATGAACTACTTACTATCTAATATGCATACCTTCTAATTTTTCAAAAAGTAACAACTGCAAATTGTCAATTCTTGACCACTTCTTATTTCTTTCAATTCAGTTTTCAGTTGGCATAATGTTTTATTTATTTCTACAACATCTACCTTTTTTTCCAAAGTATCTGGTTTTACCACAACTTCTTTGGTTTTTCTTGGAAAAATTGGTTTCTCTGCAGATTTATTATTATTTTCCAAATAGTCTAGCTTTCCTGTATCGTCTTTCTGCTTTCCCGAAGGCGCCAGTTTTCCTGCACCATCGTCTTTCTTCTTTCCCGAAGGCACCAGTTTTCCTGCACCGCTCGTTGGATTATTATCGCCATCTTTCTTGCTTGTTGGACTATTATCTTGTGGCATTAAAATACTTCTAAAATTTTCTACAGCACTGGTTGTGACTTTTATTTTTCGTTTCTTGTTTTCCTTTTCATCTTTCTTACTTTTTTTTGTACGCAATTAAAAAAACATCACATCGGGTTTACTGGTATAGATAAAAACCTTTTCTGTTTCGGGTTCTAGCTCTTCATCATCGTATGTAGTAGTGCCATCATCAAACCGGTTTGGTGGAATCTTTACCCTTTTTGATTCCCCTTTCGCAGAGGCTTGTTCCTGAGTGTCTATAATTTGTAAAGATCTTTAAGATTTAGTTTATGTCAAAGATTAGGAAGTGTGTTGTGCTGATGGCCACACATTTCATCTCGCCAATAAATGGCACACCCCATTCAGTTATGGGAATAGTTAGGTGTGCATTTTTCCATGGATATGTATTGTTGTAGCAGTACTTCGTCATGGAACACACTTAACTCTTCCCGTAACTGAATGGAGTGTATAATGTACTGCCAGGGACAAAAAATTTTGGACAACAGTAATTGTCGATTCGAAAAAAAAATTTGTTGTAAATTGAAGTAGCCCACATGCTTAACTTGCCCTAGAACGAAAAGTATGTCGCAGAAATTTGCCTGTTTGCTCAATTTACCTCAATTCTTGGTCTACATCTACTTTTACCAATTTTATGCAGATATGGTCATCCAAAATTTGTTGTCCCCGCTAGTAGGTGGGTAGCCACATCAAAACTTTTACACAATAAAAGGAAGCGCTCCTAGATAACCAAGCACCAGATACAGACAAAAATATCAATTTTCAATGCATGCATATGGGCCACCAGTCCACCACCACTCCATCAAAAATGTATTTTTAGTACTGCCGCCACCAGGCACCAACTTACCACCAAAACAGATTAGAAAAGCTTTATAACAATTCCCATCACTATACTTTACCCAAAATGATTTATTTGTGGGCACTTGGCACGTAACTGGGTCGAATTTCTCATCTTCGATGTCTGTGATAGGACAAACGTGCGTTTTGCCGTCTAGCTTGTATTTCACAAAAACCCACTGCTTCGACTGCTTCTTTGAGTCCTGTGACGCCATGTTGATGTTGATTCTCGACAACGACAACCGAAACCGACGATATCGATTGATATCGATCGTGATCAGCCGGGACAAAAACAAAAACCCACACTCCACAGTAAAGTTTCGGATCACCACTTAAAAAACAAAAAAAAAAAAAACAGAAAAGAGCCAGGCCAAGGGCCCCTACTGCTCATCACCTATGTGCATCGTCAAGGCAAGCCTGCAACGTGCGGTTTATCATCATTGTTTATTTTTTGACGTGTCGGGCTGGAGCAAAGCTCCTGAGGTAATTTAAGAAAGGGAGAGTTCCTTAGAGGGGAGACCTGAAGGGTCTGGGGAGCGTTTTGCCTGAGGGGCAAGGAGAGGCATTAGGTGGGAGAGTTCGCTGAAAAAGAAAGTTAACGACGAAATCTTGCTGTGGTCTACCTGCAACATACTAAACATTAGTGGTTCAAGGTGGGTGGATGAGAGCCGTCCTGGGACGACGAATTCTGGAATTCGCTGGGTCGTAGTCGACCGCATCTCTCACTAGCGGATTGGGATGAACCTCTGCTCGAGCAAAGGTTCGTGTGTTTGTTTCAAAGAGGAAGTCTTTGATTGTCGGGAGGTTTGCTTCTTGATGGAGCTGGGTGTTTCGAACGTACCAGGGAGCGTTAAAGGCGTACCTCAGACAACGGTTCTGGATGACTTGGAGTTTTTGGAGTTGCGCGTTAGAGACGTGTCCCCAGGCGCCAGAGCCATAGGTCATGGCTGGTCTAACCACAGCCTTGTAGAGCCTCAGCTTATTCTCGAAAGATAAGCCGCTGCTTCTACACAGCATTGGATAGAGGTGGCCAACTACCATTTTTTTTTTTTTTTTGTTTATTTATTTACCAAAACAAAAAAATTGACATGTCATTCTCTAAATTAATATATATATACAATATTTGGAAAATCTCGTGGCGCATGTTCAGCTACCCTGTACTAGACAGGGGCTGTTCTTCCACATGCTCCACGTTCTACAAAGAAAAAATAACAAAAACGCAAACACTGTAGAACACATTTGGCTTTGGCGACTGAGTAGTCCACGTGAGGAATGAAGCTGAGTCGTCGATCCAGCTTGACCCCGAGGTACTTGACCTCGTTGTGCCACTGAATCTCCTCCTCGTCCATCGTCACATGGCCGTGCGGCACTTCTCTTCTGCGCGAGATGAATAGGGCGGAGCTTTTCTCGGGATTGACGACGATGCGCCAGCGAAGAAAGAATTCGCTCAGGTTGTCAGCTGCTTCCTGAAGGTATTGGGTAAGCAGCTGAGGGCTACGGGAGTGTGCTAGGGTGCACGTGTCGTCGGCGTAGACGGCCAAGGTGGAGTTTGGGCTGCGTGGCATGTCTGCCACGTAGAGGGCGAAGAGAGTTGGTGAGAGTACAGAGCCTTGTGGGACACCTGCCTCGAGAGGGTGCTCCTCTGAGAAGGAGTTTTGAATTTTGGCTCTGAAGGAGCGACCGGACAAGAAGGAGTTGATGATCTGGACCATCGACGCGGGGATTCCGGCATGAGCGAGCTTATAAATAAGTCCCTCATGCCAGACCGTGTCAAAAGCTTTTGAAACATCAAAGAAGGTAGCGCCTACTACGTGACCCCAGTCAAGCCATCGTGAGGAGAGCTCTGTGACTCTGATCAGTTGATCGGTCGTGGAATGTTTGGGTTGAAAGCCGAACTGTTCCTGGGGAATGATACCGAGATCGGAGACAATCTCGGTGAGACGAGAGCGAATGAGGCGTTCAGCAAGTTTGCTGACACCAGAGAGCAGTGAGATTGGCCGATGGTTCTGAGGGAACTTTCGGTCTTTGCCGGGTTTGGGGATGAAGATTACGTTGGCGCATTTCCACCGGGGTGGGAAATAGCGAAGGCGGAACATGGCGTTGAAAATCCCAGTCAGAGCGACGATGGCTTTTTTCGGAAGACTTTTGAGGGCAAGATTGGGAATCTGGTCGGGGCCTGGGGCTTTCCTCGTTTTGAGGCTGGATATTACCTTAAAGACTTCCTCCGGGGAGGTGTGGCGAATGTGATCGTCGTCTTCCGGGGCTTCCTGGCAGAAAACTTCGGCGAAGTCTTCCACTAGGTCGTAGTGGTCGAGATCTGCGTCCTCCGGTATCGGGACCCTGCATTGCAGTTCCAGACGTTCGGCGAACACCTCGGCTTTCTCCTCCTCCCGGAAGACGAGTCCTCTGGGGCCGTGAATTGCCGGGAGTGGCTTGCGGTCGTTTCGAAGAATCTTGGCCAGTTTCCACACAGAACTGTCCTCGATGTTCAGGGACTCCAGGTGGGTCTGAAAGTTCTCGTTACGGAGATCCTTCAGCGCGTACCTGAGTTGGTGGTCTTTTTGGCCTCTCTTCTCTCTCTTACCAGGGCTTGGATGTGAGGGGGAAGACGAGGGGGCTTGTTGGGAGGTCTGGGGAAGGTTCTGGTTGAAGCGTTGAGGGCTTCGGAGATTTTCAACTCGAATGATTCCACAGCCCGGTTAAGGTCTGCAGTATCATCAATAGTTGGAATCGGTCCGAAGTTTTCCTCAACGTTTCTGCGGAAGGAAATCCAGTTTGTGAATTTCCCTGTGGGATTGATGGGATCATTAGCCTCGTCGCCGATGTGCATCAGGACGGGGTTGTGGTCTGAGGAGAGATCGCTGATGGCAGTGAGGTCGATTTGGAGGGGGACATTCTTGACGATGGCGATGTCCAGCGTGTCAGGCAGACCTGACACGTAGTTGTGGTGAGTGGGCTCCTCTGGAGCCAGGACCTGATAGTCGTTGTCATCAACGAAAGTTCGCAGGTTGCGACCGTTTGCGTTGTTGACTCGACTGTGCCAGTCTGTGTGCTTGGCATTGAAATCGCCTGCCGCGATGATGGAGTTGCCACTGTTCAGGAGATCCGCCAGTTCGTCGAGGGGGATCTTTTGTGTGTTGTAGCAAGAGAAGAATGTTGGTGGCGGCTTGTTTGGTGCTCTCCGAAGACGATACCATTTGGCAGATTTCCAGGAGAAGTCTGGCCCTGGAGTCGCAGGTAGCGGGTTCCACACGAGGTTTAGTGCGGGGGGCTGGTTTTGGGGAAACATTCTTTGAAGAGGAGCTCTGTTTGGGGGCGGCGGCCTGCTTCGGGGCTGAAGCTCCTGATGAGGTGCCGTTGGGCTTCGAAGGCTTGGAAGCCTTCTTCTTCGAAGGGGGAGGGAACCTGGGGCACCCCCTGTAACTGGCGGGATGAGCGCCTCCACAGTTGGCACACTTCGGAGCCTCCACCCCCGTTTTCCCGCAGTCCTTGGTGAAGTGGTCGCTACCGCACTTGACGCACCTAGGATTGACTCCGCAGGTGCGCTGGCCGTGGTGGAAGAGCTGGCAGCGGTGACACTGCGAAACCTGTGAGGGTTTGTTAGCCGGTTCCACACGAACGACTAGATTCGCCAGTCTGGTGATGGCGAACATCTTCGCTTTCTCTTCTATTGGTATTTCTACCCTGAAGAGAGGAAACGGAGTTTTGGTGTACCGATTCACCAGTTGTTGGATCGAGTTGGGGTGGATGCCGATATCCAGCAGTTCGTCAGCAACCTCAGGGGGGGTGAAATCCCTCGGGAGGCCGCGAATGACAGTTTTGGCTGTTCGGTTGTCGGGGTCGTTGTAGGAAAAGTACTGGATCTTGTACTTGATGAAGAACCGGACCATGGCTCGGAAGTCGCCAGCTGTAGCAGGGAAGATCCGGATCCCTAGCTGGCAGGTCTTGGCTTTCGTATAGTTGACCTTCTCTGTCCTGAAAATGGCCGAGACGGTCAACCACTTACCTGGTTCCTTCAGGACGATTTGGGGGACTTTTGAGGATTCAGGGGCGGCCTCCGAGGAGGGAGGTGCCTGAGATTGCTCCGAGTCTCCCGGTAGGGTTTCCTCGGAAGGGGCCTGCTGTGGAGTGCTCTTAATAGCACCCCAGCGGGGGGGGATGTACTTCGGGGTGGCAGCTTTGGGGGCGGCAACATTGGGGGTGGCACTCGTGGAAGTGGCACTCTTGGGGGTGGTACCCTTGGGGGCGGTTGCCTTGGGGACGGAATTTTTGGGGGCGGCGCCCTTGGAGGCGGTACCCTTGGGGGCGGCGCCCTTGGAGGCGGTACCCTTGGGGGTGGCGCCTTGAAGCTTGAGAGCTGAAGTTCCGGGGGAGGGAGAGATGCGCCCCTCAGTGGGGGTCGCTTTCTCCTTCGCAACGCGTTTGGTCGGGGGCTCGGTGGAGGCGGCATCTTCCTCATCGTGGGCCGGGGTACCGTTGTCCAGCTCCATCAAAGTTACGAAACGGTTTGCCGTTTCGAAGTTAGGGGAGGCTGGCTGAAATGGGGGGGGGGGATTTGCACTTACGCTTTCTCGCGATGTCCGTGAAAGCTTCGGTGACTGAGCTGGAGGTGGACCTAAAAGAAATTTGGGACCCAAATGAGCGGACTGAGACGATATCTTCATCTTCGCCAGTGATGGCGTCCAGTCTTCCGATTTGTTCGGCGAGGTGCTCGTCCATAGATCTTAGAGAGGACATGATTTCCTCCCTGAAATCGCCGAACATTCTCGCGATCGTCTGGGTGAGCATGGAGGCGAGAGCTGCATTCTCCCCTCCTAACACTGGTTTGGGGGCACCATCCATCTGAGTTGATGTTGATGCCATGGCGTTGATGGCTCGAAGAACCGTTTACCGAATTCGGAAAATTCTCATACGAGATGTGAATTTTCCTCGCTTCGGCTGCGTTTAGCTGGTGAGAGCACCCGAGAACTACCACGCTTGTCGTCAATCCGGAATTCTACACACGCGAAGTTAAGCAACTTCGCGTGTGTCGAAAATCTGGATGGGTGACCGAGATTCGCTTTATGCAAAGTTAAGCAACATTACACGAAACGAAACTTGGAAGGGTGACTTCAAACAGTGGAGGTAAACGAGGGGCGGACGGCAGACTAAACACTCTTCAAAAGAACCGAAATAAATTTCGGCTCCCTGAAGTGAGTTAGGGGCGGACCGCTGACTGAACACAAAGGAACACTCGGATCGCTGTGAAGCACGCTAGGATTGGCACGACTGACACGCACCAACGAACGGACACAACTGAGTCTTAAAAAAAACACCGAATAAGGTACCAATTTAAACAAAAACAAAGGCTTATTCCGAAGCAACGCCACAAACCTTGCACGTTCAATGGAATGGAACCAATCAGAGATGAACCAATAGAAATGGAACTATTTTTCCTACGCGCCTACGCCGCCGCCATAACACGTTCCTTTCGGGAGTTTCGGATGGCGACAACGCAAGCGTAGTGGATCGCCAGTAACCAATCCAAACGCGCGAATAATGGCGCGAAGTTTTAGATCTTCACAACAATGCAAAGCCCGTATTAATTAATAATTATAATGATATTAAGAAGTACTAAAATCGCAGAGTATGATCAAATATGCTCCTTACAGGTTTTTAAATATATATATATTTTTGTTTTAATTTTCCACTTATATTAGTGGAATATGTTTGTTTAGGTATTCATACGGGAAAACGTTATTAATATAATAGAAAAAAAATTCTGCAACAAAATTTTTATTTGTCTTTCTAAGCGGAAAAATCGTCCCAAGTCTGCCATGAGATACTGCGTATAAATACATTTTTTTCTCCAAAATTGTACTTTAAAGTGAATAGGTATGTCCATCTAAACTCCAGACAAATAATGGGAGATGGTTTGTCATTACCATAATTGTCCCAGTTCTAAGAAACTCCAATTGAAACCAGGGGATACCAATCTAAAACCAATGTAAACTGGGTGGTCATTACCACTACTGTCCCAGTTATAAGAAATTCCAACTGAAACCAGCTGATACCAATCTAAAACCAATGGAAATTGGTTGGTCATTACCACTAATGTCCCAGTATAAGAAATTCCAACTGAAACCAGCTGATACCAATTTAAAGCCAATGGAAACTGGTTGGTCATTACCACAACTGTCCCAGTTATAAGAAATTCCAACTGAAACCAGCTAACACCAAACTAAAACCAGTTAAAACACATACGAAACTTGTTGGTTTTCTTCTGGTTTCGGTTGGTCATTTTTAACAGGGAAATAAAACAAATTAAGCTTACCAAATATTTATTGACATTTAGTTACTATAGGGCATTGTATACAATACATAACATTATATTTCTTCTGCGGCCAGTTCTGTAAAACAAGAGATTTATTAAAATGCACTGCAAAAGAAAAACTTACCGTTTCTTGATTCTAAATTTAGCTCTAACGAGCCATTCCCTCATGTGCTTAATAATCTCACAGTCTGTAGCGTCCTTAGTTTGTTTATTTATCCGCACCATCTATGAACAACAATTTGAATTTATACCGTTTGTATATAAATCACATACATATAACAACTTTTGCCAGTTAGATGGCCTTAAAAACTTTCTTGCCCTTAGGCTCCTTCCCAACTGAACTGGGCTCCTAATTCATTACTTAAAATTTTGAACATTGTGTGTTTTGTTATTTTCTTCATTGTTGAACCACCTAATTCTTTGCTCTGTAAATGAGTATAATGAGATCCATAAGTCTATCTTAGAATAATATTTTGCCAAGAAGGATTTTCTCCTAGCACAATCTCAACTTCATTGAATGGAAACTTTCTCATTACGTTGGTAATATCTTCATCGGGTTCTTCAATTATTGTTGGTTCTTTCGCCACATTTTGGGCTTGAATATTCGTATTTCGTTCTGCGGTGCGTTTCCCTGACGGGTCCGCTGCATTCAGACCTTGTGGTCCATTATGCCCGCACTGTGATAGTTATCCATTTCCTACAGGAACCCCGGTTCTGCAAAGACCCAGTACTTCTGCTGTAGAAACTGAATAGTGTTAATCGGGTGCTAGAAAAGCCACCCCGCTTTGCTATACCACGGCGGGTACTTCTGCTCTTTGTTGAAGCTTCGTCCCGCGAACCCACTATAACCGGCAGGTCTTTTTCAGCCCTGCCGGATACAACTGGTTTCTTGGTGTCGAAGGCAGCTTAAAGTGTACCCTTAAAAGGTTCATTTAGGTATCAATTTATGTCCCTCTATGTTACAAACTGCAGACATCTTCCCCCAGTGTGGCCGACGGTTCTTGTTGGACAGCCCCATCAGCCACAACTGGTTGTTGGTGCCACAGTCCCTGAGGGTCTGCCAGTGTCACGGTACCTGTGCAGCTGTGGTATCTTTTTCAGTCCCATCAGTCACAACTAGTCCCCAGCGTCCTGCGCAGCACTATTATAACTACCCTTCCGTACAGACTGCAGACATCTTCCCCCCGTGTGGCCGATGGTTCCTGGTGGACAGCCCCATCAGCCACAACTGGTTGTTGGTGCCACAGTCCCTGAGGGTCTGCCAGTGTCACGGTACCTGTGCAACTGCGGTGTCTTTTTCAGTCCCATCAGTCACAATTAGTCCCTAGCCACAAAAGTCTGATAGGTCCAGTTGTCAACCTGTCCCTATCGCAACCGCGAGGTATTTTTTATTTTTTTTTCCCTCCGTACAGACAACAGAAGTATCAGTCTTCCAGTCCCTCTGTTCAGACTGCTAGGTCCCGAAGTCTCAGAGCAGCTATCGGTGTCCTTCGACCCCATTTGCCGCATTGAGGCCTCCAGTATCCTCTTAAATCTGGTCTGAAATTCCCAGTTAACCCCGGGAATTCGGTCCGCCCTCATTCCCTGAGGGTCTGCCAGTGTCACGGTACCTGTGCAACTGCGGTGTCTTTTTCAGTCCCATCAGTCACAATTAGTCCCTAGTCACAAAAATCTGATAGGTCCAGTTATCAGCCTATCCCTATCGCAACCGTGAGGTAATTTTTTGGGCTTGAATAGATATTTTTATAATTTCCATGTCATCTTGAAGGTCCCTTATTCTCGCATTGATTAAATTAAATTGCCTTAACACTTGTCGCTGAAATTTACATTGTAGGGGTTGTCGAAGTCGAAGCAACGACGTTATCTATTGTGAGTGGTTTTAGTCGAGGGGTTGACAACTGGGCAAAAATCTGTACACCAAAATTTCCATAATTTCTAAAAAAATTCCAGAAAATGTGCAAAATCATGTAAAAATATCCAAAATTTCCAAAGAAATTTCAAGTTTCCAAAATTCCTGAAAAAAATTGTACAAATTTCTCATGCTTGAACACCAAAATTTCCAAGTTGTCAACCCCTCGGTTTTAGTCAATTCTATAAAATCCATGTTGTTAATTCATTTTGTTCCACTTCTGTCTCCATTTTTGAAGCAGTCAGATTCTGTACAACAATTTCTTTAAAATGACTGCTGCCTTCGAGATGATCTATGCCACCCCTATTTGAACCAGGAGTTAATATATTCTTTTTGGAAAAACTTAACATTGAAAAACCACAAAAAAAAGACGTCAAAAACAATCAAATCAAATGTTCAAATTGGGTTCCATTCACTTCTTGACGAAACGCAAGTCGGTGAATGAATTCCTGACCAACACTTTGAAGCATTTCTGGTTTAATTGCCCGAATTTTGTTTCGAATTCTTTCTTTCAATTCTTTTATAGAATTTGGTCTGTTAATGTAGACTTTACTTTTGAGGTAACCCCACAAAAAATAGTCTAGGGGAGTAAGGTCAGCCCAAGTAACACAGATGCCACAATCATAACACTTAAAGCTGTATACCTATTTTATAATAACTGCAGAAGTCTCTTATCGGTTGTATTAAAGCTTATTTCGGAGGCAATTTACTGCCAACAACAATTTGGTGTTGTATACAAGCTGTTAGAACATTCTCCGAGCAAAAATATAAAGTAACTTTATAAAGCCTTTATTACAGTTTTATAAAGGCTTACGTGACTATGCTTATACAGTCTTAGCCTTCCACGTTAGCATTTTAGATTTATAGTGCCTGTACAATTCCTGTATAAGCTCTTATATGCTATTTTCTTAAACCTTTTATAGAGGTTATTATTTTCCGTATAAAAGCTGTATAATAGAGTCGTAAGAATATTGCCACGCCTGGGGGTTAAAACCCTAATCGACCCAGTCTCCCACGTGCGAGCTACGGGGGGTAGCTTAGTGGTACTGTGCCGGATCGGAATAAATTAGGGTCGTTCTCGATTACTTAAACTTTATTCTAAAGAACTTAAACTCTAACAAGGTCTACTCCCCCCAATAGGTAAAAGGTTTAGGGGTACTTACATTGGTGCCTCGGGGACGGTGTCACTCAAACCACTGATTGGAACGCTCCCCCGTACGCTTCCGTAACCACCACGGTCAATGCACCGTGGTGGGGCGGCGGTCATTCGCCGCATTAGAAAAATGTAGGGGAGACGTTCCCACATTGCTCCACTTGACACCCCCCCCGCTCGGGAAGATCCCGACCCGGGATCTATATACCTAAATTAGTTACATCCACATTTAGTTGAAATTCCTGACTCACACTGTTCCAAATACAATACAAGTCGAGGTTGAAGGCTCTTAAAAGCTAAACCCAGTAAGAAAGAGGAGGTTACTCGTTGGATTGAACCTTAGGTATCTAACCTGTTTTTGCAGCCTCCTTTTTCCGACAATGTCTACAAATCCTACCAATTAACAACAAAATCAAACCCGATGAATATTACTTCCCGTCGGTGCCTCCCTTTAACCATTATGTTCTTGGGAAAGTTCGTTGTGACGACTTCGTTCCATTATTTGATGCTTTGGTGTCTTCGACGACTGTAGCCCGTCCAGCTTATCCCGCAGTCATACTTTGGGCCAGCAGCTCCCTTTTTATGTTGCGTAAGTTCCACCCATACTGGCGGTGCTTTGGGCCTGTAAGCCCCCCTCCCAGGCGGCTCAATTGTGACGTGTGCTAGGTAATGCGATGTTTGTCTGATAGCTCCCCAGGCCTTTGTACGGAGATCGACTGCGTACTGTCCACCTGATGCCTCGAATTTGTCTGGGACGGCCTTCGGTGGTGTTTCCGTTGTTAATAAGAGTGTAGTACCCTGGGGATTGCACTTTTGACCAGCAATGACGGCGGTCTTTGGTCTGGGGTGGGTGACGCTTGTTCCTTTTTCCAGCGCCTTGGTTGCACTTTACGGGCGGCTGGGTGTGCACGGGTCGCCAGGTATCGGAACGGAGTCGTCCTTGTCTGCAGCGCACCGAGTCGTCGTGTGGTTTGACGTCACATGGAACAACAAAAATTAATTACGGCAGAAATATGTCGTTTTGCAACTTAACCTAACTTAACCTAATATAATCTAGTGTTACAATTCGCTTTCGAGTCATGCAACACTCGTTTGAACTCCCACATCGTGGACTTTGATCACCTCCAATCCCACATTTGCCATGGGAGACAAGGTGGTGATCAATTTCCTTCCCCTACCCCTACTTATATTTCTACGTTTCATTACCAACTCCCTAATGACTATCGAAACTTTGTACAACAAACCTACTAGTACTAGTAGTGCTATCGTAGCGACCAGCCCCCACAATACCGCATCATGGTGAAAGGTGTTGTCGTCATACGACTGCACCGGTTGTGCCTGCGTCAGCAGCAAAGGGCCTACCCTTGGTTTGAGTATAATATATATAACCAACGCAGACAAAACCGCGTTCCAAACCCAAAATATTAGGTCGTTCGTAAGCCCGTAATAACTGTGTGTTAATATCCTACCAAAAGTTTTCTCATTCAAATTTTGAATCAACCCGTGTAGTTCTTTATCAGTCCTTGATAAATTAGTGTAGGGTATGTCTATGGTCCAATTCGCGTTTATGCACTCGCTTAAATCTTTAAATGATGGGGTTGTCAGTGGATTTGTTGGGTTCATTATGTAAGATTTTAGCGAGGACCACGCGGCGGGAATAATATGTGACAATTTGGCCATATTCGGGGTGTTCCCCAAACATGGGTACCTCTCGGGTATTACTACCTCCTTGTTGTGTATCATACTGCAATTACAAGGTAAAGTTACTTTTAGCGCTCCGGGATGGTTATATACCGAGGCATCTAATCTTTCCATTTCCGACGCACAATTGACCATCAAATCGGGCTTTGGGTGTGTAATGACAAATGTGTTAGGACTTATCTCGGCGATTTGCATTGCTGAAGAAGTGTGGCAAGCTATAGGGCATTTCTGAATAATTTCTTCGACCGTTGCGCCTTCATACAAGATTCGGCTACAACCCGGGCCATGTGAAAAGTCGGTTGCGAATTTGGGAATCATGCAAAGTTTATTTGTGTGTGGGTTGCACACGTGTAATTTAGACCCCGATATTTGTCTAATCTGTTTGCGTGAGCTCCTGGAGATAGCCAAAAACACCGTACTATGAGTGATAGCGCAGGTTTTATCATTAAACGCGAAAGGCGTTGAGATTAACTAGAAGAGCTTCCACTTTACGTTATTTTTTCGTATTTCGTATTTCGTTCTGCGGTGCGTTTCCCTGACGGGTCCGCTGCATTCAGACCTTATGGTCCATTATGCCCGCACTGACAGTTATCCATTTCCTACATCAGGAACCCCGGTTCTGCAAAGACCCAGTACTTCTGCTGTAGAAACTGAATAGTGTTAATCGGGTGCTAGAAAAGCCACCCCGCTTTGCTATACCACGGCGGGTACTTCTGCTCTTTAGGGAGTTTGTTGAAGCTTCGTCCCGCGAACCCACTATAACCGGCAGGTCTTTTTCAGCCCTGCCGGATACAACTGGTTTCTTGGTGTCGAAGGCAGCTTAAAGTGTACCCTTAAAAGGTTCAGTTGATTTATCAATTTATGTCCCTCTATGTTACAAACTGCAGACATCTTCCCCCAGTGTGGCCGACGGTTCTTGGTGGACAGCCCCATCAGCCACAACTGGTTGTTGGTGCCACAGTCCCTGAGGGTCTGCCAGTGTCACGGTACCTGTGCAGCTGTGGTATCTTTTTCAGTCCCATCAGTCACAACTAGTCCCTAGCGTCCTGCGCAGCACTATTATAACTACCCTTCCGTACAGACTGCAGACATCTTCCCCCCGTGTGGCCGATGGTTCCTGGTGGACAGCCCCATCAGTCACAACTGGTTGTTGGTGCCACAGTCCCTGAGGGTCTGCCAGTGTCACGGTACCTGTGCAACTGCGGTGTCTTTTTCAGTCCCATCAGTCACAATTAGTCCCTAGCCACAAAAGTCTGATAGGTCCAGTTGTCAACCTGTCCCTATCGCAACCGCGAGGTATTTTTTATTTTTTTTCCCTCCGTACAGACAACAGAAGTATCAGTCTTCCAGTCCCTCTGTTCAGACTGCTAGGTCCCGAAGTCTCAGAGCAGCTATGGGTGTCCTTCGACCCCATTTGCCGCATTGAGGCCTCCAGTATCCTCTTAAATCTGGTCTGAAATTCCCAGGTAACCCCGGGAATTCGGTCCGCCCTCATTCCCTGAGGGTCTGCCAGTGTCACGGTACCTGTGCAACTGCGGTGTCTTTTTCAGTCCCATCAGTCACAATTAGTCCCTAGTCACAAAAATCTGATAGGTCCAGTTATCAGCCTATCCCTATCGCAACCGTGAGGTAATTTTTTATTTTTTTTTTGTCCCTCCGTACAGATAACAGAAGTATCAGTCTTCCAGTCCCTCTGTTCAGGCTGCTAGGTCCCTAAGTCTCAGAGCAGCTATGAGTGTCTTCCGACCCCATTTGCTGCATTGAGGCCTCCGGTACCCTCCTAAATCTGGTCTGAAATTCCCAGTTAACCCCGGGAGTTCGGTCCGCCCTCATGGAGCCCGGCGCATGAGGGTAAGGCTATTACTCTGAGAGGGCGCCCGGTGTCTCAGAGGGGTTGGTTCGCGGTAGCGGCTTTGGTACAGACACGTGAGGGTTTTAAGCCCCAGGTCTGCACGTATGGCCGTAACTAACCAGCGGACTGGCCATTCCCCTATCCACCACCCGGGGACGCGCCCGATGGGCACCCAACCGCACGGGCAGCTGCTCCATACATTTAGGCCTTTAAATATGATCAAGGGAGGAGCCTTCTGCCCCGCTGCACTGGCTGCTGCTAAACAAGTAATATTCTCTTTTCCGCTTCCACCTGTGGTCTTTGAACACGATTTCCCTTTTTGACCAACGATTTTTGTTTTTGACGGATCTGTGCAAACGCTGGTCTCATCTAGATTCCAAATTCTGTTTGGCTTATCAAACAAGTCTAACTCAGTTAATTGCTGATGTAGTAGATCGAAGTATTTACTAATTACAAACGGGTCTGTCATCTTTTTCCGAGAGTATTCTACTGCCTGCGGTTTTTTAATTGAAAGATTGTGTCGTTTTTTAAAGTTGAGGAACCAATCCTCCCCTGGCCTATTCCGCTTGAAAGGGGTCTTGATTTTATTTCCTTCAACAAATTGCTGAACACAGTCTAATACTTCAGCCCTGCTAAGTCCAAATCCCCACTTTTCTAAGATTTTGAGATAATTAGCCAATTTGGTTTCGTCTTCTAGCCGTAAAGCAGTTGGACGACCGCCTGTTTGGCTTTTAACTTTACGTCTGCCAGAAATGTAAGATTGTAGAGTGCTGAATGGAACATGGTAGATGTTTGAGGCTTTTCGAATTGTAAGTGTTCCTCTTTTTATGGCGTTAACCGCTAAATTGACATCCTCTTGGTTGTATGTTGTGCCCCTTGTTGTTTTCTTTTTGTAACACCTCCCCATTGCGCAAAGATGGTGAATCTGATGACAAATTGTAACAATAAATCAAAGTCCTGTTTGTACTGGGTAAGTGCAATCAGGTGATTGCACTTTTACCTCATTGTGTGATTGCATTTACCCCACTAACTAATTTTCATGTCGTAAATGCAATCACCCCCATAACCCTAAAATGTTTTTGAAAAATGTAAGAATACACACATGAACTACAATTCCTTATGATTTAAGAATGTGAGGAAACAAAGATTTTGCCAACTTACCCAAAATAACACGTAAATTCTTTTAATTTTCGTTAAGCATGTACAATCGCATGTTAAGTGCGCCATGCACGACACCGTTCAACTGTCGATTCAGCTTGGTAAAGTTAACCGCAACGTTGTGAAACTTTGGCGCCAAGTTTAAAAACCTTTATATGTTCAATTGCATCTATTAAATTCGAGGGTTTCTCCATATATTTTAAATAACTAACAGTGATTGCTATTACCCCAAAATTGCATTTACCCCACTCTACCTTATAACAAAAGCTCCCTGTTAAAGATGGAAGCCCATATTGATGAATAATTATTAATAAAACAAATTGGTATCTTTGTACAGTAGATATACAGCTAAAATGTTTTATATTACTGTCCAATTGACACATTTTTGCTGTATTAAAGTTCGCTATAATACATAGGTATTCTACTGTATAAATACTTTGTAACACCTGTATAGATGCTGTAAAAACATAACCACCGAGTGTTTAAGTTGTTTAAGTGTTGTAGGTGCAACTCTTATAAACTTGCTTTATAAGCTGCGCCTATTTTGGGTATATAAGTGCTTTATAAGTACTGAGTAATTGCTCTTACAGCTTTCTTATAAAACTTAAACCTTTATAAATTACCTGTGTAGATGTTCTTGCAGCTTTTATAAATACGTTTGTGTTACTTGGGAGGTGACCTATTAATTTAAGTAAATTTGAATTAAGTGAATAGAGATATAAAAAATTATCTGCTGCATACCCTTGTTGGAATATCAAGTGCGGAGATTCTGCTGGGGGGCACAAATATTTTGGACAGTCTGAAGCTCCTGATAAACTCCCTTTCAGTCATCACGTCAAAGGCGTTGTCACGATTATTATACTCTTTTCATTGAAAAATATTATTCTCTTCTGCAATTGCGTTTAGCAAAATTAATTCCTTCATTTTGAGCTGAGTTGTCTGGGAATTAGGGGCTTCGATTTTAAAATAATGCTAACAATCAATACCTCTGTGTGCGCGAAGGACCGTAGCGGAAGCGAAATGCGAAAATGCGAAAATGCGAATGAAATAAACAGCGAAAAAAAAGCGAAATGAAAATAAACTTACCCAAGTTTCCTAGCCGCCTGCGATGGGCACAAACGGTCGGTTGAAGGGTAGGTAATGGGGTTAAAGGGAAATGAAGGAAAATCTCGAGGAAAATTGAGTAAATTGCTATTTTACAAAATAACTTGCGACACGCGTTCTGCGACCGATTTTAACAATCTTCTCACCAACTTCTTGGTCTCAACTTTTTTTGAACCAAAAGAAAAATAATCAGAAACGAAGCCACCTGCGACATCTATCGCTCGATTAAAAATGAAAATAAATAATTTTATAGAAAACTGCGCAGACATCCTCCCCGCCTTGAAAGGAAGTCTTTCAACAACGCAACAATAAATGAAAGAAAGTAAGTGAATAAGTACAAACGCTAAATGCATAGCAACAGAACAATCCGAAAACAAAATACTGTCTTGCTGATGCCGCCGAAAGTAACCCGAATGAGTAACAAATAAACATAAAACATGAATATGAAAGAAAAGAAACGCTAATTCTGCAGCTCCATACGAATGCACCATAGGTATGGGGCTAATTTACTGAGTTGGCAAAGGGCATAACCGCACTACTGGACGCTTGTAAATGCCCGTTTTCGTTTTCACGTTGGCTACGCGAATCGTACCATCTTTACCGGGAAAAACATCCACAACGACGCCAAGAGGCCAACTGAGCGGTGGAGCGTTATCATGTTGAATTATGACGAGAGTTCCTGGCCTAACAGGACACGTTGGTGAACGCCACTTTTGACGCAACTGGAGCTCATGCAAGTACTCAACCCTCCATCTTTTCCAGTACGACTGGACAACTTGGTCCAACAATTCCTTGCGAGTTTTAATGGGAGTTGTTGATAAATCTAAAGCTGGCAAATGCTTCAGTGGCGTCAAAGTCAAAAAATTGAACGATCAAACGATTTTAAGAAGTTCGATCGTAATTCTATAAGGAGCTCGTAGAAATAATTACAATTGTAGTACCACTACCTGACGCTAGACGTCGCACGTGTCTTCAGAATAAATTAGATAAAAACGAGTTGTGTCACCTCGGCTGTCTCCGGTCGCTGAGGCTGTCATCATCATAACTTTCATTGGGACGGGTGAACGCTATGTTAATGTCATAGAGACAGTTAATTGAATTAACAGAACCCCAAAGGGTGGGTTGTAATTATTTCTACGAGCTCCTTATAGAATTACGATCGAACTTCTTAAAATCGTTTGATCGTTCAATTCTATTACAGAGCTCGTCTCAAAATTACAATTGTAGATGTTCAGAGATGCAATAAATGTTTTATTGAATACTTTTACCCAACAAAGAACTGAAGAACAAATGTTATTATTAAACTGAGAAACTTATATTATAACATAACTGTAGCGGCGAAGTCTGCTCGATCAACGATTGGTTTATTGTAAAACTTTGCAAACGTTGTTGATCGAACTGACCAACCTGCGGTACGCCTAATGCTGTCCAAATCCATGCCCTTAGCCTTAGCCGCCGAAGTTGCAGCGTGTCTCGTACTATGGGCAGTAAATTGACTGGTGTCCAACCCACTTTGATTCATAGTTTCTTTGACCCAGCGGCTCAAAGTTTGACTGCCCACTGCCCTATGGGGCTTTGACAAAGAGACAAATAACTGATTTGAGGAGCGCCTAGCTTTAGTTCGATCTAAATAGAATAACAAAGTACTAGCCACACATAACTCCGGCTTGGAAACGAAGAAAGGCAAACGAAGAAGTGGCTGAAACTTGCCTGGACCGGAAGTCTTGATCAAATCAGGTATTTTGATTTCCATTGACGACGGTAACTTAACTATGTTATCAGTCTTTATCACTGCGAAAGTCTGCATTCTATGTGCAGTCGCTAGAGCAAGCAGGGTGATAAGTTTTTCCGACAACTGCTTTAGAGATAGTGAGGTTAGGGGATGCAATTTGGACAAGAAATCTATAACTATAGACACATCCCAAGTTCGGTCATATTTGGGTAGAGGTGGCTTCAGTCTAAAGATGCCCTTAAAGAAGCGTTTAATGAGAACATGGTGAGAAAAATCCTCCTCAGTGATTAGGGAAATTGCCGCCCTATCCGAATTAAGGGTACTGAAAGAACATCCATCTTGAAATCTCTGTTGTAGAAAAACTAACACCTTGCTTGCCGAGGGCTGAAAAGGGTCATGTGCATGCATTTCACAACAGCTTGTCCAAGCTTTTAACGAAGAACTGTACTGTTTCAGCGTACTATCAGCAAGCGAAGCAATTAACACGTCAATCGTCGCTTCCGGTACCCCCTTTCTCCTGAACGCCTCCCTGACAAAACGCCTGCAATCAAAGTTAGTTTGTCTGCCAGGGGGTGGCGCAGCAATCTGCAAGGAGACAAAAGTAGGCTATTAGAAGGTGCGAAATGTAAAGTGTTTCCTAAAAGTAATTTTTGAAAAACGGGGAACCATGGCTGTGATGGCCAAAACGGTACAACCATTATTCCTTCGGCTTGATCTTCCTTTATTTTAATAAGCACCCTAAGAATTAAAGAGAAAGGCGGAAAAGCGTAAAAATAAAACCCTTTCCACGACATTGTGAACGCATCAATTCCGAACGCATCCGGATCTCTGCGCCAGGAAATGTAACGTTGACACTTTTTATTTACTCGAGACGCAAAAAAGGTCTATGTCGGGTTTGCCAAAGTTTTCGGTAATTTTTAGGAAAACATTTGGAGATAATTCCCATTCAGTATCAATGTTAACGTTCCTCGACTCAGAATCAGCTTCGACATTTTCTCTAGAAGGTATGTATGTCGCGAATAGCCAGAGCTTACGTTCTTCCGCCCATTGCCAAATCTCTTTAGCTAGAGTACTCAAGGAAACATATTTTACACCCCCCATTTTGTTTATATAGGCTATTGCTGTTTTATTATCAAGTCGAGTCAAAATAGAGCAGTTTAATTTGTCTCTCGCAAAACATTTTAACGCAAGGAAACAACCTAGCAATTCCAAATAATTAATGTGATAGTTTAATTCTTCCTCATTCCAAGAACCTCCTGTAGTAACTCCTTCACAAAAGGCTCCCCAGCCTTTTAATGAAGCATCGGATGCAATTTCGAGATCAATAGTGGGCTTGAGAATGGATCTCTCTGTCACAGGAAGTTTCTCTAACCACCAGTTAAAATCGGGAGACAAATTTGAGCTTAGGGTTATCGCGGCATTAAAATCATTCTTATTTTTTGACAGTGCCAAAAATTTTTCCCTCTCTAAATTTTTGCAATAAACTGGCCCATAAGCCACAGCAGGGCATGCCGCTACTAAACATCCTAATAGCCTGGCCAAATCAACAATGCGGCAATTGGAAATATTTTTAAACTCCCTTAGTCGACCTATTAGCTGTTGACGTTTTTCGGGTGGCAATTCCAAGGTTAGCTTTTGAGAATCCAAAATAAAACCTAAGTATCTACATCTTTTGGCGGGTATTAAGGAGCATTTTTTAGTGTTAACTACAAATCCGATACTTTCCAATAGGCATCTTGCATCAATTTTGCTTTTGATGTTAAATTGAAGTTCGGGATATATTTGATCCTTCCAGATACCTTAAATTCCAATATCTTGTCGGTGGAGCTCAAAAAAAAATGAGAAAGTAGCATTTCCAAACTTCCCGCCAAAAGACCAGCCCAGCCATTCGAACATAATTTTCTTACATGTGACAACGTCGCTGTCTAACCTGACCCGACGTCTTTCATTCATAAATCTTAAATATTTTATAGTAGTCACAAGTACTCTTTGCCAGTGGGTACAAAGGTACAAGATGCCAACCCAAACAACTAATAACATTGTACTTACCTCCTTTTACAACGTTAGAGGTTACTTTTGATCCCTCTTATTGTCAACTGCCAAGGCTGACATTTCAAATTAATTATTAAACGTCACCCTCAAATAAACTGTTGTCAGATTGCATCCGCTGTACGATTTATGACGTCACAAGTCGTACAACGGCATTTCTGAATTATTTATTTATTTACAAATAAACAAACGTTTTTTAAATAAAATTGATGTTCGCTGACGATTCCTTGTATCTTTATTGATGCATTTACATTAAAATATCCCGAAATTACGAAATGTGCAAGTAGCCTATTGTTTAGTTGTCAGTAGCAGGTTGTTTTGGCATTCCACAAATGAATTTCCAAAGCATAAAATATCATCCAAGTAAACCACAGACATCAACCCCTGCAATCTAAGTTGTTTGAAAACTGGCTTTAAAACTTTTGTGAAGATATACCTAAGGGCTCGAAGACAAGCCAAAAGGCAAACAGGTGAATTCATATGTAACGCCCTGAAATCTAAATTTCAAGAATTTTCGACTTTCAGGATGAACGGCAATCGAATAGTACGCATCTTTTAAATCAATTGTCCCCATAAAACAATTTTCCGACATTAATTTTATCGCTGTCCTTATATCTTCCATTTTAAAATGAAAATGAGGTATAAATTTATTTAATTCCTTTAAGTTTAAAATAAAACGATGTGACCCGTCTTTTTTTGGAGCCAAAAAATATGGAGAAAGGAAGTGATCCTCGAAAAAATCGGATTGAACAATGACCCCCTTAGTTTTAAGCCCTGAAATAGCATTAGACAAAGCCGTTACTTCCGATCCAGATAGTTGCCGTTCTACAAAATTATTATTCAGGCTGATGGTAGAGCATACTGGGATTACATAGCCATGAATAATACTAAGTATTGTTAAATCCGACGTGACTTGCATCCAGTTATTAGAAAAACTAGCAAGCCTTCCTGCTGGTGGGCTCACCTTCAGTTCCTCCTGGATCTTAGAGTCCTGCTGTAGGTCTGAGGACGTCGTTGGTATGGACCTCTGTATGGGCTTTGTTGGGGTCTCCTCTGGTAAGTCATTTGCTGATGGAGATTCCTGGGTGACGCCTGGGTCGAGCCCACCTGACGATACCACACTGGTCGGTAGGCAGGTGGGCTATTGTAGTTTAAATTGCGTTGACTCTGACCAATGGATCTCGATGTGGGTGTAGTAAATTGCTGTTTTAGTTCGAGGCCCACACGTTCCGCAGACTTTGCCTCTTTTATTTTGTCTGATAGGTCGTCACCAAATAAAGTTTTTCCTACCTTTTGTTCCTGCAAAATAGGCAACAAGGTTTTATTTAGGCTGGGGATAATGCACGCCTTTCGAGATTTGCTTAAGGCGTAATGTATTCCAGCGATCAGTTTTCCCGCATCGCCAAACTTCTTCAAAGTAGCTGTATCGAACTGTGTTGGGAATTGTGACTGCAATAGATCAGTGATGGCTCCACCTAAGGCTGTCAAAGCATGTCCCGTAATCTTCTGTATGCTTTGCAGATGACTGTCTCGACGTTTTGCCGATTCAGACAAAGAGGCCAATATCTCAGAATTTATCTCAGGAGGAGCAATCTCACAATTAGAAAAACCACGATATTCCTCACTTAAGGCTTTCAAAACGTCCTCCGACAAACCCTGCTGAAGGATTGGCCCCCAAGCTGGAGCCACATTTTCATGAAGGGTTAAAAATTGAGGACTTTCCGATTCAGCTGTTATGCCAAGGGCATCCAGGAGCGTATGATTCGGTAGCGGTGTGAAATCGGCCAAAATTTGTTGTATGGGCAGTGTAGGCACTTCTGCAGAGACAACAAAAAAACTTTATGAGTCACAAGAAAATTGCCCCATAAGATTGACAAATTATTATTGTTATATATAAGGGTCCACAACGGCCTAGCACTTGGTTTCGGTTTACCTCCCGGGTAAACTCAACCCGGCTTTTGCTCAGATATGTTCCATCTCTCGGATGAAATCAGCTGGTAATATTTTGTCTTAAAACTTTTTTATATTTATGTGATGCCTTGACTCTTGACAGTAAATATTACTCACCATCAATCTCAATGTCAATATCGCTCATAAGTGGTTGATTTTGTGTAGCGGGAGCCTGATCGACTACAACACCATCTTGGGCGCCATTTGTCGCGCTGGTGTCCGGTAACAAAGTCCTCGTTGTGGGAGGCACTGTCGGGGTCACAATCCACGGGTCAACGTTGGGTTTCCGCAGCTTTACGCGTTTCTCTGATTTCGTTTTCTGTCCGATGACAAATTTCCTCTTGGATGGTCCCATCTTTGAAGAATCAAAACAAAAAAATGCAGCAGAGAAGCGGCTGGAACCTCCCCATCGCGTGGATCTTTGTATTCTGTGTAGATAGTAGTCAATTCAACAGATTTTTTTTTATCCTTATCGTCTGACGTCAGTGACTAATTTCGCAATTTTCTGACAAATACCGACATCACCTCGTACATCACCCATCACATTTGACAATATGTTGCTTTTAAGGTTTATCTTTTGCCACCTTTTTGACAATAACTGCCACTTTATGTCATCCACTGTCAGCCTGCTCCCTTTTAATGAGAGAATTTTTTCTCTATTTTCCACTGAAATGGCAGAAACTGTGAGTACATTTTTGGAACCAGAATTTGATCGTCTTTCTAATGGCGACATAAAAAAGAGGCCTTGTATTTAAAATTTTAAGTTGATATGCTTAAATGGCAGTTCGCGTGGGCCAATTGCTCCCAAAAGCCTTTCAGGTCTTCAACGGGTCACCTAATCTCCATGTACCAAATTTCAGCCAAATCGATTCAGTAATTTGGGCTATAATGTATTTTTACTGTTATTATAAAATTTCGATTTTTTGAACCAAACAGCGCTAAATGCGAATTAATTTTGTCCTATTTAAAACCAGAATTTGAAGACCTTTCTGATGGTGACAATAAATCTTTCAAAAACCTGTTTTTAATGGTCAAATGAGAGAATAATTTTAAATTTGGAAATTGGTATGCCAAAACGGCACTTTCCGTGAGTCGATTGAATTCAAAATTTGTTCAGCTCTTCGACGTGTAATACAATCTCCATATGCAAAATTTCGGCCAAATCGGTTCAGGGGCTTGGGCTGTACCGCGATTTTAAAGTCCGATAAAAATCAATTTTTTTTTAATTTTTGGTCAAAAGGGCACTAAGAATGAATACATTTTTAGAAGCAGAATTTGAAGGTCTTTCTTATGGTGACGTGAAAAATGGGGGTTTGCATTTAAAATTTAAAAGTTGATGTGCCAAAATGGCATTTCCGGTTGCACGATTGGCTCCAAAAGCTTTTCAGATCTAAGTTGGGTTATGAGATGCCTACGTACCAAATTGCAGCCAAATCGGCCCAGTAGTTTTGGCTGTGGCGTGTTTACAAACGTACGTACGGACGTACGTACGTACGAACGTACGCACGTACGAACATACACACAGACACATTTTAAAAACCACTTTTCTGGGTTCCTGAGACCTCAAAACGTGAAGATCTGGTGCTATCTCAAATTCGAAAATTTTAGTGATTGCAGTAACCTCCCATTTTTTTAAAATTGTGATGGGGTTGGGGAGGTTAAAACGACACTTGCGATCTCGCGCACGATAATGTTATGATGATGACAGCCTCAGCGACCGGAGACAGCCGAGGTGACACAACTCGTTTTTATCTAATTTATTCTGAAGACACGTGCGACATCTAGCGTCAGGTAGTGGTACTACAATTGTAATTTTGAGACGAGCTCTGTAATAGAATGAGCGGGAGCCAAAGCTAAAGGTTCTGAAGGGTCACAGCTCAGCCAACAAAGAGGTCTGGAATTTAATAGAGCTTCAACTTGAGTCAATACTGTCACAAACTCTTCGTAAGACAAAACCTGATCCCCGATGACCTTGGCAAGAAGCGTTTTGACTGACTTAATGCCAGATTCCCAGATACCTCCAAAGTGAGGGGCGTTAGGGGGATTGAATTTCCAGCGAATTCGATTATCAGCGAGGTCTCGACCTAGAACCTGCACAAAATCATCTGAGCTTACGAACTCATAAATTTTATCAAGCTCGTTCTTGGCACCTTGAAAATTCGTACCGCAGTCTGAATACATAACAGCACACGGCCCACGACGAGAAAGGAAACGTGAAAAGGCCGCCAGAAAGGCATTGGTGGACAAATCAGAGGCCAGGGGTCCAATTCTCGAATCGTACGAACTGTTTCTTATACGGAATCACTAAGGTACGCGCAATCTGATTGGCGGCTGCTTAGCAACATCGCATACGAAACAGATTCGAACGATTCGAGAATTGGGCCCCAGCTCAAGATGCAAAGCACGGGTGGTTAGGCATACAAATAAGCATAGATACGCTTTCTGAGTCTTAACTCCTCTATGACGACTTAGAGTAATTCTAAAGGGACCACCGTAATCCACTCCCGTATGGCAAAATGGTTTAGCTTCGGTTACCCGAGGAGCGGGAAGATCAGCCATTAAAGGTATCTGCGCGCGAGGTTTCACCCTAAAACAATGATTACAAGATCGACACCTTTGGCGGACCACTGACCTTGCATACAAGATCCAATACTTTTGACGGAGAAGCGATAATAAGAGATGAGGTCCTGCATGCAAGTTTTCAGTGTGGAAGTGATCGATTAGAAGAACAACAAAAGGATGTGACTTATTGCCGTTTGCACCGTAATGTTAAGGGGTTCCTTAAAGATAAGTAACTTTTAAATTCCGTAGATACGTTTGTTGAGACAATGGTTTCCAAGGACTTTAAGTATCACTTATCTTTAAGGAACACTCAAAAATTACGGTGCAGTCGACCATTAGGCAGCAAAATCGGATGCTGCTGATCATAATCCAAAGTGGAGTTTGACAGGCGACCTCCAACCCTTAAGGATGAAAGGGAGGGACAAATGCGATCGGCTTTTAGCAAGTCGAATTCTTTACTAAAACTGGCCGTTTGAATTACTTTCAACAAGGCAGTCTCTGCTGATTCAAAATCTAGGGCAAGGTAAATTCCGGGAAATGCGCGTTTGGGCAACAAACGGGAGAATCTCAATATCTGAACCACTACCACCAGCAGTTTTCTCCAATTGGAGATTCGGTTAATCAAATCGAGAATGGGATTGTCATCAAGACGGGCGATTTCACAAATAGATGGCTATGGCGCTTGTTCCTCAAGAGCTAAATCTGGATTTACCACGAAGGGAGTGATAGGCCAACAGTTTCTATCTTGCGACAGCCATTCTGGACCAGTCAACCAAGGCGCGTGAGCGACGAGTTGCGAAGGAGTTAACCCTCGAGAAAGACAATCCGCTGGATTATCTTGCCCATTTACATGTGACCAGTGGAGCGGTGGCAGAAGAGCTTGAATTTTCTGAATGCGATTAGCGACAAAAGTTTTAAAGCGAGAAGGATCACCGTGGATCCAATGCAACGTAATCGTAGAATCGGAAAAGGCAGATATATCACTGATGATTATTCGAGTGCTGTTTCTCTCTCGTATAAACTGTATAAGTTTAGCGAGCAACATAGCAGCAGAAAGTTCTAGGCGAGGTATTGTGATGAGCTTAAGCGGCGACACTTTAGATTTTGCGCAAACGAGAGACGTTCGTATTAAATTATTCGGCAAAATAACTCGACAGAAAACTACAGCTCCGTACCCTTTAGCGCTGGCATCGGCGAATCCTACAAGTTGAATAGTAGAGCTTTCCTGTACTGACAAATGTCTAGGAATTCGAAGATCTGATAGAGATTTGAGCTCGTGATAAAACTGCAACCACAAGGATTGTACATAGCCAGGAGGTTCGGAGTCCCAATCAACTTTGAGCTTCCAAAATTCTCGAATAAGAAGTTTTGCGTAGAAAATCACAGGCGACAAAAATCCTAAAGGGTCGTACAACCGGGCTACAGTCGATAAGACATTCCGTTTGGTGCAAACACAATCAGGCATTGCAACTTTAAAACTAAAAACATCCTTCGAGGAGTGCCACTGAAGTCCCAAGACTTTTGATGCGCTCTCTTCGAACTCCAGTGTTCCTAGAAGGCAGTTTTCTGGCGGAATGGCTCTCAGCAATTGAGGGGAATTTGAGCACCATTTTACCAAATCAAAACCTCCGGCCTTGAACAATTCAATCAACTCATGATAAAGGTTCTCGGCTTGGGAAAAATCACTAACTGATGAAACAAAATCATCCATATAAGTGTCCCTTAAAATGGCATCAGCTGCCATAGGGAACGTACCAGACTCGTCCATTGCTAATTGTCTGACGGTGCGTAGAGCTAAATAAGGAGAGGATTTAAACCCAAATGCAACGCGATTTAGCTCATAAACAGAAACAGGAAGATCCTGAGAAAATCTCCAGAGCATTCTCTGAAATTTCCGGTCTTCAGGAGCGATCAATATTTGATGAAACATCTTTTTTAGATCTGCTGTCATAGCAACCTCGAATAAGCGAAAGTTCAGCAGCACTGTTACAATATCAGCTTGTAACTTAGGGCCTTTATGCAAAAGGTCATTAATAGAGACACCATTACTAGTCTTGGCACTCGCGTCCAAAACTATTCTAAGGGGAGTACTGATGCTTTCTGGCTTAAAAACACCACTATGCGGAACATAATAAGAAGGTTGCGGAGGATCAGCTTCTAAAACTGGGGACAAGAACTCATTATCCATTTGCTCTTGCATGACGTTACAATACGACTGGTGAAATTCAGGTGCGCGTGCGAAATGTCTTTCCAGAGAAGAAAATCTTTTACCGGCCATGGAGTAAGAATCCCCTAAAAGCTCTGGACTTTGTTTGAAAGGCAAACGAACAATATACCTCCCAGAGCTGTCGCGTCGAAAACTCGAAATAAAGAAATCCTCACAAGCCTGATCATCTTGGTCTAGGATACATGCAGAGGGGCCTACCTCCTCAAGTTCCCAAAATTTTTGAACAAGATTCACAATCGGCTCTTCATCCATGAAAGCGGAAAATGAATACGTGGCGATATCGGAAGAAGAAATGGGAGCCCTACCAGAAATAATATATCCTAAAGTGGTTTCAAAAGCGTGAATCAAGCCCAAGGAATCTGAAATTTTCCTAGATCGTAAGATTTTAGCGTAGAGCTCGACACCTAAAATGCCATCGACCTCACCAGGGGTAGCGAAACTGTCATCTGCCAGGGGCAAGTCGTTCAAAAACGTAAATTGAGACACATCAGAACTCATTGTGGGCAATTTGTCGGCAATATTTTCCACAATGAAGGCTTCAAAAGGATATTCAGTAGAATTGAAGCGAGAGGCAATAATTAAATTAGTGCGCCCTGAAATCTTTTGCGGGGTTACTCCCATTCCAGAAACGGAATTGGCATACTGAGCAATGGGGAGTCGTAACCGTTTAGTACATGATTTAGTCAAGAAGTTGGACTGACTACCACTATCAATGAGAAGACGAACCTTGTAGCGATTACCATTAGGTAAAATAAGATTAACTACGGCTGTAGACAAGAGAACTGTGGAGTCTTTATTGCTAGTGGTTGAGCAGTATGAACTGACAATAGGAATAGTGTCAGTGGGTGCCGGTGGGTTTGAATCTACCGGAGCAGGCGGAATTGTGGGAGGCGTTTCTGTTGGCGCAGAATCGTTAGGCGTTAAGAAATGTAGCAAAGAATGGTGTCGTTGAGAACACGTGCGGCAAAAGTTCTTTGACTGACAAGAACTTGTCTTGTGCATGTGACTCAGGCAATTCAAGCATAGCCCTTTGTCCTTGCAAAAGCGAAATCTGTCTTTAGGAGACAGCTTAATAAATTTATCGCAGGAAAATAAAGCGTGAGCGTTATTACAGGAGACGCAGGCGAAAGAATTGTGCGAATTCGCTAAAAAAGATCGTGTGGGTTGATTTGAACCAAGAGGCTTCGAAGCAGGTGCTTTGCTTGAAGTGGGTTTAGCATTAGGTTTATCGTTGAGGGCCAAAATTTTGGCTTGCTCTCGAACGAAATTCAAGATCTCATTATAAGTTGGCTGTTGCTGATTTGAGCGTCGGGACATTTCAAAAAGCTTAGCTGTATCTTTGTCTATCTTGGACAGTGCAATATAAGCTAACATAAAATCGGATAAATCGGCAATGTTTAAGTTGCTAAGAGCTTTAACTGAAGCATCAAATTTTTCTAAAAATGCGTTAAGACACTGAACACTTTCAGTTTGAGCGGGCTTAAAATTAATGATCTGCTCCATATAGCAATTAGCCAATGCCCGTTTATCGTCATATTTATCCACTAAGGCTTTCCAGATAATTGGATAGTTAGCGGCGTTTGGAGTTATCCCGGCACAGACAGTCAAGGCTTTCCCGGTCAGCTTTCCCAATAAATAGTGCAGTTTATTTATAGGGTCGATGTCGGGATTACTATGAATGAGCGCTTTAAAGGTTTCGTGAAAAACAGGCCAATCGGCTGCTACTCCACCAAAGGCAGGCAATTCAATTTTGGGCAACCTCATGATGGTTTTTTGAGGCCCTGGGGGAAGTGCAGCCGCTTGCGTCGGCGGTGTTGGTTGGAATACTATCTTTGAGGCGCGCTGTATGTGACAAACCATTTCATCGACAGTATCCAATACAGCAAAACTAGGAACGAATGCGGGATCTATTTGCAATTTTAATTCATTGATGCGTTCCATTATCTCATTTAACTGTTCTCGAGTTTCTGGAAGCGTTTCATAACGAATTTTGAAAAATGCGAGTTCCTGTTTATCCTTTAAATTTTTGGTTGAATCGTACAAGCGTTGAATCCGCAGAAATAACGCCTCTTTTTTGGAAGTTAAAACTTTTAATTTATTTGCGTCGGCCATCTCCACTTAAACAGTAAAGTTGTTGACCGATAAATATGCGAGCAAAAAGCGAAATAGGCGATAAGCGTGGTCGCAGAAACAACAATATGAACCCTTTATGAATCGGGAAAATTAAGGCGGCATAAACAACCCTCAAATCAAAGGCGAAGAGACGTTGCATGCATTGCGTAGGCGGGAAATTGAAAATGAATGCGAAAAAAAGCGGAAAATTAAGCGGAAAATAAAGCGAAAAAATGCGCTGGCGAATCCGTGGCTCGAATGAGACCAAAATGTGTGCGCGAAGGACCGTAGCGGAAGCGAAATGCGAAAATGCGAATGAAATAAACAGCGAAAAAAAAGCGAAATGAAAATAAACTTACCCAAGTTTCCTGGCCGCCTGCGATGGGCACAAACGGTCGGTTGAAGGGTAGGTAATGGGGTTAAAGGGAAATGAAGGAAAATCTCGAGGAAAATTGAGTAAATTGCTATTTTACAAAATAACTTGCGACACGCGTTCTGCGACCGATTTTAACAATTTTCTCACCAACTTCTTGGTCTCAACTTTTTTTGAACCAAAAGAAAAATAATCAGAAACGAAGCCACCTGCGACATCTATCGCTCGATTAAAAATGAAAATAAATAATTTTATAGAAAACTGCGCAGACAACCTCGGTTTTCCTTAAGAAGTATGCTCTGTAGGTTGTAACTAAACTAAAGGACGAACCACAAATAACTGGACAAATAATTATAAGTGGTGGTGTTTGATATTGAACAAGTTATTAATGCTTCTGGATTGCCTATGTTTATTAACTGAAACTCTATTTAAGAATTCTATAAATACGGTAATAAAGTTTTGTAAATTCACTTACAAGAAGATAGCCACTTGTTTGAGTAATTATAGGAAACTTTTGTAAAATTTCTGACAGATTTGTGTTTGAATTCATTAACATATCCTTTCTGTACTGGTAGCATAGATTCCACTTTTCAACTACATTGCTTCAGGGTTCCACATACATAGTAGTACATACATACACATAATAAACAAAATTACTTGTGAACGATTGAGATTAAAATAAAGAATCAGACATAAACTCTTCCATACTGTAGTACGTGTTCTGTAGCAATATTTCTTTGACAGTGTTCGAATTTCTTCCAGTTTTCTGTTGATTTCTGCTGGCAGCTGTTTCCTTTCGTTTTACTCTTTGCGGTACCGTAAGTATTAATTTAAAAAATTGGAGGTGTCCATCTTAAAGTGGGCTAAGTAGAATTAAATGAGGAGGATATAACTCAAAATCGATCCCACGAAAAAACTTTTATGATATGACTAGACTTTCGATGGTGCTGGTCCTATATCCAGCAGCTTGTTGAGATACAGTATGGAAAACCATCTGCATGTACTGGAGGGGAATATTCCTACTGTAGGGGGCCGAATTAAATAGACAATGTCCTTACAAGTAGATTTATTTACACTATATACAAAAGATGGATTTCACACACAATCCCGACACACGACATACACGTAGAATATATCTATGAGCGAAAAGCCTCGACCACGAGCCGACCACTAGGGTGCGAGCGTTGGGTGCAAGGTATCACGACGATGATTTACTCAGCTTAGCAATTATAAGTCTTGGCAACGACCTTGCAGTGCGTTGTAGGAGCTTAACCTTGAGAAGCGAAGAGCGTACTGAAGATCTTGCTGAAGGGCTGGCCGCTTTATAGAGTTAGTACGTCCAATCAGGTGCGACAGCGCGGGCGGCCAATAGCGTGGCGTCTAGTCGAGTGGGGAGCGTGAGGGTGGGAAGTCTTCGGAGCGACGGTGGCGCAAGTGGAGAGGGTTGGTGGGGCGCGTTGGAACTAATGGTCCTTACAACTCTCCCCCTTCAGATTCCTCAAGGGTCTCAACGAGGAGTCTGAAACGAAGGTAAGGACGGGTTTAAGTTCCCTTACGAGGGCGGCCCCTCCGGCGTAGTGTTTGCACGGGCTGACTTCCTTCGTGTCCTTTATAGGGATGGATAGCAGACACATGATATACCCCCAAAGGCAGGGTGGGCTCGGAAGGTGAAGCAATTTCGTAGCTACACGGTCCCTTGACTGTTAGAATGATATAGGGCCCATCTCGCTTTGGAGCGAATTTCGCTGTCTTTCGCTGGGCAGCGTTACTAATAGGATGAGTGGTAACCAATACTCGATCTCCTGGATGGTACTGCGGACTGGGCCGGCGTCGGGTATCGCTATACTCCTTTCGCTTGTCCTGCTGTATTTCATGTGTTTCTCGAGCTTGTTGTAGGGTATCTGCTAGTTGCTCCAAGCGAGGTGTCACCTCCGGGATGAAGTTTTCATTTTGGATGATACTCCGAAGGTCGTAGGTAACTTCGGCTGGAGGTCGTAACTCTCTTCCAAAAGTTAAATAGGCGGCAGTGTATCCCGTAGATTTGCATTTACTAGTGTTCATGGCGAAGCGTATGGCGGGCAATTTCTCCGGCCATTGGTCATGGTTTAGACCTAGGAGGATAGATTGTTGGGTTTTCAGGTCCCTGTTCTTCCTTTCCACCATGTTAGCGGACGGGTGGTATACTGGAGTGAAGTTTTGGGTAATGTCTAGACAGAAACAAACCTTTTGCATCACGGCACTTATAAATTGAGTACCGTTGTCGGATATCAAGCGACGGGGCACTCCATATCGTAGAAATACTTCATTCACCAATGTCCAGGCGCAACGATCACTTGTGGCTTGGGGAAGAGCAAACAGTTCCACCCATCGAGAGGCGCAGTCTTCGACGATGAGTACCCATGTTTCCCCGAGTGGACCGGGGGGGAGGGGTCCGAATAGATCGACGGAGATTACCTCGAAACGTTGACGCATCACCGGGGTCTGGAGTAGCCCTGCTGGCTTTAAATTGTTACTCTTGTAACGTTGGCATAGTCCACAGTCCTTAACGTAGTTACGAACGGAAGCGCATAATCCAGGTCAGTAATAGTTTTGGGCAAGACGATAATACGTGCGATCAGCTCCGTAATGGCCGGCGGTGGCTGTATCGTGATATTCTTTTAACAGGGTCTGTCGTTGTTGGAGGGGTACCACTAACTGAGCCTCCTCTGATTCATCGTCAGGGGAATATCGATATAGGACTCCCTGACTCATTAGATATCCCCGTGCTGTCCAACGTGCGACATCTTCAGCATTATTTTGATCGAAACTATCGATGATCTTCTTCTGATCGGGGTCTTCGAGTTGCTGATTCCTGAGGCGCTGGGGGGTCAAGTGTGGGAGATCTACTGTCGCGATACAAAGTTGAGCTTCGGGTACGCAAGGCTGGTCCTGCGGAGGGCGGGACAGAGTGTCGGCTAAGACGTTAGCTTTGCCTGGAGTGTACTGGATCTGAAGATTATAGGGTTGGAGATGGAGGGCCCACCGAGCTAGCCGTCCGCTTGGCGATTTCATGGACATGAGCCATCGAAGGGGTTGATGATCGGTTATGGCAATGGTACTTGTCTCCTCTAAGTATCCTCGGAATTTTTGCACGGCCCATACTAGGTCCAAGGCCTCACGTTCGGTGGTTGAATAGTTTTTCTCTGCCGAGGTCAGTTGTCGACTGGCATATTCTATGGGGCGTTCGTCGGTTCCCTCCTCCTGAAGGAGTGCAGCTCCTAGAGCGTAAGCGCTGGCATCTGTGCGTAAAATGTACGGATGGTTTGGATCGGCTTGTTTCAAAACGGGGGCAGTAGTGAGGGTCTCTTTAAGTAGTTGGAACGCTTCTATTTGGGTGAGTCCCCATTCCCAAGGGGCGTCCTTCTTTGTGAGACTGGTTAACGGCTTCGCTTTGTCGGCGAAGTTTGGAATATACCTCCGATACCAATTGCAGGTTTGCAAAAAGGTGAGCAGTTGTTTCAGGTTCAGTGGCGGTGCCATATGCAGGATGGCGGAGACCTTGTCAGGGTCTGTTTGTATCCCTCGGGAAGTGATGAAGTGTCCTAGATACTTCACTTTGGTACATACAAATTGGCATTTGCTCCGATTCATTCGCAAATTGAACTGTCTCATTCGATCGAAACATTTTTGCAAGTCTTCTAAGTGCTTTGGGAAGGTGGCCGATAGTATAATAGATGTTGGTTCCTTCTAGATTTAGCTTAAAGCGGTCCATCAACCGTTGGAAAGTGGCAGGCGCATTGCGTAATCCGAACGGTAGGCGTAGAAACCGATAGATACCGAATGGGGTTATGAACGCGGTTTTGTCCTGGTCATCGGGGTGTACTTTGACTTGGTAATAACCGGCTCGTAAGTCCATGGTGGATATTACGAAGGCCCCTCCAGTAGCGTGGAGTAAGTCCTCCAGTCGGGGAAGTGGGTATGCATCTGGTTTCGTAACCTCATTAAGCCTTCTGTAATCGATGCATAGGCGGATGCCCCCTTGGGGTTTTGGCACTAGTACTACTGGTGCAGCCCAGGCACTCTCACATTCTTCAATTATACCTTGTTCCAGTAGGTTATGTACTTCTTCTTTTAGAAGTTGCTGGCGGCAAGGCGTGAGTCGATATGGAGGGCTGGATATTGGAGAATGATTCCCAGTATCGATGCGATGCTCACAGTACGTCGTTGGGGGTCCCTGGAGGTCAAACAAATCTTGGTATTCCATCAGTAGCTGATTAGTTTCTTGTATTTCGGGAGGACTAAGGTTTTGCCCTTCATCGCCTGGTCTGAGGTTGACGACTTCCATTTCCATGCTGGAGATGGCGATTTCTGGGAATAAGCGGGCTATATCCGGTGGCAGGTCTTCTTCCCATTCCATATCTACTGCATAAGCGGCGTCATGCAATACGTAGCCTGAACGTGAGTATAGATCGATTGGAGGAGGAGCCTGAGCGGGGCGTGAGAAGAGGGGAGCCTTAGGTAGTACCGGTCCGTAGTTGTCAGCTAGATTAGATTCGTGATCGCTGATCATTGAAATTCGAGGGGATTTGATTGGGGATATGAGCTCGTGGGAGCAAGTGTTGTTGAACACGTCTCTAAGTTCGTCGGGCTCTGGGGTTTTATCCCTGGGTGGATGGGCTGGTAAGTCTGCCTGCACGGCCGCAGTTCATGTTATTCCTGGGACGTGAATCCTTATGAACGAACCCGTAATTTTCATGCCGACTACTTCTGAAGTGCCAGTGCCCGAGTTGGAAATCTATCACCAGACCGGCTTTCTTCATGAAGTCTATCCCAAGGAGGGTTTTTGAATTCTTGGCTGTTGGTATGGCTACAATATCTGCTTGGATTGTCCGTCCTTTTAATATGATGGGGACCGCGGCTCGTTGTACCATAACAAGCTTTCGCTCACCCTCTGCTTGGGTAAGGTTGATCGGCTGTTCGAGAAATTGGTGGCCTTGCTGTTTCAACACTTCGTAGAGTTCAGCGCTGGCGAGGGTGGTCTGTGCGCAACAATCCAGGTATGCGGTACCGGTGATCCCTTGGACTTGAATTTCGACGGCTGGTCGTTCGCTAAGTTGGGCATCTAGAAAGCAAAACCCTATGTTCGAAAATTGCGCTTCGGGGGGGCTGACTTTCGAGCAGGTAGGGCAGTTCCGGCGATAAATTCCCGGTCGTCCGCATCCGTAACATTTTATGGTATTGTCGGCTGATGCGTTCGGTATAGCAGCCTGTGACGTAATCGTCTGTAACGACACTTTCTACCTCGGCTAACTCTATGGGGTTATCGGGGCACCAGTCGTGAGTCCCCTAGCACTCTGGCCACGTAACCTCGTTCCTCGATGTCGTCCCTTTTAATAAATTGATAGTGAGAGGGCGCCAGCCAGCCTCCCTAAAAGGAAAACTGACAATGTAGTGTTTGACGGGAGTCGATGGAGCGGGATCTCACGTGATCCAGGGTGACGTAGATCGAATGCGCAGTTAGGAGGCGCAGTGACAAGAAATTTGATTAAAAGTAATGGAAAGTAAGACTTTAATAATTAATAAACAACTATATGTAAATGACAGGGTATATAATAAACAGATATGACGCGAGATTCGTTGCTGCAACACAGATGGAAAATTTCAGGCAAAAAATTTCAATCAGAACAATGACTGTTAATAGTAATTGTACCCAGATGACACTTTCGACAATAACATACGCCGAAGGCGGAGAATTTTACTATAAGTGGATAATTTCGTCGACCTCAGAATCAGTGGTAGTCCGTTTGACTGACAGTAGCTCTAACCCCATCCCTTACAGTAGTTACAAGTGACAAGCGTAAGATGTCAAAATTTGACCAGATCAAGTGAGTGTGATAAATGACAGATGGGCGATTTAAGGACAGTCAAAAATAGTTATTAGATTAATACAAACGATGTTGAGGTTCGACAATAAACTCACGACAAGGTGGTACGTTGCTAGAACTTAACAACTGCGCAGCTGTTTTACAGTATTTAACCAGTAAGTATATTATTACCAATAATCTAATCGTATCTAATGTCTAGGTACTCAAACATCACAATTTACAGGTATTAGGCAGATAATAATCAGAAACTGCAAGGTGGACAAGTGTAATTTGAACGACCTGACCTTAACTCCCCAGGCTTCACCTCTGGAGCCCTCTGCAGATGGTCACTGGGTCCCGAGGGATATAGCCGTACGTTTGCCACTTGAATATGTCCTCGGAGGCTATTCTCACCGATGACTGCAACAGTCTCAAGAACGCCACTGGTGGAGGTCCTCGATGAAACTAATAGGTACTCCCTGAAGTGGAGTTCGCTTCGAAGTATACCTTCACGCCTTTTCTTAGATTTCAGTTATCACCCGGCTGCTTTGATCTGACCAGGACTGCCAGTTAATTAAATCCGACCATGCAGATCTCATGCAATGGCGGTATTATCGACAACGCGGAGATTTATAGATTTGAAGGCGTGCACAAGAAAAAAACCCTGAAACACTTCGGTTTACTAACCGGGCTACTGATATTTACGAGAATTTTATAGAATTTTAAAATAAAAGTGATTCACCTTACCTAGCTATTATTTGGGTTAGATTTTCACTCAATTTTCCAAGATTTTATGGAACCTGGCCAGCAGAGGATAATGGCGTTGCAATGGCAGATTTTAAAAAGGACTTTTTTGTGTTACTGTTTTTCTCGCGGTCTCGTTAGTTCCTTTAGTTTCTTTCGGTTGGCTAAGGCTCAGGCTCCCCGCGGCGGGTTATTTAAATCTGTTATAAGTCAGCCTGTTACAAGCCTCAGCGTCTGCTCTAGCCTTTTTCCGACAGGTAGTGAGGTCGTGTCCATAATTTTTGCAGTACCGGCACTTTACTCGAGCCTTCTCTGGTGCTGTTGGCTTGGTGACTTTGTCTGGGGCCGGTGCCATTGTCTTATGCTCATTAATAATCGTTTCTACCTCTCTGGCGGCTTTCAGGAGTTCTCTGAAGTTCGGGATTAGTTTTCGTGGGATGCGATCTCTTATTTCGAGTCTCAGCAAACCGTAGACGAGGTCGATTTGGCGGGCTTCTGTATCCACCGGGTCGACTTGGGCTAGCAGGGCCCGTTTCTGAGCAATAAAGAGGCTGGTTGGTGTCGACGAGTCTTGCCGAGATCCAAAAAACCTCTTGATATATTTGGTATGCTGGGGGGTTAGGTGCATATTCACCTTTAATGAGATTTTTGGCTTCATCCCAGGTCGTAACTGAACCTTTTACGCCGTTCCACCATGTATGGGCTGGTCCTTCTAGCAGCAAGGGCAATCCCAGGAGAGCGTTATGGTCGGTTATGCCTTCCGATTGCTTGTAGAAGTCTGTGGTGGTGAGAAATTCTTCGACCGCTTCTGAAGTCCTGGTGCCGTCAAAGCGGACTGGGCAGTGCGTGAAGTGTTTCGTGGGGGCCTGCGGAACTAGGCGCCGTACCAATGCTTCTATTGCATCGACTGTGATGGCCATCTTCTTAGTCGTTTGGCTTCTGGTGGCCGGAATCTTGAGTGCTTCCTTCTTCTACTGTTGAATTCGGGCCGCACATTGGGCGTCAATTTGTAGGGGGCCGAATTAAATAGACAATGTCCTTACAAGTAGATTTATTTACACTATATACAAAAGATGGATTTCACACACAATCCCGACACACGACATACACGTAGAATATATCTATGAGCGAAAAGCCTCGACCACGAGCCGACCACTAGGGTGCGAGCGTTGGGTGCAAGGTATCACGACGATGATTTACTCAGCTTAGCAATTATAAGTCTTGGCAACGACCTTGCAGTGCGTTGTAGGAGCTTAACCTTGAGAAGCGAAGAGCGTACTGAAGATCTTGCTGAAGGGCTGGCCGCTTTATAGAGTTAGTACGTCCAATCAGGTGCGACAGCGCGGGCGGCCAATAGCGTGGCGTCTAGTCGAGTGGGGAGCGTGAGGGTGGGATGTCTTCGGAGCGAGGGTGGCGCAAGTGGAGAGGGTTGGTGGGGCGCGTTGGAACTAATGGTCCTTACACTACGAATATTCCTGTTGACAATCCAATCGTTAGTAAGTATTAATTATTGGAATGAAGCTGTGCATTCGAAGACAAGGAAAAGGAAATTAACTCATTTGGAGCAGTTAATTTTAACATAGGTTAGACTAAGGCGTGGACTGCTTGTCAAGGATATGGCTTATCGTTTTTGTCTTTCTGAAGGATTGATATCAAAAACAGTCATAACTTGGATTCAAATAATGTACAACAAGTTCAACAGTCTAAGGCCACTCATGTTTCCCTCACAGAAAAAGATCAGAGAAAATCTGCCACCAGTTTTTAAGAATTTGAAAAATATTAGGATTATTATTGATTGTGCAGAGTTCTTTTGTCAAGCACCTGATAATTATGAGCAGCAAGGTAATCTATATTCAAGCTATAAAGCACACACTACATATAAGGTGCTACTTGGCTGTACTCCCACTGGGCCCTTTATTTGAAGGATCAATATCCGATAAAGCATTAGTTGAAAAATCGAAGTTAATGGATGAGGGCGACTTAGTACTAGCAGACAGAGGATTCACTATTAATGAACTGACAGATGCCAAAAACGTTTCGTTGAATATACCCTTTTTTTTGAAAGGTCGTGCAACATTGAGTCCCGAAGAAGAAATGGAAAGGAGGAAGATAGCTAAAAATCGGATATATATTGTAACACACCTCGTCCAAAAGCGACAGACTTCAACTCGTCGCTACTGACGGTCCGCCACTCCTCATGACTCGACATCTGTCATTCGGATTCTGCTCTAAACGTGGCGTGCTAACATAATAATTTCGCGCTGTCACATTAATCCCGCTCTCTCTCCTATAATCTCTATTACCAATTACCACGGTCCCACTGACCTTACCCTCTTTCAGAGTAACCCTTCCTCTCGAATTACTCTCGAAACATTTAAACAACTCGTCTTGATCCCCTCGACCAAGACGTCCACCTTGAGCGCCACTTAGTCTATTTTTATTCCCGGACTAAGAGAGGGAAATACAAATGACAGAGATGCTTGTTAACTTGTGAGAGAACGACACTTTCTGCGACAACACTACTTTGCCTGGTTCAGCTTAGCTCAGGTTTGCTGGTAGAGGGAGTGAGTAAGGAACATGCTCTTTCCAATAATTTAGATTGATCTCGCTGTACTAGATTTGACTCATTACGCTCGCTGCTTTGCGGTACTTACAAATTCTTTTTCGGCACTGCACAATAATAGACGCCTATCAACAAAAATAATTTATTTACAAACAAAAGGCGGCTATAAAACAAAAGAACAAAAATACATCTAGGGATTTCTATTTTCCACCGTTGGCGTTACTTCTTACACCGCTGTCATTCAACCCCGGCCTATCATCAAACGTCAAACTTGACGTCTAGCCCATTATGGTCATCAGTAATTGTTTCTTCAATCTTAGTTGCATTCTATTGAAGAGGTCTTGGTTTTGCCCTGTTCAGAATCAAATAATTGAATGTAGCGCGGTATTTACCTTTACGGTATGTCCTTATAAAAGGATAACAGTGCTAGACGGAATGGGATGTCCGAAAGACTGTTCGTAGTGAGAGCTCCCCACACCTTCACTGCATGAGAAACTCTAACGATGTCTTTTGGTGTGGGATCTTTTATCTCCTCTTCAGCTCCGTAGTATTCGTGGAAGCTTCCGTGGGCGCCCTCTATTGTTATCAACAATTAAACTGGTAGCAACAATTGCCACTCCGGCCTGACGTCTAAAAGTGAGGTTATGTGGAATTTTCGTTTTCTTTAACACTTTTTCTCTCTTATAGGCTTTGTCGGTCGTGTGTCTTCATATAATCATAACCTGAGAGCTTCTACTAAGTGTCCCCCCACATAAATTTAATCAATAACATGAAATTCCTCTAATACAAATGGTTTTAGTCTGCGTGGAACACGCATTTCAAAATAATCCACACAAATTACAGTTTTATGCAAATTTAGCAATTCTCCACAAACTTCATTCCAAAATTCTAAGTCAAAAAACACTCGTTCTGTGTTATACTCTTTATTTGTCCATATAAATGAGTCACACCAGTCCCTTGAAACAATAGCCAGTTGCATTTGGATTTGAAAATAATATTTGTGTTTTTTTTTCAAAATTAAACCATTATTCCCAAGAGTGCAACAGAATGTCTGCAACTGCTTTGTGGTTCAATTTGAAAGATCTTTCGGATCACAATCTCGTAACAAAAAAGGACATTTTATTTCTAAAATACCGAAACTTGAATCAAGGGAGTCAATTACCAAACCATCAGGTGAGGCCCCAAGGCCAGGATATTTTGGATTAATCCAAAGGCCTGTTTTAATTGCAGTGTCCAGTAATCTGACAGTAGAATGCTTTATCTTCATTTTTTTTCCATATTCTAAGTACTTTTAATTTGTTCAGGAAACCACATCATGTCATGGAATTTATTATACATGTTATTAGAGTGTATGGTGTAAAAATCTTTGCATTTTGAAGCTGTAATCAAAATTCGCCGCAATAAATGCCATTGACTACTTTCTGCTTGATCAGAGGTATTTGGCATTGCAACCCAAATGTAAGATTTTTCCTCAATTCCCTAACCAGCAATTTTAATATATCAATTCTTCCTACATCAAGGACATAATCACTACAATCGAATTCGAGCAGGTGCCCCCACATGGTATTTCTTCCAGTCACACTTTCATGCACTTGAATTTTCTGCAACAAATTGTCCTTGTTTTGTTGTGGGGAATTAAGAACCACATATGGTGCAAACTTGGTAAATATGTGTTGTTTGAGAACGATTCACGTCTCACAATTCAGATCAGAAAAAATCACCATGTATGAACATGATGAATGACATTCACCCTTTCTACTTCGTATAATGCGCCGCTAGCTATGTACCGCGTTTTTTTGCGACGTGGTGTTGTGTAATTTTCTGGGGAATTTCCTATGGTCAACTATACAGGTGTTCCGAAAATGCTTCGCACTTTTTTAACCTGCGGTTCCCAATTAGAAATGGTGACGATTGGTACAAAACTTTGTAGGTTGAAATCGCTACCTAAGAGAGCGTATATTTTCGTTTTTAACGACTGCATCTTTATTGGTCTTGGCTTTTGAATTGCGCTGGTGTTTTTGATTGTCGTTGTTATGCAATTTTTGTTTACCGTAACAATTACCTCAATAATCGGAGCGACTTTATCAGTGTCTGAAAAATTTACTTTCAACTTGTTAATTTTTCACTATCACTAAATTAGGCTATCATCGGTTTTTACAAGCTCTGCGTAAGCGTCAAACTATGTTCAGTATAAAAAAATTCAGCCGAAATACTATAAACTAAAAGTATATCATTATCGTCACCGTATAAAATATGTTTAATGATGCCAAATTGGGGTTGCGAACTAGAAAATTGACTCGCAGGAAGAATATAATTTGGTTTAAACATTACTCCGTTTGACTTTACAAAATTTACCGACACAGTCCCGTTTTTATTAAAGTTTAAGTTCGAAGGGTAGTTTTACTTCAGATAACTTAAGTACAAATAGTTGATCCTAATTGTGTGTGTGTGCATTGCCTTTTGCAACTCTGTGGAAAGCTTCAAAACGAATGCATGAGATGTGGCTTAATGGTCCTATTCGGCGTATTATGGTGCGATAATGTATAAAAAAATGAAATTTTGGTTTTAAAGGAACACTAAAAATTGTCATGTATGATTTAAGAAATTGAGAAATTATATGTTTTAAATAAATGAGTTCATTTTCGAAAAGATTCTTATCGGACTTTCGCACGTTTTTGGGCTAACTCTTGAAACTCTGCTCCACTGGAATTCAATTTTTTTGTTAGTTCGGCCCAAGACTTTTTTATCACATCAGGCTGATCTGCCGTAAATTCATTTTCTCTAAAATGCGGATTGTTTTGTTATTCGTTTAAGTACGATTCAAATTGTTGAGGTGTCGTCCCACTGCTCTTTAAAATTTTGCAAAAATGTCAGACTCTCCTTTAGAGTGTGACGCGCTTCGCTCGGTGTAGACGGTTGCTCGGGCGCCAGATTTTTGGGCTGGTTTACTCCAGTTGCTCACGGGCTGCTTTTAGACAGTCGAGAAATAATCCAGGTGTTCGAACGAGGTGACGGCGTGGCAAACGGGGCGGCTGTTTGGCGGCGGAGGTAACGGAAGAGGGTAATTTCCCGTGTTAGTCGGGTAGGGACGATGTTAGTTACTGGACGGCACAAATTCTACGCTGGGTTTCCTTGGTGGCGGCTTTCTATACCCTTCGGTGAAGTCGAGGCACTGGGTCGGGGGTGGCGATGCAAACCTGACGCCCCCGTGGAGGTGGCTTCGGAATCCGACACTCCACTTTGACGGTTAGGGGGTGGCAATGCTAGCCTGACGTCCCAGCGGAAGTAGGTGTGAACCCAACGTCCCGCACTACCTTTTACGGAAGTGGCAATGCGAGCCTGACATTCCAGTGGAAGTGGGGTGACTCCTACGTTCCACGCTTCGCGATACGGAAGTGGCGATGCAAGCCTGACGTTCCAGTGGAAGTGGGGATGACTCCTACCTTCCACGGTATGACGAACACGGAGAGAGAAAGACCGTTGCGGAATTAAACCTTTATTCCCTACACCGTACACAAATAAAACTAATAATCCTGAGGAGCTACCTTCACACTTAACAATAACAATTGTTTACTAATCTACTTTCGCGGTCAGAGGTCGGTTGTCTGTTCGGAGCTGGTCAGGCGGTGAACTGATGTCTTCGATGCCGGGATCCTGCTTATATCGGCGAGCCGGCAGTGGAAGGAGATGCGCGGCGCATCTCGAGCGCTCATGGTGGGGACGCAGCCGGCGTGGTGGGGCCGCGGAGCGATGACTCTGTGGCGACGTCATACTCCACGTGGACTTCAGCGACAAAACCTGAAAATTATTAAAGGCCCGGGAACGGGAATGGGTGGCTAGGGATTAACTAAATAAATTGGTATCGGAGAATACAGTACTGGTGGGTGGTTCGGTGCGGCGTTAATAACAATTGCGGGGGCGGATTATCGAAAATCGTAACGGAGGAAAATCACTTCGTTACAAGAGTTTCTATAATAAGCGAAAATTAACTGATAAATAAATAAAATATCACATTTTACCCTCGGGAGGCTCAGAGGTTCCTTCTTCGTCATCTGTTTCCTTTCGTTTTTTATAGCTGGTGGAAACAATATTTGGGAGACCCTAAAAGCCGCCTCATTACGAGGATTGTAACTGTGACAATGACGCCCCGCTGCGTGGACAAACCCCGACGTTTAGCTTACCTGAGGCTCGTGGATATTTTAAAATTCCCATGGTGGGCCGGATTTGCGAATTTTCATTATCTAACAAGTACAAATCGATTGATTATAGATAATGAAATACTACTAAAATCATTGCACAAGCAACTCGTACAAGAAAGCGCTGCATTTTTTAAAATAAATTTTACTATGCTCGGTTTTTATTTTATTTTTCTCAGGAAAACCTGTATTTTTAAATAAATTGTAGACATAGTAACTTTCTACCATATTTATTAATAAATTCAATGAGGCACTAAAATCTTAATTTATCCCCGCTACTTAGTTTTTCGAGCTCACTGGCTATTCTTGCTTGCACTGAAGCCTCCTTTTCTTGTGCTTCGACTTGTCTCGTAAGAAGTGCTATCTTTTGTGCATAGTACTCCCTTTTCACGTCGAGTTTCTTCCGGCAAAAAATATCTGCCAAGTATGAAGATGCGGATGTCTGTGTTGACGTTTCCGAAAAACAACCCCTAAGGTCTGCAGTTTTCTTCTTCTGCTGAACTAATCCCTTCGGATTTTTAGCAGGAACCTCAAAAGTAAACTTGGCTGAAGACTCGCGAATTTCGTGATCTCCTGATGTGAGATTTTCGGAAATTAATCAAAGAATTCCCTTATCCTCTCGAGTCAGAATGGGCATTCCGTTGGCTTTCTTGATCATCGAACCCTTGTGAATTACTTTTCTCCGTTAATCGTGCCCTGTCTATAACAATAAATTATAATGGTACAAATAATGGTTTTTAATCAGTTAACTTCTGGATTCTGGGGGGGAGGGCGGCCTGCCAAAGCAGACTGCTGCACTCAGGCCACAGTTGGCCCATTGTGCTGCCTCCCAAGCCCGCTAGCGCACTCTAACTCTCGAGCCAGCCAACCTCCTGCAAAAGCTGGAGTAGCGTGCTGAGAGGGGCGCCAGCGAGCATGACCAAACTTGGCCATTCTTCCCCTAGGAGAGAGCCACGTAATTGGGCGAGTACAGGACACTGTGTGAGCACGTGTTCCATAGACTCGTCTTCTAGTTCGCATCCTCTGCAGATGGGGCTTTGTGCAATGCCCATCCGGTGAAGGTGCTGATTCAAGCCGCAGTGGCCAGTAAGTATACCTACGGCTAAGCGCAGTTTACCTCTGGGTAGGTTGAGAAGATATTTTGTGGTTTTCTGTTGGACCACTGGCATTAGCATTTTCGAATGGCGACAACCAGGTGAGTTTATCCACCTGTCCGCAGCCATCTGGTAGCTTCTGTTAGAAATAAGGGCATATGCGGTAGTGAGGGCCAGCGGGACAGCGGGCTCGGGGCCAAGGGGCTCTCGAGACGCCTGCCGCGCCAGCCCATCGGCAACCGCATTGCCTTCTGTATTCTCATGCCCCTTAATCCATGCCAGACTAACCCTATTCAATTGGGCCAGGTCCGTCAAGGAATCGAGGGCATCTTGGAGTAGGCTAGAGGTGTTCCTATTACATCTCAGAGCCTGAAGGGTGGCCCTGCTGTCGGTGAGAAACAGCAGGTTCTTATTTGTGGTACCTTTCCTTATAGCTTCTTTTGCTCCAATGGTGACCGCCACAGTTTCTGCTTGGAAGACCGTGGCGTACTTTCCCAGTGGTGCAGTTATATTTAAGTCGAGACTATCGGAGTAGATCCCTGCTCCTGATCCGAACTTTGTTTTTGCTCCGTCCGTGTAGATCACAGCATCATAATGAGCTGAGAACGTTTCAGGCGGAGGTGCTGTATCAAGGACGGTGACAGTTAACTTATAATAAGCCACTGAGATAAAAATTGTGATCTAGACTCCTTTTCTGCGATGTTCGAATTTGCTTTAATTTTGTGGTTTAAGCGAACAGTTCATTTCCAAGACACGGTTTAGGTCTCGGTGAAGACACCAATAATGCTAAATTACTAATTTTCATTATCAATTTACTGTGAAGAAAATTTTACATTAGTTTGATTCACAACGCAAAATTTACATAAACCTACATTTTGGATGCAGAGTGAAAAGAAAACAGTACTTTATGTAATTACGGTTTAAGCATACCTCTTGGTAAATGCAATGATATGAAGGGTAGCATTAAAGACATCGTATGCTCTAGGTAAGAATAGAAAAGCTTATTTACAGCGTCATTAATCTTGGGATTAAGTCGACCAGTTTATAAGTTTAATAATATTAATTCTCATTTAAAGTCCATTGTTTACAGAAAGAATACAGTAAGTTCAAATTTAATTTTTTGTATTCTTCACTGAAGCACAAGCAAGACTCACCGAGAGATGGTACTATTTGGTTAATATGTGTTGTTTGAGAACGATTCACGTCTCACAATTCAGATCAGAAGAACTCACCATGTATGAACATGATGAATGACACTGACCCTCTCTACTTCGTATAATGCGCCGCTATGTACCGCGTTTTTTTGCGACGTTGTGTTGTGTTGTGTTTTTTTGTGTTCCTTCTTCAAATTGATTGAATGTTGAGAATCATGCTCCAAATCAGAAAAACTGCCGAACGATCAGCATTGGCAACAGAACATCGGAATTTTCCTGTTTTGTTTCTCTAACACCATTATTTTTCTTTAAAGAGGGATTTTAGTCAAGAAATTACGTACTTACACCCTTTATAGTAATCACTTTGAGAAAAGGGAAACCTCTGATAAGGATTTATGTTTAGATATACCTACTACGAAAATTCATAATAACTAACCCCTTAATAAGACACAAGTCGACTAATTATGGTACCGTGGAAATTAAAATAGAATAAATTAGTATAAGTCGATTTACGCTAACGTAAAAATGTTGTTGAATAGACTTAAGTCGACTTGTTTATTATAATTAGTTACATCTTTCCACATAAATGGTATGAGTTGAGAATATTAGTGGGCAACCCAAAAGAACGGTCAGTAGATAGACCATAGAAAAAGATTTTTTATTTCATTACAAACTTACAAAACTTTAATCGCAAAGTGTAGGTACTTAAAATAAAAAATCTTCGTCGTCTGAAATGTATTTTATTCGTTGATAGATATGGGGTGTGCAGTACCTGTTGCAAGGCGAAAGCATATGTAACATGTGTGTAGGATGTTCTAAACCTTTTTTTTATCACGATCTTTCTCCTTCATTCCTTATTTTTGTTTTTCTTCTTCATTGTTGGAGTATTTTTCTTGGGCCAATAATGTGTCACGTTTTGTGCGTGTATCGTTTTTCGGTTTTTTACATTTCAAGCCCATTTTATGAAATTCTCGACCATAGATTTTTATTGAAACTGGTTTATCTCCGTTCTGGTCGCAGTATTGACTTGAACTTTTGGTAACCGCACCTCGAGGCTCCTTACCAAAAGGACCAAGGAACAAAAAATAAATTTGGGTCTATGTAATTTTACAAACAAAATTAAAACATTTTGAGAAAGCGTCGTTCTGTTGAAGGTGAATATTTTGTCAGGCCAGTTCTTACACGCTGCAGTGCTAAACAGCGCCTTAGTACACAATAAACTGCAGGGGAGGCTTGTTGATCGCAAAGTATATAAAATGCAGTTATAACATTTTATTACTTTATTGTCATTTGGGCGATTATTTCAAGAACCTGGTTGTGGATATCTTCATTCCCAAATATTAGGTGGACTCCTTGACTAAACATCAAGTTGTATTCGTATTTCGTATTTCGTTCTGCGGTGCGTTTCCCTGACGGGTCCGCTGCATTCAGACCTTATGGTCCATTATGCCCGCACTGTGACAGTTGTCCATTTCCTACATCAGGAACCCCGGTTCTGCAAAGACCCAGTACTTCTGCTGTAGAAACTGAATAGTGTTAATCGGGTGCTAGAAAAGCCACCCCGCTTTGCTATACCACGGCGGGTACTTCTGCTCTTTAGGGAGTTTGTTGAAGCTTCGTCCCGCGAACCCACTATAACCGGCAGGTCTTTTTCAGCCCTGCCGGATACAACTGGTTTCTTGGTGTCGAAGGCAGCTTAAAGTGTACCCTTAAAAGGTTCAGTTGAGGTATCAATTTATGTCCCTCTATGTTACAAACTGCAGACATCTTCCCCCAGTGTGGCCGACGGTTCTTGGTGGACAGCCCCATCAGCCACAACTGGTTGTTGGTGCCACAGTCCCTGAGGGTCTGCCAGTGTCACGGTACCTGTGCAGCTGTGGTATCTTTTTCAGTCCCATCAGTCACAACTAGTCCCTAGCGTCCTGCGCAGCACTATTATAACTACCCTTCCGTACAGACTGCAGACATCTTCCCCCCGTGTGGCCGATGGTTCCTGGTGGACAGCCCCATCAGTCACAACTGGTTGTTGGTGCCACAGTCCCTGAGGGTCTGCCAGTGTCACGGTACCTGTGCAACTGCGGTGTCTTTTTCAGTCCCATCAGTCACAATTAGTCCCTAGCCACAAAAGTCTGATAGGTCCAGTTGTCAACCTGTCCCTATCGCAACCGCGAGGTATTTTTTATTTTTTTTCCCTCCGTACAGACAACAGAAGTATCAGTCTTCCAGTCCCTCTGTTCAGACTGCTAGGTCCCGAAGTCTCAGAGCAGCTATGGGTGTCCTTCGACCCCATTTGCCGCATTGAGGCCTCCAGTATCCTCTTAAATCTGGTCTGAAATTCCCAGTTAACCCCGGGAATTCGGTCCGCCCTCATTCCCTGAGGGTCTGCCAGTGTCACGGTACCTGTGCAACTGCGGTGTCTTTTTCAGTCCCATCAGTCACAATTAGTCCCTAGTCACAAAAATCTGATAGGTCCAGTTATCAGCCTATCCCTATCGCAACCGTGAGGTAATTTTTTATTTTTTTTTTTGTCCCTCCGTACAGATAACAGAAGTATCAGTCTTCCAGTCCCTCTGTTCAGGCTGCTAGGTCCCTAAGTCTCAGAGCAGCTATGAGTGTCTTCCGACCCCATTTGCTGCATTGAGGCCTCCGGTACCCTCCTAAATCTGGTCTGAAATTCCCAGTTAACCCCGGGAGTTCGGTCCGCCCTCATGGAGCCCGGCGCATGAGGGTAAGGCTATTACTCTGAGAGGGCGCCCGGTGTCTCAGAGGGGTTGGTTCGCGGTAGCGGCTTTGGTACAGACACGTGAGGGTTTTAAGCCCCAGGTCTGCACGTATGGCCGTAACTAACCAGCGGACTGGCCATTCCCCTATCCACCACCCGGGGACGCGCCCGATGGGCACCCAACCGCACGGGAAGTTGTATTACGCTTAAAACAAATAATCTCTCAAATAATACTTACTATGCTTGGGCAAATTTCTTTTTTCTAAAAATTCATTCAACTGTCGAAATCTTAATTGACCCTCTTCAAAATTGGTGCTTTTGCCTCAAAGGAGTGTATTTCTAGAAGGAATAGAGTTTTTCAAATTAAAATATAACGTCTCGTATAATAAGGGGCCACCAATAATGTATAAATATGTACAAAATTGTTTTAAATCGTGTGCAGATTTGCGTTGTTTGTTCTTGGATGAGGTGGCAACTAAACGCGAGGGAAAACTGGTAACATCTCCACTTGATTCAATCGTTTTGTCAAGAAATTATCAAACAGCATTTTTGTCAGGTTCTCATTTTCTTTTAATAACGACTCTATTTTGTCGAGAGGCTCGAAGAAATTTGTAATTAACGGCTGTTTTAACACATCATTGCTAACGCGATGTCTTGCTCGTTGGTTTCTAGCTTGTCTGGAATATTTCTGGTCTTTCCATTTTGAAAGGATTTTTACATTGTGAACAGATAAATAAATATTAAATAAATACAGAAATGACAGCACAATTCTATGAAAAGTAATAAAATTTATGAAAGAGAAACGAAACAGTTATCGCACTTCAAGCTCTTCGATATATCGCTGTTCCGGCACAGGATGATCCAATGTCTTATTGCCTGGTTCTTTAAAACTTTAAAAGATGTCGCCCTTTCGCGACTCTTCAATGGACATTTCAATGCCTCCATTACTTCCGGTGCATTTGGATGTTGTCTCTTCATGTGGTCGGTCAAACTTTTCGATCTGATCATCTTCGAGCAAAATGTACAAACCTCGCCAAAGTTTACTTCTGGACCCTTCAGCATGCACAAGCGGAAAATAGTATTGTAATAGAACATTAGTATTCTAAAAAAATACTACCGTGCGAGGGATTAACAGACGTCAGGTTTGAGAGAAATCCTATTAGATATCCTCGATTTTTAGTCCTTAGTCTTTAAACTGTCTAACTGTGTGAGTACACCTGGGAACTGTCTACTTGGCTTCGTCTTAGGATACCGATTGCGATTGTTTTTTCAATACTTATTGCTTATCAGTAGTTTACGTTTCTTTTTCTGTTTGATATAAAGTGCGAGAGACTCTTAAATATTTGATTGTATTTTTGGCCTATACTTAACGTAAAATACAGGGAGGGAAAATTATGTATTTAGCTCATCTTAATTGTCGTTCACTATCACCGCATTTTCTAGATTTAAAAGATCACTTGAACAAATATGATATTTTCGCTTTGTCTGAGACATGGCTGTCTCCAAATGTCAACTCAGATATTTTTTCATTACCCGACTATACGTTAATGCGTAGAGACAGAGGAAGTCGTGGCGGAGGAGTTGGTTTTTATATAAGGTCTTCGTTAAATTTTAAAATTATTCCTACTCCCAATGATATAGAGCAGCTATGGGTTCGCCTGCAAATAAGGAGCAAAACCATTGCCGTTGGTGTAGTTTATAGATCCCCCGGCGCTAGTCTTAATAATTTCTTGTCTCACTTAGAAAACACTATGGTGAACATCATTCCTCAGTCAGATATTGTCTGTTGCATGGGTGATATGAATATTGACATGCTTCATGATGACACTCCTTCTGTGCAATTAATGAATAATCTTATTGATATGTGCTGTTTAAAACAAGTAGTTAATCAGCCGACTAGAATAAGCGGTACAAGTTGCACGTTAATCGATTTAATCTTAATGAGTAATCACTGTGAATTTTCGGATGTTGGTGTCAAGCCAATGCACCATATAAGTGATCATGAATTAGTTTCTGTTAGGCTGAACTTGGAAGTACGTGAATCTGGTAATTTCTTTACATACAGGGATTTCAAAAATATAAATGTTGAGCTATTTGAGTTTGAACTTCGGCAGCTACCTCTTTTTCACGTTATGGAACTTTCCAATGTTGATGACAAGGTGTCGTTTTTTAACGATTGTCTGGTCAATCTCTTAAATTTGCATTGTCCACTAAGGAATGGCAAAGTTAATCGTGTTTATACTCCTTGGTTAACAGACAACCTGAAATTACTTATGAAGCTTCGAGACGATGCGCTGAAAAAATTTAAAATAAGCAAGAAGCAGAGTCATTGGGACTATTACAAGCAGCTGCGCAATTTTACTACCTCGGCTGTGGCAAGGGAGAAAAAGGCCTATTTGAAGCATAAACATAATACAGGCTCTTTAAAATCTACATGGGCCGAGCTTAAGAAACTTGGTGTTACAACTAAACAAAAAACTGCAGAGCTCCCTGATCACCTAAAAAATGTGGACCTCGTTAACAATTTCTTTCTTACAACTCCTCAAGTCGGTGACACGTTTGATAAAATCGCTCTAATTAGTTACTACAACTCTAACACTAAATACAATATTGCTAATGAATTCTGCTTTAGCCCTGTTTCTGAAGAATCAGTTTTACAAAAGATTTCCTCTGTCACCTCTAATGCTGTGGGAGTAGACGCTATTCCGATCCAATTTATCAAGTTATGTTGCCCGTATGTTCTTCCTATTATAACTCACTTAGTTAATTTCTGCCTCGAAAACAGCGTATATCCAGATTGTTGGAAGCGGGCTATAGCTATTCCTGTACCTAAAAACAAAAAGCCGTCGGAGTTAAACGATCTTAGGCCTATCAGCATTCTACCAGCCATCTCAAAAATTCTTGAGAAGGTTATAGATGAACAGCTGCGTGATCACATTGATCTCCATAATATTTTGCCTGCCGTCCAGTCTGGGTTTCGCAAAAATCATAGTTGCGTAACTGCCTTGCTTAATATTACCGACGACATTCTGAAAGCTACAGACTCTAATCATGTTACAATATTAGTTTTATTAGATTTTACTAAGGCATTTGACACCATAGATCACGACATTTTATTATCTGTCTTGCATTATATCGGCTTGAATGATTCATCTATAGAATTATTTAGAAATTACTTATTCGGCAGAAAATTAGTTACAAGGATTGATGGTCATACATCTGAAGCTTCGCCTATTGTCTCCGGAGTCCCTCAAGGGTCCATTCTAGGACCACTTCTCTTTGCCATATATATGTCCACTTTGGAAACTAAAATAGAGTTTTGCAAATATCATTTTTATGCCGATGATACGCAGTTGTATATGTCATTTGAAAGGAAGGACTTGCCTAGAGCCCTGTTTCAAATAAATTCAGATTTAGCTTCGCTTGTGTCTTTTTCTGAGTCTCATGGTTTATTAATTAACCCGTCAAAGTCCAAAGTACTCTTATTCGGCAAACGATTAATTCGCGAATCCTCTCTGGAGGATATTTCTGTGAAGGTAAAAGGAGTGAAGATAGATGTTGCTGATGAAGCTAAAAATCTCGGATTGTCTCTCGACTATAATCTTAGATTTAAAACTCATTTAAGTTCGTGTAAGCGAGTGGCTTATTCTAATTTGAGGCTGCTTTATAATAGCAAAGAGTTCCTTGATAAGAAGTTGCGTGTCATGTTAGCGGAGTCATTTGTAATGTCACAACTTAATTATTGTGATGTATTGTATGATTCATGTATAGATTCTGAGAGCGCTCGTGGGCTTCAAGTTGTACAAAATTCTTGCCTCCGGTTTATTTTTGGAATTTCCAAATATCAGCACATCTCACATAAGTTAAAAGAAATTCACTGGTTAAATATGAAGAACAGAAGGTTGTTACATTCTGCATGTCTGTATCACAAAATTATTATTTCTTGCACCCCTAAGTATCTCACAGAGAAGATATCGTATAGAAGTGATATTCACAACGTAGGTTTATGAATATAGGTCTGCAATTAGTTTTCATTGTAAGTAGTATTTAGCTTATCTTTCTCTTGTTCTCGCTGTATTTACTTAGCTAAAATTTATTTCTCGTGGCAGGTGATGTGTGGAAGAACAGCCCCCAATTTGTTTGGGAGAGCTGAACACACCTCCTTTTCACCGAAACATAATGTTTTTATTTCCTATACAGTTGTTTTTTATTATTTTTTCTTTTTTGTGAAATGTTTATGTTTTGGTAAATAAATAATAATAATAATAATAATAATATGTGCCAACAACACTGCAGGTCCCTTCGTACGTGCCGCGGTGCAGAATACGGTGCACTACCAGCGATGCTTTGTTGTTGCCGATGCAAAAATCAGCATAATGGTGTGAGGATGGAGAAGAATCTGATTGAGATATGTGGTCGTCATCGTCATACTGCTGTCGTTTGTCTTCAGGGGTTCTTCGGGGGTGAATACCCAGAGAAACACAGTTTATATTTATATTTAGATCTTCGCTAGTGTCCTTTTCAGTCGAAATTTCACTTCTTTTACAACACATTGGGCATTCCAATACAAAGATGCTGATTAACCCTTTGCGTAGCTCTCTGATAAAAAAATACATATCCGACACACCACAATTAAAAGGTTCATGATTTTTCATTTAGGACAGTTGCTTAAATAAATTCTGAACATCAGATAATCCTCTGCCTTGTAATGTGATTTCTTCACGAGTGTTTTCAAAATTCTCTGACGCAATTGGGGTAGTGCCCATCTCATGATCAATAGGAGTGCTGGAAATTGTATAAAATCGTTTCAAATCATCCAGCAAACGTCATGTTCTACCTTCTAATTACAATAGTTGAAACCTCATCATCTATAATATAGGTAATACATCCAGGCTTTCAATATGACGAACTTTTGTTGTAATGGCTCAAAAAAAACACCCATTATTTATCAAAATTTTCTGGTTGCTTCTTTGTTTGTCAGTTGGGCCAGAAGTCAGGTAGAGGAATTTTGAGTACATCAGTTGGGCCAAAAGATTGCTGGCTAAAGGATTAAATAAGGTTCCGTGTAAAATTCAATACAATTTGAATCATTTGATGATAGCGTGCTATTATTTTCCGTTGATATACAGAGCTGTCCGGAAATAACGATGAAATATTTCGGGGGGTGATTCTGCAGCTCAAAATATAACAACCCTGGAAAATAAATACTTGGCAATAACTAGTAAGTACTTCCAAACTCATTTGACACTGTAGTACATATTTAAATGTAAAATGAATTATTTACGATGTTACAATCAGTTATGACAATCCTGTGTTTGCTTCCATTACAAGACGAGCAATATTTGACTAGTGATGAGCATCGCACGACACCCATATTTATTTGCAAAAATAAGAGTGAACTGACCCAGAGGTTGCCGTAATATTATCTTAGGACTCCTTAGAGATATTTCTAAAGTTCATGCAAAATAATTTTTGCTCTGGTAATCTTTTAGTAATGTCTAGTGCCACACGTAAACGTGGGACATGCACCCCTTAAATCTAGGATGATTTAAATCAGTACATTATTTCAAATTTAAATTTTCTTAAACCTACCCTTTCCCTTCTCCGCAGCGGTTTTTATAAAGCGCCCTCCTCTCCTTGGTGAATTTCCCAGACTTGTGGAAAGCGCTTGATGGTGGGCGGAAAGGTCTACAAAAATGAAAAGTTAATGAAATTGCTTAAATTATTTAAAAATTTTCGAATACTAACGAAGGTCCAGGCTGAAGAGCACAGCTAGATTCACCAATTTCGGCTTCCTCCAAAGTTTTTTGCAGATCGTTATAGACCTCTGCTCCATGGACCTCCCCAACGTCGAAGGTGTTCCCGAGGGAGAGGGTTGGTAGCCCTTGCCCTTCCTGAACCGCCCACCACATCTTCCAGGATGAGTTGCCGATGAAGGGTCAACTTCAACTTCTTGTTTGATTTACAGGACATTTTGGTTTTTTCTAATTAAACTGCACTGACACGCACGAACAACGACGTGTGATAACTTTATGCAAAATTATTTTAGACTGACCGTTATTTTTTCCCCCTACTATTAACAAATAATAAGAAATTTGGTAAATTCAGAGATGTTACGCGACGAAACCAGAAACTGCTGACAAAATGTCAAAAAAAAAAAAAAAAAAAAAAACTCAGAAAAGAGCCAGGCCAAGGGCCCCTACTGCTCATCACCTATGTGCATCGTCAAGGCAAGCCTGCAACGTGCGGTGTTTCATCATTGTTTATTTTTTGATGTGTCGGGCTGGAGCAAAGCTCCTGAGGTAAGTTAAGTAAGGGACTCCTGAGGGGAGACCTGAAGGGTCTGGGGTGCGTTTTGCCTGAGGGGCAAGGAGAGGCATTAGGTGGGAGAGTTCGCTGAAAAAGAAAGTTAACGACGAAATCTTGCTGTGGTCTACCTGCAACATACTAAACATTAGTGGTTCAAGGTGGGTGGATGAGAGCCGTCCTGGGACGACGAATTCTGGAATTCGCTGGGTCGTTATCGACCGCATCTCTCACTAGCGGATTGGGATGAACCTCTGCTCGAGCAAAGGTTCGTGTGTTTGTTTCAAAGACGAAGTCTTTGATTGTCGGGAGGTTTGCTTCTTGATGGAGCTGGGTGTTTCGGACGTACCAGGGAGCGTTAAAGGCGTACCTCAGACAACGATTCTGGATGACTTGGAGCTTTTGGAGTTGCGCATTAGAGACGTGTCCCCAGGCGCCAGAGCCGTAGGTCATGGCTAGTCTAACCACTGCCTTGTAGAGCCTCAGCTTATTCTCGAAAGATAAGCCGCTGCTTCTACACAGCATTGGATAGAGGTGGCCAATTACCATTTTGGCTTTGGCGACTGAGTAGTCCACGTGAGGAATGAAGCTGAGTCGTCGATCCAGCTTGACCCCGAGGTACTTGACCTCGTTGTGCCACTGAATCTCCTCCTCGTCCATCGTCACATGGCCGTGCGGCACTTCTCTTCTGCGCGAGATGAATAGGGCGGAGCTTTTCTCGGGATTGACGACGATGCGCCAACGAAGAGAGAATTCGCTCAGGTTGTCAGCTGCTTCCTGAAGGTATTGGGTAAGCAGCTGAGGGCTACGGGAGTGTGCTAGGGTGCACGTGTCGTCGGCGTAGACGGCCAAGGTGGAGTTTGGGCTGCGTGGCATGTCTGCCACGTAGAGAGCGAAGAGAGTTGGTGAGAGTACAGAGCCTTGTGGGACACCTGCCTCGAGAGGGTGCTCCTCTGAGAAGGAGTTTTGAATTTTGGCTCTGAAGGAGCGACCGGACAAGAAGGAGTTGATGATCTGGACCATCGACGCGGGGATTCCGGCATGAGCGAGCTTATAAATAAGTCCCTCATGCCAGACCGTGTCAAAAGCTTTTGAAACATCAAAGAAGGTAGCGCCTACTACGTGACCCCAGTCAAGCCATCGTGAGGAGAGCTCTGTGACTCTGATCAGTTGATCGGTCGTGGAATGTTTGGGTTGAAAGCCGAACTGTTCCTGGGGAATGATACCGAGATCGGAGACAATCTCGGTGAGACGAGAGCGAATGAGGCGTTCAGCAAGTTTGCTGACACCAGAGAGCAGTGAGATTGGCCGATGGTTCTGAGGGAACTTTCGGTCTTTGCCGGGTTTGGGGATGAAGATTACGTTGGCGCATTTCCACCGGGGTGGGAAATAGCGAAGGCGGAACATGGCGTTGAAAATCCCAGTCAGAGCAACGATGGCTTTTTTCGGAAGATTTTTGAGGGCAAGATTGGGAATCTGGTCGGGGCCTGGGGCTTTCCTCGTTTTGAGGCTGGATATTACCTTAAAGACTTCCTCCGGGGAGGTGTGGCGAATGTGATCGTCGTCTTCCGGGGCTTCCTGGCAGAAAACTTCGGCGAAGTCTTCCACTAGGTCGTAGTGGTCGAGATCTGCGTCCTCCGGTATCGGGACCCTGCATTGCAGTTCCAGACATTCGGCGAACACCTCGGCTTTCTCCTCCTCCCGGAAGACGAGTCCTCTGGGGCCGTGAATTGCCGGGAGTGGCTTGCGGTCGTTTCGAAGAGTCTTGGCCAGTTTCCACACAGAACTGTCCTCGATGTTCAGGGACTCCAGGTGGGTCTGAAAGTTCTCGTTACGGAGATCCTTCAGCGCGTACCTGACTTGGTGAACCAGGTTGTGAAACCTGGTTTTGTCGATCCGGGCTCCCGTTCTGTCGGCAGTCTTTTTGGCCTCTCTTCTCTCTCTTACCATGGCTTGGATGTGAGGGGGAAGACGAGGGGGCTTGTTGGGAGGTCTGGGGAAGGTTCTGGTTGAAGCGTTGACGGCTTCGGAGATTTTCAACTCGAATGATTCCACAGCCCGGTTAAGGTCTGCAGTATCATCAATAGTTGGAATCGGTCCGAAGTTTTCCTCAACGTTTCTGCGGAAGGAAATCCAGTTTGTGAATTTCCCTGTGGGATTGATGGGATCATTAGCCTCGTCGCCGATGTGCATCAGGACGGGGTTGTGGTCTGAGGAGAGATCGCTGATGGCAGTGAGGTCGATTTGGAGGGGCTGACAAAATGTCAATACGAATATGTTTTCTTATACTTAAACTAAACTAAACCAGCGTAATAGGATCCTTGCAAAGGAAGCAAAAGCAATAGTCCACTTTGGGTGTCTGAAGGGTGAATATATTTCCGTAATATTTTCAGTTAAGACTATTCCAGGTTCTTGGATGCTGATTCAGAGAAAGAAAATAAAAAAAGCGATTGCTGATGAAGGAGTGGTTGAAGAGAAGAAGCAGCGCATTTGGGAATTTCAGGAACGATTCATAATGAGCTACGGTTTGTTCACAAATAGTGGACATTACGTTTTTAAACCACCCCCCCTGAGCTTTTGTATGATTTCTGTACTCTTTACTGTATTTTTTGTGAAATAAAATGCCGCTGGCTGTTTCCAGCCAATTTGTAAGCCCTGAACCATAAATACAAGTGCGTGCCTTTTCATTTCTTCGCCCTATACTTCCCAAATCCTCGAACCCTACAATCTTATCTTCCTATTCGCTATATTATCACACCCCTTAATATTGAACGCTCCTTGTAGTTCCTCTGGTTGTCCTATTTTCTCTGAAACTGATGGTTTAGTGGGTGAAGATAATAAAGCATCCCTGGGTAGGTGGCCTTCTGAAAACTCTGAGCTACTTTCAGAAGATTCATACGCTGGTAAATAATCTTTGTCCTCGTCTTCAAGTAACGAAGTGTCATGCAGATCAAAGGTTTCTTCTATTGCCTTTTCTCCTTTTTTAGCCTATGATTTTTATTTTTGTCTGGGCAGGACCATTGGTACTTATTTCATTAAAAGTATAATTTTCATTAGTATTTCCTATTACATCAATTTCACCAAAACAGTTATTTTTGCCAAGGCAGTAAAAGTAAATCCACTGTTTTTGCGGAGTTGAACACATAATTTAAAATGAATATTTTCGAAAAATTTGCACAAAATCGATGAAAGAAAAGGAATTAATTAGAAAAAATAACGGACTGGATGAGAAATCGCTATAACTCCTTCGTAAATGCCAATTGGTGTTCATTTGGCATTTACGAGGGAGTTATAATAATTTTCAACCGAGTCCCTCACTTCATCTAATTAATTTATCCGATCCGTCAACGTTCTCGCTAAGGGTTGTTCTTTAGTGGGGGTGAGGGGGTTGAAATCAACATCAATTGAAATTTGCGAGGGAGTTAGGTATAGCAATTTTCAACCGAGTCCGTTACTTTTTCTAATTTGCCCGGTCCATCAACGTTCTTGCTAAGAGAGGTTCTTCAGGAGGGATGAGGGGTTTGAAGTTATCATTTGCGAGGGAGTTATGGCAATTTTGTAATTAATTTGCCCCATCCATCAAACTTTCTTGCTGAGGGTGATTCTTCAGAAGAGATGAAGGGGTTGAAATAAACACGGTCACTTTTTCTAATTAATTTGCCCGGTCCATCGACGTTCTTGCTAAGGGTGGTTCTTCAGAAGGGTTGAAGGTGTTGAAGTAAACACAAATTAACATTTGCGAAGTAGTCATAACGATTTTCAACAGTGTCCGTCACTTTTTCTAATTAATATGCCCGGTTCGTCAACGTTCGCGCTAAGGGTTGTTCTTTAGTGGGGGTGAAGGGGTTGAAATCAACATCAATTGAAATTTTGCGATGGAGTTATAGCGATTTTCAACCGAGTCAAGCACCCAAGCTCAGGCCTTCAATATTTCATAAAAAGTGCGTCAAATTTTTTGCTCTTTTAACTTTCACCTGCTTGCCTTTTTTGGATTCGTGAGACCTACCTAACCGAAAGATCGATTCATGGAAATAATCGATTAGATTACCCTCGTTTAATCGAACCTCGATCAATCGATTATTTCGCCGTCCTAGTGGGGATGAAGGGGTTGAAATGAACACCTAATTGTAGAAAATAAATTGTCTATAGCATCTTGGCTTAATAATCTTGTGCGCAAATATTTGAAATTAGCTTTTCGACATTCTGTTTTTGTTATTCGTTTGGTTCGTTCGTCTAAAAATCGCCAACTTTCTATCCCAGACAGAAGATTTTTCCAAAATAAAATATGACCAGAGGATGTTACAATTTATGTTTGCAGACACTGCAGTGGAGGAAATTTTGGTCTGCAATTACAGTCCTTCGGTAAGGAACCTGACTCAGACCTGTTTGGATGATGAAATATAGAATTCATTATTTTGTGCAAGCCTGTACAGGGTTGTTCAGAAAACAAGTGAATCGCAATCTGTCGAAAGCACGGTTGTCTAAATTTAGTTCGCACAGTTCCCAGATAAAATGACAGATATCCCTGTTAAAAATTTCCACCTCAAACCGTCAGAAATCTAAATTGGTAATTACCATCGAAAAACATCAAATTTATTTACGGAAATGCGAGAATTCCCACAAGAATCCACCAAATTACAGTAAAACCCTTCAAAATCCATCAAAAAACCTTGCAATTTGATTTGGGGGGGTGTCCCTGCATGACAAAAATAGCATATTATTGAAAGTTTTTTTTTTGTTTTAAAGGATTTTTTTCGGAGGTAGTTTTGTAGGCATTTTGTATTTTGTATTAATTTTTACACAGTTTGGTTGGTTATACATTAAACGGGTGAATTTTTCTAACTTGTCAAAGACACCATCCGAAATGATTGTCTTCTCGATTACCCGATTCAGATTTTGAAAGGCTTCGTTTTCCATTTTCCATAAAAACTTGACGTAAAGACGCAACCGGTGAAAGCATGGTACGCATCTTTACTCAACTTTTCACATATAGGGTTTAAGTGTATTAGCCTTTGCCTATTGTTCGAATAAGTATACCTAATTCTATGTAAATCTTCTTTGGGGTAAGTATTATGTTTATTATTTTTACCTTCACCTCCATTTATTGAAGATACCAAAGCAATGGGCTTGACATTGTGTCTTTTCGACAAGAAGTCGTCCATTTCTGTGAAATAATCAAAAGTAATTGCTTGTCCTCCACTGTTTCTTGGTCCCATGTTATCTATCCTTCTTTTTTCTATAATTCGCCTTCGCAAAAATACTTGTAGCCTTTTGAGAAGCTGCTAGTTATTATAACAGTTTGACAAGTGTGACAGTTTTTTCTACGTCAAATGTGCGCCAATACTGTTATTTGTCAAATTTTGCCTATAAATGTGCCGAAACTGACATCTCTAAATAAGTATTTTGTTAATTAATAAAAAGCATCTCGCACTGATTAGATGATGTTTCGCAGGCGTCTGGTGAGAAAGATGGCGATAGTTTCTGCAGTTTGCTAACCTGATGTCCAAAAAATTTAAAAATCGGTTTAGCGTGATCGTGTGAACCCCAAAGTAACCAACCTAAGGAAAAAAATTATTTATTTGATGAAATCTCGTCGCGTCACATTTTTGGACCTGACAAATTCTGACATCGTAGGGTTTTTAACATGCACTCTATAAAAATTCACTACTTGCTTCAAAGTAGAGGGTAGTTTTGCCGCTAGTGACATTGTCAAGACTGGCAGGTGGATCTCTTTTCGCTACTTAATTTTTGACTACTTTACTTTTTGGGAATCCAGATGCGCGCAAGGGGCGGTTCTCTGTCCCTTGACAAGTCGAGTCAGGTCAATGGACAATCGATGTTAGTTCATGGTCGATCTTTTAATAACTCGACTCAGGGGATGGGAATCCGAATCTTTTGGACGTTTAAAAACGAATTTTTCCTGGGCGTTAACGCCTTAGAGGCTTTTCTCGCAAAATGTTTATTTTTTTGGGTTTTCAGGGCTTTGGTGGTTTTCCAGTGTTCAATTATCGACTAATCATCCCTTATTGATTTACATAATCTTTCGTACACTGGAGTAAATGAAAAATTAAAGTCTAATGGACAGGTTGTACATTTTATTTTTACTTTTAAGAATATTAGTTAACAATGAAAAAAATACTTGTTTGGATATTGTTTGCACTAATATTATCAATATAACTAAAGGAACTACTACTACTTCAGAACTACTTGTACACTTGACCAACAATTTTTCCAAAACCTACAATTGTAACACATTTTGATTTTGGTCAATACCTATTTTGATTACAGTTAGGAACAAGAAAACGAACAATGTAAATTCAAGCTGCGGTGCCTCAATTTTGAAGACGATCCAGCATTGCCTTTTTGATGACCAAATCTAATTGGAATAGTTCCTCTTCTTTCTGCAATTTGTTCTCTCTATCTTGTAATTCTCATTCCGGCAACTTAATGTGGAAGTCCTCTGCCTTGTGACAAATCTTTAATTGTGTTTCAACGAATTCATTTTTCATCTTACATAATTCTTCATATTCACGAGAAACTGACATTGTAGCATTCTGTGTTGGAAGACCAAGTGGTATTTACAGAAGATGCTTGTAAAACTTGATGTTTACTTTTACTTTTTTGTTTCAAAGCCCTTACTTCACCCTAAAAAATCAAATACAGCTTCTTGGTGACAATAATTGGCCCACCTTTGAAGCATTGTGGGGATTGATTAATTTCTTATGCAGAGATATCTGCAAATCTTGCGTTTTATGTAAAACCGATAGCCCTAGCGGTCGATTTTTCTGGGGCATGGTTTTTTCCCTCCACGTTCGGCAAAGCTTGTATTTTTCGATTTCTTAAGAGCATTTTGCACAACTTTCTCATTATTATACTTAAATCCTAACGTGGTTAAAAAAAATGGTTTGCATACTTGCACTATGCTTCCATCAACGTCCTTAAAGAAATATTTGTGGAGAGTATCCTTCTTCTGGTAGTGAAGGAGTTGCTGATACAGTTCTGCCTTGATGATATTTGAAGGGGATGATGGTTATTCCTTGCTGTGGAAAGCGGGATTCAGGCAAAGTATTTAGGTTTTCAGGGTATGAATGGCTTATTATGGTCAACCCAAGGGGTGCGTTTTTTGTAATGTATTTGAATTACGAGATGATTTTTTTTTTTTTGAGAGCGTGGGGTGGCCCAGACATGAGCCCGAACACGGAGGCCTAAATGGCCCATTGTGTTCACTCCCAGTGTAGTTATCGAGAGCATCCTAAACAAGCCCTGTGGCCTTTATAAAGCCCAAGACCTGCCTAACCGGAGCTCCTCGAATGTCTGCAGGCTCCAGCAGAGCGGAGCCTAGATATTCCTCCCTCAGCCTGGATAGCTCCAGGCAGTAACAGAGGATATGCAGAGGGGTTTCATCCTCTCCATAGCATCTTCTACATGTATCGTCGTCCATAACGCCGATTACATGTAGGTGTCTAGCTAGGGGCCCGTGACCAGTAAAGAGTCCCACAGCTATTCTCAAGTCTCTTCGAGGAAGCCTGAGCAGTTCTTCGTCCCGATCGAAGCTCGGTCCTTCAATGAAGAGATCCGTCTGTCTTAGATCGTGTTCTCGCCATTCTTTTGAATGGCAGTTCTTCACCCATTTCCTGAGTGCGGCTTTTTGCTGACTACGGGGAACGGGCAGTGCCGGTTCCGGCCCAATGAAGGCCCTTGCTGAGCCTTTACGAGCAAGACCATCAGCCATCTCATTACCCCTGTAGCCGGCGTGGCCCGGTATCCAGCAGAGAACAACTTCCCTGTTGTCCTCCGTCAGACTCCGTAATTCCTCATGACAGTCCCAGACCAGCCGAGAGCTGCACTTGCAGGAATGCAAAGCCTCTCTGGCGGCCTGGCTGTCAGAGAAAATGCATATTCGTCTGTTGGAGACGGCTTTACCTTTGAGCTCAGAGGCACAAGTTAGAATGGCGAATATTTCCGCCTGAAAGACTGAAGCATTTTGGCCCAGAGGAATTGAGAGTTCCATGCCGAGCTCATCGCTCCAGATGCCCGCACCAGCACCCATCGGGGACAAAGACCCGTCTGTATAACAGACGAGCCATCTCCCGGACGTGAGGGCTCGGGTTGCCTGTTCCCATGTTTCGCGTGCCGGAAATGGTCACTTCAAAATCATGGTGAGTGATGACGCGGGGGATAGAGCCATCGCTTCTCATCCTAAAGATGGGATCAGCTTCCATTAAAATGTGGCCAATCCGGCGATGGCCATCGCCCGGTCCTGATGATTTCCACTGCCCAGTGTCCCGGAGCCTTAGAAACCCGGCCGCGCCCGTCTCCTCCACAAGTAGATGTAGAGGCCGGAGCCCGACTATGATTTCCAGAGCCGCCGTTGGTGTGGATTTGAACGCACCGGTGATGAGCAGACAAGCATGACGCTGCACGCGAGCCAGGCAATGCTGGCACCACTTGAGCAGCGCGCTGTTCCACCATACCAGAGCGCCATAAGTGATCATTGGCCTTATAATAACACATGTATAAAGCCAGCGGACAATTGTGGGTTTGAAACCCCACGTTGTGCCGACGGCCCTCCTGCATGCCCATAGGGCAGCAGTCGCCTTTTCGAGTTTCAGTTCCACGTGTTTACGCCACGATAGCTTTGCATCCAGGTGTACTCCCAGATACTTGACCCCGTGGGAAACACGCAGGTGGTGGCCAAGAAGTGTGGGAGCCTTATAGTCCCCTACCTTACGTCTTGTGAAAATTACGTGGTTTGTCTTGCCAGGGTTGACCGACAAACCAGTCTCCTGACACCATTTCTGGACGAGCCCGAGGCCCTGTTGAGAGCAATCTCGGGCCACGTTCAGAAACTTGCCCTGCACTAGGATTACAACGTCATCCGCATAACCCTGTGCAAACACTCCGTGGTCGTTGAGCTCCCTCAGTAAGCCATCCACAACCAGGTTCCACAGAAGAGGAGACAGAACCCCTCCCTGCGGACAGCCCCGCGAAGCGGTCACCCTGAGAGAACTCGAGCCTATGGAGGCAGAAATGACCCTTTGAGTAAGCATGGCCCGGACCCAGCGTATGAGCACCGAGTGTGCCCCATGTTCTTCTAAGGCTGAACACATGGAATCATAGGAAACATTGTCAAATGCTCCTTCTATGTCCAGAAATGTCCCAGTAACATAGAGTCCCCCGCAGAGCCCCGCCTCGATCATTTGCACGATCTGATGCAGAGCCGTTTCAGTGGACTTCCCAGACTGGTAAGCATGTTGGTTTGCATGCAGAGGAAAGTCTCTGAGATACCTTTCCCTGATGTAGTTATCAATCAGCCTCTCTAACGTTTTCAATAGAAAAGGCTGATTGGTCTGAAACTCTTGGCCGTCGTGTAGTTATCACGACCGGCCTTGGGGATGAAAACGGCTCTGACGGCCCTCCAGCTACTGGGGATGTAGCCTAGAGCCAAAGAGCCCCTAAAAAGTTGACACATAGGGCGGACGAGCTTCTCGAGCCCTTGTTGTAGAAGAGCCGGAAAAACCCCGTCCATTCCTGGTGACTTGAAGGGGTCAAACTGGTTAACCGCCCATTTGATTTTCTCATGGGTGACTATTTCAGCGGCAAGGCGCCACCCATCGCTTGAGGAAGTTTTCCAGGGTATTAGCCCCGGCCCACTATCCTCGACACTCACTGAATGTGGGAAATGCGTGTTGAGTAGGAGCTCAAGGGTGTCCCGTTCTGTGGTTGTGAATCCACCCGAGTCCACCTGTAGCGAGCCCACACTACCCGACGTTCTCTTCGAGAGAATCTTCTGGAGTCTTGCTGCATGAGGGAGCCTGTCAACCCCCTCGCAGAACCGCCTCCAGGATTCTCTCTTCCTGCTGCGAACAGCATTTTTAAGACTCCTCTGAGTCTCCTTATAGGATTCCCAGGCTTCGGGAGTATTTAGTAGCCTGGCCCTGTTCCAGAGCCGCCTGGCCTCTTTTCGCAACCGAGTGAGGTTGGAGTTCCACCAAGGTGCACACTTGGCCTCACGAGGCCGCCGCACAGGGCAGCTTTCCTCATAAGACTCTATAATGGCCTCTCGAATGGTTTCTGACAGAATCTCTGTGTCGGCAGCAGTTCGAGTCCTTACCGTCACGCCTGAAATCCTGAGCCCCAGGACCTCCCTATAGGAAGCCCAGTTGGTTGCCCTTGGATCTCTGCTTTCAGGTTGGCTTACTCGTTCTGTATCTAAGTGGAAGCGAATGTACCGATGGTCCGAAAAGGACGGTTCCTCCGATACATGCCAGTCTTTGATCATCGGGATCGCATTAAACGACCCCAATGTTAGGTCAATCACGTCCCCTCTCGCTGTAGTGAGGAAGGTCGGTCTGCTACCCTGGTTGGCAATGTCCAGGTCGGTGGTTGCAAGGTATTCCAACAAGGCCTCCCCCCTGGGATTGACGTCAGAACTACCCCACGCAACGTGATGGGAGTTCGCGTCACACCCAATGATGAGCGGAAGCCTGCTGGACCCGCAGAATTCAACCACTGCCATCAGCTCAGCCGACGGCGGAGGTGTGGGTGAATCGAATGGAAGGTATGCTGAGCACACCACAGGCGACCTCAGCACTCCCTCCATCCTGTAGTTAATACGGGCCGCAACCACGTCGCCCGAGCAGAGACCCCTCAGAACAAGAGTCTCCACTGCCTTGGACACGTAGATGCAGGCCCTTGGACACTTGGCGGCAGGGTCCGTAATGATCGAGCCCTTTCCGTTGTTAAGCCCACTCACCTGATCCCTGGAAATCCAGGGTTCCTGAATGAGCCCAACGTAAAATTCCATATATCAGCCGTTCTGCAAAAATTCGCCGAAGCGGCAATGGAATGGTGTAGATTAACTTGGAGGAAGTTCAGGTTTCCCCTACTCAGATGGAGCCACCACCTCCTCCGCAGGCTTCCCCTCCCCCTTCCCGAGCAGCATTACTTTTGCCCGACCCAGAAAGAGGTGAGGTCGCATGCCTAGGGCCTTGAGAGCTGCCACAGATGCATCACCTAGCCCCACCACGAGACGCGTGGATTTAAAACCCACACGCTCGGAGCCATGGATCTGCCATCCGCGAGCCCCAAGCCCCGGATTCTGCCCGTCAAGAGGAGCCAGGATCCTCGCCGGCTCCGTTTCCGGAATCTCAGCGATAACCATAGCCCTCGTCAACTTCGGCATTTCTGAAGCCGAAATCAGCTTCAGAGGGAAAGCCTCGATTTGGAGGTCCGAGACAACCCGGGCCAACCAAACGTCCGAGCAAGTCACGCGAATGATTCCCTGAACAGTCAGGAAGCCCTCGAACCGTGGAGGGGCCCCGCTTTCGCAGAGCTCCTGCAACGCCCGTTCTAAGGCCTCGCTAATTCTGTCCAGGACAACTCTGGTCACTTGCGGCGTAAGGCGCCTCTCTGGGAAGCCCTCCGGCACAATGCATGTTTTGAGAGCCCCTTCAACCTCCGGAATTGTAGGTCTGGAGGCTGGCCTGACTCTCTTGGTCTTTTGACTGACGTCGCGACCCCTCCGACCCCACACCAGCAGACATCGACTGTTTATCCCTCAAAGGCCCACTTGGCTGAGCCTTGGAGATTTTAGCGGATCCTCCCCGGTTGTGCCCCAGCGAGGGAGCCCTGTTGGATAAGGATCCGCTAGTCTCGGTTGCAGAGCTTGATGGCGTCTCGGTGTCCAAGACCTCTCCCGAAGCCTTGAGCTTCTGAGCACGCCGCATACGAGCCCTTTTCTTCTCCGCCCCTGAACGGTTCTTCCGCTTCAGGTGGAGTTTTTGCACGGACCCGGCTAGTTCCAAGTCCGTACCCTGTTCCCTCGACTTTGTGCCCCCCCCCAGAATCCGTAGGGCAGCCCACCCCCTGAGGGGTGGTGGAGGATTCTCCGGTTCCACCGGTACCTCCCTGGGGTAACTCGTTTTCAGTAGTCGACATCCCATATTCTATGTTTCTGTGGCTGCTCTTAGTAACTTCGGGACTACACCGTCGGCCTGTCCGGGAAGGGTGACCCTACCGGGAGTTGAGCCTCCCGCCGGCATAGCCCACTCTGGCTTCATCGCCCTTACTTAAGCCGCCTCACCACGACAAGGTGGCAGCCGCGAGGGGGTACGAGATGATAAATAATCGTAACTGTGACGTAAACAGAGCATTGTTGGATTTATTCGAGGATTGACTGTAGAAAGTATTATCTGAACTAGCATGTGGCATTGCATTATAATGTACCGTATGATTTTTTAAATTCTTCATCAAAGCAACCGTTGGAAAACAAAAGTCGAATCTTTGATTACTTCAGATGGTTCAGCAGATTTTGAAGCTGTCACTTAATTGTCACTGTCATTTCATTTACAAAACATTTTTGTGTTTTCGAGTGGATTTCTGATGGTTTGCTTGCCAGAGCACAAAATATTTGCCCTCGGGGCCACACTGGCACTCAAGACAATGGAGACTCGGCAGAGTAGTGGCAGAGGCTGACTCTCGGGAACTCCGGAAGGAATAACGATAACAGAAAAACATCATCACTGTAAAGTCTTCTTGTAAGTTGGATTCTCAGATGGTACAGGATGCAAAATTCTGAAAGATTTACTGAAATTATTTAGGATAAAAGGCGCCTAGATACCTGGACTGGAACTCAAAAGAGCCCCCTTGGAATTGAATCACCCCCTGCTCTTTCGTGCTTTGAAAGATACTGTAACTGCCATGAGTGCCATATTATGTGCCTGATGGCCTTATTTATTTATTGATATTTTAATAGAGCAATAAACAAACTGGTAAAATGCTAGGTTATTTAATTTGGCAGCTTCCAGCTTCAAGGTCATGTCGATGAACAGATTCATCAAAGTTGCGGGAACAATAATTAGGGAATTTTTGCTAGTGCAGTCCTTTGTCCCTGCAAATGACCTCTAATAAACACGTGTTGAATTGATTAATAAAAAAGATTGCATCCTATGTAACAACATTTATTTGGATATGGACGAGGAAATTGAAACTACAAAAACTGTTGGAAATGTTCACCGTTCACTTCTAAGCACAGGTTAACACGTCTTTTCATGTTCTCAAATGCATTTCGCAACATTGCAGGAGTGATATTCGCACATTCTTCAATTATTCTTTCTCTCAACTCCGGAAGGGTCCGGACTGGCATTTTAAAAATTGTGTTTTTTAAGTGAGGAAACACGAAATAGTCTAAGATGGTTAAATCTGGAGATCTTGGTGGAAATTCCGGAATACAACGCAAAATTATAAGGCGATCATCAAAAAATTCTCTTAGAAAGGCAATTGTTTCTTGGGTTGTGTGGGCTGTGGCCCCATCTTGTTGGAACATTCCATTCTGCAGCTCGTCATCATGCAATTGTGGAAAAAAAACAGACAAGATGTTGTCCCGATATCTTTGGGCAGTGACAGTTTCATCAAAAAATATTGGAATAATGCGCCGACGAGACACAGCCATCCAAAGGCCAATCTTTAATGGGTGCAATGCAGCTTCTCGAAAAATGTGAGGATTTTCAGCACTCCACATTCGCATAGTTTGCGAGTTCACATATCCAGAAAGATGAAACCAGGCCTCGTCCGTGAAAAAAGTCAGATCAAGAAGATTATCATCGTTCATTAGATGATCAGTAAACCAACGACAATATCTGACACGTCTGTCGGGATCACCTGGTAAAAGTTCGTGATAGCACTGCATTTTGTAGGGAAATAAATGGAGTTGATTCTTCACGATTTTGCGAGTGGTGCTATAGCATAGCTGAACTTGCTGGGCAGCTCTTCGCAGGGATGTGGTTGGTTCATTCTCGAAGACTTGTCGAACATTCTGGACTGCTTCTTCTGTCTGAACTGTCGGTCTGCCACTACCCTTCTTTCGTGTAATGCTGCCTGTCTCTTCAAACAAGCTTACTGAACGTCGAACCATTGAAAAGAAATCAGCATCAAGAATGGCAACATTTGGGAACTGCTGCCGGAATTCTTCGAGACACGCCCGCACATTGTAACGCCATTCCCCATTTTCTGCTTGAAAACCAGTGCGAAAGTAAGCTTTAACAGCGAATATTTTATGCTCAACCAAGAAAACCATCGTGAAAAACCGTGAAACTGTAAACAAACTCGAAAATATTTATTTCTGCAAATGACAGATGATGACAGATTAAAGTGACAGCTGTAAAATCTGAACCATCAGAAGTAATCAAAGATACGACTTTTGTTTTCCAACGGTTGCTTTGATGAATAATTTAAAAAATCATACGGTATATGTACTAGGCTTTTCGAGTAATGCAATATTTTCATTCAAAGCAAGTAATTCTGTATTGGAGTATATCTTTAAGGCATAACTTACAGTAAATGTATACATAATATAAGTATTTAAAAAAATAAATCATACCTGACTCTCAGAGCTTATAAGTTCAGATTTATTTTCCACATCAATTTCCACGTTATCGACGTTGTCCGGTATAACTTCATCATCTGCGGTAAATAGTAGTAATTTATAGTACCACAATTTTGGTTGGTAAGTTTGCTCTTCGCCCATACCAGAATGTGTATTAGATTTTACTTTTTTTAGTTCTTTTCTAAATGCACCCCTTAAATTACTTATTTTCTTGGTTACATAGTCTTTATTAGCGTCAGGATTTACGGTTTTACAGAAATCGATTAGTTATTATTATCAATTAGTATTTCTGTTAGAATGTTCTTTCGATTTAATTTTCCACAAGCATGGGAATGGTCGATACATCTCGATAAACTCAGTAATAAAATCTGTTGGAATCTGCTGCAAACAATAAATTTATTTGAATAAGAAAGTATTATGAGTCATTTCGTCTGTCACAACAGTCTCGAAAGTACAAATTTAACAGACTTAAATAAAAAAACCAATAACATGCTATACTTACAGGATTAATAATAAAAAAGAAGTTTAACGCTACACTACTGTTACTCGTTTTTGGCTTGGTGGCACTCGACGTAACACTTGACCTGTCTAAAGCAAACTGAATAATATTTTCAGTTAGCATTTAATTTACCGACAGATAGGGGTAGTTATACTAGAATTTTATTGTTTCGCGACTTAAACTTTTCACTCGAAACGTTCAAAATTGACAGATTATGGTATCTACACATGTTAATTATTCCAAATTAATAAGGGAATTGAATAATTAACATTACAACAATGCAATAATAATAATTGTGAATAAAACAGTGAAAAGTTCTCGAGGTACGACTGCTGGATCTTGTCATATTCGGACTGGAGGGCCTGTTTCTTTTTATTTCAGTTAATTTGTTTCTGGATCCACGAAATATTCGAACAAAGTCTTTACTTGCAAAAGTTTTGATCATTTGCTGAGGATTTTCATCAGATTTCTGGAATTGTTGCCGTTCATAACGAAGTCGGATGTTCCGCTCGTGAAAATAGCTTCTAACTGAATTGAGTGCCATATATAATTATGTAGTTTAATTATCTATCGTAGATTTCGTATAGATAAAACTACATTGTACATTATACATTAAATTATAGCTAAAACCGCACCACATGCCATAGGAAAACAGTTCTCCTGATAATATAAACCCAACCTTCTTGAAAAGTGGAAAACTTTAGTCGAAAACTTTGTTAGTAAAAGACCAAAATCTACGGAAACGTAGAAGTGCCACAATTTTCTCTTTTTTATTTCCAAATTATCAGAAAAAATACTGAACAATTAAATTTTTATTAGGAATCTTGCAAATCTTCACAAGTACATGGAAGCAGTTAGACATTACATTTAATTGTAAAGCAAGCAAGCTACCCCCTCTGCAAACTTTGTAATCGATTTCCTTCTAATAAATAATAATTTCATGTTTCCTTTTCATATCTTCAATCATTACGAAAATTAACTGAAACCCGTGAATCCACAAGTAAGTACCTACAAAATTAAAATGTTCACAAATCAACACCACAGGATGCTCCATTAACTATTAACCTGCACAGTAAAAAATTTAGAGTAAATCTTCAACTCTACTCTAGAGAACACTAAAAACAGTGGGTCCATGCAATTTAGTGTTAAATTATCACACTGGCAATTTATGAAACAGTAGAGTTATGTCTACTCTTGATTAGTGTTTTATTCTAACACTTTTGAGTATCTTACTTAGCATTAGTGTAGTAAATACTTTGAAATTTCAAAAATGAACTCCCATTTTCTCTAGCCGCACATAAAGTCTTCAAATTTTGTTTTCAAAATTAAATAATTAAACGAACTTACCTGAAGTGAAGTTCAATTATAATTATGTCCTCGCCTCTCGGAGAGATCATTAACATGTAGTATCCCTTCTTCTGGCTACTAGGTGTCGCCCTACTACCAAAATAAAGCAAGTCAGCCCCCCGCCCGCGGGAGCTAATCCACTTCTTCCAAGCCGGGTATAATTGTTGCCATTCGGGAAAAGGAACCAAGGGTGGCTACGAAGTCCCCTTGAAGGGCCGGGAGGGAATGATCTCTCCGAGAGGCGAGGACATAATTATAATTGAACTTCACTTCAGGTAAGTTCGTTTAATTATTTAATTATGTCGTCGCCTCTCTTCAAGATCATTAACATGTAGATGTTCAAAGAACACAGCAACAATTATACAGGAAGCACTGTAATAGCCCTTAGGACAGTGCAAAATAAACAATAAAGAACAATAAGGTACAAGGAAAAAACTGAAATACTCGGCAAGCAGCCATTACAAAACAAAAACGTAAAGATTTAACTAAGTTAACTTAGAGTTACAATTGAGTACCGCCTGGGCGAAATCATCCTTCTGTGCCAACGGCCTGTTATAGAAAGTAGCAAAAGTAGACGACTGGGAGGACCATCCCGCCGTGCTGCGTATAACATCCAAACTAACATTCTGTCTAGCCGCGGCCGAAGTAGATGCGTGGCGGGTGCTATGGGCACTAAATAAGTCTGTATTCAATCCACTTTCCTTTAGGAACTCCTTAATCCACCGGCTTATTGTCTGAGCAGACGCCCTGCCGTATGGGGGCCGGCAGGAGAGAAAAAGGGAAGTGACATCTGGGGGGCGAAGCTTCGCAGTACGTCTCAAATAGGCGGTTAATGCTGACGCAGGGCATACCGCAGGATGCACGGTAAAAACTGGGAGATGAAGGACAGGTTGAGTTCTGTTGGGGCCCGATGTCTTTATCCTGGCCGGAATCAATATGTCTACACTCGAACTAGAAACCACGACGTTTCGAACATCAATGAGAGATAGAGTCTGTACTCTGTGGGCTGTGACTAAAGCTATTAAAGTTGCCAGTTTTTTCGTCAGAATTGGCAGCGGGAGAGTCGCGTTGTCTCCCAAGGTCTTAACATGTTCCAGGACAATCGCAGGGTCCCATGTGGCATTATACCTGGGCTTGGTGGGACGTAAATTGAAGGCTCCCTTGAAGAAACGTCTGATTCTATAATCCTCCCCTACTTGTGGACCATTAACCAGGGCAATTGCTGACCGAGCTGTGTTCAAGGAGCCATAAGAGGCTCCATTCTGAAATTCGGCCGAAAGAAACTCCAGAATCCTGGGGATTGGGGCATTCGTCACAGCAGTCCCAGACTTTTGGCAGAAGGCCCACCACTTCCTTAACTCCGAATTGTACTGATTAAACGTAGCCTGTGATAACGACGAAAGCATGACCTCCCTCACAGGCGAAGAAAATACTGCTAAGCCTTGGCTAACAATTTTCCTGATACCAGGGTAAGGTGACCCGCCAGCGGATGAGGACGCCTGTCGGGAGAGAGTAATAGATTAGTAGATGGCAGGAGAACTACAGGAGCGAGAAGGGACTCGAAAAGAGGAAACCATGGTTGGGATACCCATCTGGGGACAACAACAATCCCTTCTGCCTTATCCGTCTGGATTTTTCTAAGAACCCTGGGGATCAGGGCAAATGGAGGAAAGGCGTAAAATTTAAGGCCCTTCCAGGAGATAGTAAAGGCGTCTATGGCCACCGCATCCGGATCTCTATGCCAAGAGACAAACTTCAGGCATTTGTGGTTGAATCTACTCGCGAATAAATCTATCTCCGGACGACCAAACGCATCAATAATTAATTTGAAGGCTGAGTCAGCAAGTTCCCATTCCGTCTGGTCAGACATATTCCGAGACGCATAATCAGCAATCGTGTTGTCCTGCGAGCGAATATATGACGCGAAAATAAATATGCTACGCTCCTCACACCAACGCCAAATATCTCTGGCGATAGAGTTGAGCCTTGGAAACCGAACTCCACCCATACGATTAATGTAGGAAATTGCTGAGGTATTATCTATGCGACACAGAACACTAATGTTGGATTTGTCCCCAGCGAAACACTTGAGGCCAAAGAACGCAGCTATCAGCTCGAGAGCATTAATGTGGAGGGAAACCTCAGAGTCTGCCCAACGACCGTTGGCAACCTGTTCATTGCAAGACGCCCCCCACCCTATATTACTGGCGTCGGAAAAAATAACTAAGTCAAACGAATCTATTCTAATAGGGTTCTCAGCATGTGGAATGTTTTGCAACCACCAACGGAAGGATTCTTTAACTGATTTGGGGATAGTAACACGCGAATCATAGTTCTGGTCATGCGAAAGAAGCGCCAAAAACTTGAACCGTTCTAATTCCTTAGTATAAGCCCAGCCGTACCTAACAGAGGGACAAATTGATATGAGTAAACCAACCAGCTGAGCAAACGATCTGATAGTACACGACTCTGCCCTGAGCAGTTTACTGATCGCCTTACTGATGGCGCATTTTCTCTCATCGGGCAAGGTAAGCTTCATCTCTCGAGAGTCATAAACAAACCCTAAGTATTTACATGACTGAGAGGGAAATACAACGCTTTTATCATAGTTTATTATGAATCCAAGGTCTTCGAGCAAGGCACAAGTCTTTCGGACATTTATTTCGCACTCGTTTCGAGAACCTCCAAACAAAAGGAAGTCATCCAAGTACACTACAGAAAGCAAACCAGATTGCCGGAGATGTGTCACCACTGGTTTAATTAATTTTGTGAAAGTCAAGGGCGCTGAACAGAGGCCAAAAGGTAAACAAGTATACTCGTACAGAGTGCCGTTAAATTGAAAGCGTAGGAATTTCCGATGTGATCGTGCTACCGGTATCAAATAATACGCATCTTTGAGATCGATCGTTGCCAAAAAACAATTGGGAAAAATTAAATTTTTAACCACCTTGTGGTCCTCCAGTTTAAAATGGGGACAGTGAACATAATGGTTCAAAGATTTCAAATTAAGGATCGTTCTACTCGAGCCATCTTTCTTAGGAGTTAAAAATATTTTTGAAATAAATTGATTTTTGGAAGGTTTGCACTCCTGCACAGCCCCCAAAGCCTTAAGATCATCTATGGCCTGTGAAATTTGCCGCTTTTCCTGAGAGGACCAAATCTTTGGTTTAGGAGCAAGTTTCTGGGAAGGAATTTTAATAAAAGGTATGCGGTAGCCCTTGATACAAGTCAGCACGCTGGAATCATTGGTGATACACAACCAACGTTCCAGGAAACGGGATAGTCTTCCAGCGTGGAGGTCACCTACTTTTAATTGCGGCGATAAAACTTCCCGGAGTGTCTCTGGTGCTGGGAGCGAGGAGATGGCTGATAAGTGGCTCGGCGGCGTGATTGCTGCTGTTGAAGCGTTCGGTGCTGACGTTGAGGGGAGCGTTGCCCATGTTGAGAAGGCTGAGAGGCTCGATTCTGGTAAGGCCTGCCTTGGTGGTTGACTTTCGAGCTCCGAGACAGGCCTGTCGAGTTTAAAGACGGCTTACGCCGTGCTGGCTGCAGTGGTGTCTTCAAAAGGGCGCTCGATTTCTCCAGTTCTTTAGCTTCCTTCAGTCGGGAAACCAAATCTTGTCCGAATAGACTGTCCTTCAACTCCTTATTTAGGTCGAGAAAAATAAGGTTTCTGCGGGTTTCGGAATAGCAATGATGGACGTCTGCCAAAAGACGAGCGGCATCGCCTAGCGCCTCAATCATAGACAAATTCTTCTCTTTATTCTCCTCATCGGTTATCAAGGAATGCAGCGGCCCCGATAGAGCCGTAAGGGCTACCCCCACTTGATGCTGCAGTAGTCGAATACGCTGGTCACGGTCGCTGGTTAACTTCTTCGCCGCTTTTGCCACTTCCACATTCAAAAGCGGGGCTGCTAACGACTGACAGTTCTCGGGGATAACATATTTCTTCAGCAAATCCTGCCGTGTTTCGTTAGATAAGCCACTGGTAATGATGCTTTGCCAAACAGCGACCAGCTCCAGGTGTATCTTGGGGCCCTGATTCGCGGTACTCGAATCCATTTCCCCTATCAGTGAGCGGATTGAGGGATCCAAAGATTTGACCTCATCCTGTTCCTCATCAGTCCCACCTGGGGGCAGAAAAAACGCAGCATGTCAGCAAAGGGATGAAACTACGTTCCAGGAAATAGGAAACTACGTTCCACACAAGGGCAAATGGGACAGCGGAACTACGTCCGTGATAAAAAGAAAAAACTCCTGATAACATACGTTATCACCAAACGGTGTAGAAACTGCAACACAATAGGTATTCGTATTTCGTATTTCGTTCTGCGGTGCGTTTCCCTGACGGGTCCGCTGCATTCAGACCTTATGGTCCATTATGCCCGCACTGTGACAGTTATCCATTTCCTACATCAGGAACCCCGGTTCTGCAAAGACCCAGTACTTCTGCTGTAGAAACTGAATAGTGTTAATCGGGTGCTAGAAAAGCCACCCCGCTTTGCTATACCACGGCGGGTACTTCTGCTCTTTAGGGAGTTTGCTGAAGCTTCGTCCCGCGAACCCACTATAACCGGCAGGTCTTTTTCAGCCCTGCCGGATACAACTGGTTTCTTGGTGTCGAAGGCAGCTTAAAGTGTATCCTTAAAAGGTTCAGTTGAGGTATCAATTTATGTCCCTCTATGTTACAAACTGCAGACATCTTCCCCCAGTGTGGCCGACGGTTCTTGGTGGACAGCCCCATCAGCCACAACTGGTTGTTGGTGCCACAGTCCCTGAAGGTCTGCCAGTGTCACGGTACCTGTGCAGCTGTGGTATCCTTTTCAGTCCCATCAGTCACAACTAGTCCCTAGCGTCCTGCGCAGCACTATTATAACTACCCTTCCGTACAGACTGCAGACATCTTCCCCCCGTGTGGCCGATGGTTCCTGGTGGACAGCCCCATCAGTCACAACTGGTTGTTGGTGCCACAGTCCCTGAGGGTCTGCCAGTGTCACGGTACCTGTGCAACTGCGGTGTCTTTTTCAGTCCCATCAGTCACAATTAGTCCCTAGTCACAAAAATCTGATAGGTCCAGTTATCAGCCTATCCCTATCGCGACCGTGAGGTAATTTTTTATTTTTTTTTTGTCCCTCCGTACAGATAACAGAAGTATCAGTCTTCCAGTCCCTCTGTTCAGGCTGCCAGGTCCCTAAGTCTCAGAGCAGCTATGAGTGTCTTCCGACCCCATTTGCTGCATTGAGGCCTCCGGTACCCTCCTAAATCTGGTCTGAAATTCCCAGTTAACCCCGGGAGTTCGGTCCGCCCTCATGGAGCCCGGCGCATGAGGGTAAGGCTATTACTCTGAGAGGGCGCCCGGTGTCTCAGAGGGGTTGGTTCGCGGTAGCGGCTTTGGTACAGACACGTGAGGGTTTTAAGCCCCAGGTCTGTACGTATGGCCGTAACTAACCAGCGGACTGGCCATTCCCCTATCCACCACCCGGGGACGCGCCCGATAGCACCCAACCGCACGGGAACACAATAGGTATAATAGGGTAAAAACAAATACCTTCAGAATGATCGGCGCTCTCGGGACGCGATGAACAATGAGAACAGCTGGTGTTGGAACGGGACAGCGTCGAACGGCGGTCTCTGCGTGGCGATCGTGACCGTGAACGGCGGGAGCCCGATTCCCCTTCTTCGAGTTTCTTCAGTCTTTCATCCAGCGAAGATAACAGCCCCAACACCCTGGAGCTTGTGCTAGAAACCCCACTTCGGGACCGGCGATGCTGCCGGTGCACATGTGGCATGTTCACGTGAAAAACTACACACGCGGTGATGAAATCGTAGCGGACACGACACACACAGTACGGCGCCAAAAGAAAGAGTGATTGATATGGATTAGCTCCCGCGGGCGGGGGGCTGGCTTGCTTTATTTTGGTAGTAGGGCGACACCTAGTAGCCAGAAGAAGGGATACTACATGTTAATGATCTTGGAGAGAGGCGACGACATAATTGTATTCAATTAGGACTCGAATCCTGGCAAGGGCTCGATTTCGTTGTCTCTCTCTTCGAAAAAATATATATATATTTGGTCTTTGGAATCTTTGGGTTAAGATTATTCCTCTGTTACCACGTTCCGAACATCCGTCGAGGTGGTTTTCGTCTGCCCTTTTGGCAAAAGATCGTAAATATTAGAAAAATCGTAGAAAACAGAAAACTTTGGTATTAGTAAATAGTAAAATTTACTTGCTATTGGTGATAGGATTGGATCATTCACCAAGTGGGGAGGTTCCAGCCGCTTACGTAGCTGCCCATTTAAAAAAAAAGTAATAGTTTCAAATCTGTAACATTATAAACATCCTCATCTAGGCTTCTAGCTAATTTATAAGAACAAAGTGTCTCCGAAAATTCAAACAATTCGATATTATTGAAACTCAACAAATTTCGTACTTTGTGAAGGGCCAAGCAATAAATCTAGGCGATAACAGTCTTCAAATGCAGTTTTGGCCAGATTTTTAAAATTTTGAAGACCCAATTTTTCACATGTTTAGTACGAAAGAAAAACATGTATTTTGTAACAAACTTACATAAGACACATAAATATGTGGTAATACACATAAAACGTGTCAAAAACTTAAGGACTAATGACTTACAATTATTAGTCAACGAAATTATGCAATGGATACAAATGAAACTTAACTTATCCACTATGAAAGAAGCGACCTATTGGCCGGTTATAAAAGTGTAGATCTGAAAATAAGGAATTAATACTTTGTGCACATTAATACCACATTGAATTCTTGGCGTACCTACTGAAAAACGTTCAGTTTGAAAATATAAGAAACTTTCTTATGCAACGAAGAAAATACTATAAATATGAAACAATAATGCTATGTGTATAAGTGGGTATCTTACCATTTGTTTTGTAAGTATTGTAAAATGAAGCAAAAAATATGAAAATATCTGGAAGCAGCTAAAAAGGTAAATATTTTCATATGCGGCGGTTGAAGCATTTTACCTTCATTCCTTCAAACAATAAAAAACAATAGGTAAGGTGTTCCTTAAAAACGAATTATTTTTCAGTAAATAGTAGCTAAAAATACTTATAGTAAGAAAATGTTGTACCTATCTTACTTGGGATAAGTTAAATTCATCATAATGTATAATCATTAGTTTCCATGACGCTGGTTTTGGATGATTTTGATGGTCTGACTGGATTCTTCTCCATATCTTCATTAGGTCGCTTTTTGGGGGAATAAATTCCCTTTTGTAATTCTTCTTTTTGCAATAATGTATCTGTATAATGTATAATGTATCTGTAATATTATTTAAAATTGTGCCTCAGAAATGAATTGTGAATGATATTATACTTAAGTTTAGCAATATTCAATGATACATATACCTAAATGAACTGACGGAACAGGGAAAACTAAGAATTCTCTAACGCTGTTCTAAACTGACATTCTTGATGTAAAAACTACATTTCCTACGTCAATTTTGTAGAAATAACTTTGAATAAACTGAAAAAATGCTTGGAGCTTTTGATCGTATTCAATGTTAAAAACGAAAAAACTCATAAACAGCTGATCAAAAGCTTTTGCAGCTGAGCAAAAATTTGGGCAAGGGATTGCCTTGTTGTCTATAATTAACGCCAATTGGCTTATAGCAGCCTTTTTTGACCCTTGTCTCGTGTTCCTCTTGGCCAAAATTTCATAATTGGTTGATTGGCCCACAAAATGAAACAGTACATTAGACGCAGCTTTTTCTTCTTTGAAAAGATTCTAAATTCCCTTAGTCCTAATTTGGACCGTATTCTGGACGTGTATTTTGAAAAATGCAACTATTATAACACGTCTCGCCATCTAATGAACTCAAAATTTTACAGTTGTAAATAAAAATCGTATTAGAAAAACATCACATTCAGGGGTAAAATGCTGCAGTCACCACCATTGTCTAAAATAAAATCTATATTTAACTCGTTATTTTTTCTTACATGAGTTATCATCAATAGATCCAACAAAAAGAGTATCAAATTCATCATCTAAACCATTGACATTGACCTCAATTGACGCTGTTACATTATTCCCATTATTCATTGTTTGGATCTGTAGCTTAATTACTTCCGAATTTTTGCATATTTCTATCGCTCTAATTGCACTAATATTGTAAATAACTATTTCTTCATTGTCCATAGTTGTATGTGCTTCAGACCTATGCTTTCTTCAGTCTCAGAAGGTGTATTTTCTTCAGTCTCTATAACTATGTTTTCTTCAGTCTCAGAAGGCGTATTCTCTTCAATCTCTCTAGGTGTATCTTCTTCCGTGCCCGTAAGTATATCTTCCTCAGTTTCCGAAGGTGCATTTTCTTCTGTCTCTACAGGTACGTCTTCTACGTATTCGTCTCTGATTTGTGGGGTTGATCTTCATGGTTTTCCTGCATTCCCGCTATCTGTTTATTTCTATACTCCACCAAATTGCTACACGATCCAATTTTCTTCCATCGATCTGAAATATTGTTACACTACAAAGAAGTACGTTTCTTAAAATCTGAACTTACATTTTACCACTTGTAAACCATAAAACAATTTATCTCATTTGTAACAACATCATTACCATTTTAGCAAATAGTCAAAAGCAATCATCCACTGATGAAGATTCAGGAATAACGACTCCAACTCACTTTGGACTTGCATGAGTGTATAGATTTAAGATAAAAGCTGCTTTCCATTTAAGGTCAACCTGGGTAAGTGTGACCGCTTTTTTGATTAGTACACATTCTTGATAAACTGCTTCCATTCATAACAATCCGATTCACTTAGTCTATTGTTTGGAGACACCCCCAACAATTGGCTATAATTTCTGTGTATTACTGTTTTTATAACCACAGCCATTTAGGAGATATGCCCCATTTTTTAAAACGCCGCGCATGTGTCACACTTTCCCGTTAGCTTGGGGTAAGTGCGAACCCGGCCTCTTACCCGTCATATATTTATCACAGTGAAAATTCGTGGGCAAGTGTGAAAAGATGAGTTAATCTACATCAAATCAGTTTTCGAAATTTTTAAATATCTTTAATATCAACGAAATTACAAACTAGCAAAGTTTACAAATTGAAACTGGCAAAATGAACTTCAAATCGCAGCTTGCCTCTTCGCTCTTCAATTGGGCTAGGCAAGATCCTTACGACATCCTCGTCAACAACAACGTCCATATCTTCAACATGGGGCCAACAGAAAATCCCCTTTTTATGTTTTAAGAAAAGAACCTTCCAACCATCTACTTCTTTACTTTTTACTTGTCCGACAAAATGTTTGATGTGTTTTTTGTTCGAATATTCAGCAATTACCCAGCTTCCGACAGTGACATCAACTGGATCTTCTGCATACTCTTCAAAGAGTTCAGGATCCACATCATCTTCGGAGTCAATGAGAACTGGATCTTGATGTTCTTCAGAGCTAGATGAATAATCTGAATCGGGTTTTTTGCTGATCTTTGACTTTTTCCACTTTTATTAGTATTTTTGACGATCTTCTTCCCTTTTCCCTTTGAATTCTGATCCCTTGAAAGCTTCTCTAACGCATAGTGGTACTTCATCCACGTGGCCCGGGCGATTAAGCCAAGGCCCCCGTGCCCCTCGCTAGTACTACCTTGGGCCGACAACCCGAGGGTCGTTGCACTTGCGAGCGGTTTACGGTATACGAGTTGGTCCGCGGCAGTGATCTTCGTTCCGCACGCGCGGGTTTTATACCGCGGGCTTCACTTATAGTCACCACTAACCAGGAGGAAACCCGCCTGGCCGTCCTCCTATCCGCCACCTGGAGACGCGCCCGATAGGTGCTCAGCCACAGCGGTTAGCTGCTCTCGGGAATGTAAATGTTACGAATGTTTCTAATTACTAAATGTTCGCTAACTTCGACCACATAGCTGTGATAATGGTCATCAAAGTGCAAAGTGTATTTCATTATGATCATAAAATAAACAGTGTTGATGCCACATTACGGTAATTTATGTCTAACAACGATCATTTATTTCCTTAATAGTGGGGGTACCGATGTTTAGAAAGGTTCTTTGAGAAGAATACGTTTCTTTTAATAAAACTTCTAATTGCTCGGTCGAAAGGGATTTCATGTTTTCTCCATTGAGCAACTTAATCTTTTCTTCCATGGTTGTAGCTTGAGTTTCTCCGTTATGTAGGGGTTGCATCGACATCCAAATCCGTAAAGCATTTAGTGTATTTTTCGATAATTTTATTGGCGACCCTTATAAAGGCATTAGAAGGAATCGCTGCACTTATTTCCCTCATATCATAGATGCACACTTTTACAATTTGTATGTATCTTTATTTGAAAAGCTTGCCCTTATCAATTTACTTAATATATCCTGGGGATAATCTATGCCACCGTATTATGAAATCAGAATGAGCATTTTTCGTTCTAGGCAAGCTACTATTTGACTCAGAACTATGAACAGTTGTTGAAGGAACCCGTAGATCGTTTTTTTTTCAATTTAATGAAAGTTTCATGATGAATCATTTACAATAATTACATTTCAAAGTTGATTGATTAATAAATGCTTGACACAACCGAAGAGCTCGAGTGTCAATGTCGTTCTGTTTGGATGTCCCTCTTCGGGCCTTCGCTTTGGGTGTGTCACAGGGGGTGGTCAATGTGCTCGGAAAGGGTGAAATGGAAAGTTACACCATCCTATTTTTCCTTTGGTAGTGAGAGAACTAAAGGTCGTAGGTAGAGGGCGTAATGAGGCGTAAGAGAAATAAAAAAACGAGGCTTTGTTAAATTTGAAACTACGTAAGTATATATAATCTGTGATGGACTGCTTGTGTGTCCTACATTATTTTAAATTAAAAGTATACAGAAAAAGTGTGAAGGACTATAACCAATAAATCTTAATGATTATTTTATTCATTAAGTATTGAACCAATCCAAAGGAGCATATAGCATACCAGTAATCCTGATTACAGTGATAAGACTACAACGTCAACTTGACACTACTTACTCAATACTTTAATTCATAAAATAATCTGCAAAATACGATTCGTAGTCTCTTGGTTGCCTTGTTGAGTCCTCATGGATGCACTACTTGTCAAATGGTAGATTTTTTTCGGCCAAAGAGGACTCGAGCGAGCTCTCGTCCTCTTTTTAGCCTAAAAAAATCTACCATTTTGACTCGTAGTTGACAGCCATTCGGACGTCAAAACCCGCGGCAATCAAGAGACTACTCGTCGTATTACTATTGAATATTTAGGAAATGTTATTGGCCGAGGAAGCCTTGAAAGCAGCTACAAAAAAAATATGTGAACACTGACTTTAAGAAGACACGTAGGCGTAATTGTAACTAGACACGAATCGACTTTCTGCATCTTTCCCTCCACTTACATCGAAAAAGCCAACGAAATTTGACTGATAGTTGGGATTTACAAGATATGTCGGTAGTTTCATCTATTTGCCAATCAAAAAATTTGGATTTTTTGATCTCATCAAAAATTCTATTTTTTGCTACATGGGTGACGTATTTAATTAAATCATTTTGAATGGTTTTTGATGTTCCGGAAAATACAGTGACGTCATTTAAAAATTCAAACATTTTCGAATCATATTTTTTGACATAGTTGATTAGCTTGACAAAATTTCCTCTATTAAATGATTCCTGCCTTTCATCGTTGCCTCTAAATGCATTCTCTTGCTTTCCGAAGTACAGTCTCTTCATTATTGCACGGTTGTCGCCTATGCCCGGAATCTAAGTGATTGACAATATTTTGCTTGCCAAGCATTTCAAGTTTAATTGAGGATGATATATGTTCTTGGGATTTTTCATGACGGTCAATTGATCTAGATAAATTTTGCAGATTTGAATATCCTGCTTTACCCCAAGTAGAAGACTGACAATTGGTAAACAATAGACTTTTCCAACAATACAATTTTTTACGGATCCTCGAGGCTGTTAACCAGTTCGTTTTCTCATAATTTCTTTCGTTGAATCCCCTGTTTTGTCGTGTATGTATCACTGGTAACCAAAGATGGGGTTGATTTTTAAAAATCTGCTACTTCAAATGGGTGAACTGTAAAATTACCATATTTCTGCCTGTCAGCCAATGAATTGATTACATGATGTTCGAAATTTTGCGAGTTAAATAATTGGAAAAGTTCTCAATTTGCACCTATAAAGGTTGTTCCGTTATCAAAAAACATGGTGGTCACCATGCCTCTTCGAGAAATGAATCGCTTCAAAGCGTTAGCAAAGGCTGGAGTAGTACAATCTGTGACTAATTCAAGATTACGAAACATACAAAAAAAGCGATGTATGATTTTAGGGTTTCCTCGACCGCATCTTTCTTTAATGTTAATTGGTCCAGCATAAACAACCCCCGTTGTGTTAAAATGACGAAACCAGGATTTATTCCTTCCCTTGGAAGATCGTCCATCAGCTAATGGCTAGATGCAGGATCGGCTTTAAAACATGGAATACATTTTTGTGAAGAATTTGTACATTTCTACCTGATACAAGCCAAAAGGACTGTCGAACCGCCGACAATGTACCTTGAATGCCGGAATGGAGGTTTTTTTCATGGTAGTGCTAAATTCTCAAAGTACTTAGAACAGTGAACAGCATTTTTCAAGACTTATGAATACCAATTTTTCTTATCAACACATGAAAGGTCTTCAAATTCTGTATCTAGAAATGTATTCACACTTAGCGCCTTTTTGGCACAACATTAAATAACACGCTACAGTCCAAACTACTGGATCGATTTGGCTGAAATTTGGTAGGTAGAGGTACCTTTGCCAGTCGAAGGGTTGATCTAATTTTGGTGGCAATCGGCGAACGGAAAGTGTCATTTTGGCATATCAGCTTTGAAATTTGAATGATAAACTCTCATTTTCTTTATCAACACATGAAATGTTTTCAAATGTCGTTTCCAGAAATGTCGTCAAACTTAGTGCCAATTTAGCAGAAAATCGTAAAATTTTGAAAAATTCCAGAGAACTTCTTGAAAGATGATAATAACCTTTCGTTTTATCAGGACATGAAAGGTCTTGAAATTCTGTTTCCAAAAATGCTATTAACTCAGTGCCCTTTTGGCAATAAATAATAAATATTTTGAGAAAAACTCCCGAAACCCTTAGGACGTGGAGACTGTGGATCGAAAATAGCTGATAAGGATTGGATCATTCACCAAGTGGAGAGGTTCTAGTCGCTTCCGCAGCTGCCCATTTTTCTAATACTAACTATATTAACATGGCATTTTAAAGTTTCAAGTGTTGAGGGTGTAGTGCCCGCCTCGCGCCAAGATTCAAACCAGCGAGGGCGCAAACAACCCTCATCCGGTTTGATCGATGTGGGGGAAAGGAAGAGGAGGACTCGGCCATTCGGCGTGAGTCCGCGTTTCGAGCATGACGAGTTGTTATTCGAATTAGTATTATTGTTAACCTTTTGAGTTTAAATATATTATAGTAGTTGGTGTTCGTACTAAGTGTATGAGTTTATCCCCTTCCTACAATTGGTGACCCCGCGACAAGAACAATTTCGTTAAAAACACTAGACAAGTATAAGTGCCACGTGTTCCGGCCATCTTTAAAAAGTGCTCGCGTCTATCTACGACCAGCAAGATGCCAGACCCCAACGCCAACCCAGCCTCCGCAAACACTCCGACCCCACAGCCACAGGTAGCCGTTACACGTCCAATTCCTCAATATGAGCCGCGGATAGACATATGGTTTGCGATGGTAGAAGCAAGCTTTAAGGGTTCCGTGCCAAAAATCACACGTGAAGAAACTCAATTCAGCATGGTGATAGGTGCGTTACCTGCTGAAATAGTCAACGAGGTGTCAGATCTCATAATTAACCCCGACCCCACGAACCCATATACAAAGCTAAAGGAGGAAGTGATCAGCCGGACATCTCTCAGCGAAACGCAAAAGCTCAAACAACTTCTGTCGGGCCTGGAGTTAGGACATCGCAAACCGTCGCAACTGTTACGTCACATGCGCTCCCTGGTGGCGAACAGGAATTATGTCAACGAACAGGTTCTGAGAGAGTTGTTCTTGCAACAAATGCCCTGTAGCGTACAGCCGATCCTCATTGCTTTGCCGAACATGGATCTGGACCAAATAGCCGAGGTGGCAGATAAAATTATAGAAGCGACGCCCGCTGCCGCCATATCTGCAGCTCGCGCATCTACAACACCACGTTCAGGTGAGCAGTCCCACGGGAATCCAACAGAGGGCAGCACGTTCGAAGCGCTAAGACGTGAGATTTCAAGTCTTCGGGAAGAAATGAAGCGTTTGAATCGGAGCCAAAATCAGCGTGGGCGGAGTTATGACCGAAATGACGCCAAAGGCAACGCGAGAGGGCGCAGCAAGAGCAGGAATCGCACAGACGACGATGCGCAGGACAGCGACAGGCAATGCTGGTACCATTACAAATTTGGCGCGCAAGCCAAGAAGTGCAAGGAACCCTGCAGCTTTGCAAAAAACTCCAACAGAGGGCAGCAGTGAGCGCCGCTTCTGCCCTACCACAACTCCTCCAACAATCTGTAGGGCGCCGTCTGTATGTCCGCGACTCCAAATCAAAACTCCACTTCCTTGTGGACACTGGAGCAGACTTCTGCATCCTCCCAGCTCGGTTCAGGAGTCAACAGACATTCTACAGTCCACGTTTTCAGTTACAGAGTGCCAGTGGGTCAGAAATTAAAATGTTCGGAGAAAAAACTTTGTGTATAAACGTAGGGCTAAGGCGTGTGTTTACGTGGACATTCATAATCGCAGACGTAACCGACGCAATTATAGGGGCAGACTTTTTAGATCATTTTAAATTGACAGTAGACTTACATCGGAAGAAGCTCATCGATACAGAGACCTCATTATCAGTTCAGTGCCCCGGCAAGAACTCTTACGAAATAGGGATTCGCGTAGTGATGTCACAAGTTGACGACAGGTTCCAAACTTTATTGCAAAAATATTCAGACATCATGAGGCCAACGCTGCAGATACGGGAGCCTAAGCACTCTGTAGTTCACCACATTGAAACGAAAGGTACTCCAGTGTGCCATAAACCCAGACGACTCCCTCCGGAGAAATACAAGGTGGCAAAAGAAGAATTTCAAAACCTACTTCGAACAGGCGTCGTTGAGCCATCGTCATCTCCTTGGGCGAGTCCGATCCACTTGGTACCAAAAGCAGACAAGTCTTGGAGGATATGTGGGGACTTTCGAAGTCTCAATGCAATAACGACTCCAGACAGGTATCCCGTACCTCACATCCAAGACTTCAGTCATCAGCTGCAGGGAAAGTCAATTTTCTCGGCGCTCGACGCTGTGGCCGCTTACCACCAAATTCCTATTTACCCTGAAGACCGTCCCAAAACCGCAGTCACAACACCATTTGGTCTGTTTCAGTTTGTACGGACATGCTTTGGGTTACGGAATGCCAGCCAAACATTCCAACGATTCATGGATCAAGTTCTCACAGGCTTGGACTTTGCTTACTCATACATCGACGATGTTCTCATCGCATCCACTTCAGTGGAAGAGCACCTACAGCACCTGGAGATCGTCTTCCAACGCCTCCAAAAGCATGGAATAGTAATACATCCCAAGAAGTGTGTCTTTGGTGTGACTGAACTGAAATTTCTCGGTGTTAAAATTTCAAAGGACGGGATTGAACCCTTACCGGAAAAGGTACAAGTTATCCAAGACCTCCAGTTTCCAAAAACGTCAAAAGAACTCCAAAGGTTTCTGGGCATGATAAACTTTTACAGAAGGTGGACACCGCATGCCGCCGAATCACAAGCTCCATTGAATGCCCTCCTGGCTGCTCACGGAAAGATGTCGCCATCCATCGAACCACAGAAGCAGTAGAAGCGTTCCAAAAATGCAAAAATGAGTTGGCAAATGCAGCGCGGCTGACTTACCCCAATCCGATCTATAAACTGAGCATTGCCACGGATGCCTCATCTACCTCGATTGGTGGTGTTATTCAACAGATGGAGGATGGAGCACAAAAACCTATTGCCTTCTTCTCCAGGAAACTGACCCCAACAGAGAGCCGGTACAGCACCTACGACAGGGAATTACTGGCAATTTACCAAACAATTTTGCACTTCAAACACCTACTTGAAGGACGAAACTTCACGATTTACTGTGATCACAAGCCGCTTGTGTACGCATTCACAAGAAGTCCAGAAAAATGTAGCCCTCGCCAAACTCGACAACTGGATACAATCTCTCAATACTCCACAGACATCCAGTTCATCCAAGGTCTCAAGAACATTCCAGCTGACACTCTATCAAGAGTCTGCGTGACTTCCTGCACTGTCAGTCACAATGATCTAGCCACTGCACAAGAAACAGACGAGGAGCTCCGAGAACTAAAAGCTACCAGCAAGTATCATTTCATTAATTTGCCTGTTCAAACCTCAGAGATCACGAATGAGAAAACACTCTGCTACGAAACGACAAATGGCAATCGATTGTACGTCCCCGCTTCATGCAGACAAGACATTTTCTACTCGGTCCATAGCTTAGCACATCCAGGTGTGAAAAGTTCCACAAAACAAATAACCAAAAAGTATTTCTGGCCGAACATGAGGAGGGACACAGCAGCTATGGTGAGAATGTGTCTTCAGTGTCAGCGGGCCAAAGTACAACGACACACAAAGTCTCCCATTGGAACCTTCAGGAACCCGGATGCTAGGTTCTCACACATACATGTTGATTTGGTTGGCCCACTACCATTTTCCAAAGGTTTCCAATATCTCCTCACAATAGTAGATAGATTCACAAGGTGGCCAGAAGCCATCCCTATTCAAAACATCACCGCAGAATCCTGTGCTACAGTCCTCGTCCATTATTGGATAAGTCGCTTCGGAGTTCCTACAGTTGTGACATCGGACAGAGGCACACAATTCGAGTCTAAGCTCCTCACGGAGTTGAGGAACCTGATGGGCATTGAAAGGATCCGCACTACGTCGTTCCATCCGATAGCGATAACGATTTCACCGCAGACTGAAGGAAGCATTGAAGTGCCATGACTCTGAGTGGACACAAGCCCTGCCACTGGTGTTACTCGGCATTCGAAATGACATCAAGGAAGAATTGGAAGCATCTTCTGCAGAACTGGTTTACGGAACTAGTCTGAGAACCCCAGCGGATCTGGTCCACCTACCTCAAAGTCCACCGCCCAACCTTGATGCTGACTCCACGTTCGCTGCTAAAATTAAATCACACATGCGAAAAATTCAGTATGCCAAAACATCCACTCACGGTGAGAAGTGTGTTTATATTCCGAAGGACCTGCACACAGCTGACTTCGTTTTCGTACGCGTTGACAGTGTCCGTAAACCCCTGCAGCACCCATACGAGGGACCCTACAAAGTATTGGACCGCACCGACAAACATTTCAAATTGTCAATTAAGGGGAAAAGTTGTAACATCTCTGTTGACAGATTAAAGCCAGCCTTCGTCGAGTTGTCACTGTCAAAAACAACAGCTACTCCAGCGCCACCATCCGTTCTACGCGGTTCAGAGGATGTGAACACACCCACAGCACCATCCATTCTACGCGGTTCAGAGGCGGTTGACACACCTACAGCATCATCACGGTCACGGGATAACGTTCCATCGAAGACAACAACAACTAGGTCGGGACGATTCGTAAAATTTCCGAACAGCTTTTGCGACCTCGTCCAGACTCGGGTTTATTAGGCTTAACCGGATTTTCACTGCTACGATTTTCGTTCGTGCATCCACCTCACTAGAAGGGTGGGTAATGTAGTGCCCGCCTCGCGCCAAGATTCAAACCAGCGAGGGCGCAAACAACCCTCATCCGGTTTGATCGATGTGGGGGAAAGGAAGAGGAGGACTCGGCCATTCGGCGTGAGTCCGCGTTTCGAGCATGACGAGTTTAAATATATTATAGTAGTTGGTGTTCGTACTAAGTGTATGAGTTTATCCCCTTCCTACAAGGGATTGAAACATTGCCCCCTTGGTGGAAAAGTTAAAAAGTACAAACAAAATCCAAATGAATAAAATTTATTACGGAAAAAAGACAAATTTAAGCAAATTTTACAAAATCAACCCTCGGGGAGTTGAAAAATTGTGAAGGGGAATGAAGAGTTAAGGGGCGGGGGTAAAAATTAAGTTTAGTTAAGTGGAACTAGAGAATATTATACGAAAGGAAGCGGTCTGCGTAAATTTTGCTTTCACATATCGTGAAAATTAATGAAAATGACTAAATCACCGAAAAATCGCAAAGAAATGCGAAAGAATAGATAAAACGTGTGTACTGCGCTTGTTAGGGGTTAAGGGTTGTTGGTAAATTTCCAGTTTCAACCCTTAAATTTCACCCCCTTTGTTAGATGATAAAAGAAAGTTTGATCATCCGCCTACAGTGTCACTGTAAATTAGCACACCAAATTCTGCACTGATACGTTGGGCAGTTTTTGAGTTCTCGTATATTTCTGTTGTATTTTTCTGCATGTTAGAGGTGTAGCGCCTTTGAAGGTAGTTTTTCGCGAATGTTGATAATATACGTACCTTTTTTGAACCATTAACAGAAAACTTGTGACGCGCTTCGCTCGGTGTAGACGGTTGCTCGGGCGCCAGATTTTTGGGCTGGTTTACTCCAGTTGCTCACGGGCTGCTTTTAGACAGTCGAGAAATAATCCAGGTGTTCGAACGAGGTGACGGCGTGGCAAACGGGGCGGCTGTTTGGCGGCGGAGGTAGCGGAAGAGGGTAATTTCCCGTGTTAGTCGGGTAGGGACGGTGTTAGTTACTGGACGGCACAAATTCTACGCTGGGTTTCCTTGGAGGCGGCTTTCTATATCCTTCGGTGAAGTCGTGGCACTGGGTCGGGGGTGGCGATGCAAACCTGACGCCCCCGTGGAGGTGGCTTCGGAATCCGACACTCCACTTTGACGGTTAGGGGGTGGCAATGCTAGCCTGACGTCCCAGCGGAAGTAGGTGTGAACCCAACGTCCCGCACTACCTTTTACGGAAGTGGCAATGCGAGCCTGACATTCCAGTGGAAGTGGGGTGACTCCTATGTTCCACGCTTCGCGATACGGAAGTGGCGATGCAAGCCTGACGTTCCAGTGGAAGTGGGGATGACTCCTACGTTCCACGGTATGACGAACACGGAGAGAGAAAGACCGTTGCGGAATTAAACCTTTATTCCCTACACCGTACACAAATAAAACTAATAATCCTGAGGAACTACCTTCACACTTATCAATAACAATTGTTTACTAAACTACTATCGCGGTCAGAGGTCGGTTGAGTGTTCGGAGCTGGTCAGGCGGTGAACTGATGTCGTCGATGCCGGGATCCTGCTTATATCGGCGAGCCGGCAGTGGAAGGAGATGCGCGGCGCATCTCGAGCGCTCATGGTGGGGACGCAGCCGGCGTGGTGGGGCCGCGGAGCGATGACTCTGTGGCGACGTCATACCCCACGTGGACTTCAGCGACAAAACCTGAAAATTATTAAAGGCACGGGAACGGGAATGGGTGGCTAGGGATTAACTAAATAAATTGGTATCGGAGAATACAGTCCGGTGGGTGGTTCGGTGCGGCGTTAATAACAATTGCGGGGGCGGATTATCGAAAAAAATGGTAACGGAGCAAATCACTTCGTTCGTATTCGTATTTCGTTCTGCGGTGCGTTTCCCTGACGGGTCCGCTGCATTCTGACCTTATGGTCCATTATGCCCGCACTGTGACAGTTATCCATTTCCTACATCAGGAACCCCGGTTCTGCAAAGACCCAGTACTTCTGCTGTAGAAACTGAATAGTGTTAATCGGGTGCTAGAAAAGCCACCCCGCTTTGCTATACCACGGCGGGTACTTCTGCTCTTTAGGGAGTTTGTTGAAGCTTCGTCCCGCGAACCCACTATAACCGGCAGGTCTTTTTCAGCCCTGCCGGATACAACTGGTTTCTTGGTGTCGAAGGCAGCTTAAAGTGTACCCTTAAAAGGTTCAGTTGAGGTATCAATTTATGTCCCTCTATGTTACAAACTGCAGACATCTTCCCCCAGTGTGGCCGACGGTTCTTGGTGGACAGCCCCATCAGCCACAACTGGTTGTTGGTGCCACAGTCCCTGAGGGTCTGCCAGTGTCACGGTACCTGTGCAGCTGTGGTATCCTTTTCAGTCCCATCAGTCACAACTAGTCCCTAGCGTCCTGCGCAGCACTATTATAACTACCCTTCCGTACAGACTGCAGACATCTTCCCCCCGTGTGGCCGATGGTTCCTGGTGGACAGCCCCATCAGTCACAACTGGTTGTTGGTGCCACAGTCCCTGAGGGTCTGCCAGTGTCACGGTACCTGTGCAACTGCGGTGTCTTTTTCAGTCCCATCAGTCACAATTAGTCCCTAGCCACAAAAGTCTGATAGGTCCAGTTGTCAACCTGTCCCTATCGCAACCGCGAGGTATTTTTAATTTTTTTTTCCCTCCGTACAGACAACAGAAGTATCAGTCTTCCAGTCCCTCTGTTCAGACTGCTAGGTCCCGAAGTCTCAGAGCAGCTATGGGTGTCCTTCGACCCCATTTGCCGCATTGAGGCCTCCAGTATCCTCTTAAATCTGGTCTGAAATTCCCAGTTAACCCCGGGAATTCGGTCCGCCCTCATTCCCTGAGGGTCTGCCAGTGTCACGGTACCTGTGCAACTGCGGTGTCTTTTTCAGTCCCATCAGTCACAATTAGTCCCTAGTCACAAAAATCTGATAGGTCCAGTTATCAGCCTATCCCTATCGCAACCGTGAGGTAATTTTTTATTTTTTTTTTGTCCCTCCGTACAGATAACAGAAGTATCAGTCTTCCAGTCCCTCTGTTCAGGCTGCTAGGTCCCTAAGTCTCAGAGCAGCTATGAGTGTCTTCCGACCCCATTTGCTGCATTGAGGCCTCCGGTACCCTCCTAAATCTGGTCTGAAATTCCCAGTTAACCCCGGGAGTTCGGTCCGCCCTCATGGAGCCCGGCGCATGAGGGTAAGGCTATTACTCTGAGAGGGCGCCCGGTGTCTCAGAGGGGTTGGTTCGCGGTAGCGGCTTTGGTACAGACACGTGAGGGTTTTAAGCCCCAGGTCTGCACGTATGGCCGTAACTAACCAGCGGACTGGCCATTCCCCTATCCACCACCCGGGGACGCGCCCGATGGGCACCCAACCGCACGGGAAATCACTTCGTTACAAACTATCGAATGATATCAAGCTTAACCCTACTTTATTTAGTAAATAATCGAGTTCAAACCCCTAAATTTCATCCCCTTCGTAACATTTCTCCTAAAATTCACTCCACCTTTCTCAACAGACTTGAAGGTCGAACGCTTATTTCAAGTTTCAGTAATTACTCAATGGAAACACTGGACAACTTTGGTGGAAAAAAGCACTGTCTCTAGAAACACCGAAAGACTTGATTTTCACTGCTGATAGTGATAGTGATAGTGGTAGTGTATTGTAATTACTAATTTGTCGGTTTTTCACCCCTAACTCGGCCACACACCAACTCAGGTGGAGGTCTTTAGAAGATTTTTTTGGAGATACAATTATTGATAGCCAAAAATTCATGATTTAAGTAGGTACGATTTTTAACGCAATGCTCAGAATCAATAAAAAAGCCGAATTTTGGAGGTGGTGTGTTGCAAGTTATTAAGTGTTGCCAGAAAACTTCCTAAACTGAGTTTTCACAAACTTTTTCCACTTATATGTAATCGTTGTAATAATGTAAAAACTCTTTATTGCTTGCTATTAGACACTCAGAACTCTCACAATTTGCAAACTATCGCCGACTTCTCTCATTCATTTTGAAAGCGCTTGAAGATAAAAACATGAAAAAACGATTCGTTTCACCCCTTAAAAATTGCCTAAAGGAGTACTTTCGCCTGTCCGGCATACACGGTCTTCACTATCTCGCAGAGAATCGATCCAATTTCGAGAAAGTAGCATGGACAACCCTCCTTTTGATTTCACTGATCGGCTGCTACCACACGATCAACGAAATTTACGACAAGTATGATAAAACTCCGGTGGTTGTTAGTTTTGCTGAGGCAAGAAGTATTCTTGATTTACCCTTTCCCGCCATCACACTCTGTCCATTATCGCAGATTAATCACACCAAATTTAATCTCACGGAAATTTATTTAAAATATTCTGGAAATGAGTCGCTCGATGATGATGAGTTAAGTCATGAGTTAAGATTTAAATTAAAATTAATTTTTTCAGGCACGAAAAGCTGGTGAGCGCACTTGCTGTTTGCAAGGATTTGAAATTGCCAAACATTGGAGGCAACGTCTTGAAAGATGACTTTTTTGATGTTATTCGAGATGTAAGCTGCACCCTTCTATGGTTTATAATTGTTTGTAGTTTTCAGTAGAGTGGAGAAGGGAAAATTCTGGTTTTTGCTTTTATGAGGGGGATGATGGGGATCGGTGTTTAAACGTGTTTTTTCCAGTTCTCACACGTTATGGTATTTGTTATTCATTTAACAGCCTGAATGAATATGAACAATTCACTGAGGATTAGTAAGAGATCTGCCACACAAGCTGAAAACTATTAGCTTGGGATTGGGATTGTAGTGTTCGAATAATGTTTTCTTTGCTTAAACGAATTTCCTGAACATTTCGGAGTGAAAAAAGGTTAAAAACGATCAAAACGGAACCGCCCCTTTACTGACGAGGGAGAAAACGAATTGCAACCCCCTCAACAAATCCGCTATTGTTTGGAGAGAAAAGAAATCTTGGACTGTGGCCTTCGGTGTCGAAAACGATTTTCTCCCCAAAATTTATACCCCCAAGTATTGCTCATTTCCCCGAAGGCAGGGGGTGGGATTCGCCACCCCCAATTCTTCAAAAAAGCCACTAAATAAACGGACTTCTCTGCCATCACCATTCCAGAGTCAAAAAATCTTAATGTAATGTAGCCTAGAAAGCCTCATGCAAAGTTCAATCGATTTCCACGGGGGATGAGGGTGGTTTCGCCACCCCCAAATTTTAAGAAAATTCCACTAACCGAACGGACTTCGGTGCCGATATAGTGCAGTTGGCCTTCAAATGACAGTCTTAACAGAAGTTAACCTTTTGTTAAATATGTTTATTGGAGTAGTTAACCTTCACTCAGCTACCTTTTACCGCAATCTTGAAGATTTAAAAGACCTGCTCAGACTGGCTCTATAAAAACCTTAAGCCTTCACTTTTAGGTTAATTTCCAAACTGACAATCTATTTTTAGCGGATTTTCTAAATTCGAGAATTAACCCGCTTTAAATTTTAAATGTTAACTTTCAAACTTGGTAACTTTCACAATTTTAAACGGTTAATGCTCATCACTGTTATCCCGTGGAGTCAACTTTCAAACTAACCAAAACTACCCACCGTTAAACCCCCTTTTTAAGGGTTAACTTTTAAAAATGTTGCTAACTAAAACGTTTCAGATGAATTTGGCTCTCTTAACCTTAAAAACTGTTCAACTTGTTGGTGTTAACCTTCATAAGTTTTTGAAACTCAATATACAGCAAATATGACTAACTGTCACTGCAATGTTAAAGCAACCTTCAACTTTCCCTGTTGACTTAACTTTCAAACTTGTTAACCTTCACACTCCTGTTATAAGGTGGTTAACTTTCAAATTAACTCAATCTGCTCGAAAAAACCATTATAAAAACCTCTATTTGGAATGACAATGGTTGTTTTAACCCTGTTAACTTTCACTTTAAACAAGTAGTCCCCAAAACTGTCGTCTTAACTGAATTTAATCTTTAACATTTTGGAGTTAACCTCGAAGTTAACCTTCACCCAGTTACTTTTATCACAATTTTAAAGGTTTAAAACGACCAGCTCAGACCTGGCTTTATAAAAACCTTAAACTTTCACTTTTAGGTTAACTTTTAAACTGATAATCTATTCCGCGGGTATTTTCGAGAATTAACTCACGTTAAATTTTAAAGGTTACGTTTCAAACCTGATAACCTTTACAAGTTTAAACTGTTAATCCTCGATCACTGTTATCCGGTTAAGTTAACCTTCAAAATAATAAGATCTACTAATCGTAGCTACCTTTTTAAGGGTTAACGTTAAAAAATGTTGCGGTTTAAGACGTTTCAGATGAACTTGGCTCTCTTAACCTTCAAAATTGTTCAACTTGTTGGAGTTAACCTTCACAAGTTTCTGAACTCAACATACAACAAATATGACTAACTCTCACTGCAATTTTAAAGCAACCTTCAAACTGGGTCTGCAAGAAATCCTTAAACTTTCCCTGTTGGCTTAACTTTCAAAATTGTTAAGTCTTACACTCCTGTTATAAGGTAGTTAACTTTCAAAATTAACCCAATCTGCTCGAAAAAACCATTAAAAAAACTTTAAACCTCTATTTGGGATGACAATGGTTAACTTTTAACCCTGTTAACTTCCACGATTTTCAACAAGTAGTCCCCAAAACTGTTACCTTTTTAACTCTCAAATATGTTGGATTTAATACGTTTAAAATCGACATTGTCGTCTTAACTGAATTTAATCTTTAACATTTTGGAGTTGACCTCGAAGTTAACCCTCACTCAATTAGTTTTATCGTAATTTTAAAGGTTTAAAACGGCCAGCTCAGACCTGGCTCTATAAAAACCTTAAACTTTCACTTTTAGGTTAACTTTTAAACTGATAATCTATTCCGCGGGTATTTTCGAGAATTAACTCACGTTAAATTTTAAAGGTTACGTTTCAAACCTGATAACCTTTACAAGTTTAAACCGTTAATCCTCGATCACTGTTATCCGGTTAAGTTAACCTTCAAACTAACAAAATTTACTAATCGTTAATCTACCTTTTTAAGGGTTAACGTTCAAAAATATTGCGATTTAAAACGTTTCAAATGAACTTGCCTCTCTTAACCTTCAAAACTGCTACATAAATGACAATTTTAACTGAATTCTGAATTGAACTGAACTTATACATCAAATGTGTTCAATTTTCACTGTAATTTTTAAGGCTTCAAATTGTCAACCTTCAGACTGGGTCTACATGAAATCGTTAAAACCTTCACTTTTGGGTTATCTTTCAAACTTGTTAACCCTTTAGTTATAAAGTGCAATTAACTTTCAAATTAACTCAATCTGCAGACTATTAACCTTTTTTAATTCAATTAGTGTTTTAACATGTCGGAGTTAACAAACTATTGAACCCAGCTAATACAGTTAGAGATATGGTTTGGTTAACTTTTAAATCCGTTAACTTTCGGTGCAATTTTGATGGTTTTAAATGGTTAACCTTCAAATTCGTTACAACTTTACTTTTGGGTAAACTTTCAAAATTGATACCTAGCCTGAGTGGATTTTGGAGACTTGAGAATTTGCCCAGGCTAACTTTTAACGATTAACTTTCAAAGTAAGTAATTAGAGTTAATTATAATTGGAGTTAGAGGTAGAGTCAGAAGTAGTGCTACATTCTAGAACTAGATCTAGAGGTAGCTCTAAGGTAGAGTTAGAAATAGAGGTGGCGCTATGTAAAAGTGAAGTTAGAGTTACTGTTACAATGGCAGCTCCGTTTAGCTCTAGAGTTCTAAAGTGACAGTTGCAGTAGAGCTAGAGGTAGATGTAGAGCTAGAGCTAGAGGTATACATCGAGGCAGATTCGGGGATAGAAGCAGAGGTAGGGTTTCTAGTTCTACCTCTAACTCTCCATCTAACTTTAACTGTTAATCTAGTTCTTGTGCTAGCTCTACCTCTAGCTCTGACTCGTTCCACGAAACTTTGCGATGGTAGTCGTCTTTGCAATGTAGTTTTCCCATTTAAGTGAAAAAGTAGAAAAATGTGTTCGGTGCCGCCACCGTTCAAACGTCAAAAAATCGTAATTTAGCCTAGACGATTTCCACGGGGGATGAGGGTGGAATTCGCCACCCTCACCGTTCTTTAGAAGCTTTAATTTCGGAATTGACAAAGGTTAAAAAAGAGGCCTCCAGGTTAACCAATGCCACTGCGAAAGCGAGAGCCAATTGAAATGAAAGACTTCGGTCGAGACAAATGAAAAAAGGTTAGAAAAGGCATGAAAATGAACAGTTTCATAAATGATTTGAAATATCAGTGGCCCTAGTGCTAAAGCTACAGTTACTATTAGTAAGTATAGCTAGAGTTATGCCTAGAAGTACAGCTATAGACCTATAGCTAGAATTACAGTCATAGATAGAATTAGTCGTAGAGCTAGAGATAGAGGTAGAGCCACAGCTATAATTAGACTTAGCTTAATTAGAATTAGTAGATCGAGTTTGAAGTAGAGGTGGAGCTATGTAAAGATGAAGTTACAATTACTGTTACAATGACAACTCCGTTTAAGTCTATGGGCTAGCTCTAGAGGTCTAGTTCTAGATTTACAGTTATAGTAGAGCTAGAGGTAGATGTAGAGATAGAATTAAGCTAAATGTATACATAGAGGCAGGTTCGGGACTAGAAGCAGAAGTAGAGCTAAAGCTAGAGTTGGCTTCTAGCTCTACCTCTAGCTCTCGATCTAAATTTAACTGTAACTGTAATTCTAGCTCCTGGTCTACCTTTATCTCTACCTCTAGATCTGGCTCTAGCTCTAACCTTTGCATTGGTAGTCGCCTTTGAAATACAGTTTCTCCATTTAATTTACATGGATAAACAAAATTCCAAAAGTGACTACCGCGGTTTAACTATAACTATAAAGCTAACTCTACGTCTATATCTGGCTCTAACTCTACCTCTAGCTCTGCCTGTAACTAGGTGTAACTGAACTGCTCTATCTATATCTTTACCTCTACTTCTAACTCTACCACCTGTACCTGTACCTAGCGATACCTCTAACTCTACCTCAGTTCTAGCTCTACCTAGTATTTCGAAATCTGACTTTGAGTTTTTTCGACGCCCTCAATATTTTAGTCAATTTAGACGTAGAGGTAGAGGTAGAATTAGAGCAAGAGTACACCTCTACTTCTAACTCTAGCTTTGCCTTTACCTCTAACTCTTACTCTATATCTACTTCTAACTTGACTATATGATTGGTGGAGGGTCGAAAAAAGCTCAAAATCAGATTACGAAATAATAAATTTAGTCGACAAGCTAGAGCTAGAGTTAGAGGCACAGGTAGAGGTACAGTTAGAGCAAGAAATAGAGTTAGAGTTAAAGGTACAGGTAGCAGTAAGTTGACTTAGAGCTTCAGAGAGGAAGAGCCAGATGTAGATTTAGAGCTAGATTAACAGTTAGATTTAAACTGTGTTGCAGCGGTAGCCATCACTTTTGGAATTTTGTTTCTATTCACACTTAAATGGGAAAACTATTGCAAAAACGACTACCATCGCAAAGTTTCGTTGAACGAGATGCAGTCAGAGGTAAAGGTAGAGCTAGTAGAGCTAGCACAAGAACTAGATTAACAGTTACAGTTAAAGTTAGATGGAGAGCTAGAGGTAGAACTAAAAACCTTACCTCTAGCTCTACCTCTGCTTCTATCCCCTAATCTGCCTCTACATCTACCTCTAGCTCTACTACAACTGTCACTCTAGACCTCTAGAGCTAAACGGAACTGCCATTGTAACAGTAACTCTAACTTCACTTTTACATAGCGCCACCTCTATTTCTAACTCTACCTTAGAGCTACCTCTAGATCTAGTTCTAGAATGTAGCACGACTTCTGACTCTACCTCTAACTCCAATTCTAATTAACTCTAATTACTTACTTTGAAAGTTAATCGTTAAAAGTTAGCCTGGGCAAATTCTCAAGTCTCCAAAATCCACTCAGGCTAGGTATCAATTTTGAAAGTTTACCCAAAAGTAAAGGTAACGAGTTTGAAGGTTAACCATTTAAAACCATCAAAATTGCACCGAAAGTTAACGGATTTAAAAGTTAACCAAACCATATCTCTAACTGTATTAGCTGGGTTCAATAGTTTGTTAACTCCAACATGTTAAAACACTAATTGAATTAAAAAAGGTTAATAGTCTGCAGATTGAGTTAATTTGAAAGTTAATTGCACTTTATAACTAAAGGGTTAACAAGTTTGAAAGATAATGCAAAAGTGAAGGTTTTAACGATTTCATGTAGACCCAGTCTGAAGGTTGACAATTTGAAGCCTTAAAAATTGATCACATTTGATGTATAAGTTCAGTTCAATTCAGAATTCAGTTAAAATTGTCATTTATGTAGCAGTTTTGAAGGTTAAGAGAGGCAAGTTCATTTGAAACGTCTTAAATCGCAATATTTTTGAACGTTAACTCTTAAAAAGGTAGATTAACGATTAGTAAATTTTGTTAGTTTGAAGGTTAACTTAACCGGATAACAGTGATCGAGGATTAACGGTTTAAACTTGTAAAGGTTATCAGGTTTGAAACGTAACCTTTAAAATTTAACGTGAGTTAATTCTTGAAAATCCCCGCGGAATAGATTATCAGTTTAAAAGTTAACCTAAAAGTGAAAGTTTAAGGTTTTTATAGAGCCAAGTCTGAGCCGGTCGTTTTAAACCTTTAAAATTGTGATAAAAGTAACTGGGTGAAGGTTAACTCCAAAATCTTAAAGATTAAATTCAGTTAAGACGACAGTTTTGGGGACTACTTGTTTAAAGTAGTTAGTAGGGTTAAAAGTTAACCATTGTCATTCCAAATAGAGGTTTTTATGTTTTTTTCGAGCAGATTGAGTTAATTTGAAAGTTAACCACCTTATAACAGGAGTGTGAAGGTTAACAAGTTTGAAAGTTAAGTCAACAGGGAAAGTTGAAGGTTGCTTTAAAATTGCAGTGAAAGTTAGTCATATTTGCTGTATATTGAGTTCAAAAACTTATGAAGGTTAACACCAACAAGTTGAACAGTTTTTAAGGTTAAGAGAGCCAAATTCATCTTAAACGTCTTAGTTAGCAACATTTTTAAAAGTTAACCCCTAAAAAGGGGGTTTAACGGTGGGTAGTTTTGGTTAGTTTGAAAGTTGACTCCACGGGATAACAGTGATGAGCATTAACCGTTTAAAATTGTGAAGGTTACCAAGTTTGAAAGTTAACATTTAATGAAGATTTTTTGACGTTTGAATGGAGACGGCACCGAAGTCCGTTCAGTTAGTGGAATTTTCTTAAAGTTTGGTGGTGGCGAAACCACCCTCATCCCCCGTGGAAATCGATTAAACTTTGCATGAGTCTTTCTAGGCTGCATTACATTAAGATTTTTTGACGCTGGAATGGTGATGGCACAGAAGTCCGTTTATTTAGTGGCTTTTTTGAAGAATTGGGGGTGGCGAATCCCACCCCCTGCCTTCGGGGAAATGGTCAATACTTGGAGGTATAAATTTTGGGGAGAAAATCGTTTTTGACACTGAAGACTACAGTCCAAGATTTTTTTTCTCTCCAAACAATAGCGGATTTGTTGAGGGGGTTGTAATTCGTTTTCTCCTTCGTTCCGTTTTGATCGTTTTTAGGTTTTTTTCACTCTAAAATGTTCAGAAAATTCGTTTAAGCAAAGAAGACATTATTCGAACACTACTTGTTCCCAATCTCAAGCTAACTTCAGCGACATAACTACGATTGCTTTTTAGCTTCGTCCCACCTCATTTCTTCAAAGAACCTAACAGAATCAGAGGATTTCATCCTCCAATTTGGCTATCACCACAAATTCACAGAAGATTCAAAGGTCTATCCTAGAAGAACTTACGGTTCGAACGAAGACGAAAGTCTGGAAATCTTTTACGGCGTACGTACAGTCGACATGGATTATCTATACACCTATGCTCGAGGATTCACAGTTGGTTTCTGTATAAATTTAGAGATTTTGTCAATAATTTCTAGATGATGTTCCACAATTCCTGGGAAAAACCAGTTATGGCTAGGAATATGTACGAAATACCTTTGGATGCCGATGTTTTAGTTGAAGTGACTCCCAAAGTTATTGTAACTGATAAAGGGGCGGAAAAATATTCGCCCGAAAAGCGTGGTTGCTATCTAACTTCGGAAAGGCGCTTAAGATTTTACAAATTTTATACGCAATCGAATTGTCAGAGTGAATGTCTTTCGAACTTTACGAGGGAAAAATGCGGATGTGTCCAATGCCGAGTGAATATAACTAATTTAAATTTTATTATTATTATAAAGCTTTACACCCCCGAAGAAGTTTACAGTTCACTATTTTCCCTCCAGTTTTTTATTTTCATCGCTCTTATATCATTTTCAACTTGTTCCTGTTCTTCCTTCATTTACCTCTTTCTTTTGTTCTTGTATTTTTCTTTGGCCTTTATGTATTCTTCCCTTGTCGTTTTTCCTTTTTTCCATTTCCTTAATTCTCTCCTCGTCTCTTTTTGCCCTCTTACATTCTATATCAAACCATCCCCTACCATTTCCTTGACTCCCTCCCTTTAGTATTATTTCCTCTCTTGTTACTAATTTTCTCCGGTTCTGTAATTTTTTCTTCTACTCCCTTTGCTTCGAATTTAGCTTCTCCCAGGTTTTGCCTGTATTCTTTGATTGTCTCTCCATCCCTCCTTTCTTTCTTTATTACCCTCCTTGTTCCTCTGCCTTTGTTTTTTTTCCTTCCTTCTCTCTTCTTATTGCCCCCTCTAACGTCATGTGGTCTGATTCTACCATTTCCCCTATTCTGAACTTCTCTACTTCTTTCCATGCTTCTTCATTCACTATTACGTAATCTATTACAGATTCTCCATTTGCTCGTACATATGTAAACTACCCCTTTTCATCCCCTTCTTTATTTCCATTTAATACTTCCCACCCCCTTTCTTCTACAAGTTCTAGGATTTTTCATTCTTTATTCTTTGCTTTGTCTTTTGTTTCTCTTCTTGCGGTTCCTCTGTTTTCTGTCCATGTTCTTGCTCCCCTTTCGCCCAGTCTTGCGTTGAAATCCCCCCCTAAGTATGCGTTCTCCTTTCCCTTCTTCTATCCTCTCTTCTATTTTCTTCATTATTCTCCACTTCTTATTGTCTATTATCACTTTTTTATCCATTATACCCTCTTCCCTTCTTTTATTTCCTTTCCCAACCGCTAACGATGTTATAAATAATACCGCTGACAGAGCGTCGCCTTGCCTTACGCCGTGAATTTTTTCTGTCATTTCATCATTTGAATGAAGGGTCGAATTTTTAGGAGACCACTCAACTGCTTTGTGTGGCAATCAGAAGGAGTCTTGTTTTACGCAGGCTGAAAGTAAATTACATACATTTTTTTTAAATTATTCAATTTGATTTTTTTTCCAGATGATTTTAACAGCGGAAGTATAGATGCTACTTGTGACTGCAAACCCTCCTGCTCGTTTATCAAATATAAAGTCGATATATCTACCACGGAAGACAATTCTAAACTGACGTATGATAATTTGGAAGCAGTCCTGGGTAACAGGGTTGGAACAGATTACGAGGACAAGGGGTAGGTATTTAGGTATTAAAATCAAAAAACCTAACAGATGTCTGCTTCCAGATTTAATCTCACTTCATTTTTAATATATTTTCCGGAGGAGAATTTCACCCCTTTGCAGAGAACGGAACTTTACGGCGTCACTGATTTGATTTCGAATTTCGGAGGGCTGCTCGGTTTTTTTGTGGGCTTTACGTTGATTTCCGTGGCTGAAGTTGTTTATTTTTTGTCGGTACGAATCGTTTGCAGTCATTTATTGCTGCGTAAAAGCTCACGGGGGTTGTAAAAGTACGGTTTTTGGATCAGCCTCATGGATTTTTGAGTTTTTGTGTGGGTTTTTTGGTATTTGTTATCATTTTGACAGTTTTGACACTTTTTAAATCTGTGATGCCATGTTTGACACACCTGCTAACAGCAAACCTAACCCTATTTTCTGGCTATTTGGAATTAAGGCGATTTCCCTTAATCTTACAGACCTTAAAATTTTAACCACAAATCGTGACGTCACTTTAACTTATTTGACGAATGACAGTGACAGTTGCTCCGTTATGTGTCAGTTGACATTATCAACTTTGGAATATTTAGACGTTAAAATTTCAATGTTTTTAAATGGCATCACTATCAAATGTTATAGCCATCGGCTGTAGAATTAAATTTGCTTTCATCTGATGTAACATATCCCTATATCTATGCTTCGTATTTTTCGTTTTATTAGAGGTTTTATACACTAACACGTAATTTTCAATAATATCTTCGTGATGTTTTAGAATTTCCGTAGACCTAATATTTTGAGGCTATTTTCTTTAATTGTCCCTGATTCGAATCTTGTTCACTCTTTGTCTTTGGGCTACAAACATAGGATTAATGAATTTGCCAGTGGGATTATCACTTATCTCAACAACTAATTAACAGTATTGCTTTTTTAAATAAAATGCATCGGAATTTGAAATTTAGAAAAAAGTGCGATTATTATTACAAGGTCTCAAAATGCTTGCATAAGTTTTACAAATGATTCGATTTTCAGCGGATCTCCTTTTTTTGGGTAGGTATGGGTCATAGAGGTGGTATGATAATGGTACATTTTTATGACATTCCACCAAAACGAAAACCATGTTATCATTCTAGTGTTATTTCTGCAGGGACAATGGTCATATTACTAGAAGACAGGGTAGTAATTGAAAATACTTTTGCTCAGATTAAGGGAAGGTGGCGTATAACCAAAAACATAAATGTTTACGGTATAAAAAGAGTCACTTTAATTATTAACTGTTGCTGCTTTTTGCACAATTTGCGCAATTGATTTTGGAGAAAATGATGCAGAATTTGACGACGTTGAAGCAGATAACAATGTAATTGGATTACGAAAAAGGGAAAATATTTGTAATTGTAATAAATGATGAATTATAACTAACAGCTTGTTTTATTTCAGTTCAGGTAACATACAAAATTCGGTAATAACAAAATACGCACACTAGCCGCAACAATTTCCAACAACGCAATATCGTCCGCAATAAAAATTAAACGTGTTTTGACGAGTTAGGTATCGACGATCATTATTTTCCACCAAAATTTTCAAGTTCTGTACCCCTTACATGGGAAACAATGGTCGATTCGTCACACTACTTAACCCAATAATCTACCCCATCAAGAGTTTAAACAAATAAATAAAATAAAATAAATTGAAAAACATTACAATTTTTCATAACAATTTGGATTCGTGTATCTATTGGCCTGAACCTGAATGCACTATGCACTATCAACTGCAATAATAATTTGATGTTAAAATCGGCGGTATCACGAGATTCCAGAAATAGATAAATTGTTACTGATAGTTACACCCTCGCACCCAAATGTCCTAGGTGGAAATAAAACTTTCAAATTATAGTTTCACAAACAATCTTTAATAAAAATAATCCTAGTAAACCGCCAACTAGGTAACAAAACAATTCAAAACATTTCATTGATACGTTCATGAAGTTGCTCATTTTCCAAGATTGTAGAATTACAGAGAACCACACGAAAATAAGCCAATTTATGCAGGCTTTTGGGAGTTGAAATCTTGCGAAAAATGTTAAAATTTATTCAGTTTATCTTTGGGAAGCCTTTATGTGTAAATGATGAGTAGTTATAGGAAAAAAATAAAATTTGGCGAATCTTGTTACATGGCGCCCAGTGGGTTGAAAAATTGCGAAGGGGGGCGTAAAATCAATAGGGGTAAACATTAGGTAACACTTAGGGGTTGAAAAACCGTAAAGAGGGATGAAAAATCAGAGGGGATGAGTAATCGTAGTTAAGTAGAATTACAGAGAATCACACGAAAATAAGCCAATTTATGCAGGCTTTTGGGAGTTGAAATTTTGCGAAAAATGTTAAAATTTATTCAGTTTATCTTTGGGAAGCCTTTATGTGTAAATGATGAATAGTTATAGGAAAAAAATAAAATTTGGCGAATCTTGTTACATGGCGCCCAGTGGGTTGAAAAATTGCGAAGGGTGGCGCAAAATCAAGAGGGGTGAACATTAGGTAACACTTAGGGGTTGAAAAATCGTAAAAAGGGATGAAAAATCAGAGGGGATGAGTAATCGTAGTTAAGTAGAATTACAGAGAATCACACGAAAATAAGCCAATTTATGCAGGCTTTTGGGAGTTGAAATCTTGCGAAAAATGTTAAAATTTATAATCAGTTTATCTTTGGGAAGCCTTTATGTGTAATAATAATGATGTTATAATCTTCGGTATCACGAGATTCCAGAAATAGGTAAATTGTTACTGATAGTTACACCTTCGCACCCAAATGGGCTTGCGCCATTATGGTCACCCCCAAATGTCCTAGGTGGAAATAAAACTTTCAAATTATACTTTCATAAACAATCTTTAATAAAAATAACTCTAGTAAACCGCCAACTAGGTAACAAAACAATTCAAAACATTTCATTGATACGTTCATGAAGTTGCTCGTTTTCCAAGATTGTAGCATGATTTCCTTCCATCGTTTCGACTTCGAGCTTCGTGCAGATTTTCGAATATCCATAGTCACCCTCAATGTCCAAGGTTACCGGTTGTGAACACTTGCACAGTCGCCAAAAAGAAGCGATTTTGCCCTCTTGCCATTTATAACTGACCGCTGCCCAAAGACGCTTATACATAGCTTCAAGTGCATCTTTTTCTATCTGTTCTGCGTCATGTGCTACGAGGGTGCTAGCAAAATCCAGACGATCTTTAATATTAGTGAAACTCATTAGTTGCTCCTGCGAAAATTACATTATAAAAAAAATTATTAACTAAGGAAGTTTACTCTTTTAGAAACGATGACTTCAAGTGAGACGAGCTGACTTAAAATGATGCAAATAAAAGACGTCTCCATTGTGATTTGGTCTGCTAGTGGTACGTGTTGCAAGAATATTTTCGCAATGTATTTAGGGGATCCATCGATTGCCAAAACGTTGCCTTTAAAACCCTCTTTTTCCAATAAACGAACAAGTGCAACAGTAACAACTGTACCGAACGAATAGCTGACGATATTAAAACGTTTATCTGTTAGGCGATCTTTTATGCTCTGAAATTCCAAATTATAAACAGGAGGATACTCTCTGAGGGGTGATATACCGGTATTAACGATTTCGCAATTTCTTCGATCGTCTTAGGACACTCCTTAATCTTGTACTGCAGTGCATACGCATGAGCTTTAAGACGCTTTGCCACTGATTCGAAAACAAAGACTGCCCCTTCAGCTCCAGGCAAAAAAAATACCGAAGGACCATCGGCGCCTTCGTCTAACGCTGATGGCAAGCGAACTATTGGTTTTTCCTCAGAGTTTGGTTTAAACTTGAGGAAAAAGTTGATCGATTCTTCCGTCTTCACTTTGCTTATCTCGTTCACGTTTGATTTTTTCTCTAATTCGAGCTCAAACAATCTACGAAATTCAAGATTTTTCGAAAGAAACTATGTTGTGAACTTACCGTCCGAAATTAAGTTCTCTCATATCTTTGGTTGCCAAAATTATTCCATAGTCTCTTTCCAACATTTGAGCTATCTCAGTTCCCGTCATGGAATCCATGCCAAGTTCTGGAAGGGTGGTTGTTGGATTGACGCTTTGAACGTCTTTTATGCCCAAAATTGCGGCAACTGCTTCGACTGCGCTACCGTATGCTGCGACTCTTTTTTCTGCCACTACCATACTAGAAACGATGGTTTCGCTTGTGCGTCTTAGTGCATCGTCTAAGGTGTCCAAACAGCTTGAAATTTTTTGTTGTAAAGTTCCACTTATTTCCAGTTGTTTGCCGTCTTTTTGCAATTGTGCGACTAGACCAACCTGCCGAAGATGATTTATTATTGGAATGGTTGGAAAGTTTTAAGATATTCCATGTTGAAATTATTTATAATGCGATTGTGAGGGGTGGATTTTCGGGGGAAAAGGGCGAAAGATGCGAACGATAAAAAAATAAAATTCGGCTTATTTTGTTAAAAGGTGATCAGTGAGTTGAAAAATTGCGAAGGGGGACGTAAAATCAAGAGGGGTGAACATTAGGGGTTGAAAAACCGTAAAAAGGGATGAAAATGAAAGGGGATGAGAATTAATCGTGTTAAGTAGAATTACAGAGAACGACACGAAAATAAGCCAATTTATGCAGGCTTTTGGGAGTTGAAATCTTGCGAAAAATGTTAAAATTTATTCAGTTTATCTTTGGGAAGCCTTTATGTGTAAATGATGAGTAGTTATCGGAAAAAAATAAAATTCGGCGTATTTTGTTAAAAGGTGATCAGTGGGTTGGAAAATTGCGAAGGGGGACGTAAAATCAAGAGGGGTGAACATTAGGTAACACTTAGGGGTTGAAAAACCGTAAAGAGGGATGAAAATCAGAGGGGATGAGTAATCGTAGTTAAGTAGAATTACAGAGAATCACACGAAAATAAGCCAATTTATGCAGGCTTTTGGGAGTTGGATTTATTATTAATGGTTGGAACGTTTTCATTAAAACGAATAAGATATTCCATGTTGAAGTGATTTGTAATGCGATTGTGAGGGGCGGAGTTTCAGTGTAAAAGGGCGAAAGATGCGAACAATAGCAATGGGGGGATATGTTGAGGAGTCTATTGCGAAAAATGTTAAAATTTCTGATCAGTTTATCTTTGGGAAGCCTTTATGTGTAAATGATGAGTGGTTATCGGAAAAAAATAAAATTCGGCGTATTTTGTTAAAATGTGATCAGTGGGTTGAAAAATTGCGAAGGGGGGCGTAAAATCAAGAGGGGTGAACATTAGGTAACACTTAGGGGGTTGAAAAATCGTAAAGAGGTATGAAAAATCAGAGGGGATGAGAAATCGTAGTTGAGTAGAATTACAGAGAATCACACGAAAATAAGCCAATTTATGCAGGCTTTTGGGAGTTGAAATCTTGCGAAAAATGTTAAAATTTATAATCAGTTTATCTTTGGGAAGCCTTTATGTGTAAATGATGAGTAGTTATAGGAAAAAAATAAAATTTGGCGAATCTTGTTACATGGCGCCCAGTGGGTTGAAAAATTGCGAAGGGGGGCGTAAAATCAATAGGGGTAAACATTAGGTAACACTTAGGGGTTGAAAAACCGTAAAGAGGGATGAAAAATCAGGGGGGATGAGTAATCGTAGTTAAGTAGAATTACAGAGAATCACACGAAAATAAGCCAATTTATGCAGGCTTTTGGGAGTTGAAATCTTGCGAAAAATGTTAAAATTTATTCAGTTTATCTTTGGGAAGCCTTTATGTGTAAATGATGAATAGTTATAGGAAAAAAATAAAATTTGGCGAATCTTGTTACATGGCGCCCAGTGGGTTGAAAAATTGCGAAGGGTGGCGTAAAATCAAGAGGGGTGAACATTAGGTAACACTTAGGGGTTGAAAAATCGTAAAAAGGGATGAAAAATCAGAGGGGATGAGTAATCGTAGTTAAGTAGAATTACAGAGAATCACACGAAAATAAGCCAATTTATGCAGGCTTTTGGGAGTTGAAATCTTGCGAAAAATGTTAAAATTTATAATCAGTTTATCTTTGGGAAGCCTTTATGTGTAAATGATGAGTGGTTATCGGAAAAAAATAAAATTCGGCGTATTTTGGTAAAAGGTGCCCAGTGGGTTGAAAAATTGCGAAGATGGACGTAAAATCAAGAGGGGCGAACATTAGGTAACACTTAGGGGGTTGAAAAATCGTAAAGAGGGATAAAAATGAAAGGGGATGAGAATTAATCGTGTTAAGTAGAATTACAGAGAATCACACGAAAGTAAGCCAATGTATGCAGGCTTTTGGGAGTTGAAATATTGCGAAGGGGGTCGAAAAAGTGAAAAACGCAAACAATCCGTATGAGTAATATTTATTACCGAAAAAAGGCAAAATTGCGCCAATTTTACAAAATTAACGCGCGGGGGGTTGAAAAAAAAAGTCAAATTTTGCGTGTGGAAAGTGCAATGCAGCCGAAAGCGAGAACTCGTCAAAATATCGGTTTTGCAGTGTGAGAAGCTTGGGCAGTTCAAGGTCTATGTCAGGTCAGGTTTTCGGACAATTTACCTTTCGAACAATTGTCTTTCGAACTATTTACCTTCCGAACAATTTACCTTTCGAACAATTTACCTTCCGAACAATTTAATTACCTTTCGAACAATTGTCTTTCGAACAATTTACCCACCGAACAATTGTCTTTCCAACTATTTGTCTTTCAAACAATTTATTTTTCGAACAATTTACCTTTCGAACTATTGTTTTTCGAAAAATATACCATTCGAACAATTTTCCATCACCCGTTGATGATAGCTCTTGTAAGAAAAAAAACGCTGGTCAGAAAAATTTTTGATAAATAATGAGCTAAGTATCGATTTCATTAGTGGTGTCAAAAAAGTGAAATGTTCTAAATTGGCCGTACAGATTAAAACAGTAGAGAATGAACTCCGTAAAATTCGCACTCAAGGGGTTGAAAAATTATAGGATGGATAAGAAGTCCAAGCCTATGAAAATTTACTGCAGTTAAATAGAAATACCAAAATTAACGTGAAACATAAGGCAATTTTGACGCTCAAAGCAAAATTGTAAAGGGGGATGAAAAGTCAAGATGGGTGAAAATCGAGGGGCAAATCTATCAGCAAAATTTTGCACACTGATTTCACCATGATTACACCTGGTGATTTCACCCCTCGGTGAAAATTAACCTTGGTTAAGTAGAATTACAGAAAATAAGTCGAAAATAAGCCAATTACGCAAATTTCGCTTTTGGAGGCTTGAAAAAGTGAAAAGAGTAAACATAATCCAAATGATTTATTACGGAAGAAAAACGAAATTAAGCGGATTTGGCACCATTTAAGCGCCTTAGGGGGTTGAACAATTATTGTAAAGGGGGATGAAAAGTCAAAGGGGGTGAAAATTAACCGAAGTTAAGAGAAATTACACAAAATAACACAAAAACAAGCCAATTATGCAATTTTAGCTTTTGAAGGGTTGAAATATTGCGAGGGGGGTTGAAAAAGTGAAAAAGGTAAACACTAAATTGCGCGAATTTTGCCAAATTAACGCTCGAGGGTTGTAAAATTGTTAAGGGGGAAGAAAAGTGAGGGTTGCAAATTAGAGCTATCGAAAATTCCCTGAAAAAGAAGCCGTCTGCGTAGATTTAGCTTTTTGAGGGTTCACATTATCGTGAAAGGGGTTAAAAGATTGTGGATGAGTTAAAAAATTACTGAAAATGATTTTGAATTACCGAAGAATCACAAAAAAGCCCGAAAAAATAAATAAAATGTATTTACTACGCTTGTTCGGGGTTAGGGGTTGTTAGTAGCCTAGGGGTTGGTTTTAGGTTGAAAACTCATGAGCCCTTTCTTCAATGGTTAACGAAATCTATCGACCCCTGTAATTATACCAACATTTTCATCCCTTTTGTTAGCCCATCCGCCTACAGTGTCACTATTGATACTTTGCGCAGTTTTTAAGTTATCGTATATTTTCCTATTTCTGCATGTTAAGGGCTGTAGCGCTTTTAAGGGTGGTTTTTCGTCAATGATGATAATGACCTTTTTGTACCGTTAATAGAAAGTTATCGAATGGTGTAAATTCTAACCCTACAGTATTCAGTAGAAATTCGAGTTTCTACTTCTAAATTTCATCCCCTTCGTCAAAGTCCTCCTGAATTGCACCCCTCCTTTCTCTCTAGGTCTATCCGCAGAATGTTTCACTACTTCTAACTACTTGCAGTTGATAATGTGTGCAAAATTCTGCAAAATTCGAAGTGTCTGGGGGTAGTTTTCGGGGGTTGAAAGGTGGTGGAAATAGAATTTGCCCTTTCTAAGTCTGTGGTCGTGATATTTTAAAAGTTAAGTCGACAAAAAATTAAGTGGACATAATATTAAGTCGAAGGAATCTACCCATCTGCCCATTTTGCAATTGGTACCAATCGTATCGGAAATTAGACACAGAAAAGAATAAAAAAAATAATAAATGTTTATTGTGGTTTGCTTCGAAGATCGTGGGAACCGTTGAGAATTTCTTTTTTTTTTTTTTTTATAAAAATTTATAGATGAATTTATAAAAATTTTAGTCGAAATATATATATATAGCAGGAAATTAGCTCCTTATTAATTTGGGATACCCCTCATTAGTAAAAAATTTAGATGTTTTTCATATCACTTCAACCTTTCCCGCGTTACTATGATCACAACCTTCTAGATTAAAAGATAAAAACGGCCTCAAAAATTATTTTGACACTTGAAATGTCACTTATGTGATATCATTAGATGCAGAGAACTATGAAGATTCCAAAAATGTTGTGATCTACAGAGCGTTCCATTCGAAAATAAAAAGTTAATGCCACTTTTGGTAAAACTGGAAATGAAAAAAAAATGTAATGAGGCTAGAAAGTGGCTTTTGATTAATACATTTGAAGCTCTAATTTCAAAGTTTTACTCCAAAAAATAAGGAAAAAAAGGGGGTGTATCCTGTATACAACTCGAATATTATGAATGTATTAAACTCACCTCTCCTACAGCACCCCATTGAATCGCCAAAGCTGGCAAACCATCATCCCTGCGATTTTCGCAAACTCTTTCCATTACCGAATTTGCCATTCCATAATTGGACTGACCAGCATTTCCTCGACCGCAAGAAACTGAAGAAAAAACGACAAAACTCCTGAAAAATTTATTTTGAACTAATTCAGGAATCTAAATGTACGCACCTTAACGTAGGGCACAACCCCCTTGAAACTTCATCAAGTAATTCCGTAGCAATTGCCTTGGGGTGCAAAGATAGATCAAAATTTTCTTCAGTCTGGTTTTCAAATAACGCATCTTTGATCACTACAGCCAGGTTGAAAATCGCATCAACCGATCCTTCATTATTAGCATCCCTTAGAAGCTCAAGACAACCTTTTTTCTTCGTCACATCAGCTGTGGAAATTTTAACGATCACACCATAGGATTTCCACATTCTACAATTACATCAATCAGTTTTATCGAAGAACGCATTTTCGTCACCTGATTCTATAAGACTGATATCCATTTTTAACCCCGTTTCTAGATACTAGAACCAATTTTTTCGCACCCCTTAGCACCAACCAATCCGCTAATTCCAAACCAAACCCTCCGAGACCTCCGACGATGATGTACGATTTCTCATTGTCACAGTAAAAACTGAAGATAACTTAGAATCATTACTACAATGTTAACTTACCTGGGAATTGCTTTGAAGAAAGTTTGTTTGGAGAGAAAACTACCCTCAGTTTCTTCATCCCTCACACGAATCAGCACTTTTCCTATGTGCTTGCCAGCAGCCATGAACCTTATCGCATCGACGATTTCATTTTTCTCGAAAATTGTAATGGGAAGAGGCTTGACATAGCCTATAGCGATGCCTTTTTCTATCGCTTGACTCATACCAAACCTGTCTTTTTCATCGTTGAAAAGCTCATCCAACATAATTCCGTGAAAACTTCCACCCTTTTGCAGCAACATCATTTCGAGTGACGTGTTTTTCGACAAATCGAACTTTCCGATTTCGAAAAATTGTCCACCCTTAGCCAAGCAACGTAAAGATGCTTGCATCTTTTCCTCGCTTAAAGAGTTTAAAACGATGTCTACTCCTCGTCCTTGCGTGTTTTTTTTGATCATTTCTTCGAAGGAACAATCACGGGAGTTGCCGATGTGAGTTTCTGTAAGTTTACCAAAATTGAGGAAAAGTAATGGCAGGAAATTCAACCTTTTATTTGAGGGTAGTTTTTCCTGAGAAATTCCTTTTTCTCAGGTGTACCCACTGTGACAAATATTTCACATTTGTGGTAAATTGCAACGTTCAAAGCGGCAATTCCGATTCCACCCAATGCTGCGTGGATTAGGATAGATTTTCCAGGATGTAATGAAGTTCTCTGCAAGATTTTATCAAATAGTAGTAGTAAGAGACTACGAATCGTATTTTGCAGATTATTCTATAAATTAAAGTATTGACGTTGTAGTATTATCACCGTAATCAGGATTTGATTGGCTACTGGTATACTAAATGCTGCTTTGGATTGGTTCAATACTTAATGTATAAAATAATCACTGTTAGAACATAGTAATAATTACCATAAGAAGAGCATAAATTACGGTACCGTATACAACAGGTACAGACGCGGCTTCTTCTAAAGTCCAGTTATCTGGGACTGGCCAAATATAGGTTTTTGAGGCATCGATAAGACTTGCAGTTGCTTTAGCTGGAACCATCCCCAAAATGCGTCTGCCACTAAAAAGAAAAAAATTTTTGGTAAAAGTGCAAAATAATGAAAACGTACGTCAAGTCACGGCCGGAAAATTCCAACCCTTGGACGCATTGCTGTTTTATTCGATGTCGGGTGGCAACGTCTGGGCCTATTCTACCGGAAGCCGTCATGACGTCACGGAAGTTCAAGGCCACGTAAGAATTCTGCAAGATGAGTTTTTTTTAACCACCCCATAACCACATTTAAAATAAAAAAGGGAGGTTACTGTAATCACCAAAATGTTCGGATTGGAGATAGGTTTCATCCCCAATCAGTGCGATGTTCATCTCCGTTGAAAAACAACATAAACCTCGGCGTTTCAAGATTAAGGGATGTAACGCTGCCGTTATTGTCCGAAAGTTTTAGACGCGACGTACCTATTATTATTATTTCTCGTTTTTTTCATGTCTATTAACACTTTTCTTTCCATTATTCCTACCTCCTCCCTCGTTTCCTCGTTTTTTATTTCTTATCCCTGCTGTGTTGCAGAATAGGAATGTACATTCTTTTTTCTTCATCTCTCCTCCCGAGTCCTTTTCTTTTCCTGTTTCTGCTATATTATTCGCTTTTTCATTGTCTATTTCTTCGCTATCTTTTTCACAGTTTTTGTTTTCCTTTACATCCCACTTCTTTATCCTAGTCCTTTCTTTGTCGTCATTTTCATTAACCTTGCTTATCGCTGTCCATGGATCCATAACCATTTCCTCGCCATTTTGTTCTTGTTTTTTCCTTTTCATTCCTTTTTTGTTTTCCTCTATCTGCCTGTAATTCATTGCCCTTAAACGTTACGTGGTCTCTTTATTCGTTTTGAAGTCTTTCGCATTTGACCAGCTTTTGCTCTTCTTGGCACCATTTCATCATCTTACCATCTATTTCGACTTTCTGGAACCTTATTTTTTTATTTCTTTGCCTTTTTGCTTTTCCTCCTTTGCTTTTTGAATTTCGCGCTCACTCCATGAAAGAGGAACAGAGAAAATGCAGAGTATGTGGAGAGGAAAGAGAGACAGTAGAACACCTGTTGAAAGAATGTGAGGGAATGGCAGAGGAAGAAAGGGAGAACGAATGGGGAGAGGGAATAGAATGGATGAAGGAAGTCGAGAGAGTGAGAGAAAGAAGGGGGAGAGAATAGAAAACAGAGAGGAAAAGAAGTAGCCGAAGAAGAAAAACTAGACCAAAATATGCAAATATTAAATTGTTATTACCTGTAAAATTTCACTATAATTGATGATTTTAATAATTCCAGTGCATGAAGGATGTCAGTCTACGCAGTAGATAAAACAGTCCGGCTGTATTATCGGCCCTGCCAGTTTTAAGATTGTTGTGACACAAGACTGACAATAATAACTAACAAATAATTTGTCACAAATTGTCGTGAAAAAGCACCAGATGTAGTGCATTAATCAGCAAAATTGGCAACCCTTAGACTGGACGACCGTTATTTTCGTTTAAACACGTTGATTCGAGTAAGTATTCATAGATGTCCTTCTTTTATGAAAATCATCAATAGATGTCCTTCTTCTATTAAAATCATCAATAGATGTCCTTCTTCTATTAAAATCATCAATAGATGTCCTTCTTTTATTAAAATCATCAATAGATGTCCTTCTTTTATTAAAATCATCAATAGATGTCCTTCTGTTATTAAAATCATTAATAGATATCCTCCTTTTATTAAAATCATCAATAGATGTCCTTATTTTATTAAAATCATCAATAGATGTTAGGTCTTCGAAAATAAATGGCAATCACGTTTTACTAAAACTAGTGCATTAATCAGCAAAATTGGCAACCCTTAGACTGGACGATCGTTATTTTCGTTTAAACACGTTGGTTCGAGTAAGTATTCATAGATGTCCTTCTTTTATTAAAATCATCAACAGATGTTCTTCTTTTATTAAAATCATCAATAGATGTCCTTCTTTTATTAAAATCATCAATAGATGTCCTTTTATTAAAATCATCAATAGATGTCCTTCTGTTATTAAAATCATTAATAGATATCCTCCTTTTATTAAAATCATCAATAGATGTCCTTATTTTATTAAAATCATCAATAGATGTTAGGTCTTCGAAAATAAATGGCAATCACGTTTTACTAAAACTAGTGCATTAATCAGCAAAATTGGCAACCCTTAGACTGGACGATCGTTATTTTCGTTTAAACACGTTGATTCGAGTAAGTATTCATAGATGTCCTTCTTTTATTAAAATCATCAACAGATGTCCTTCTTTTATTAAAATCATCAATAGATGTCCTTCTTTTATTAAAATCATCAATAGATGTCCTTTTATTAAAATCATCAATAGATGTCCTTCTGTTATTAAAATCATCAATAGATATCCTCCTTTTATTAAAATCATCAATAGATGTCCTTATTTTATTAAAATCATCAATAGATGTTAGGTCTTCGAAAATAAATGGCAATCACGTTTTACTAAAACTAGTGCATTAATCAGCAAAATTGGCAACCCTTAGACTGGACGATCGTTATTTTCGTTTAAACACGTTGATTCGAGTAAGTATTCATAGATGTCCTTCTTTTATTAAAATCATCAACAGATGTCCTTCTTTTATTAAAACCATCAATAGATGTCCTTCTTTTATTAAAATCATCAGTAGATGTCCTTCTTTTATTAAAATCATCAATAGATGTCCTTCTTTTATTAAAATCATCAATAGATGTCCTTATTTTATTAAAATCATCAATAGATGTTAGGTCTTCGAAAATAAATGGCAATCACGTTTTACTAAAACTAGTGCATTAATCAGCAAAATTGGCAACCCTTAGACTGGACGATCATTATTTTCGTTTAAACACGTTGATTCGAGTAAGTATTCATAGATGTCCTTATTTTATTAAAATCATCAACAGATGTCCTTCTTTTATTAAAATCATCAATAGATGTCCTTCTTTTATTAAAATCATCAATAGATGTCCTTCTTTAATTAAAATCATCAATAGATGTCCTTCTTTTATTAAAATCATCAATAGATGTCCTTCTTTTATTAAAATCATCAATAGGTGTCCTTCTTTAATTTAAATCATCAATATATGTCCTTCTTTTATTAAAATCATCAATAGATGTCCTTCTTTTATTAAAACCATCAATAGATGTTACGTCTTCGAAAACAAATGGCAATCACGTTTTACTAAAGCTCGACAATAATTGTCAATCTGCCTCTGGAATCTTGTGATTTTCGAAACAAAGTCAAAACACTGCACAACACCCAGCTGACAGCTAACAAGACTGACAGACGCATCGATGTTACTCTATCTTCATCCCTCTCCGTGTATTAGTAAGAGATAAAAGGTGAAACATTTGGCGTCTCTTGCTCAGAAAACGGATTCTGCGCGCATTAAAGCTTCCAACCAATTATTACATACTCTGTTTGACAATCGATGGCCATGTCCTAACCATTTGGCAACGTGGCGAGTGGAGATTTACCGTCACTTTGACAAATTGTCACTGATTGTCATTAAAGTGAAACTTTTACACAAAAAATACCAAAAATATTGGAGTCTTTGCCAATTTCAAACGACTGTTTTGAAGAAAGTATGTAAGATAATGTAGTATTTAGACAACTACCAATTATAATAATTTATTTAGGGGAAATTACTCATCAGAATTGCAGAATGTATGGTCGTGCGAGGTCACAAAGAAACATCCAGCACATTTCTTAGTTACATCTATGCAATGTAACTAGGGGATGTTTATGCGATGTTATATAAATGTGGAAGCGCTAGTAACGCACATGTGCATAATACATCGCTGTGACACATTATGTTAGCAGTGTTATTGTTGCTCAAAACGTAAAAATGTTGAATTTATGTTGTAACTTTTAGCTAGTTCTAAAATAAAAATTTTTGCTCAATACTCACCGATATCAAAATGCGATTCTCTGGTAGATTTGACGACAGCTTTAAGGGTCCTTCAATCCAGCGCAGACTCGAAAGATCACCTCGATTAACCACATTCACATAACAATGTTCACTTGATACTTCCTCCAAAGGTTTTAATAAAAGATGTCTGTAAGTACCCCAAGAACCTGTTTTGTATACATTGATCGCAAGATCTTTTTCAATCTGAGGTTTGTAGAATTCATTTTGTGGATCGAAATTTGGAGCTTCGTCCATCATGAAAAAGCAACGAAGCTTATCCCCTCCTGGTTCTCGCCTTATACAATTAACCAACCCCAAAATACCACTCAGAGGTTCACCCTGAGCGTACGCTATAACTTCGTCTTCCTCCCTTAAAAGGGCTTTCAATTGTGGCAGCCAAGAAAAACTGGGGGTGATTTTTACGCAAGTCGTGTTTGTTTTGCACTTGGGGTGAGATATCAACACTAGTTTTTCGTTTCCTACGATGTGAATTGTAACAGTGCTTTGGGGTGGAACGAAACTAATTTCTTCCCTACTCAAAATAAACCCTTTCTCGTTTAATCCGCTAAAAGCTTTGGTTAAAATCGATGGTTTTTGCAAAAGTTTGCAACCGATAATCAGTTGGAAATTGGAAGTCGATGTTATCAAAACATTGTCCACTCTAATATCATCGACTTCAACGTGATTTTTGGAAGAAATGACGAAATCATGACTGACTAGGGGTATGTCGCCCAGAGCTTTCTTCACTTCTGGTAGAATAAATCTCGTGTCGTTGTAATCGTCGATAAATTCGATTGCCTTAATCTGATGTTCCAAACAGTTTTCCAATATAATCTGCGTGTTAACCCTTACAGAATCTTCGAGGGTTAGGGTAGTTTCGTTTGGTACGAATACGTTTTTTTCCAAAACCGGTTCAAATTTATCTCGTTTTCTCAAAATCGAGCGAGCTTGAATACCTTTTACTTCGATGCCACCAGCTCTAAAACAGGGTTAATTATGAACAAACGTAAATTGTATTACTTTACGACGTTGTATTGTTGCAGGGAAATCACTGGAACCAAGGATTCGCTGCCAAGATTTTGCACGACTTTGGTATGTTGCGAAAAATCAATCGATAATTTCGCTATTTCTACAGGAACGTATAAAAGTCGAGTGTCAAGTTCCAGGATTTTGACTTGCAACATTGCGTCTAAAAAGCTAATCCAGTTGTCCTCCCATTTTATCAACCCCGTCGAGGATTCGATGTTGTATTTTTTCAACCCTTTGAAAGCTCCCCTGCAAAGAATTGTAGCGATTTATTTATTATTTTGTCTTACTTGTAATCGTATCCTCTGAGGGAGAGTTCTCTGTAGACTTCGCTTTCGTCCAAAGTCTTTTCGGGGGTGTTTTCCTCGAAGGGTTGGGGGATGTTCAATTGATGTTGCTTTATATCGTTGGTTAGGAAAACTCGTCCAGTGACGATCACATCGTTTTTTTCCGATACCTTAAATTCAACAAAGAGTAAGAAAGGGTAGTTTTATAGTGAGAAATTTCACTTACCTGAAATCTTCCATCCCCTTTGCCGATGTTCACTAACAATCGCACGTAACTCTTGGGCGGTAAAGTAACCGCTTTCCAGAATTTACAGTTTTCGAACACTATCCCCTTCTCTGAACTACCCTTCCTCAAAATATCCCAAAGCAGATAAAGATAGCAAGTGGCGGGAATCAGGTTTCGCCCTAGAAGAAATTCAGGGGTGGTCGAAAAGTTATTAACTTACCGTCAATCACATGTCCTTCTAGATACTGAAAATTTTCCTTCAGCAAAATGTAGAATTCCTTTTGAAGATATTTGAGAGTCTTCTGACCGTAGACGTAGGTCTTTCGGTCTTCTTTGTGGTTCCATTTGATTAAGGGTGAGATCATGGGGGTGCCTCGGCTGACGGGAAATTTAACTTGAGGGTATAAGTTGTGGATCTGAATGTCGTGTCCGTGTTTGTATAAACTAAAAACATGGTTTAGAGCATTTTGAAATCTAAAAAGTATTTACCTGCCGAGAATCTCCAAAAATTTGAACTCGTTTGTTTTGGGGCAGTATATGTTCATCCCCCCATTTTGAACGTCGGAAATATCGATGAGAATCGAATTTTCATTCCAGTCATTAAGGGGGTAGATGTATTTTTTGTGGTTTGGTTCACTTGTCGCTGAAAGGGGCAAAAAACGAGTTATTGTAGCTTTTATGTAAGAATTTAAAACAATTTTCTTCTTAATTGACTTAATATAATCAATTCGGTGACCACATCCAAAATAAGTTGGCTTTCACGAAAACATTTTGAACTTCTTCAAAACAATTACGTAAACGATGGCTACATTTTCCAATCAATTCTCTCAATTCATTTCATGTTGGCCAAAATCAATGAAGTAACAAATTTCACCCCCCGAAACTCACCCCTGTTCAACCCCCAATATATGTACAATAAATTTAGACGGCGGAAATTTAACCTTTGGATCGCCTACAACTTGAAGAGAATAAGTTACCTTAAAAAGCCAACGGAAGATGTATATCAATGCGATGTGTGTCCCTGTACCGTGAATGATTCATATATCGAGCTTAACATCGATGCAAATAAAGTTGCAGAATCGAGGGGTAATGATTAAAAAGGTGTTATTCATCTTTTGCAAAAACACCCTTAAAGGCACTACAACCCCTAACATCCAAAATACGAAAATACGAGAACTCAGACATTACTCATTCATCCTCCTTTGTTATTTTATTCAACCCCCTTCGCAATATTTAAGCTTAATTACCGAAATTGGCTCATTCTAGTGTTACATTTTGTAATTCTACTTAACCACAGTTAATTTTCACACTTCTTGACTTTTCATCCACCTTTACGATTTTTCAACCCCCTGAGCGTTAATTCTTCGGTAATAATGTTTATTATTATGGATTATGTTCGCCTTTTTCACTTTTTCAACACGTTTCGTAATATTTCAACCCCCCAAAAGCAAAATTTGCATAATTATAGCTTATTTTTATGTCATTTTCTGTAGGTAATTCAACATAACTACAGGTACGGTTTATTTTCACCCCTTTGACTTTTCATCCTCCTTTGTTATTTTATTCAACCCCCTTCGCAATATTTCAACCCCCCAAAAGCTTAATTAGCGAAATTGGCTTATTCAGTAATTTTCTATTTAACCACAGTTAATTTTCACACCTCTTGACTTTTCATCCCCTTTCGCAATAACTGACAATTCAACTGACCTTTGGAACAATTGTCTCGCGAAAAATTGAACCGGCAAGAGTCCAGAGATAAAGCTCGGGCTTAAAATAACTTCTTAATCCATTGCCACAATCGCCCAAGGGATTAAATAGGAAACAACAGTCACTTACCTGCTTTAAATATTTTCTTGGTGTTGTTAAGCACTGTTTGAACTGCTTCCTCTAGATCCAAAACCTCGTCCATGTATTGGCAAATAATTGTGCTCCACCCCCTGCCATAAATTGCCTTTGAAACCAGTGTTATACTTTTAAAGAGATCCACTATTCCTATTTGAACTAAAAACCCAATCAATCCATTGAAAGCAGTGTTAGATCTATCTGCCATAATTTCCGCAATTACGTTAAACCCTTTGGGGAGAAGAATAGAGTTCACCCTTAAAATACCTCGGTTCAAAATAAAAAAAAACTATTTATTGGTATACCTCAACATGGAGGATTTGAACGGTTCAAATCTGAGGAGATATTTCCCAATTATCTTCCCGAAAGAGCTTAGATTTCCAAATGAAATGTACACGTCTTTAGGGGTGCCTGAATAGGGCGCAACCTCTTTTTTAATTAGTTTTTTTTTATAAACCACGCAATATCCTCTGTAAATGTGGTTTAGAAAAGTTTTGCTAAATAATCGATGAATCAGGGCTGTAAACTCCACGTCGTTTTTTTTGTAAACGTCGTTTAAAATTTCATTAACAGCTTCAGGGGTGCGTCCACTTGCGCAAATTATTCGTGGGAAATCGTCATCGATTTCCATTTTTTTCACCCTCCAGCGACGCAATAATAACTGGCAGTTGTTACCCCCAAAGCCGAAATTATTTACAGCAACTAGAGCTTGCTCGTCTTGCAGTGGAACCTTCTCTAAAACTAATTTTAATCGTCCTTCCCCAAAACCCTTCAACCCCTCTTTGATTTTCTTCAGATTAATGTTTGGAGGGATGAAACCGTTTTCCATAGCTAGTAACACTTTTATAACTGCGGTGGTACCAGATGATGGTTCGCTATGCCCAACGTTGCATTTTATAGAACCGATCCATAGAGGTTTGTGACGTTTTTGCGCAATTGTAGCATCAATTGCTTCTACTTCTTGCGGATCTCCAACTTTGGTACCAGTACCATGAGCTTCCATATAACTAAGCTCATCAGGGTTGGTACCACTTTCATCAAGAACATCAGCCATTAATTTGCTTTGACTCTCAGTTGAAGGAAACGTAATTCCTTCGATTTTAAATCCATCGCAGTTGATTTTCGTGTGAACCACCTACAATTTTCGTTAAGGGATGATTTAACTCAGGAAATCGATGTTGAGGTTATGGCTGATTCTCGAGTTCAATAGCGTTATCAGAATTTGAAAATTCTTTCCGGCTGAGAAAATTGACGAAAATCTTGCTTAAAAGCTAAATTTACATAAAATTCTTAAAAACATGCAATTTAGAGGGTTCAGAATGAGAAAAGACCGATTCGGTTGCAAAAGTATGTAAAAATCAATAAATCAAGCTGGCCATGCACTCAGTAAAAATTATCGTAAACCCCACTTGTGACCCCTCTTTCCTCAATAAATCGCGCCCAACTAAATGATTGGTGAAGTTTTTGTCAAGATCCATCTATTACCGGCTGAGAAAATTGACTTTTTTTGTAAAAATTGACGAAAATCTTGCTTAAAAGCTAAATTTACATAAAATTGTTAAAAATATGTAATTTAGAGGGTTCAGAATGAGAGAAGACCGATTCGGTTGCAAAAGTATGTAAAAATCAATAAACCAAGCTGGCCATGCACTCAGTAAAAATTATCGTAAACCCCACTTGTGACCCCTCTTTCCTCAATAAATCGCGCCCAACTAAGTGATTGGTGAAGTTTTTGTCAAGATCCATCTATTACCGGCTGAGAAAATTGACTTTTTTTTGTAAAAATTGACGAAAATCTTGCTTAAAAGCAAAATTTACATAAAATTCTTAAAAATATGTAATTTAGCGGGTTCAGAATGAGGGAAGACCGATTCGGTTGCAAAAGTATGTAAAAATCAATAAATCAAGCTGGCCATGCACTCAGTAAAAATTATCGTAAACCCCACTTGTGACCCCTCTTTCCTCAATAAATCGCGCCCAACTAAGTGATTGGTGAAGTTTTTGTCAAGATCCATCTATTACCGGCTGAGAAAATTGACTTTTTTTTGTAAAAATTGACGAAAATCTTGCTTAAAAGCTAAATTTACATAAAATTCTTAAAAACATGTAATTTAGAGGGTTCAGAATGAGAAAAGACCGATTCGGTTGCAAAGGTATGAAAAAATCAATAAATCAAGCTGGCCATGCACTCAGTAAAAATTATCGTAGACCCCACTTGTCACCCCTCTTTCCCTATTAAATCGCGCCCAACTAAGTGATTGGTGAAGTTTTTGTCAAGATCCATCTATTACCGGCTGAGAAAATTGACTTTTTTTTGTAAGAATTGACGAAAATCTTGCTTAAAAGCTAAATTTACATAAAATTCTTAAAAACATGTAATTTAGAGGGTTCAGAATGAGAAAAGACCGATTCGGTTGCAAAAGTATGGAAAAATCAATAAATCAAGCTGGCCATGCACTCAGTAAAAATTATTGTAAACCCCACTTGTCACCCCTCTTTCCTCAATAAATCGCGCCCAACTAAGTGATTGGTGAAGTTTTTGTCAAGATCCATCTATTACCGGCTGAGAAAATTAACTTTTTTTTGTAAAAAATGACGAAAGTCTTTCTTAAAAGCTAAATTTACATAAAATTCTTAAAAATATGCAATTTAAAGGGTTCAGAATGAGAAAAGACCGATTCGGTTGCAAAAGTGTGGAAAAATCAATAAATCAAGCTGGCCATGCACTCAGTAAAAATTATCGTAAACCCCACTTGTGACCCCTCTTTCCTCAATAAATCGCGCCCAACTAAGTGATTGGTGAAGTTTTTGTCAAGATCCATCTATTACCGGCTGAGAAAATTGACTTTTTTTTGTAAAAATTGACGAAAATCTTGCTTAAAAGCTAAATTTACATAAAATTCTTAAAAACATGTAATTTAGAGGGTTCAGAATGAGAAAAGACCGATTCGGTTGCAAAGGTATGAAAAAATCAATAAATCAAGCTGGCCATGCACTCAGTAAAAATTATCGTAGACCCCACTTGTCACCCCTCTTTCCCTATTAAATCGCGCCCAACTAAGTGATTGGTGAAGTTTTTGTCAAGATCCATCTATTACCGGCTGAGAAAATTGACTTTTTTTTGTAAGAATTGACGAAAATCTTGCTTAAAAGCTAAATTTACATAAAATTCTTAAAAACATGTAATTTAGAGGGTTCAGAATGAGAAAAGACCGATTCGGTTGCAAAGGTATGAAAAAATCAATAAATCAAGCTGGCCATGCACTCAGTAAAAATTATCGTAGACCCCACTTGTCACCCCTCTTTCCTCAATAAATCGCGCCCAACTAAGTGATTGGTGAAGTTTTTGTCAAGATCCATCTATTACCGGCTGAGAAAATTGACTTTCTTTTGTAAAAATTGACGAAAATCTTGCTTAAAAGCTAAATTTACATAAAATTCTTAAAAACATGTAATTTAGAGGGTTCAGAATGAGAAAAGACCGATTCGGTTGCAAAAGTATGGAAAAATCAATAAATCAAGCTGGCCATGCACTCAGTAAAAATTATTGTAAACCCCACTTGTCACCCCTCTTTCCTCAATAAATCGCGCCCAACTAAGTGATTGGTGAAGTTTTTGTCAAGATCCATCTATTACCGGCTGAGAAAATTAACTTTTTTTTGTAAAAAATGACGAAAGTCTTTCTTAAAAGCTAAATTTACATAAAATTCTTAAAAATATGCAATTTAAAGGGTTCAGAATGAGAAAAGACCGATTCGGTTGCAAAAGTGTGGAAAAATCAATAAATCAAGCTGGCCATGCACTCAGTAAAAATTATCGTAAACCCCACTTGTGACCCCTCTTTCCTCAATAAATCGCGCCCAACTAAGTGATTGGTGAAGTTTTTGTCAAGATCTATCTATTACCGGCTGAGAAAATTGACTTTCTTTTGTAAAAATTGACGAAAATCTTGCTTAAAAGCTAAATTTACATAAAATTGTTAAAAATATGTAATTTAGAGGGTTCAGAATGAGAAAAGACCGATTTACCGTTTTGAAGATATTCAGAAAAAACAACTATTTCTTGGCCGACCTCTGGAAATATCCTCAGATGGCCAACAAATCGTGGAAAGTTGCAGTTTTTTTCTGAATATCTCCAAAACGGTGAAAAAATTTTCAATTCTAACACCATTGCACTCAGACTTGTAGAATCAGCCCTCAACATTGATTTTTTGAGTTGACTTTAAGTTTAAGGGTGGATTTTTGCACCCTACCTCCGCGTAAGCTCTTCGGGCGAATTTATTTTTTTGCAGGAGCAAAGAAGTCACCCCTTCGCCTCGCACGTATCCATTTGCACCCTCATCGAAGACTTTGCAGCTTGCTTCAGGGCTTAGAACCCCTAATCTGAAGAATTGCATTGTTGTTCCGGGGTGCAAAATTATGGTTGTTGAGCCAACGATGGCGTTTTCGCATTGGCCAGTTCTGATTGCTTTAAAAGCGTGTTCTAATGCGTTCATGGAGCTGCTGCAGGCAGAATCGACGACAATTGCGGGGCCTTTTAGTTTGAGGAAATAGCTTATGCGTTGAGCTAGTAGAGATCGCTGGTAGCTGGAATAAAAATTTAATTGTTGATTGATAATAAAAAAGTGCTAGGGATGAGGAATAGGGTGAGAAGAGAAAGAGATAGGAAGAGAACGCAAGAAACAGAGAAACTACATGGAACAAAAAGGAAAGAATCCAAACGAATCTGCAAGAGGAGACAAAGAGAGGAATTGGAAATGCAACTAGCAACAATAGAAGAACACTATAGCAAAGAGATAAGAAACTTTTATAAAGAGGTCAAGAAAACAGACGAGACAAGAACACAAACACGGACGAGAAATCAGGGTTGGCAAAGATTTATACCCATTTGTGTTTTTGGGTGGGTTTTTGAAACAAAAAAACCCAGACCTCAAAACACAAAAACCCACCCCCGTAAAAACCCAACTCTTTTTAATGAAAATTAGGCAAGATCAGACCTTCTAAATCTACTTGCGGGCACTAAGAGTACTAAGACAAATTATTTCACCAGCAGACGTATGCTGTATTTTAATGTATGCTGCAAAATATAATCATTTCAAAAAAATCTCTTTAATTACCTATAGTACCTAATGCTATGATTGTTTACGATTCCACTAGAGACCATTGATGAATGAATATAATGATTACAAGAATTATAATAGCGCCTTTTATTACTAACTTATTCTTTTCTGGGCGAATTATAGGTTAGGTAGTGCCGTGCACTTGTCAAAAACGTCAAGATAGGAACAAAAACCCATGGAGCTGCCCAAAAACCCGGGTTTTTGCCAACCCTGCGAGAAATGGGGTGGTCTTGGTCTTGGTCTTGGTCTTTCTATATAGTCTTGAATGTATGGTCTTGGGCTTGGTCTTGAGATCCCAAGACCAAGACAAGACCGGCCTGTTCTTGGTCTTGGTTATTATAGGTTAGGTAGTGCCGTGCACTTGCCAAAAGCGTCAAAAGTGTCAAAATAGGAACAAAAACCCATGGAGCTGATCCAAAAACCCGGGTTTTTGCCAACCCTGCGAGAAATGGGGTGGTCTTAATCTTGGTCTTGCTGTAGTCTTGAATGTATGGTCTTGGTTTTGGTCTTGAGATCCCAAGACCCAGACAAGACCGGCCTTAGTCATTAGTTATTATTGCGTCAAGGGCCGAAAAATTACAGTGTCCTTTAAAGTTTTGCCTAGCAACATTTCAAAACAGCTGCTCCTGATTGGTCAAAATCCCCTTTACAGTCGACATTAACTTTAATGGCCGATTTCATAATAAGAGTTGAAGGTCCTGTGGACTTTACAGGGGATTTTGACCAATCATCCCTTTTGAAAATAATACCCCTAGGCAAATATTTAAAAGACACTTTAATTTTGATTATGAAATCCATATCCATAGACAAATTACCAAGACCAAGACTTTCAAACGGAAAAAAGCAAAAACAAGATACTCAATGGAAAGAGATCAACAGATAAAAGCGGAGTTCTAGAGGATAATTAGTGATGTTTGCAATATAGAAGATAAATGGAAAAGTTTGGAAGAAGCATATGAAGAACGAAACGAGAATAAAACCAACAAAAGCATGGTATGACAATGAGTGTAAAGAGACAATAGCAAGACGAGAGAGGGCAAGAATGAAGATGATGCAACAAAATACAACCGAAAATAGAGCAAGGTGCGAACAGAAAAGAGGCAAAGAAGATCTGCCGACGCAAGAAAAGGGAGTATTTAGACAACAAACTGAAGATCATGGAAAATAATTATGTGAAAAAGCAAACACAACAATTCTACCAAGAAGTAAAAAGAATGAGGAAAGGAGTACAGAACAAAACACTGTTTTGCTAGAATAAAGAAGGGCAACTGATAGGAGGTGTAAAGGAAAGTCTGGAGAGATGGGTGGAACATTTTGAGGGAGTATTCAAAGAAGAGGAAGATATACAAGAACCAACAACCGAAGAATCACCAATAGTGGACGATGACGTACCCAGCATCAGAGAAGAAGTTTAAAAACAATAAAGCATCAGGGGATAATGGAATCACAGTACAATTATAGAGGCTATATGGAAAGAAGAACTAATGCCAAAAAGATGGAAAGAAGCTGTAATATGCCCAGTCCACAAAAAAGGGGATAAAGCAAGTTGTGAAAATTATCGAGGCATTGCTTTGCTGGATGTAGGATACAAAATATTGGCGATATCATTAAAAAACAGGGTTAATAAGGTGATACAATCCAAGCTAGGAGAGTACCAATGCGGGTTCCGTAAAAATAGGTCAGTTACTGATCAAGTGTTCACTTTAAAGCAAATTATGGACAACGGTCTATGACACAGTCAAAAGAGGGAAAGTGTATGAAGCAATGAAAGAACTGGAAGTACCAAGCAAACTGATAAACCTGGTAAAGATGACGATGCAAAAAACAGATTACAAGGTCCAAGTGAATGGCCATACATCAGAGAAGTTCAGAGTTAGAAGAGGACTAAGACAGGGTGACCCACTGTCAACAATTTTATTCAATATAGTATTAGAGAATGCAATCCGTGAGTGGGCTATCAACAAGGAGAACAATCTACAACCAACAACCACAAATTATGGGCTTTGCGGATGACATCGTGATTTTAGCCAGAACCAAGAAAAACTTAACTAACTGAATAAAAACGATTATGTTAGCAGCAAAGGACAAGGGACTGGAAATGAATGTGACTAAAGCAAAATATATGGAAGTGGACGAGCAACAAAGAGAAATACAAGATAGAAAACTGAAGATGATTACAAAAGATGGCTGATTTTCACAAAACTCTTGACTCAAGAGCCTTGCTATTGGTCTCGGTCTTGGTTTTCCCCATGTGGTATTGGTCTTGGTCTTGTCTCGAATTCAAGACCAAGACCAGTCTTGGTATTGTGCGAAACCCTAGCCGAGTATTTTAAAGACCTGTTAAATGGGGGGAAGCAGCACACACAGCGGCCACTAACAGAAACAACGCTAGAATACGCAGATTTTGCAGAACAAAATGAAACAGAAGAACCCACGATACAAGAAGTGAAAAAGGGTGAAAAAGGGAGAAACTGGCATCCCAGCAGATTTCCTAAAGAGAAAGACTTCTAGAGGAGATGTACAAATTATAGGGAAATTGCCTTGCTGGAGGTAACATACAAAGTCCAGACGAAAATCAGACGCAGCAGATTAAAAAAACACGAGAACAAAGTAATAGGAGAATACCAAGGGGGATTCAGAGCAGGAAGGTCGAAAATCGACCAAAATGGTAGATGTTTTTAGGCTAAAAAGAGGAGGCTGAAAAAAAATCTACCATTTGACAAGTAGTGCATCCATGAGGACTCAACAAGGCAACCAAGAGACTACGAATCGTATTTTGCAGATTATTTCATAAATTAAAGTATAGAGTATTTTTCGTATTTCGATTCTGCGGTGCGTTCCCTTACGGGTCCGCTGCATTCAGACCTTAAGATCCATTATGCCCGCACTGCAACCTCTTCTCTACAGAAGCCCCGTCCCTTCCATGAAGGCCAGTACATCCGCTGCAGAGAGTGAGTATATTTCCGCAGGGGCTGGGTATGCAGCCCCCAGTTCCCTAAGCCTTTTGTGACCGAGCGGGCCACATTCGGTTAGCAAATGAAGAGGCGTTTCTTCCTCTTCTCCGCACACTCTACAAGTGCTTTCCTCAGAACGTCCCATTAGATGAAGGTGTCGTTTGAGTGCGCAGTGCCCAGTCAGGACGCCCACGACTTTCCTTAGCCGCTCTCGGCTTAACTGGAGAAACCACCGTTGGGCTGTTGGCGAGGAGGGCCGAGAAATGAAGGCCCTCGCTTGCCTCATCCCCGGTGCATTTTCCCAGTGTGAGTGAAATTGCTTGTTGAGCCAGTTTCCTAGCTCCTTCCGCAACGCACTCTCCGTCACAGCGAGTGCTGGTTGTGGTCCCAGGTATGGCATGTTCGATGCCTCCCTTGCCAGTTCGTCAGCTACCTCATTGCCAGCGATTCCTGAGTGCCCAGGAACCCAAACCAGGTTGACCGAATTGTTATTTCCAGCCAACTTCGTTAATGCGTCTCGACAGTCGTTAACGAGGCCGGATCTCACCTCCACGGAGTTCAGAGCCCCGAGCGCCGCCCGACTGTCGCTGCAGATGTAGATGTACTTGCCAGAGTAGCCCCTACGTAGGTTCTCCTCAGCGCACACCAGAATTGCGTATATTTCCGCCTGGAATACACTGGGGTACTTGCCAAGAGGTACGCTCACTCGTCCCTCTGGCATCCCCCCAGTGAATCCTGCGCCGGTGCTCAGATCGTTTTTGGCCCCGTCTGTGTACCAGACTAAGCCACGCGGTGTGAGCAATTTTTCTCCCTTCTCGCCCCAGTCTTCCCTAGAGGGGATCCTGGTTGTATATGGGTCATTAAAGCGCAACCGACGCTCTATCCTGTCTTTGCGCATTTGCAAGACAGCCTCATCCGCGCCCGGTAGAGCGAGTGCACTTCGATGTCCCTCACTTCCCGCTCGCCATTCTCCTATCCCCTGCAACCTGAAGGCTGAGGCCCGGGCCGAATGCTGCACTCTGAGGTGCAGCGGCTCCAGGGCCAGGATCGCCTCCAAGGCTGCTGAGGGAGTTGTTCTTATAGCACCGGTCACCATTAGGCATCCCAGCCTTTGCACTCGCCCGAGGGCACTCCTGGTACTAGCGCGTTCCGTGGAGCGCCACCAGACCAGGGCGCCATACGTGACCAGAGGCCTCACGACGGTTGTGTATAACCAGTACGCCACCTGCGGTTTTAGTCCCCAAGTGGAGCCGGCGAAACGCCTACACATCCATAAGGACGCGCAGGCCTTCTTTGTTTGTGACTCTACATGGTCTGTCCAAGAAAGCTTCGGATCCAGGATTACTCCCAGATACTTCACTCTCTCGGCCAGACCCAAGGTCACCCCTTGCAGCTTTGGCCATCTTACGGTGTCCAACTTTCTTTTCCTAGTGAAGAGGAGCAATTAATTAAAGTATAGAGTAAGTAGTGTCAAGTTGACGTTGTAGTATTATCACTGTAATCAGGATTTGATTGGTTACTGGTATACTAAATGCTGCTTTGGATTGGTTCAATACTTAATGTATAAAATAATCGCTTTGAAAACGATTCAAAACAATAGCTATGAACAAATCTTGGGGTTACACGTGCTATTTATCGACTTTAAGCAAGCCTATGATTCCATCAAACGCAACAAGCTGTACGAGGCAATGGAAAGACTGACAATTTCGAAAAAGCTCATTAGACTGGTGGAAATGACAAACAAAACACGTTCAGACAATTTGAGAAGGAAGCAAAAGCACGGCCTGAAGATTAATGAAGAAAAAACAGAATATATGGAGATGAGAGGAGAAGTAAGGGAAGAAAACAGGTTTATCAAACTGAAAGGAGAACAGAAAGAATACAACATCGAAAAGGTAAACCAAACTGAATACCTGGGGGTGATAATAACAGAGAACGGCCAAGAAGGAATGGAAATAGATAAAAGGAATACGAGACAATTATAAGACCGGTGGTGATGTATGCAGGCGAAACCTGGAAATTACCAAACAGGACGAGAGAAAGCTAGAAATATGGGAAAGGAAAGTATTAAGAAGAATATTTGGACAAGACGGCTAGGACATATTATAAGAATGCCAAAACAAAGAAATGCAAAGAGAGTCCTCTTCCAGGGGGAAGATGGCAAAAAGAGGAGGAGGAAACCGAGGAAAAAGTGGCTAGAAGCGGTCAAAATAGATGTAAGGAAATAGCAAAACCGGAGAAAATGGAGGAAAGTCGTTGGACAAGACTAGAGCTGAAATATACAGGGTCCAGCAAAGAATTGTTTTTGAAAAAGTTTAAAAAAGTTGAAAAGTTTACATCACACTACTTAAAAATTCGCCATTTACGCGGGTGCAGTTTTTTTAAGAAAATAAGAAAAGGACCTTGTTGTAGAGGCTCGAAGGAAGCTCTGATCCAGTTTTAGTTGTCACACTATCTACAGGGTGTTCAAAATTAATTTTCTAAATTTGAGAATTTTCAACTTGTTTTTCTCAACTTTTGCAAAAGGATTATCCTGTATATTTTTAGTCAGTGTAATGTAGAATTCATAGACGAATATTTTCTGTAATACAAATATGTTGATCGTTTCAAGCCGTTTTCGAGTTATTTGCAAATATTACAAATTCTCTTGTTTAAAGACGATTTTAACTTAAAATTTTTGCATAAACACTCATAGTACTATTTGAGCAGTAAAATTTGTTCATTAGGACATTTCCACTAACATTCTTTAACAATTCGTTGAAATTTTGGTATTTTAGTTCGTAATAGTAGTCACATATTTTTTTATTCCAAATGTTAAAAGTAGTAGAAATAGCTTTTCAAGAACCAATTAAATTGTTCATAAAACAAAATAGAGAACATTTTGAACATTTACATTTGGTTTTGGGTGCTTATTTTTTATAATTTTACTAGTATAATTGTGTTAGTGCCAAAGCATATGCGCAGGCATATGCGTATAACTTGAGAACGAAAGCAAATATCTAGCTGAAATTTTGTACACGTGTGTATACCCCGAAAATCTCGGCGGGATTGTTTTTGGGCCATATCGGACCAGGAGGGTGGAAGTTAGGGGTGAAAAACTGAAAGAGATTACAATTTTCGACGTTTGATCGCGAACGCTGCCTGAACGCTTGAAGCTAGAGCAAAAGTTTATAAGGAGAAATTGTCGGCAATGAAAAGATCTACAAAAAAGTCCCCGACGGCATATAGCTATCGACGAGGGGTAGCCCACCGAGATCGTTTTTGTGTTTTAATTTGTGACGAAAATAGTTTCAGTGGCTTATTGTCGGCTATCTGTAACAGATATTTATATGCTGCCGCGGACTTTTTTGTAGGTCTTTTCGTTGCCGACGTTTCTCCCTTATACGATTTTAATCCATCTTCAAGCGTTTAGGCAGCGTTCGCAGTAAAAGCGCGAGATGCGAGGTTCTTTCGGGACCGAAAAACTATTAATTGTAATAACTCGAGAACCAGTGGAGATATTTTACTGAAACTTGATGTGCGTTTATGACGTACAAGTCTGTTGAAGGTGAGGGGGTGTCAGTTTTGGGGGATGAAATTTAGGGGCTGAAAATCACAAAAATACGAAAACCTCAAATATTTTGCACATGGAGGTCTGAAACCACATATATTTTGAGAAAAAAATTGCACCTCTAAAACTCAACCCCTTCAACCTTGAAACAAAAAATTCACTTAGAGGAAATGTAACCCTTGGGCCACCTATTACCGGAGGAAACTAATTGAACACAAAAAATTGCACCCCTGAAACTCGCCCCCTTCAACCCCCAACCACAAAAACTTGACTTGGAGGAAATTTAACCCTTGCACCGCCTACAACCGAAAGAGTTGAATTGACAAAAAAACTACGCCCCTAAAACTCACCCCCTTCAACCCCGAAACACGAAAAAATGACTTGGACGGAATTTAGTCCTCTTACCATTCATTATCGCAGGAGACTATTTTGAACGCAAAAAATTGTACCCCCAAAACCCAGTTTTCAACCCTCGAACACAAATAATTGACTTGGATGAAATTGAGCCCTTGGAATATCTACAACAGAAACAGACTAACTGAACGCAAAAAGTGCAACCCCGAAAACCACCCCCTTCAACCCTAAATACGAAAAATTGACACATAAATAATTGACTCGGTGGTTTTTAAGTAGAGTAGGTAATTTTTTGCTTCCAGAGCTGTAATATTTTAGGGATGAACAAAGGCTCCTAAAGGGGTTGTAAATATGCTACAATGTACCGGGCATTCCATTTAAAAAAACTCAACTTCGACTTGTCAAATTTTTTCGCTGTGACGGCCAAATAACCCGAAACCGGTCCGAAGTTTCTGAATGGTGGCTCGAAAGATTCAGTTATTTATGTTTTGGTGAGATTTACCAGCAACATATTTCATCATTTTACACTTTTTTCTCACGTATTGTATAATATTTGTTCTAACTGGTAAATAAAGTAAAAAAAAAAAAATTTGTTTAAATTACCCTGTGTAGATGAAAGTCTGGTTTTCGGTGTTGTTAAAAATATTCTCAACTTCCATATCGGACCAACAAGCACCAATAAAAACACCCGTAGCACTGCCAATCAGCTCCGAGGGATGAATTCCAGCATCCATAATAGCCTCCACTGCAGTTTCCAAAAGAATTCTCATCATAGGATCCATATTATCAGCTTGTCTTTGATGCACCCCAAAAAATCCAGCATCAAACTTGTTGATAGTTTTAACCCTCGCACCCCTTTGAGGCACTTCGGGGTTGTTAAAAACACCCCTTCTTGCATCATCTGTTACGAGTTCCTCTTTGGCGAAGATTTTATCTCGGAATTCGTAGATATTATCAGACTCTGGGAGCTTCCCCGACACACCTTTCAAAAATCAAGTGAATAATGCCCATAATGTGCGAGTTGAATACTACGTTTTATCCACGATTATCGAAATATATTTATTGAAGGTTATTGAAATTCTTCAAAAATTTGTATCACTACATTTGTTTATTCGCTTTCGGATAGGCAGCCAACATTACAGTGAAATAATGCGACAGAAGCGTGACTTATGATCAGTTACGTACATAACAATGTCATTATTCAATAATCGTGGATGAAGAAATTTCTTCAATTTTATGGCGACTTACCGGAAATAACGATTTCATCCCCCTTCGGGGGATGAGACAACCATTGCCCGAAATTCTTCTCGTGTGAGACCATTTTGTACAAAGCGGAACGGCTTCAAATGCTAATAATTTGGCGGCTTTCCTATTTATATCACGAATAATGTTAATGTAGATGAAAACAATAGGTAAATATCTATAATTTAGTCAAAAGTTGTAGCCAAAATTTGACCTTTTTTTACGCTGTTTTGTTGTACTTGCCTTGAACTCTGTGACTTTAAACTATTGCATTAATTAATTAATATGAAACTGTGCTTGGGCTCTAGACAAGTCAATGCACTAAGTAAAGCCGGAAAAAACATCGAAGCGTGTTTGTAGCCAATTATGAAAAAGACCTTTTTTGTACCATAAATAGAAAACTATCGAATGGTGTTAATTTCAACCCTGCATTATTCAGTAAAAATTCGAGTTTCCACCCCTAACTTTCATCCCCTTCGATAAATTTCTCCTAAAATTCACTCTTCCCTTCTCGAAGATGCAGAAGATATTGCTCCTCTGTGTCAAATTGCAGGGTTTTATGGACGTTTCACCACCCCCACATACTCTAAAGGAAGTTGTGTTTTCAATTTCACCACCCTAACCCAATTCGTTGAAAAATTCCGGTGATTTGTAGATTCATGTTTTCAACCCTGATGATTTCACCCCTTTATGATTTACAGGGGTGAGTTTATTTTTCCGATGTTACATAACTCCTTGCGTACTGACTTCAGTTGTTCATAAATAAATCAATAGGTTTTCAGAAAAAATAATTAAAATATATTTGTCCGCTTGCAAAGAGTTAGGGGTGGTTAATAGCCTAGGGGTTGGTTTTAGGTTGAAAACTCATAAGACCTTTTTTCAGTAGTTGACCGAAATCTATCGAACACCGTAATTTTATGCTACCATTTACTTGAAGGAATTTCAAGTTTCAACCCCTAAATTTCATCTCCCTTGTTAGATTTTAGTGAAAGTTTGTCCATCCACCTACAATGTCACTGAAAATTAACACACCAAATTTTGCCTTGATACGTTGAGTAGTTTCTGAGTTCTCGTATTTTTGTGTTTCTGCATGTTAGGGGTTGTAGCGCCTATAAGGGTGGTTTTTCTCAAAATATGAATGACACCTTTTTTGAATCATTAATGGAAAGCTATCGAATGACGCCAATTTCGACCAATACTTATTAAGCGGAATTTCGAGTTGCAACCCCTAATTTCCACCCCATCTGTTCGATTTTACGAAAAAACGCATCCCCCGCAAGATTTCACCGATATATGTGTGTACGTTGAGTTTCCGACAGCTGCGTGCAACCCTTATTTTAACTAACTCATATTTTTTGTGGTTTTCATCCCCCAAAATTAGCGCCCTTTCAATTTCAACAGGCTTGAAGGTCGAACGTACATACCAAGTTTCAGAAAGATACGTCCACTAGTTCTCGAGTTATTGCAATTAATAGTTTTTCGGTTTTTCACCCCTAACTCCCACCCCCTTGGTCCGATATGGCCCAAGAGCAATCCCCGCCTTACTTTTCGGGAGACGAAGCTGCCTACCAAGTTTCAGCTCGATATCTCAATCCGTTCTCAAGTTATCCGACGGACAGACTGAGGAGCGACCGAGCGAATAAGCATTTTGCTCCGGCACTAAAAGGTTTTTTTGACAGCTGTCAAAGAAATGGCATCGAAAAAATTTTTCTGACCCTTCTAGTTTTTGAGCAATGACGATCAACTTTTGGTTTTCTTATAGCCGCCATGTTGAATTTTGACACCATCCGACACAAAAAAAATTAGTTTTTCAAAAATGTAACCAGCAAGAACTGAAAAACCAGAATTGAAAAAAAAAATGTGAAAAGTTTCAATCACACGACATCAGAATCTATTTTATTGAATTTTTTGCTTTTTTTTCAAAAATTTTACACAAATTTTACAAATTATTCATAAAAATTTTACAATTTTGACGATTTTTCAAAAAAAGTCCATGTTAAGTGTTTGAAAAGCCAATTTTTTTCTGTGTCCCACGGTGTTAAAATTCAATAACTTTTACACAAATTTTACAAATTATTCATACAAATTTTAGAATTTTGACTGTAAATTTAGTTTTGGTGTAAATTTGCAGTTTTTGTGTAAATTGACAGTTTTTGTGTAAATTTACAGTTTTTGTGTAAATTTATAGTTTTTCTGTAATTTGCAGTTTTTCTGTAAATTTACAGTTTTTGTGTAAATTTACAGTTTTTGTGTAAATTGAGTTTTTGTGTAAATTTACACTTTTTCTGTAAATTTACAGTTTTTGTGTAAATTTACAGTTTTTCTGTAAATTAATAGTTTTTGTGTAAATTTACAGTTTTTGTGTAAATTTATAGTTTTTCTGTAATGGGCCTATACAGTTTTGTGGAAATTATACAATCCGTTATGCACAGGCGATTACTAAAAAAATGTTATTAATTGTGGTGACATAATTGCAACCCTAACATAAATCCTGGCTTCAATAAATTAAATCTAAATGCTTGGATATTTACTTCACATTCAAACGGAACCAGTTTGCTGCCAAAATGACGTGAAATTATAGTAGCCAATGGTACGTAAAGAGACACAAGCCAAAAGTGCGCATGTCAAATGTCAACATAACCTCTGGAACATAATAAAAAATCTTAATTTTTGAAGAAAACATCATGGTTTTAAATAAATGCTTTGTTCCTTCCTGTGATAATAACAGTGAAAGGAATACGGATAAGATATTTTTGTTAGTACCTGTGGATTGGAGTCGCCGTAAGAAATGGTTCGAGGCAGTTAAATACAACCCTTCCCGATCATTGAAACAAAGACTTCATTGTTGTGAAGATCATTTTGACGTACGTAAGCACATAAATGAAACTGTGTTGAGGTATTGAAATGTGTATTTGTTTTATTGGAAGCAGCTAGAGAAAGATGCAGAAAACTGGATGTTCTTTAAGACCATAGGAAAACAATTAATATTGCAGAAGCATGTTGCCCCACACAAGAGGTTGTCTAATGTATCAGATGCAGGCCCTAGTTCCCAGTTAACAGACTCTGCGAGAAAAAGAAAGCAACAAAGTCTTCAGCTGCTCAATGAGCCACCCTCGAAAGTTCGACGGCAAATATTTAGTGATGAGTCGTCAGCTCAAGGGGTTGCAGTTGAGCTTAGTGGAAATTCTCAAAAAATTGTATCCTCACCATTTGGGAAGTTCCTCAGCATCAGTACTGACCTAAGTGCAGGATCAAGTGGCACCTCTTTGTATTATTCACCTCCACAAAAAGTATACAAAAATGGATATTGAGAAACTGCCATCTGAAAAATTTGTGTCTCGTGGTGTTCAAGTTCGATTAAAAGACAAACATTTTAGAAGTGTAGGTGTTATGACAAAAACTATTAATTTAGTTTCACGTGCCAGTTCTCGAATAATAATGGACAGTCCGGAGTTACAAATTTGGCAAATTCCTCGACAAACCAATGCACAGAAATCATCTGTAAAAACTTGGAGTTCATCCTGCTCAGTAGCTAGTGTTACTGAATCTTTGTTTTCACTTTATACTCCATCCATCTCAGGTTCATCGTTCAGCACGATGCATCATGAGCGAATTAAAAAAATAGGAAGAGTAGAAAGCACGATTCTGCTAATGGAAACAAAGTCGAGATTCTACTTAGGGTTACCGCAAGAAGTATATACTTTTGTAAAGCATGCTTCAAATTTCGCCAGTGTTACCATTAGAGACATATTAGTGACAATCAAGAAAATTAGACAAGGTGATGTGTATGAGCGATTAGCTGATGACTTTGATATGTCGAGTTCAAACATTGCAAGAATATTTATAAAAACAGTTCCAAAGTTGACAGATGTTGTTCAGGAGCTCATATTTTGGCCTGATTCGCATTCAATTAAGAAAACTCTACCCATTCCATTCAGAGCCAGGTATAAGTCCGTTGAGTCAATAATCGACTGCCTCGAAATTGAGATAGAGAAATCCTCAGACCCTGTTATACAAGCCCTGACTTGGTCCGAATACAAAAAATGCAATACTTTTAAATTTCTCATCTCATCAACACCAAGAGGAATGGTAAATTTCATATCAGGGGCATATGGAGGACGCACCTCAGACCGGGAGATTTTTGAGAAAAGTGGCTACATGAATGTTCTACCTAATGAAGCAAAAGTAATGGCTGATAGGGGTTTCAAACACGTGGCACCTCTGCTTCTCCAGAAAAATTGTGATCTTATCAGACCCCCTAGTGTGCACGAAGGTGAAAAATTGACAAAAGTGCAAGTGAAACAAAATAAAGTTATTGCATCTTTAAGAGTGCATATCGAGAGGGTAATCAGGAGACTAAGAGAATTTGAAATGCTAGGACCACATGCCTCAACCCACCATAGTTTGTGGTACTTAATGAACCATATTGTAATATTTGCCTGTAGTATAATTAATGTACAGGGTCCTCTTATTCGTAAATAAACAGTATTGAAATGTCAAGTTATTTTAATTATGGTACTAAATCAGCAGGTATCACAAAAAATTATAAACAATCATTTAAAGTTGACTAAAGATTTACTTTTCGTGGACTTCTAGAAGTTTATAAAATAAAACCAGTATTTTTTTCCTTACAAACTTTATTCAGGTTTCATTAAAACTGGAAATATTGCACTCTCCCAGAAAGTCATTGCAGCATTCATCAGTGCCTCACAATATTCTTCCTCGATCATTACTTCACAAATTTGTACTTCTTTTGAAGTTTCAAAATCCGGAGCTGCCACACAGAATAGTCCCATCTTCTTTTTGGCAAAAAACATTTGTAATTGGATTTGTGCATAGCACCTTGCACTGATGACATTACCATCAATATAATTTTTAATGGTTTTCTTCTTTGCCGGGCACTTGACTTCCACGACATACTCATCATTGATACCATCTGGTGACGCCCCAAATATAGGCCAAGCAGCATTTAGGAGGAGGCCACATGTATCTAAAATTATATTCTTTTTCTTCGACACTTCCTTAATGACCTGTCCCTCAATTTGGCTACCTCTCCTGGTTGCTTCTGTGCCTTTAAAACGAGAGGCACCTAATATAGTCTAAAAAATTAACTTATTAAATAGTCCTAAAACAATTAACACTTACTTCTACTAGTGCTCCATCAATTGTTTTGCACTTGCTGGCTTCATAAATTTTGGAGGCAGTTATACTCGCCCGTACCTCATTTCATACCAAAGATCTGATTTCGATTGCTCTTTCGTGAGTAATTCGACCTTGAAGCATAATTCTTCTGACATCTTACCTAAAAAACAGGAAATAAAATTACTGAACACATTTTTTAAACATACCTGAAGCAAATGCAAGAAAATCTGTAGGTGTCTTGGTGTCACCATTTCCCATGTTAAAGTTTAGGCTTAAATGATGAATCGCAATATTTTCAAACTGCGGGACTGAAGACACATCAAAGACCCCACCATCAGCATGCTGGGCGCAATCAGCAATAATGGCATATAAAAATGCATTGCCTTTATTTCGGATTGGTGGAACTGGTTTTTTTACTAGGCTGGCCAAATCAGAATTTCGTGTTCGTCCAACTTCTGATAACACTGATTTTTTCCAATAACACTCCTGTGAAGTAACTGAAGGCACTTCACTACGCCTATGCAGCCAGAACAGAAATGCAATTGCATGTTTACAATGATCTATAAAAAATATGCATATAAGCATATCGGTACTAAATTAATAAGACATCAATCACCTGCAGAAGCTGCACAGGAAACGCACTCACACCTTCTAATTTCCTTTGCTCCTTCATCAATTTCTGTTACAACTTGATAGTATTTACTATGCACCTTGTGTTCGGGGGTGATTTTTCCCTTCACAGTGCAGATTAAACCTTCCCGCTTCACCTGTACATATCCAATAGCGTTGTCGCCATATGATGCCCTAGTGGACCTATAAAGTGTTGTATATTAATGCTTGCAAATTTAGTAAACAACAAATTCGCACCTCATTGCTTTGGAATGCCTAATAATTTCTGCGGTACTGCTACTGGCCACATGGCTTGAATAAAATTCATCCACCATATCCACGTCGACGAAGGGAAGATTATCGGATGATCCTTTCACAAAACCTTGTTCGACCATTATCGCGTATCGCCAAATTTTTCACAAAACTAACAAATTAATATCAAAAGTATCAAGCAGCGTGTTGCAAATAAACAGCTTACAAAAGTGAGGTTAATTTTCAGGAGCATGTGCTTATTGGAGAGTGGGATGGTTGCGCAGATCGTGATACGGCTCACACTAGGCGACTGCACCACTCATTATTTTTAAATAAGAATATAATGTCCAAACAATAGCTCCTTGTAACGTTTTATAGCCGAAAATGAAAGACCATAATTAAAAAATCATGGTGCAATGAAGAGGCGAATTTAATTACAAGATTACATTACAATATTTACAATAATCTGATGTGCAATGTAGGTTGCCGATTAGCGAGTTCATTTACAGTCTGAGCCCTCGCTTTAGCTAGCAACAAGGTACACGCCCTAAGAAGCTGATTGGTTTTAAGAAAGTGTCGTCATATGACCTTCCGTTTCTCAGTGTTTAATCAGGCTCCGATTTTTTCAAACTTTAAAAATTTTTTTTGGGAGTTGAAGAGGGGAATATTGCGAAATAAAAAAATACGGGTATTTTTATTTTTAATGTAGATTGATATTCACTAATAAAAAAAAATCGCTGTATAGGCCCATTTGCAGTTTTTCTGTAAATTTACAGTTTTTGTGTAAATTTACAGTTTTCTGTAAATTGATAGTTTTTGTGTAAATTTACAGTTTTTGGCAGTTTTTGTGTAAGTCCATGTTAAGTGTTTGAAAAGCCAATTTTTTTCTGTGTCCCACGGTGTTAAAATTCAATAACTTTTACACAAATTTTACAAATTATTCATACAAATTTTAGAATTTTGACTGTAAATTTAGTTTTTGTGTAAATTTGCAGTTTTTGTGTAAATTGACAGTTTTTGTGTAAATTTACAGTTTTTGTGTAAATTGAGTTTTTGTGTAAATTTACACTTTTTCTGTAAATTTACAGTTTTTGTGTAAATTTACAGTTTTTCTGTAAATTAATAGTTTTTGTGTAAATTTACAGTTTTTGTGTAAATTTATAGTTTTTCTGTAATTTGCAGTTTTTCTGTAAATTTACAGTTTTTGTGTAAATTTACAGTTTTTGTGTAAATTTACACATTTTCTGTAAATTTACAGTTTTTTTGTGTAAATTTACAGTTTTCTGTAAATTGATAGTTTTTGTGTAAATTTACAGTTTTTGGCAGTTTTTGTGTAAGTCCATGTTAAGTGTTTGAAAAGCCAATTTTTTTCTGTGTCCCACGGTGTTAAAATTCAATAACTTTTTCACAAATTTTACAAATTATTCATACAAATTTTAGAATTTTGACTGTAAATTTAGTTTTTGTGTAAATTTGCAGTTTTTGTGTAAATTGACAGTTTTTGTGTAAATTTACAGTTTTTGTGTAAATTTACACTTTTTCTGTAAATTTACAGTTTTTGTGTAAATTTACAGTTTTTCTGTAAATTAATAGTTTTTGTGTAAATTTACAGTTTTTGTGTAAATTTATAGTTTTTCTGTAAATTTACAGTTTTTTTGTGTAAATTTACAGTTTTCTGTAAATTGATAGTTTTTGTGTAAATTTACAGTTTTTGGCAGTTTTTGTGTAAGTCCATGTTAAGTGTTTGAAAAGCCAATTTTTTTCTGTGTCCCACGGTGTTAAAATTCAATAACTTTTACACAAATTTTACAAATTATTCATACAAATTTTAGAATTTTGACTGTAAATTTAGTTTTTGTGTAAATTTGCAGTTTTTGTGTAAATTGACAGTTTTTGTGTAAATTTACAGTTTTTGTGTAAATTGAGTTTTTGTGTAAATTTACACTTTTTCTGTAAATTTACAGTTTTTGTGTAAATTTACAGTTTTTCTGTAAATTAATAGTTTTTGTGTAAATTTACAGTTTTTGTGTAAATTTATAGTTTTTCTGTAATTTGCAGTTTTTCTGTAAATTTACAGTTTTTGTGTAAATTTACAGTTTTTGTGTAAATTTACACATTTTCTGTAAATTTACAGTTTTTTTGTGTAAATTTACAGTTTTCTGTAAATTGATAGTTTTTGTGTAAATTTACAGTTTTTGGCAGTTTTTGTGTAAGTCCATGTTAAGTGTTTGAAAAGCCAATTTTTTTCTGTGTCCCACGGTGTTAAAATTCAATAACTTTTTCACAAATTTTACAAATTATTCATACAAATTTTAGAATTTTGACTGTAAATTTAGTTTTTGTGTAAATTTGCAGTTTTTGTGTAAATTGACAGTTTTTGTGTAAATTTACAGTTTTTGTGTAAATTTACACTTTTTCTGTAAATTTACAGTTTTTGTGTAAATTTACAGTTTTTCTGTAAATTAATAGTTTTTGTGTAAATTTACAGTTTTTGTGTAAATTTATAGTTTTTCTGTAAATTTACAGTTTTTTTGTGTAAATTTACAGTTTTCTGTAAATTGATAGTTTTTGTGTAAATTTACAGTTTTTGGCAGTTTTTGTGTAAGTCCATGTTAAGTGTTTGAAAAGCCAATTTTTTTCTGTGTCCCACGGTGTTAAAATTCAATAACTTTTACACAAATTTTACAAATTATTCATACAAATTTTAGAATTTTGACTGTAAATTTAGTTTTTGTGTAAATTTGCAGTTTTTGTGTAAATTGACAGTTTTTGTGTAAATTTACAGTTTTTGTGTAAATTTACACTTTTTCTGTAAATTTACAGTTTTTGTGTAAATTTACAGTTTTTCTGTAAATTAATAGTTTTTGTGTAAATTTACAGTTTTTGTGTAAATTTATAGTTTTTCTGTAAATTTACAGTTTTTTTGTGTAAATTTACAGTTTTCTGTAAATTGATAGTTTTTGTGTAAATTTACAGTTTTTGGCAGTTTTTGTGTAAGTCCATGTTAAGTGTTTGAAAAGCCAATTTTTTTCTGTGTCCCACGGTGTTAAAATTCAATAACTTTTACACAAATTTTACAAATTATTCATACAAATTTTAGAATTTTGACTGTAAATTTAGTTTTTGTGTAAATTTGCAGTTTTTGTGTAAATTGACAGTTTTTGTGTAAATTTACAGTTTTTGTGTAAATTTACACTTTTTCTGTAAATTTACAGTTTTTGTGTAAATTTACAGTTTTTCTGTAAATTAATAGTTTTTGTGTAAATTTACAGTTTTTGTGTAAATTTATAGTTTTTCTGTAAATTTACAGTTTTTTTGTGTAAATTTACAGTTTTCTGTAAATTGATAGTTTTTGTGTAAATTTACAGTTTTTGGCAGTTTTTGTGTAAGTCCATGTTAAGTGTTTGAAAAGCCAATTTTTTTCTGTGTCCCACGGTGTTAAAATTCAATAACTTTTACACAAATTTTACAAATTATTCATACAAATTTTAGAATTTTGACTGTAAATTTAGTTTTTGTGTAAATTTGCAGTTTTTGTGTAAATTGACAGTTTTTGTGTAAATTTACAGTTTTTGTGTAAATTTACACTTTTTCTGTAAATTTACAGTTTTTGTGTAAATTTACAGTTTTTCTGTAAATTAATAGTTTTTGTGTAAATTTACAGTTTTTGTGTAAATTTATAGTTTTTCTGTAAATTTACAGTTTTTTTGTGTAAATTTACAGTTTTCTGTAAATTGATAGTTTTTGTGTAAATTTACAGTTTTTGGCAGTTTTTGTGTAAGTCCATGTTAAGTGTTTGAAAAGCCAATTTTTTTCTGTGTCCCACGGTGTTAAAATTCAATAACTTTTACACAAATTTTACAAATTATTCATACAAATTTTAGAATTTTGACTGTAAATTTAGTTTTTGTGTAAATTTGCAGTTTTTGTGTAAATTGACAGTTTTTGTGTAAATTTACAGTTTTTGTGTAAATTTATAGTTTTCCTGTAATTTGCAGTTTTTCTGTAAATTTACAGTTTTTGTGTAAATTGAGTTTTTGTGTAAATTTACACTTTTTCTGTAAATTTACAGTTTTTGTGTAAATTTACAGTTTTTCTGTAAATTAATAGTGTTTGTGTAAATTTGACAGTATGCACAATAGGTCCTAGTGCACATGTGTACAAAAAATGGTGAATGTCTCATGCTCCTAAAGGTAGTTCATGAACTGTCTGGAAGCTCTAAAACGATTTTTCTAATGGGTGAAGCCATAGTGGTACAGTCTTGAAATTGGGACAGTATGCACAATAGGTCCTAGTGCACATGTGTACAAAAAATGGTGAATGTCTCATGCTCCTAAAGGTAGTTCATGAACTGTCTGGAAGCTCTAAAATGATTTTTCTAATGGGTGAAGCCATAGTGGTACAGTCTTGAAATTGGGACAGTATACACAATAGGTCCTAGTGCACATGTGTACAAAAAATAGTGAATATGTCTCATGCTCCTAGAGGTAGTTCATGAACTGTCAGGAGGCACTTAAATGATTTTTCTAATGGGTGAAGCCATAGTGGTACGGTCTTGAAATTGGGACAGTATGCACAATAGGTCCTAGTGCACATGTGTACAAAAAATGGTGAATGTCTCATGCTCCTAAAGGTAGTTCATGAACTGTCTGGAAGCTCTAAAATGATTTTTCTAATGGGTGAAGCCATAGTGGTACAGTCTTGAAATTGGGACAGTATGCACAATAGGTCCTAGTGCACATGTGTTCAAAAAATGGTGAATGTCTCATGCTCCTAAAGGTAGTTCATGAACTGTCTGGAAGCTCTAAAATGATTTTTCTAATGGGTGAAGCCATAGTGGTACAGTCTTGAAATTGGGACAGTATACACAATAGGTCCTAGTGCACATGTGTACAAAAAATAGTGAATATGTCTCATGCTCCTAGAGGTAGTTCATGAACTGTCAGGAGGCACTTAAATGATTTTTCTAATGGGTGAAGCCATAGTGGTACGGTCTTGAAATTGGGACAGTATACACAATAGGTCCTAGTGCACATGTGTACAAAAAATAGTGAATATGTCTCATGCTCCTAGAGGTAGTTCATGAACTGTCAGGAGGCACTTAAATGATTTTTCTAATGGGTGAAGCCATAGTGGTACAGTCTTGAAATTGGGACAGTATGCACAATAGGTCCTAGTGCACATGTGTACAAAAAATGGTGAATGTCTCATGCTCCTAAAGGTAGTTCATGAACTGTCTGGAAGCTCTAAAATGATTTTTCTAATGGGTGAAGCCATAGTGGTACAGTCTTGAAATTGGGACAGTATACACAATAGGTCCTAGTGCACATGTGTACAAAAAATAGTGAATATGTCTCATGCTCCTAGAGGTAGTTCATGAACTGTCAGGAGGCACTTAAATGATTTTTCTAATGGGTGAAGCCATAGTGGTACGGTCTTGAAATTGGGACAGTATGCACAATAGGTCCTAGTGCACATGTGTACAAAAAATGGTGAATGTCTCATGCTCCTAAAGGTAGTTCATGAACTGTCTGGAAGCTCTAAAATGATTTTTCTAATGGGTGAAGCCATAGTGGTACAGTCTTGAAATTGGGACAGTATACACAATAGGTCCTAGTGCACATGTGTACAAAAAATAGTGAATATGTCTCATGCTCCTAGAGGTAGTTCATGAACTGTCAGGAGGCACTTAAATGATTTTTCTAATGGGTGAAGCCATAGTGGTACGGTCTTGAAATTGGGACAGTATGCACAATAGGTCCTAGTGCACATGTGTACAAAAAATGGTGAATGTCTCATGCTCCTAAAGGTAGTTCATGAACTGTCTGGAAGCTCTAAAATGATTTTTCTAATGGGTGAAGCCATAGTGGTACGGTCTTGAAATTGGGACAGTATACACAATAGGTCCTAGTGCACATGTGTACAAAAAATAGTGAATATGTCTCATGCTCCTAGAGGTAGTTCATGAACTGTCAGGAGGCACTTAAATGATTTTTCTAATGGGTGAAGCCATAGTGGTACGGTCTTGAAATTGGGACAGTATGCACAATAGGTCCTAGTGCACATGTGTACAAAAAATGGTGAATGTCTCATGCTCCTAAAGGTAGTTCATGAACTGTCTGGAAGCTCTAAAATGATTTTTCTAATGGGTGAAGCCATAGTGGTACAGTCTTGAAATTGGGACAGTATACACAATAGGTCCTAGTGCACATGTGTACAAAAAATGGTGAATGTCTCATGCTCCTAAAGGTAGTTCATGAACTGTCAGTTTTTGTGTAAATTTATAGTTTTTCTGTAAATTTACAGTTTTTTTGTGTAAATTTACAGTTTTCTGTAAATTGATAGTTTTTGTGTAAATTTACAGTTTTTGGCAGTTTTTGTGTAAGTCCATGTTAAGTGTTTGAAAAGCCAATTTTTTTCTGTGTCCCACGGTGTTAAAATTCAATAACTTTTACACAAATTTTACAAATTATTCATACAAATTTTAGAATTTTGACTGTAAATTTAGTTTTTGTGTAAATTTGCAGTTTTTGTGTAAATTGACAGTTTTTGTGTAAATTTACAGTTTTTGTGTAAATTTACACTTTTTCTGTAAATTTACAGTTTTTGTGTAAATTTACAGTTTTTCTGTAAATTAATAGTTTTTGTGTAAATTTACAGTTTTTGTGTAAATTTATAGTTTTTCTGTAAATTTACAGTTTTTTTGTGTAAATTTACAGTTTTCTGTAAATTGATAGTTTTTGTGTAAATTTACAGTTTTTGGCAGTTTTTGTGTAAGTCCATGTTAAGTGTTTAAAAAGCCAGGAGGCTCTTAAATGATGTTTCTAATGGGTGAAGCCATAGTGGTACAGTCTTGAAATTAGGACAGTATGTACAATATGTCCTAGTGCACATGTGTGCAAAAAATGGTAAATGTCTCATGCTCCTAGAGGTAGTTCATGAACTGGCAGGAGGCACTTAAATGATTTTTCTAATGGGTGAAGCCATAGTGGTACAGTCTTGAAATTGGGACAATATGTACAATATGTCCTAGTGCACATGTGTGCAAAAAATGGTGAATGTCTCATACTCCTAGAGGTAGTTCATGAACTGTCCGGAAGCTCTTAAATGATTTTTCTAATGGGTGAAGCAATAGTGGTACGGTCTTGAAATTGGGACAGTATGTACAATATGTCCTAGTGCACATGTGTGCAAAAAATGGTGAATGTCTCATACTCCTAGAGGTAGTTCATGAACTGTCCGGAAGCTCTTAAATGATTTTTCTAATGGGTGAAGCAATAGTGGTACGGTCTTGAAATTGGGACAGTATGCACAATAGGTCCTAGTGCACATGTGTACAAAAAATGGTGAATGTCTCATGCTCCTAAAGGTAGTTCATGAACTGTCTGGAAGCTCTAAAATGATTTTTCTAATGGGTGAAGCCATAGTGGTACAATCTTGAAATTGGGACAGTATACACAATAGGTCCTAGTGCACATGTGTACAAAAAATAGTGAATATGTCTCATGCTCCTAGAGGTAGTTCATGAACTGTCAGGAGGCACTTAAATGATTTTTCTAATGGGTGAAGCCATAGTGGTACGGTCTTGAAATTGGGACAGTATGCACAATAGGTCCTAGTGCACATGTGTACAAAAAATGGTGAATGTCTCATGCTCCTAAAGGTAGTTCATGAACTGTCTGGAAGCTCTAAAATGATTTTTCTAATGGGTGAAGCCATAGTGGTACGGTCTTGAAATTGGGACAGTATACACAATAGGTCCTAGTGCACATGTGTACAAAAAATAGTGAATATGTCTCATGCTCCTAGAGGTAGTTCATGAACTGTCAGGAGGCACTTAAATGATTTTTCTAATGGGTGAAGCCATAGTGGTACGGTCTTGAAATTGGGACAGTATGCACAATAGGTCCTAGTGCACATGTGTACAAAAAATGGTGAATGTCTCATGCTCCTAAAGGTAGTTCATGAACTGTCAGGAGGCTCTTAAATGATGTTTCTAATGGGTGAAGCCATAGTGGTACAGTCTTGAAATTAGGACAGTATGTACAATATGTCCTAGTGCACATGTGTGCAAAAAATGGTAAATGTCTCATGCTCCTAGAGGTAGTTCATGAACTGGCAGGAGGCACTTAAATGATTTTTCTAATGGGTGAAGCCATAGTGGTACAGTCTTGAAATTGGGACAATATGTACAATATGTCCTAGTGCACATGTGTGCAAAAAATGGTGAATGTCTCATACTCCTAGAGGTAGTTCATGAACTGTCCGGAAGCTCTTAAATGATTTTTCTAATGGGTGAAGCAATAGTGGTACGGTCTTGAAATTGGGACAGTATGTACAATATGTCCTAGTGCACATGTGTGCAAAAAATGGTGAATGTCTCATACTCCTAGAGGTAGTTCATGAACTGTCTGGAAGCTCTTAAATGATTTTGCTAATGGGTGAAGCCATAGTGGTACAGTCTTGAAATTGGGACAATATGTACAATATGTCCTAGTGCACATGTGTGCAAAAAATGGTGAATGTCTCATACTCCTAGAGGTAGTTCATGAACTGTCCGGAAGCTCTTAAATGATTTTTCTAATGGGTGAAGCAATAGTGGTACGGTCTTGAAATTGGGACAGTATGTACAATATGTCCTGCTGAGCATGTTTGCAAAAAATAGTGAATGTCTCATGCTCCTAAAACTAGCTCGTTATGAAGCCGTATTATCCAACAGGTACATTTACTGTTTGAGATTTTAACATTATTTTGGCAACCCTGCACCTTAAGGTGTAGTGATTGAGCGGTCAGAAAATTAGCAAACGCTTCATGCCTCATATTCAAACGGTTCGAATGTGAGCAGTGAGATCGCTGCAATTTTTTTTTTTCTAACTGGTTGGCAGCATCGCAAAGTCTTGAAATTAACACAGACACCTCTTTAGAGCCCACTAAGTCTGCAAGTAAAGATTTGGGGTTTGGTCACGCTTGAAACGCAAATCAGTGAAAACCGATAGGGTCCTTTACAGTTTTTCTGTAAATTAATAGTTTTTGTGTAAATTTACAGTTTTTGTGTAAATTTATAGTTTTTCTGTAATTTGCAGTTTTTCTGTAAATTTACAGTTTTTGTGTAAATTTACAGTTTTTGTGTAAATTTACAGTTTTCTGTAAATTGATAGTTTTTGTGTAAATTTACAGTTTTTGGCAGTTTTTGTGTAAGTCCATGTTAAGTGTTTGAAAAGCCAATTTTTTTCTGTATCCCACGGTGTTAAAATTCAATAACTTTTACACAAATTTTACAAATTATTCATACAAATTTTAGAATTTTGACTGTAAATTGACAGTTTTTGTGTAAATTTATAGTTTTTCTGTAATTTGCAGTTTTTTTGTAAATTTACAGTATTTGTGTAAATTGAGTTTTTGTGTAAATTTACAGTTTTTCTGTAAATTGACAGTTTTTGTGTAAATTTACAGTTTATCTGTAAATTGACAGTTTTTGTGTAAATTTACAGTTTTTCTGTAAATTGACAGTTTTTGTGTAAATTTACAGTTTATCTGTAAATTGACAGTTTTTGTGTAAATTTACAGTTTTTACAGTACAGTACAGTGTTAAAATTCAATAACTTTTGCACAAATTTTACAAATTATTCATAAAAACTTGATGTTAACGTAACGTCCGCCATTGTGGTGATGAAATGATAAACCTCATTATCCTTTATCATTTCATTCATAAAAACTTTAGAATTTTGACGATTTTTCAAAAAAAGTCCATGTTAAGTTCTTGAAAAGTCAATTTTTTTCTGTATCTCACGGTGTTAAAATTCAATATGACGGCCATAAGAGAATCAAAAGTTGACTGACATTACTCAAAATCTAGAAGGCCTCGAAAATTTCCGAGGACGCCATTCGATTGACAGCTGTCAAAAATACAAAAATTACGAGTTTCATTTAAATAGCATCAATCCTTAGGGAGATAATAATTTTTATTTGAAATCGCAATTTTATTTTGGTACAACCCGCCCTGAGATGTCAAAGGGGGTGAAAATTAACCCTGGTTAAGTAGAATTTGAAAAAATAACACCAAAATATGCCAATTACGCAAATTAAGCTTTTGAGTGGTTGAAATATCGCGAAAGGGTTGAAAAGAGCGCAAAAAATCCAAATGAGTTTAATTTATTGCCAAAGAAAATCGAAATTATGCGAATTTAGCAAAACAAGCGCCTACGGGGTTGAAAAATTGTAAAGGAGGATGAAAAGTCAAAGGGGGTGAAAATTAACCGTAAGCGGAATTACAGAAAATAACACAAAAATAAGCCAATTATGCAAATTTAGCTTTCGGAGGGTTGACATATCGTGAAGGGGGTCGAAACGGTGAAGAAGGTTAACATAATACGAGTAAAATTAATTACCGAAGAAAGACAAAATTGCGCGATTTTGGCCAAATTGACGGTCGAGGGGTTAAAAAATTGCGAAGGGGGATGAAAAGTCAATGAACTGTAAGTAGAACTAGCAAAAGTAACAAGAATAATAAGGGATCTGAGTAAATTTAGCTTTTTGAGGGAGCCACATAACGTGAAAGGGGTTGAAATATTTTAGAGGGATGAAAAACAATGAAAACGGCTTTAAAATTTCTCCTTTGTCGTTATAAATGACCACCTAAATTCTACCATAACATCTTAAATACCTAATGATTTTCCATGCTTTATTACGCGTTGACATTTTGAGGGTTGTAACACTATTAAGGGTGGTTTTTCGCGAATGATTATTAAGACCTTTTTGTACGATCGATAGAAAGCCATCGAATGGTTTTAATTTCGGTCCTACATTGTTCAGTAAAAATTCGACTTTTCACCCCTAAATTTCAACCCCCTCGATAAATTTCTCCTAAAATTCACTCCCCCTTTCTCGACTTCACAGTTTCACATCAGCATATATTGTTCTCTGTGCCAAGTTGCAGGGTTTCACCACTCCCACATACTTGTGTTTTCGATTTCACCCCTACAACGCAATTCGTTGAAAACTTGCGGCTATTTGGAAGTTTAGGTTTTCAAAACTTCATGATTTCACCCCTATATTAATTACAGGGGTGATTTTATTCCTATGTTATACAATTTCTTGTGTGTTCAGTTACTTCTGATGTTAATCAGTTACTTCTGATGTTAATAAACAATTGACAAGATTGCAGAAAAAATAAATAAAATATATTTAATCCACTTGCAAGGCGTTAGGGGTTGTTAGTAGCCTAGGGGTTGGTTTTAGGTTGAAGACTTGTAATATCTTTTTTGAATGGCTAACTGAAATCTATCATTACCGTAATTTTATACCACCATTTATTTGAGCAAAATTTTAGAAATTTCGTACGGAAAAAAGGCAATATTACGCAAATTTTGCAAAAAGAACGCTTGGAGGGTTGAAAAATTAAGAAAGGGGATGAAAAGTCAGCGAAAAGAAGCGGTCTGCGTAAACTTTGCTTTTTGAGGGTTCACATATCATGAAAGGGGTTGAAAAATTGCGGATGAGCTAAAAATTAATGGAAAGGCATCGGAGGATTTACACCAATGCGATGCGATCTGTATCCCTGTAGATGTTTATCACGTTAATGTGTATGTAGGGGCGGCTGGTCTTACTGGCGGAATCGCGTACAGATTTTAACAATCTGCACCTAGTGGTAGTGCCTCCGCAGACTCACAGACGTGTCAAAAATGCGAATTGTTGAAAAATACAATATTAAAAAAACTGTGAATTTGGATGAAAAACTTGAAATAGTCCTTTACAGTGTTTGCAGCAGAAAATAAACAAAAAAATACAAAGCACTGCAGAAAAAAAAATTACCAAAAGTAATTAGCCTTTAGCCGTGAGAAAGATCAGAGACGCTTTTTAAAATTTCTTCATTTTCAGTGTTATCATCAGATACGCAACTTATTGTCTCTTTTATTTCGATTGCTTAAAATTGCGCAAAATTATTGCTTCCATAATTTTCATTCACAAATTGTTTCATAGGGACTTTCATTGTTCCGCAATTTTTTGTCCTTGATAAATGGCAACGTGCCACGCCCAGTATTTCAACTTGTTTTAATTTGTTTGTCCAAATAAGTCAAATTCAATATCTATTTCTTTTGTTTATTTGTTTTGTCTCACATTTGTAACATAATGACGCATCCTATGTTTCTAAAGAAATCAATGGAATAAAGATTATTATTATTATTATTATTATTATTATTAAACTCTCGTTTTGCTGCTGTCAAGTATTTAAATACAAGTATTTAAAAATGTATTTTAAATACTTCAGATGTATTTAAATACTTTTCCCGACATTGTACCTATTTTAAAAGTATTTCAAATACAGTTTTATCATGTATTTAAATACATATTTAAATACATATTTAAATACATATTTATATATGTATGCGTATTGATCCTTTTGGGGAGGGTATGTTTATACTATGATCCGTTTGGGGAGCCAATGGACTGCCGTAGCTAGATATTGATCCCTTTGGGGAGTGCATCCGCACCGCCTCAGCGGCATAGCATGTAATTACCGGAAGACAGTCGGTATTACAGACAGCGTAATCCTCAAACGCCTGATGCAATTAAAATGGCAACCAAACATACTAATAATAATATTAATAATCATAATGGTTTCAGCTATGAAAATGTGGTTGTTTAACGATAACAACATACAGGTTGTCCCAAAACGCTCCCACTCTATTAAAATTCTGTCACGGAACGTATTTTCGTAATTGTTATATACGGGATAGTATCGGAACCTCATAATTTCCTGAATACTACTAAATTTCGCTAAACTGACGTATTTTCAAAAATTGGTGCTTCTAACCTTCCGAGGCTGTCCCTCGGCACTTAGATTTTTTTCCAAATTTTCTTGAATAGACATTTTAAACAAAAATAAATGCTCCATCTTCGATCACACTTTCAATTAGCTAAGCCGGATTTTATCACCCTCCCCCCCCGGAAACTACCCCTGAATTTTGCTGAACAGATGCATTTTAAACGACCGCTTATTAGAATTATTGCAAACACGGGTTTTATCATCGTCCACTACCGAAAACCCCTCATTTTGAACAACGGGCCATTAAAGATAAATTTTTCAAAAATCTGACTTCCCCAAATTGACCAATGCATAGACAAAAGTATATGTGCAATGATCCCTTCGGGGAAGCTTTCCCTAATGTCGAAAAAAGCAACATCTTTCAGGATTAATCACAGGAAACCACCACAAATCATTACATAAGCGCTTCATAATGGTTCTTATTCGAGTAGGAGGCTCAATGCTGACCCCTTTCCACGAATAGTTGTGTTGCATTCCCAAAATGAACCTCTTCTTCAACGTGGTGACCCTGGACTGTGCAGAAGCCCTTCCAATGTGGAAAAAAGTACCATAAAACCATAAATTCATAAACCATAAAACCATAAAACCACCTTAAATCATAGCATAAATGCTTCATGGTGGCTCCTAAGCGAATGAGGAATTCAGAGCCCCACCCATCTTCCACAAATAGGGATGCTACCGTCCAGGACACTGAATAAATGCTTCCCCGCTCAGTAGGGGTCTCAAGGCTAACGTTTTTCCACAAATAGATGCGTTACATTCCACAAATAGGGGTGTTACATTAATCAAATCGGGCCCCCTTCCGCGCCGTGAACGGAGTCTATCCAGGAGCCCTTCTAACGTAGAAAAATTTAGCATAAGCCGGAAAATTAAATTTTCTCCTGAATTTGAGTTCCCCAAAGGGATCAATTCATAGACAATAAATGTCAATAGTGCATGTGCATTGATCCCTTTGGGGAAGCTTTCCCTAATATCGAGATTAATAACATTTTTGATGTTTCCTCGGAGAAAACCTCACGGAACCACCTCAAATGACTGCCTGAAGCCTCATGATGTTTTCTAAGTGAGTGACGTACTCAGTTGCAATATCCTAGCTAATCCCTATCCTCAGATAGTCGTGTTACATTCCCCAAATAGACTCTCCCTTCCGGGTGGTGAACGGGCCTGTTCAGGAGTCCTCCTAATGTAGAAACAAATAGCTTACGCCCAAAAATGTGAGTTTCTCTAAAATTAGAGTTTCCCAAAGGGACCAATATACGTCAATAGTGTATGTACATTGATCCCTTTGGGGAAGCTTTCTCTAATATCGAGAAATGCAACATTTTTGAGGTTTCCTAGCAGAAACCTCGTAAGAACCACCTCAAACCATTGCCCGAAGCCGCATGATGGTTTCCAAGGGAGTGTCGTACTCAAAGCTAACCCCTTTCCGCAGATAGGGGTGCTACATTCCCCAAATAGACTCTCCCTTCCGGGTGGTGAACGGGCCTGTTCAGGAGTCCTCGCAATGTAGAAAAAAATAGCTTACGCTCAAAAATGTGATTTTCTCTAAAATTAGAGTTTCCCAAAGGGACCAATAGATAGACAATATACGTCAATAGGGTATGTACATTGATCCCTTTGGGGAAGCCTTCCCTAATATCGAGAAAAGCAACACTTTTGAGGTTTTGTGCTAGAAAACCTCACAAGACCACCTCGAATCACGGCCTGAAGTTTCATGATGTCTTTTAAGTGATTGACGTACTCAATTGCAATGTCATATCTGAATTAAAGCTTCAAATTTGCCCAAACTAGTAGATAATCCGTAGGATGCTAGTATTTATAGGGTACAATCCGAAGATTTTTGGAACTCGCGTACCTACTTTTGGTACTGACCAATACTAGGAACCCTAGTTTTATAATACAAAACAGTTGAAAGCTACTAGGCCACAATAAAGCACCAGAAAGGGTGAAATAGATTTTTTAATAGAAAATTAAATTCCCCAAAGGGACCAATAGATAGACAATATACGTCAATAGGGTATGTACATTGATCCCTTTGGGGAAGCTTTCTCTAATATCGAGAAAAGCAACACTTTTGAGGTTTTGTGCTAGAAAACCTCACAAGACCACCTCGAATCACGGCCTGAAGTTTCATGATGTCTTTTAAGTGATTGACGTACTCAATTGCAATGTCATATCTGAATTAAAGCTTCAAATTTGTCCAAACTAGTAGATAATCCGTAGGATGCTAGTATAGGGTACAATCCGAAGATTTTTGGAACTCGCGTACCTACTTTTGGTACTGACCAATACTAGGAACCCTAGTTTTATAATACAAAACAGTTGAAAGCTACTAGGCCACAATAAAGCACCAGAAAGGGTGAAATAGATTTTTTAATAGAAAATTAAATTCCCCAAAGGGACCAATAGATAGACAATATACGTCAATAGGGTATGTACATTGATCCCTTTGGGGAAGCTTTCTCTAATATCGAGAAAAGCAACACTTTTGAGGTTTTGTGCTAGAAAACCTCACAAGACCACCTCGAATCACGGCCTGAAGTTTCATGATGTCTTTTAAGTGATTGACGTACTCAATTGCAATGTCATATCTGAATTAAAGCTTCAAATTTGTCCAAACTAGTAGATAATCCGTAGGATGCTAGTATAGGGTACAATCCGAAGATTTTTGGAACTCGCGTACCTACTTTTGGTACTGACCAATACTAGGAACCCTAGTTTTATAATACAAAACAGTTGAAAGCTACTAGGCCACAATAAAGCACCAGAAAGGGTGAAATAGATTTTTTAATAGAAAATTAAATTCCCCAAAGGGACCAATAGATAGACAATATACGTCAATAGGGTATGTACATTGATCCCTTTGGGGAAGCTTTCTCTAATATCGAGAAAAGCAACACTTTTGAGGTTTTGTGCTAGAAAACCTCACAAGACCACCTCGAATCACGGCCTGAAGTTTCATGATGTCTTTTAAGTGATTGACGTACTCAATTGCAATGTCATATCTGAATTAAAGCTTCAAATTTGTCCAAACTAGTAGATAATCCGTAGGATGCTAGTATAGGGTACAATCCGAAGATTTTTGGAACTCGCGTACCTACTTTTGGTACTGACCAATACTAGGAACCCTAGTTTTATAATACAAAACAGTTGAAAGCTACTAGGCCACAATAAAGCACCAGAAAGGGTGAAATAGATTTTTTAATAGAAAATTAAATTCCCCAAAGGGACCAATAGATAGACAATATACGTCAATAGGGTATGTACATTGATCCCTTTGGGGAAGCTTTCTCTAATATCGAGAAATGCAACATTTTTGAGGTTTCCTAGCAGAAACCTCGTAAGAACCACCTCAAACCATTGCCCGAAGCCGCATGATGGTTTCTAAGGGAGTGTCGCACTCAAAGCTAACCCCTTTCCGCAGATAGGGGTGCTACATTCCCCAAATAGACTCTCCCTTCCGGGTGGTGAACGGGCCTGTTCAGGGGTCCTCGCAATGTAGAAAAAAATAGCTTACGCCCAAAAATGTGATTTTCTCTAAAATTAGAGTTTCCCAAAGGGACCAATAGATAGACAATATACGTCAATAGGGTATGTACATTGATCCCTTTGGGGAAGCTTTCTCTAATATCGAGAAATGCAACATTTTTGAGGCAGAAACCTTGCAAGAACCACCTCAAACCGTTGCCCGAAGCCTCATGATGGTTCCTAAGGGAGTGTCGTACCCAAAGCTAATCCCTTTTCGCAGATAGGGGTGCTACATTCCCCAAATAGACTTTCCCTTCCGGGTGGTGAACGGGGCTGTTCAGGAGTCCTCCCAATGTAGAAAAAAATAGCTTACGCCCAAAAATATGGTTTTCTCTAAAATTAGAGTTTCCCAAAGGGACCAATAGATAGACAATATACGTCAATAGGGTATGTACATTGATCCCTTTGGGGAGGCTTTGTCTAATATCGAGAAATGCAACATTTTTGAGGCAGAAACCTTGCAAGAACCACCTCAAACCGTTGCCCGAAGCCTCATGATGGTTCCTAAGGGAGTGTCGTACCCAAAGCTAATCCCTTTTCGCAGATAGGGGTGCTGCATTCCCCAAATAGACTCTCCCTTCCGGGTGGTGAACGGGCCTGTTCAGGAGTCCTCCCAATGTAGAAAAAAATAGCTTACGCCCAAAAATGTGAGTTTCTCTAAAATTAGGGTTTCCCAAAGGGACCAATAGATAGACAATATACGTCAATAGGGTATGTACATTGATCCCTTTGGGGAAGCTTTCCCTAATATCGATAAATACAACATCTTTGAGGTTTCCTAGCAGAAACCTCACAAGAGCCACCTCAAATCACTACCCCAAACATAATAAAATTATTTGTTCGCAGAAAAGCTCACAGAACTACCTCCCGTCCCCCTACTTGTGGTGAACAGAACCCTTTCAAAGCAGAAATGTCCAAAAATGTGACTGTCATCAAAAGCGCCAAAGCGCCGTTCCTAAGGTTATTCTCAGAAAATCAGTAATCACCGCACGATTGCCTCATGAAGTTTCCTAATTGAGTAGGGACTCACTCTTTCCACAAATAGGGGCGTTACATTCCCCAGGGCGAATCCTTACTTCGAGTAATAAGTCGGATCACCCTAAGGGTTCTTTCAGTGTAAAAAGTAGTATCAAAAGCCTATTGTCCACTAAAACCAAGTACCCCAAACGTCATGAAACATATCTGTAGAAAGTGGGAACTACTGATATGTTCCTCTAGAAAAAACGTCTCTATTTGCAGTAATTGTTAAGGAATACTTCCTCAAAGGGATCGTTGTACATATACTGTTGTCTATGGATTTGTCAATTTAGACAACCAGTTATATATCCATTGGAGAAAAATATATAATGGTCAGTTTGGGAATGCAGAATCACTAGCCGAGATCAGAACCAGGTCACCTCCCCAAACTGACCATTATATGATTAATGAGCACAGTTTCGAAACGGATTGCCCTAGGGCAGTAAAAGTCGGAGCAAATCAACAATCGCGGTCAATTCTTTGATTTCAGTCGATAAAAGAACCCCCTGAATTTGCCTCCCCAAAGGGATCAATACGCATACATAAATACATTCTCAACTGCGAGATGGAAATTTTACCGTTGCGGTTAAAATAAAGGTTTCAAAAAGTACCTAAATCCACCTGTCAGTGCCACGAATCCATTCTCCATAGCTGCTGTTGCCCTTAATAGAAAAATGAAAATGTATATGATCGCGTATGTTAAATTTTTCGCGTTTTTTGGTTTTTACAGACCTATAGACCAAGTTTGACTTTTTTAACCTTGAACATTTAAAAGTATTTAAATACATTTCAAATGTATTTGTATTTGCAAAAAATGTATTTAAAAAGTATTTGAAATACATTTTTACAAAAGTATTTGTATTTTTAACAACACTGCGAACGTGGGTTTGAAATCTCCAATGTACACTGTACTCACGCCACCAGAATTTTATCATGTTTATTTATTGCCCGTGTCGTGGCCGTGCTTTCGACCACTTCAATTAAATTTAATTATTTAGCTATTTAAGGGTGGCTTTACTATATGTACAGAAAAGGGAAGCTGGGTTGACTCTTAATCAGCATTCATACTGCAAGGGCAGGTATAGCTTTTGTGGTTTTTATTAACACTAGTAATAGTCAACAAGATAGTAGTTGTAGAATTGTTAATAAAACTTTTTCTTCATCATTAACGCTAGCAACAAACGTGGATTCAGCATCGTAACCGTTGATTATAAAATGATCGACTTTATTGACTGCTGAATCTGAAAAATCTGAAAAAATACGGAATGATTTTTAACCTCCCCACAACCATATAAAAATGGGAGGTTACTGCAATCACTCCAAAATTCGAAATTGAGATAACACCAGGTCTTTACGTTTCAAGGTCCCAGGATCACAAAAAAGTGTTTTTTAAAAAATGTCTGTGTATGTACGTACGTATGAGCACGATTTCTCGGAAACTACCGAACGGATTTTAGTGAAATTTGGTATGCAGGTTAGTGTTGGCCTTCTGGTGAGCCCAGTTAATTTTGTTGCGAATCCGCAGATGCCAAGTGCCGTTTTCACATGTAAACTATGAAATTTAACTAATGAACACTAATTTTTCTTATCCGCACATGAAAGGTCTTGAAATTCTGTATCTGAAAGTGTACTCACACTTAGTGCCTTTTTAGCATAAAATCGAAAAATTCGAAGTTTCGAAGAAACATCAAATAACACGCTACAGCCCAAACTGCAGGATCGATTTGGCTAAAATTTGGTAGGTAGAGATACCGTTACCCGCCGAAGAGCTAATTTCATTTTGGTGGCAATCGGCGAACGGTAAGTGCCATTTTGGCATATCAACTTTGAAATTTGAATAATGAACTCTCATTTTCTCTATCAGCACATGGAAATTCTTCAAATTTAGTTTTCAAAATTGTACTCAAACTTAGTGCCCCTTTGGCAAAAGATCGTAAAATTTAGAAAAATCACAGAAAACGATCAGGTTTGGTGGAGTAAAAAATAGTAAAATTTACGTGATATTAGTGACAGGATTGGATCATTCACCAAGTGGGGAGGTTCCAGCCGCTTCCGTAGCTGCCAATTTTTTACTTTTAACTCAAAAAAAATAAGTATAATTATGAATTAGAGACAATTCACACCTTCACCTTCGACTTGGACGACTGTGTCTTTAACGATAACGAACGATAAGTATATGACTGGAATCGTTTCCGCTGTATTATCGGCTTGTAGCTAGTTCTAGGGTGAAATTTCTTCCTAGTCAAATTTTTATATTTGGGGGTTGAAGGGGGTGAGTTTCAGGGGTGTAGTTTTTTGGGTTCAATTAGTCTCTTCCCATTGTAGTTAGTTCAAGGGTCAAATATAATCAACATCAATAAATATATAGCAAGACCTTGATTTTTTTATTGTATAAATTTTCCCAAGTGACGATAAACTTCCGTTTGATGATTTTGTGAGTTGAATTGGGCATTTATATTCTGATTAGAGCCCGAGAGCTTTAGCTCCCCATTTCGGTAGGTATATCTTGAAAAAATCACGACGATACGGTCAAGGGTTGATGATGAGTTTAATAGTCGATTTAATTTTCATTCCTGGAAAATTCAAAGGGCATTTTCGGCCCTACAAAGGCCGTTTTCGAAAAAATGGCACAAAGGATTTCGATCTTGCAAGATAAGAGCTATGGAATACCGCAAATAAAAATGTGGGGTTGTATCTACGTTATTAGTTGCAAGTGACAATTATTGTCGGTTACAAGTGACAATTGTCACTTAACAACTGACAATTGTCACTTGCAAGTGACAATTTGCTATTGCTAGATGTCCTTCTTTTATTAAAATCATCACTAGCGATGGCCACTTACATATTCCGTAACCTAGAAATGTCAATGTTGTGAGTCATGACGAGTGTTTCATAGTCATGACGTACTTACAAGTCAAAAATTTTAAATGGAACAAGGACGAGGGGTCATGCGACCCGTCATTAGAATGTTAAATTAATTCTCCAAACCTTCGATGTGAAAATTTGAAAAAAATTGTTTCTACATTGAAGTTACTTTTACAGGAAATTTATTTTAAAAAAATGGCAGCTGGAACCTCCCCATTTTCCATGTCACCGTAAGAAATGCAAAATGCAACGAATTTAACCTATCGTAGCAGATGTCATTATTAGGAAGTTAAAATTCAAACAACAAGTGTCAAAGGCCACGACCTTTCGCTCCGAAAAACAAAAACAGGACTTAAAATCAGTTGCATTACCTTTTGAACCTCAGTTTACAAGATATTTAACAAGGTTTTTTGCTCAACAAAATTTAAGGGTAGTTTTCAGATCTGAAAACAAACTGAAAAACCTTTTAGGCAACCCGAAAGACAAAGTAGGGAATAGCGAGATCTCTCACCACCAGATTTAAGGACTGAAAAATCCAGTGTTACCCTGAATGCTTTACACACTGACCTTAAAATAAGTGATAATATTAAGTTAGTTTGTAGTGTGAACAAGGTGCAGATGCTGGACGCAATGGAAAGTATCGTCATTTATTATAAGTTTAGAGATAAGTTTATGAACGGTCGTGCTGATGGTCACATCTCATATTTCCCTCTGTTTACACAGTTATAGTTAGGTACTCGTTATATTTATACGTTTTCACCCACGTGGAACCATTTCTCAACCTGTGATTGGTCCAACCTTCACAGCCGGGGGGTGGAGCTACAATGGTGGACCTATAAACATAACAGATTTCTGAAGGTAGGGTTTCCGCCTCCGAAACTGAGCAACTTTTACTCCTAACCCACTTCCCTGGATGCATAACGTCAGACGCCCCTGCGATATGGGCACCTGCCCCCCTCGTCGCCCCTTCACCGGACGACTGGGGGGTGGCGGATGCTGTCGTAGACTCTGACAAGGTATCTTAGGCAGTACAATCATTCTCGCCATTCAAGTCGCCGGGTTTGGACGGAGTTTTTCCAGCCCTCCTCCAGTGGGGGCTGGATATCTTTCTGCCACATCTCGTGCGTATTTTCCGGGCATGTATCGTATTTGGATACATACCGGAGGCTTGGAGAGAAGTTAAGGTAATAATAAAATACGCTACCAAAATCTTACCGCCCAATCAGCCTAACGTCCTTCTTATTGAAGACGCTGGAAAGGTTGTGCGACAGATCAATACGGGAGAAGTGGCTTCATAAGTTACACCCGCAACAACATGCCTTCATTGCTGGCAAGTCGACCGAGACGGCGTTACACCAAGTAGTGACCCACATCGATCGATCATTAGCATTGAAACACTCTACCCTTGGGGCATTCATAGATATTGAAGGAGCGTTCGACAAGACCTCCTTCAACTCAATAGACACTGCACTCCACGGCTGGGGTATTCCCTCCGCTTTATGTGGCTGGATATCACACATGCTCGAATGGAGATCGGTTAAAATCGACAGTGGCAATGGAGCCTGTTGGGCGCGGGTCGGCCGCGGCTGTCCTCAGGGGGGCATTTTATCACCGCTCCTGTGGAATCTGATGGCTGACTCTCTTATCCGCGCCCTAAACGATAAGGGTTTCACAACCATTGGATACGCGGATGACATTGTCATCTTAATAAGTGGCACCTCCCACGGAGTGATAGGAGGCCTTATGCAGACTGCACTCCGGGTAGTTGAAATATGGTGTCAGGATAGCGCCCTGGCTGTGAACCCTCACAAAACAGAGCTAGTCCTATTCACCAAAAAAAGAAGGACCGATGATTTAGAGGTACCTTCAATTTTCGGCGTTCCACTTAAGCTCTCGTCCGAGGTAAAATACCTTGGTGTTTTCCTCGACAGCAAGCTTACATGGAAAAAACACCTAAAGACCAAAACGGAAAAAGCTTGTCGAGCCTTTTGGCAATGCAGGTCAGCCATTGGAGCAACCTGGGGTCTCTCCCCAGGAATTGTTCTTTGGATTTACCAGGCAGTCATAAGGCCCATGCTTACTTACGGGGCAATCGTCTGGTGGCCGAGAACCCGACTAGAAACAGCAAAAAAGGACCTGAGTCATGTGCAGAGACTTGCCTGTCTCGCCATTACAGGTGCCTTGCGAACTACTTCCACCTCAGCATTGGAGACCGCCCTGAACTTGGCACCTCTTGACATCCATGTACAAGAGGTTGCCATCAGAACGGCCCTACGACTGAAGGTAGTAGGAATGTGGGGACGGGCGAGGACGGGAAGTCGTCACTCTGGCATACTCCAGGAGGTAATAAAGGACCTTCCGCTTCTGGAGGCGCCAGTGGACCGTCGACTACCCACGTTTGGTTTTAACAAACCCTTCACCGTCCTTGATACAGCACCTCCGCCTGAAACGTTCTCAGCTCATTATGATGCTGTGATCTACACGGACGGAGCAAAAACAAAGTTCGGATCAGGAGCAGGGATCTACTCCGATAATCTCGACTTAAATATAACTGCACCACTGGGAAAGTACGCCACGGTCTTCCAAGCAGAAACTGTGGCGGTCACCATTGGAGCAAAAGAAGCTATAAGGAAAGGTACCACAAATAAGAACCTGCTGTTTCTCACCGACAGCAGGGCCACCCTTCAGGCTCTGAGATGTAATAGGAACACCTCTAGCCTACTCCAAGATGCCCTCGATTCCTTGACGGACCTGGCCCAATTAAATAGGGTTAGTCTGGGCATGGATTAAGGGGCATGAGAATACAGAAGGCAATGCGGTTGCCGATGGGCTGGCGCGGCGGGCGTCTCGAGAGCCCCTTGGCCCCGAGCCCGCTGTCCCGCTGACCCTCACTACCGCATATGCCCTTATTTCTAACAGAAGCTACCAGATGGCTGCGGACAGGTGGATAAACTCACCTGGTTGTCGCCATTCGAAAATGCTAATGCCAGAAAACCACAAAATATCTTCTCAACCTACCCAGAGGTAAACTGCGCTTCGCCGTAGGTATACTTACTGGCCACTGCGGCTTGAATCAGCACCTTCACCGGATGGGCATTACACAAAGCCCCATCTGCAGAGGATGCGAACTAGAAGACGAGTCTATGGAACACGTGCTCACACAGTGTCCTGTACTCGCCCAATTACGTGGCTCTCTCCTAGGGGAAGAATGGCCAAGTTTGGTCATGCTCGCTGGCGCCCCTCTCAGCACGCTACTCCAGCTTTTGCAGGAGGTCGGCTGGCTCGAGAGTTAAAGTGCGCTAGCGAGCTTGGGAGGCAGCACAATGGGCCAACTGTGGCCTGGGTGCAGCAGTCTGCTTTGGCAGGCCGCCCTCCCCCCCAGAATCCAGAATCCAGAAGGTAGGGTTGTTTATTTTTGATCCCAAGCTGTGCAGTAACTATAGAGGAATATCACTACTTAGCATCCCAGGGAAAGTGTACGAAAGAATACTCGAGCAAAGATTAAGAGAGAGAATAGACAGATTACTCGCGGAAGAACAATCCGGGTTTAGGCCTAACAGAAGCACACAAGACCTAATATTCACGATAAGAGAAATAGAGGAGAAACTAGACGAGATTCATAGACCTAGAAAGCGCATTTGATAGAATACAGAGACAAATTATGTGGAAGACTCTAAGAGAAGAATGTGCCAGAAGATCTTATAAATGGAATAAGAAGCTTCTACTGTAAACAAGACAAGGCAACTTAACCTCCAAACCATTCAAGACATCGAAGGGGGTTAGACAGGGAGGGATCCTCAGCCCGTTACTATTCATTGCAGTAATGGATGAAGAATAAAAGCGTGTAAAAACGGAAGCAGGAAAATAATAGTGGGCTACAGAAATTTGCAACCAGTTGAAAGAACAACTAGGAAAGTATACTTATGCAAGGCAATAGGGAAAAGGAAAAGAAGAAGACCCAGAGAGACATGGAACGGAAACATCAACAAAGCAGTAAGAAAACGAGGAATTAATATAGAAGAAACGAGAGGAATAGTGCGAAACAGAAATGAATGTAGATTTTACAAAGAAAATAATGGTACAGAATAGAACTTCCTTTTATTTGTTAATTATATTATGTAAATAATTCTAACACTGGCTCTTAGCCGGTAAACAGAATAAAGATTATGAGATGAAATGAAATGTTAGGTCTCCGAAAACAAATCGCAATCGCGTTTAGTTCAATTTCAATAATAATTATAAATTGTAACATTACTGTATATTTGGTTGCATATAACAAAACAGTGTTGCCAAAGTGTACAAAATCATTTATTATTATTGATTTAGTGTAAAAATTAAGCTGTAACACGTAACAAAACTTTAAAAACTAAAAAGTATCTACAATTTAGCCTTCAAAGCTTTCTTTTTTTCATCATTCTCAACCAGTTTATTCACGATTTGATGAGCTTCAGTATAGAAAGGATCAGTTTCCTTGCGCACCCTCCTCCACCAGGCAGCTAATTTGGGGTGTCCCTCGGCGGGATCAAAACCAGCAATTCCTGAAATATTTTATTTTATTGTTTTTTTCACTAAAAATTACGAGAAAAAAAATTGCAGGAATTACGTGGCTGTTCCAATTCGCAAGCTGCAACGATGTCTGCGACTGAAATCTGATTTCCTGCGATGAAGGGTGTATCGGCTAACCAAAGATTCTCAATTGTGTCCAAACAATCGATCATGTTTCGCTTAAATTTTTCGAGAGATTCGGGGGATGGTTCGGTACCTGTCAGTGATGGAATTAGCCACTGAAATCCATTCAAATTAACAGTTATTTATGATGTACTTAAGGGTTGAAAGGGGTAGTCTATTTTGTGAGAAACGAAGTTCGAACAAAATAAAATACACTTTTTTCTTCAAGGCGATTAAAAATCTGTTAAAAATTTCCGATATATTGCCTCGTTCCTGAGTTATCCCGGAAAAACTGAAAATCGCGATTTTAAAAAAAGATTGATTGATAACTTTCGAACGATTGATGATGTTCCAATGAAGCTAGAAACTTTAATAGTTTTGACAGCTGTCAGTTCAATGGCATTGACAGAAATTTGCTAGGCCTTCTAGATTTTGAGAAACAACAGCCAACTTTTCTTTTTCTGAATTTTAACAACATTAGTCGCAAAAAAAACAGCTTCTCAATAATATATGGACTTTTTTCAAAAAATATGTCAAATCTAGAGTCACAAAAAAGATTGAAAAAGTCAATGTACCGTCGGTGTACCGTTTTGCAAATGTTTTTCATCCAAGTTTAGGCTGAATTGACAAAATTATTCAAAAATTTTCAAATTTTGACATTTTGACATAACTTTTTTAAGCGCTCCGAAAAATTTAAAACTTCAAAATTCAATAAAAACAATTAATCATGGCAAGTTTCAATTAAAACCGGATTTTGTACTATAAGAGATGCTAGTAAAACCATTGCCACCAGTTTTTCTAAAAAAAACCTTAAAACGCCGAAATTCAGTAGAAACTACAAATTTTTGCATTTTCTAAAAGTTTTTTGCGACCGCAAGTGTGACCCATCTTACTTCCTTAAATTTGAAGGAGAATCGATTGGTGCAAATTTCAAACTTCTAGGACTAACGCACTTCGAGAAAAGTAGGTTCTCTTTCATTTAAATTTCCAAAATAGAATAAAACTAATAAAAATTGCATTTTGTATTATCAAAATCTCTAGTGAAACCAATTTCCAGCAATTTTCCTGATAAAAACTTTAAAACGCGAAATTCACTAGAAAGCATAATTTTGTAAAAAATTTTTGCGACCGCAAGTGTGACCCATCTTATTTCCTCAAATTTGAAGGAGAATCGATTAGTGCACATTTCAAACTTCTAGGACTCACGCACTTCGAGAAAAGTAGGTTTTCTTTCATTTAAATTTCCAAAATAGAATAAAACTAATAAAAATTGCATTTTGTATTATCAAAATCTCTAATGAAACCAATTTCCAGCAATTTTCCCGATAAAAACTTTAAAACGCGAAATTCACCAGAAAGCACAATCTTGTAAAAGTTTTTTGCGACCGCAAGTGTGACCCATCTTATTTCCTCAAATTTGAAGGGGAATCGATTGGTGCAAATTTCAAACTTCTAGGACTCACGCACTTCGAGAAAAGTAGGCTTTCTTTCATTTAAATTTCCAAAATAGAATAAAACTAATAAAAATTTCATTTTGTATTATCAAAGGCTCTAGTGAAACCAATTTCCAGCAATTTTCCCGATAAAAACTTTAAAAAGCGAAATTCACTACAAAGCATAATTTTGTAAAAGTTTTTTGCGACGGCAAGTGTGACCCATCTTATTTCCTCAAATTTGAAGGGGAATCGATTGGTGCAAATTTCAAACTTCTAGGACTCACACACTTCGAGAAAAGTAGGTTTTCTTTCATTTAAATTTCCAAAATAGAATAAAACTGATAAAAATTGCATTTTGTATTATCAAAGGCTCTAGTGAAACCAATTTCCAGCAATTTTCCCGATAAAAACTTTAAAACGCGAAATTCACTAGGAAGAATAATTTTGTAAAAGTTTTTTGCGACCGCAAGTGTGACCCATCTTACTTCCTCAAATTTGAAGGAGAATCGATTAATGCAAATTTCAAACTTCTAGGACTCACGCACTTCGAGAAAAGTAGGTTTTCTTTCATTTAAATTTCCAAAATAGAATAAAACTAATAAAAATTGCATTTTGTATTATCAAAGGCTCTAGTGAAACCAATTTCCAGCAATTTTCCTGATAAAAACTTTAAAACGCGAAATTCACTAGAAAGCATAATTTTGTAAAAGTTTTTTGCGACCGCAAGTGTGACCCATCTTATTTCCTCAAATTTGAAGGAGAATCGATCGGCGCAAATTTCAAACTTCTAGGACTCACGCACTTCGAGAAAAGTAGGCTTTCTTTCATTTAAATTTCCAAAATAGAATAAAACTAATAAAAATTTCATTTTGTATTATCAAAGGCTTTAGTGAAACCAATTTCCAGCAATTTTCCCGATAAAAACTTTAAAAAGCGAAATTCACTACAAAGCATAATTTTGCAAGTTTTTTGCGACCGCAAGTGTGACCCATCTTATTTCCTCAAATTTGAAGGAGAATCGATCGGCGCAAATTTCAAACTTCTAGGGCTCACGCACTTCGAGAAAACTAGGTTTTCTTTCATTTAAATTTTCAAAATAGAATAAAACTAATAAAAATTGCATTTTGTATTATCAAGGGCTCTAGTGAAACCAATTTCCAGCAATTTTCCCGATAAAAACTTTAAAACGCGAAATTCACTAGAAAGCATAATTTTGTAAAAGTTTTTTGCGACCGCAAGTGTGACCCATCTTATTTCCTCAAATTTGAAGGAGAATCGATTGGTGCAAATTTCAAACTTCTAGGGCTCACGCACTTCGAGAAAACTAGGTTTTCTTTCATTTAAATTTCCAAAATAGAATAAAACTAATAAAAATTGCATTTTGTATTATCAAAATCTCTAGTGAAACCAATTTCCAGCTATTTTCCTGATAAAAACTTTAAAACGCGAAATTCACTAGAAAGCATAATTTTGTAAAAGTTTTTTGCGACCGCAAGTGTGACCCATCTTATTTCCTCAAATTTGAAGGGGAATCGATTGGTGCAAATTTCAAACTTCTAGGACTAACGCACTTCGAGAAAAGTAGGTTCTCTTTCATTTAAATTTCCAAAATAGAATAAAACTAATAAAAATTGCATTTTGTATTATCAAACGCTCTAGTGAAACCAATTTCCAGCAATTTTCCTGATAAAAACTTTAAAACGCGAAATTCACTAGAAAGCATAATTTTGTAAAAGTTTTTTGCGACCGCAAGTGTGACCCATCTTATTTCCTCAAATTTGAAGGAGAATCGATCGGCGCAAATTTCAAACTTCTAGGGCTCACGCACTTCGAGAAAACTAGGTTTTCTTTCATTTAAATTTTCAAAATAGAATAAAACTAATAAAAATTGCATTTTGTATTATCAAGGGCTCTAGTGAAACCAATTTCCAGCAATTTTCCCGATAAAAACTTTAAAACGCGAAATTCACTAGAAAGCATAATTTTGTAAAAGTTTTTTGCGACCGCAAGTGTGACCCATCTTATTTCCTCAAATTTGAAGGAGAATCGATTGGTGCAAATTTCAAACTTCTAGGGCTCACGCACTTCGAGAAAACTAGGTTTTCTTTCATTTAAATTTCCAAAATAGAATAAAACTAATAAAAATTGCATTTTGTATTATCAAAATCTCTAGTGAAACCAATTTCCAGCTATTTTCCTGATAAAAACTTTAAAACGCGAAATTCACTAGAAAGCATAATTTTGTAAAAGTTTTTTGCGACCGCAAGTGTGACCCATCTTATTTCCTCAAATTTGAAGGAGAATCGATTGGTGCAAATTTCAAACTTCTAGGGCTCACGCACTTCGAGAAAAGTAGGTTTTCTTTCATTTAAATTTTCAAAATAGAATAAAACTAATAAAAATTGCATTTTGTATTATCAAGGGCTCTAGTGAAACCAATTTCCAGCAATTTTCCCGATAAAAACTTTAAAACGCGAAATTCACTAGAAAGCATAATTTTGTAAAAGTTTTTTGCGACCGCAAGTGTGACCCATCTTATTTCCTCAAATTTGAAGGAGAATCGACTGGTGCAAAATTAAAACTTCTAGGACTCACGCACTTCGAAAAAAGGGAAAATTTACTTGCGCTTGCTTAATTTCATATTTCTTCGCGCTAACCGTAGAAGATATTTGTTAATGTAGATATATTTTTTAAACAGCTGAAAACATGCAGCTTTATGTTGTAATGTAACCAAATAACGGTCTTACGGTATACAGCATACGTTAATGCTGTATACCGTAAGACCGTGATATATGATGCAAAATGAACTTAAGTTTTTATGGAAAAACATGCAAATATGCTTTTGCCCAACCCTACGTATTAGGCTCTGAAACGGCGGCGGAAAAATCTGGTAAATATCAAAATTTCGTAAATACGAAAATATTTTCGTAAATATGCAAAAATTTTCGTAAAAGTTTTGTGACACCAAGACGCTTTCGTCAAATGATGTTTTCGTTATTAAAATTTTTAATTTTTCCAAAACGTTTTGTTAAACATTTGTTTATATTTTTTTACAAAAATTGTAGAAATATGAAATATATTTTTCAAACAGACATAATTTCGAGTTTAATTATTTCTTCTCGATTTTTGCTAATTTTTTCCAAATACCGTTTTTACAGTTTTCATTATTAAAATTCTTATTCCTTTCATTACATGTTTTATTACTTATTTTTTGCTCATTTGAATTTGAATTTTTAAATGCGGAGGCTAACGGAAGGATTTTGGGGGCAACACACGCGATAATGGAGGGTGAGGGGGCGCAAGCCCCGCGAAAAAATTTTCGAGGAGGCTTAGCCTCCTTAGCCTCCCCTGACCCTCCGCCACTGTGAAATAACCTTTACGAACCCTTTTTCTCGTAAAAAATCTTACTTTTTTAATAAAATAAAGGGCACACAAGGCTCTGGTGTTATTGTGCTGCCACTCAAGGTACTCATCAACCCTCGCCCTCTGCTGAGCATCTTTCGGGTACCAGTGGTTGTCGACATTGAATTTTTCAGCCAAATAACGCAGTATTGCAATACTACAAAACGTTTTAGGGGTGTTTTGTGATTAATTTTTTTCCAAAAAATTACCTTTCAGCTAGCTTGAAATCTCCATCATGGACAAAAGGCACTTTTTGGAATCTATTTTTCTCGTTTTTAAATTCCTCACTCAGATGTTCTCCTAAAACATTTTCTTTCAACTAAATAAATTATAATTTGCAAAAATGTACCTTCACGTAAATTCACGAAGCACAACTCTAAGGGTAGGTTTGTTAATTTGCTGAATATGTAAAGTGCCCTCGAGGGCTGTGATAAAAAATCCAAGTATAACCTCACAGGCATTATTTCTATTTTATTTATTTAATTTCTATTTGTTAACGTGTGAAACGTGTTTTGTTACTGATTATAAAAATAGATAATAAAAACAAGTACTTGAGGGGTTAATTGTTTATGATCATAACAACAGGTTCATAGATCAAGGCTTGAAAAATAATATTATATTGTTCAAGTAATTTGTTTAAAAAATAGCTGGCAATTTATTTTAGAAGATTTTTCGCTCGATATAGGGGTAAAAAGATATCCTGCAGGAGCACTTGACACATGTCACACACATCAGGATAAGATGACATTTAAACTGTCAAAGTGACAGCTTGACACCACTGTCAAAGTGACAGCTTGACACCACTGTCAATGGTTGCATTCAGCCATTGATCTAGTATTACTATGGATGGGCCTGGTTCAAGTTACGCTTGGCTCTAAGATATCACAGACAAGGAAGTACTGCTTTCGCTCTCATACTTAAAGACGCTGCCATCCCACTATCCTTTTCTTTTAGATGTGCCATGCGCTACAATCTAAAACCTTCAAGCGCGAAAACAAATTAAATTGAGAATCGAAGCCTTTTATTAGATGATTTATGCGTAACTAGAGACAACTGCAACCCCTTAACGCTCAAGTGATTTAATTTATTAAAAATTTAGAAATAATCACTATATAATTTTGAGTAGGATTGGTGTAAACTAAATTAATAGCACTTACTTGTGGAATGAACAGCTGACAAGTGGCGCATGACACACGGCTTAGAGTGAGCTAACCGATCTCTGTTTAGCGGACAAAAGACGTCCATAAGGAGCGTACGGTAGGGCTCATCCGTAGCAATACTAGATCAATGTCTTTTTCCGTAGCATCTCACTCTAACACACGGTACTAGACACCCAGATGCCTCAGTGCGCATGATCGTCCGGTGCAACTTGTCTATTTGTTTAAAAAAGAGGTCGCAGTTCTCAATTTATTGTAGAGGATTTTTCGCTCGATTAGAGGCAAAAAGAGATCCTGCAGGAGCACTTGACACATGTCACATCATTGTCAAATCAAGTGACAGCTTGACACCGCAGCCAATGGTTGCATTCAGCCGATAGATCTAAAGCGTTGTGACGCAACAGTTGCGCATTCGGTCGTGTTCAGCCGACACAACTGTTGTGCAACAGTTGACACAATTCGGTTGAAATTGTGCGCAACTGTTGGAGCGACAACCGTTTTAGATCCGTCAGCTGAATGCAACCATTCTGGATGCCATTGGTCGTGTTCAGCTGAGAACTGTTGTGCAACAGTTGACAGAAGTGACGCAACAGTTGCGCATTGGCTGACAGTGCTATGTAGCGCACAATTTCAGTCGAATTATGTCAACTGTTGCACAACAGTTGTATCGGCTGAACACGACCATTACCTATTATTGTCCATGACAGGAATTTTGACAACTGAAATCCCGTTTACAAATTAACAGAAAAAAAGCCAAAATCTTATAGGTCCTTTAAGCGTGACGTCATGCCGCCATGTATGGCCGTATGCGCAGTCATTTTTTGACCGCGGACAGAATTTACTTGAATGTCTACTGTCAGTTATGTGCCATTTTTCATCATTGTAGGTTAAAATAGCACGTGGTAAACGTGAAAGGTCCCAGATTCTGTTGACAGTAGTGACAAATGACGTATAAATGCACTAGAAATGACGCAAGATCAACGCATGCGTATCATACGGGGCCAAGCGCAATAAACCCCCACCAGTGCCTTAAAGGACCTAGGGGTGAAAAACATTTGTATTTTAGATTTTAGTAAATGCAGCGTCGGACGCAGTGCGCCTCTGACTTAAAGTTAAATGCTGTTGACGATTTTTAATAAAACAGAGACATCTATGAACCCTTACTCAAATCAACGGTCGCCAGTCTAAGCGTTGCCAATTTTGGTGATTAATGCACTACATCTGGTGCTTTTATCTCATGACAGAGTAGTTATTTGTTAGTCGTTATCTGTCATTCTTGTGTCACAGTAATCTCAAAACCGACAGCCGATAATACAGGTGGACTCTGTTTTACCTACTGCATAGACTGCCTCCCTTCATGCACTGGAACAAGTAGAAGTTTCTACCGCCTCCGAGACTGCCATTTTTTTTGCTCACAGCCATAGAGTACGTTCAGAGGCGCACAGTCTATAAAAAATTGATCGATTCGATAAAGTGAAATGGTCGTAGGTGGCGCTCGTATCCTTTTAAATTTTGGGGGGAAATTCGAATATTAGCCCAATATTTTAAACGTAAATGCGATGTATATACTGCTAGGCTAATATTCTTACTATTATTATTGTGGAGGAAATATGCACGAAGTACAGAAATACCCTAAAGAACACGGCAAGAGACCTTAGGTCCTCGATTTCCCGTTTCTCATCTTTTACATTTTGTTACGTATTCTGACAGATCGCACGTTCTTTTTGAAAAAATTGCAGTTTGGTAAACTGCTATTTAATAGTTATTTACGTAATTAGTTATGAAAAGCCCTAGATTGCTTGACGAGTCATAATATTTGCCAAAACGAGCGGTAGCGAGTTTCGCAACATTATGCAAGTCAAACAATTTAGCCTTTTCATAACGCAATTAGGTAAAAAATCAAACACACCCCAACCCTAAATCTATTTATTGAACAAATCAACCCTCGTGCAACTCCCCCAACTCCTTCTGCAACTTCGCCTGCTGCTTCAACAGCGAATCGGTCTGAACCTCGAACTCCTTCAGGATCTTCGTGAAGGTGGACTTTCCGATATCCTCGTCCTTCACCTGTTGCACGTGTTTCTGTTTCGCCATCAGGACCCTGTTGTAAACTTCCAAGATCTGACTGTCGACCTTGTCCAAAGCCGCCTTGATCTCTTGCTTCTTCATGTCCTTGAGGACGATGGCCTTCAACCTGTTGAGTTCCTCGACGTTGTAGTCGTTGACAGTTGACAGTTCCTGTTGACATTTCTTTATTTCCAGCAAGATTTCGTCGTCGGGAATGCTCTGCGGGGGAAATTTTGGAAAAAAAAATCGTTTGACAGATGACAGTTACCTTGGGCAGGTCGTCGACGGTTAGGATTCCTTGTTCGACGAGGTTCTTTTTTAGGCGGCGCTCCATGCAGAGGGCGGCGCGATCGCCGGCAGCCGACTTGATTATGTTCAAGTCGGACGCTGAAACGTCAAAATATCAAACTGTCAAATCTTTGATTATTTTAGTTAAAAAAGATGTTTTTTGTTGTGGGTGTGTAAATAAAGATCGTCCACTGAGATAATAAAACACTAGTCATTCCATTTGAAAAAATTGAGTTTCAATTGTTTTTTCTAAGCTGACGAACGTCACTGGTCGTAGACCCTCCCTGGAAAGATCATATGGTTCGATGTCTCAGTGACATGTTTTAGCTCTGTCAAAATTTCAATACTCCATCCCTTTCTTTGGCAGAGATATTAATTTTTTAGTATTACTAAATTTTCGTCTCTGAGAATCAAAAATATTGTTTTTCTCGGAAACTATCACACCTGGCTATAGGGTAATATTATATCAAAATTCTAGCAATACAATGTAGAATCTGAATATGATATGAAAATAAGGGTGTCCCATTTAAGATTACGAAGTTGTTGTCGACTTCCGGTATAACCGGAAGTGCGACCATTTTGAAAATATTTTCTTTCAATCCAGAATCCCTTGAGATCTCAAGATGCATATTTGTGCGACTGAAACATAAACAGTTCCCGAGATACGTCTAACGGACACTCTTCCTGAACGACCCTGTATTTTTCCTATTTAGCGCAAAAAAATGGCATGTTAGGGGTTGTAGCACCTTTAAGGGGTGGTTTTTCGCAAAATACGCCAATAACGCCTTTTTTGAATCATTGACGGAAAGCTATGGAACGACGTGAGTTTTGAGAAGTACCTACATTATCTACATTAACCTAACCAAAAATATACAGGATTATGTTATAGTTATTTACGTAATTAGTTATGAAAAGACTTATATTGTTCGACGAGCCGTAATATTTGCCAAAACGAGCGATAGCGAGTCAAACAATTTAGTCTTTTCATAACGTATCAAGTACATTTTAGCTAATTGCGTAAAATCCAACTTTTCAAAACGCAATTAGGTAAAATTACTTTCAGTTTTTTGATCGGAAACCAAAGATTCAAGAGCCGCAATATTTTAGAGATTAACAAAGGCTTCTAAAGGGGTTATAAATATGCTAAAATTCAGCAAGCATTCCATTAAAAAAAGCAAACTTAATTTTTTTGGACCACCCTGTAACTTAGTCAAAAATATTTTCCTGAAATGCGCCTTCATTTCTAGTTTAAGCATGCGCATAAATGAAAATCCTAATTTTGATGGTTTAGGCCTCTGCTGAAGCCTTACAGTCCCAAATATATATGTATTTAATCCACTTGCAACCCTTGCAAGGCGTTAGGGGTTGTTAGTAGCCTAGGGGTTGGTTTTAGACCTTTTTCAATAGTTGACTGAAATCTATCGAACTCGCTAAATTTTTACCACCATTTACTTGAAAAAATTAACAGTTTCAACCTTTAAATTTCTCCCATCCCCTTTGATAGTGCCGTAATAATATGCGAGGCACTCTTGTTATAGCTTATTCGCTCGCTCGCTCGTCGTATCGATCGCTCCTCATGTCTGTCCGTTGGATAACTTGAGATATCGGGCTGAAATTTAGTATACGGCTTTTTCTCCCGAAAAGTAAGGCGGGGATTGCCTTTGGGCCATATCGGACCACAGGGGTGGGAGTTTGAAAAACCGAAAAACTATTAACTGCAATAACTCGAGAACTAGTGGAAGTAACTTTCTGAAACTTGGTATGTACGTTCGACCCTCAAGTCTGTTGAAAGTGAAAGGGCGCTAATTTCGGGGGATGAAATTTAGGGGATGCAAACCACAAAAAATATGATAACTCCGCAAGGGTTGCACGCATCTGTCTGAAACTCAACGTACACAAATATATCGGTGAAATCTTACGGGGGATGCGTTTTTTCGTAAAATCGAACAGATGGGGTGGAAATTAGGGGTTGCAACTCGAAATTCCGCTTAATAAGTATTGGTCGAAATTGGCGTCATTCGATAGCTTTCCATTAATGACTCAAAAAAGGTGTCATTCATATTTTGAGAAAAACCACCCTTATAGGCGCTACAACCCCCAACATGCAGAAACACAAAAATGCGAGAACTCAAAAACTACTCAACGTATCAAGGCATAATTTCGTGTGTTAATTTTCCGTGACATTGTAGGTGGATGGACAAACTTTCACTAAAATCTAACAAGGGGGATGAAATTTAAGGGTTGAAAGTTGGAATTTCTTTAAGTAAATGGTAGCATAAAATTACGGGGTTCGATAGATTTCGGCCAACAATTGAAAAAGGGTCTTATGAGTCATCCCCTAGGCTATTAACCACCCCTAACTCTTTGCAAGCGGATAAATATATTTTATTTATTTTTTCTGAAACCTTATTGATTTATTTATGAACAACTGATGTCAGTAAATACGCAAGGAGTTATGTAACACGGCAAAAATAAACTCGCCCCTGTAAATCATAAAGGGGTGAAATCATGAGGGGTTGAAAACATGAATCTACAAATCATCGGAATTTTTCAACGAATTGGGTTAGGGTGGTGAAATTGAAAACACAACTTCCTTTAGGGCATGTGGTGGTGGTGAAATAGGGAGTTTAGAGGTGAAACGTCCATAAAACCCTGCAATTTGACAGAGAATCAATATCTTCTACGAAACTGTGACATCTTACACACTGCATCTTCGAGAAGGGAAGAGTAAATTTTAAGAGAAAATTATCGAAGGGGATGAAAGTTAGGGGTGGAAACTCGAATTTTCAATGAATATTGTACTTGTACAGTTGAAAATAATACCATTCGATAGCTTTCTATTGATGGTACAAAAAAGGTCTTATTCATCATTCGCGAAAAACGACCCTTAAAGCCGTACAACCCCTTAACATGCCGAAACACAAAAATGCGAGAACTCAAAAACTGCTCAACGTATCAGGGCTACATTTGATGTGGTAATTTACAGCGCCACTGTAGGCGGATGGGCAAATTTTCATTAATATCTAACAAGGGGGATGAAATTTAAGGGTTGAAACTAGATATTTTTTCATGTAAGTGGTGGAATAAAATTATAGGGTTCGATAGATTTCGGTCAACCATTAAAAAAAGTCTTATGAGTCTTCAACCTAACACCAACCCCTACGCTACTAACAACCCCTAAGCCTTAGCAAGCGGAGTAAATACATTTAATTTTTTTTTGCTTTCTTCTGATTTGTTAATAATTCAAAGTCATTTTAATTAATTTTTAACCCATCCACAATTTTTCAACCCCTTTCATGACATGTGAACCCTCAAAGAGCAAAATTTACCCAGACCGCTTCTTTTTCGTGTGATTTTCGCTAGTTCTACTTAACTACAGTACATTTTCACCCCTTTTGATTTTTCATCCCCCTTAACAATTTTTCTCCCCCCCGAGCGTTAATTTTGTAAAATTCGCGCAGTTTAGCCTTTTTTCGGTAATAAATTTTACCGAATTTTACTCATATATTGTTCTTGTCTTTTTCACTTTTTCGACCCCTTCGCAATGTTTCAACCCCCAAAAGTCAAATTAGCATAATTGGCTTATTTTCGTGTTATTTTCTGTAATTCTACTTAATTACGATTAATTCTCCCCCTTTAACTTTTCATCCCCCTATACAATTTTTCAACCCCCTAAGTGCTTATTTTGCAAAATTCACGTAATTTAGTTTTCCTTCGGTAATAAATTGAACTCATTTGGATTATGTTTATCTTTTTCACTTTTCCAACCCCCTTCGCAACATTTCAACCCCCAAAAGCTAAATTTGTATAATTGCGCACTAAAATTACCCCCATACTCACGTTTCAACTTACTGGTGATGCCCGGAAATGACGTCATCACCTTCTCCTCGATCAGTGCTGCCAACAGTCTCTGCGTCTTGTGGCTCGAAAAAGTATCAATCATACTATTTCACACATTTTACACTATTCTCTCACATTTTCATACTTACGCATTCAAACCATTTTTCTTCAAATCGAGGTCATTGCCCTTCGCCCCCAGCTCCTGCTCAGCCTCGGACACTCCATCATTCCACTCGTTGGCATAATAATCCCCCAGTTCGGGGATTTTTATGTCAATTTCCTGCGAGCATTCCTCGATCAACTTATCGAGGAACATGGCATGCGAGTGGGATACGGGGGCACAATAGGGCTCCACAGTGGCCCAAAACTTGTCGGAAGTGTCATTTTTCGGGAGGTTTATTTTGTGCAGTTCGTACCGAAGGGAATTGTCACCAATCAAACTGTTCACAATTGGGTAGTGCCTTTTCATTGGCCGAGTGCCATTTTTCACGTCTTTGTACTTAGTTTTATCATCGAGTCGCTTTCTTTTTAAAGAACCCTTAAAAAAAATTTGGTAAAACTTTGTTTTTTAGGGGTGGTTTTAGGGGTACTTTATCGTAAGACTTGCCCTTTTTATCCCTTCTATCCTCGGCCCTATCCATTGATTCGAGCTCTGACCTTAAGAGTCGGTTTCTGACAGCTGCTGTCGAGATTAATTTTTCCAAATCGAGCTGAAGCTGATCCAGATCGTCCATGTTGACCCCATCTTCAGCATTACGCCCTAGGACTGTAAAAATATTAAAATAAATTAATTTTAAAAAGTGAGGTTAGGTTGCACAAACTTGAGGAATATCTTTGGAGGAGTCTGGAGGTGTCCGAAAGTCGAATTATGGGGACATTGTTGATGAAGGCGTCGGCGTCGCTTGTTGAGGCGTCGTGACGCGAGGTCGTCGCGACGTCTTTGGCCTTGCCCCCGTGACGGTTTGAGCTTCCTTTTTGCATGACGTAGCGTTTGGTACCGTTCATTATCAAGTAGGCGCACGTGGGGGCGAATTTCCGACGACTGATCAAGAAGGCACTGGAAATACACGTGGAAAGTTAATTGCGGTCTCTTTTAAGCATATTCCGATAAATTATGAATGAAAGGAAACATTTGTTGACATGTCATAAGTGACAGGACTGACTGACGTTGACAGTTCTCATAGCCGTTTTTTCGCGTTGCAACCTAAGTTGTTTTGTCGATGACGTCATATTGAAATAAACCATCGCATAACTTGAGAACGAAAGCAGATATCGAGCTCAAATTTTGTACACATGTGTATACCCCGAAAATCTCGGCTGGGGTTGTTTTTGGGCCATATCGGACCAGGGGGGTGGGAGTTAGGGGTGAAAAACTGAAAGCAATTACAATTTTCGACGTTTGATCGCGAACGCTGCCTCAACGCTTGAAGCTAGAGCAAAAGTTTGTAAGGAGGAATTGTCGGCAATGAAAAGATCTACAAAAAAGTCCGCTGCGCCATATAGCTATCTACGATGGGTAACCCACCGAGATCGATTTTGTGTTTTAATTCGTGCCGAAAATAGCTTCAGTGGCTTATTGTCGGCTATCCGTAACAGATATTTATATGCTGTCGCGGACTTTTTTGTAGGTCTATTCGTTGCCGACATTTCTCCCTTATACGATTTTAATCCACCTTCAAGCGTTTAGGCAGCGTTCGCAGTAAAAGCGCGTGAATGCGAGGTTTTTTTCAGGACCGAAAAACTGTTAATTGTAATAACTCGAGAACCAGTGGAGATATTTTACTGAAACTTGATACGCGTTTTTGACGTACAGGTCTGTTGAAGGTAAATAGATTTTAAAAAGTGAGGTTAGAATGCACGACTGATCAAGAAGGCACTGGAAATATACGTGGAGTTGTTTTTTGGTTAATTGCGGTTTCTTTTAAACATATTCCGATAAATTATAAATGAAAGGAAACATTTGTTGACATGTCATAAGTGACAGGACTGACTGACGTATGAATTGACGTTGACAGTTCTCATAGCCGTTTTTTAGCGTTGCAACCTAAATTGTTTTATCGATGACGTCATATTGAAATAAACCATCGCATAACTTGAGAACGAAAGCAGATATCGAGCTCAAATTTTGTACACATGTGTATACCCCGAAAATCTCGGCTGGGGTTGTTTTTGGGCCATATCGGACCAGGGGGGTGGGATTTAGGGGTGAAATTACAATTTTCGACGTTTGATCGCGAACCCTGCCTCAACGCTTGAAGCTAGAGCAAAAGTTTGTAAGGAGGAATTGTCGGCAATGAAAAGATCTACAAAAAAGTCCGCTGCGCCATATAGCTATCTACGATGGGTAACCCACCGAGATCGTTTTTGTGTTTTAATTCGTGCCGAAAATAGTTTCAGTGGCTTATTGTCGGCTATCCGTAACAGATATTTATATGCTGTCGCGGACTTTTTTGTAGGTCTATTCGTTGCCGACATTTCTCCCTTATACGATTTTAATCCACCTTCAAGCGTTTAGGCAGCGTTCGCAGTAAAAGCGCGAGAATGCGAGGTTTTTTCAGGACCGAAAAACTGTTAATTGTAATAACTCGAGAACCAGTGGAGATATTTTACTGAAACTTGATATGCGTTTTTGACGTACAGGTCTGTTGAAGGTAAATAGATTTTAAAAAGTGAGGTTAGGATGCACGACTGATCAAGAAGGCACTGGAAATACATGTGGAGTTGTTTTTTGGTTAATTGCGGTTTCTTTTAAACATATTCCGATAAATTATAAATGAAAGGAAGCATTTGTTGACATGTCATAAGTGACAGGACTGACTGACGTATTAATTGACGTTGACAGTTCTCATAGCCGTTTTTTAGCGTTGCAACCTAAATTGTTTTATCGATGACGTCATATTGAAATAAACCATCGCATAACTTGAGAACGAAAGCAGATATCGAGCTCAAATTTTGTACACATGTGTATACCCCGAAAATCTCGGCTGGGGTTGTTTTTGGGCCATATCGGACCAGGGGGGTGGGATTTAGGGGTGAAATTACAATTTTCGACGTTTGATCGCGAACCCTGCCTCAACGCTTGAAGCTAGAGCAAAAGTTTGTAAGGAGGAATTGTCGGCAATGAAAAGATCTACAAAAAAGTCCGCTGCGCCATATAGCTATCTACGATGGGTAACCCACCGAGATCGTTTTTGTGTTTTAATTCGTGCCGAAAATAGTGGCTTATTGTCGGCTATCCGTAACAGATATTTATATGCTGTCGCGGACTTTTTTGTAGGTCTATTCGTTGCCGACATTTCTCCCTTATACGATTTTAATCCACCTTCAAGCGTTTAGGCAGCGTTCGCAGTAAAAGCGCGAGAATGCGAGGTTTTTTCAGGACCGAAAAACTGTTAATTGTAATAACTCGAGAACCAGTAGAGATATTTTACTGAAACTTGATATGCGTTTTTGACGTACAGGTCTGTTGAAGGTAAATAGATTTTAAAAAGTGAGGTTAGGATGCACGACTGATCAAGAAGGCACTGGAAATACATGTGGAGTTGTTTTTTGGTTAATTGCGGTTTCTTTTAAACATATTCCGATAAATTATAAATGAAAGGAAGCATTTGTTGACATGTCATAAGTGACAGGACTGACTGACGTATTAATTGACGTTGACAGTTCTCATAGCCGTTTTTTAGCGTTGCAACCTAAATTGTTTTATCGATGACGTCATATTGAAATAAACCATCGCATAACTTGAGAACGAAAGCAGATATCGAGCTCAAATTTTGTACACATGTGTATACCCCGAAAATCTCGGCTGGGGTTGTTTTTGGGCCATATCGGACCAGGGGGGTGGGATTTAGGGGTGAAATTACAATTTCCGACGTTTGATCGCGAACCCTGCCTCAACGCTTGAAGCTAGAGCAAAAGTTTGTAAGGAGGAATTGTCGGCAATGAAAAGATCTACAAAAAAGTCCGCTGCGCCATATAGCTATCTACGATGGGTAACCCACCGAGATCGTTTTTGTGTTTTAATTCGTGCCGAAAATAGCTTCAGTGGCTTATTGTCGGCTATCCGTAACAGATATTTATATGCTGTCGCGGACTTTTTTGTACGTCTATTCGTTGCCGACATTTCTTCCTTATACGATTTTAATCCACCTTCAAGCGTTTAGGCAGCGTTCGCAGTAAAAGCGCGAGAATGCGAGGTTTTTTCAGGACCGAAAAACTGTTAATTGTAATAACTCGAGAACCAGTAGAGATATTTTACTGAAACTTGATATGCGTTTTTGACGTACAGGTCTGTTGAAGGTAAATAGATTTTAAAAAGTGAGGTTAGGATGCACGACTGATCAAGAAGGCACTGGAAATACATGTGGAGTTGTTTTTTGGTTAATTGCGGTTTCTTTTAAACATATTCCGATAAATTATAAATGAAAGGAAGCATTTGTTGACATGTCATAAGTGACAGGACTGACTGACGTATTAATTGACGTTGACAGTTCTCATAGCCGTTTTTTAGCGTTGCAACCTAAATTGTTTTATCGATGACGTCATATTGAAATAAACCATCGCATAACTTGAGAACGAAAGCAGATATCGAGCTCAAATTTTGTACACATGTGTATACCCCGAAAATCTCGGCTGGGGTTGTTTTTGGGCCATATCGGACCAGGGGGGTGGGATTTAGGGGTGAAATTACAATTTCCGACGTTTGATCGCGAACCCTGCCTCAACGCTTGAAGCTAGAGCAAAAGTTTGTAAGGAGGAATTGTCGGCAATGAAAAGATCTACAAAAAAGTCCGCTGCGCCATATAGCTATCTACGATGGGTAACCCACCGAGATCGTTTTTGTGTTTTAATTCGTGCCGAAAATAGCTTCAGTGGCTTATTGTCGGCTATCCGTAACAGATATTTATATGCTGTCGCGGACTTTTTTGTACGTCTATTCGTTGCCGACATTTCTTCCTTATACGATTTTAATCCACCTTCAAGCGTTTAGGCAGCGTTCGCAGTAAAAGCGCGAGAATGCGAGGTTTTTTCAGGACCGAAAAACTGTTAATTGTAATAACTCGAGAACCAGTAGAGATATTTTACTGAAACTTGATATGCGTTTTTGACGTACAGGTCTGTTGAAGGTAAATAGATTTTAAAAAGTGAGGTTAGGATGCACGACTGATCAAGAAGGCACTGGAAATACATGTGGAGTTGTTTTTTGGTTAATTGCGGTTTCTTTTAAACATATTCCGATAAATTATAAATGAAAGGAAGCATTTGTTGACATGTCATAAGTGACAGGACTGACTGACGTATTAATTGACGTTGACAGTTCTCATAGCCGTTTTTTAGCGTTGCAACCTAAATTGTTTTATCGATGACGTCATATTGAAATAAACCATCGCATAACTTGAGAACGAAAGCAGATATCGAGCTCAAATTTTGTACACATGTGTATACCCCGAGAATCTCGGCGGGGATTGCTTTTGGGCCATATCGGACCAGGGGGTGGGTGCTAGGGGTGAAAAACTGAAAGAAATTACAATTTTCGACGTTTGATCGCGAACGCTGCCTCAACGCTTGAAGCTAGAGCAAAAGTTTGTAAGGAGGAATTGTCGGCAATGAAAAGATCTACAAAAAAGTCCGCTGCGCCATATAGCTATCTACGATGGGTAACCCACCGAGATCGTTTTTGTGTTTTAATTCGTGCCGAAAATAGCTTCAGTGGCTTATTGTCGGCTATCCGTAACAGATATTTATATGCTGTCGCGGACTTTTTTGTAGGTCTATTCGTTGCCGACATTTCTCCCTTATACGATTTTAATCCACCTTCAAGCGTTTAGGCAGCGTTCGCAGTAAAAGCGCGAGAATGCGAGGTTTTTTCAGGACCGAAAAACTGTTAATTGTAATAACTCGAGAACCAGTAGAGATATTTTACTGAAACTTGATATGCGTTTTTGACGTACAGGTCTGTTGAAGGTAAATAGATTTTAAAAAGTGAGGTTAGGATGCACGACTGATCAAGAAGGCACTGGAAATACATGTGGAGTTGTTTTTTGGTTAATTGCGGTTTCTTTTAAACATATTCCGATAAATTATAAATGAAAGGAAGCATTTGTTGACATGTCATAAGTGACAGGACTGACTGACGTATTAATTGACGTTGACAGTTCTCATAGCCGTTTTTTAGCGTTGCAACCTAAATTGTTTTATCGATGACGTCATATTGAAATAAACCATCGCATAACTTGAGAACGAAAGCAGATATCGAGCTCAAATTTTGTACACATGTGTATACCCCGAAAATCTCGGCTGGGGTTGTTTTTGGGCCATATCGGACCAGGGGGGTGGGATTTAGGGGTGAAATTACAATTTTCGACGTTTGATCGCGAACCCTGCCTCAACGCTTGAAGCTAGAGCAAAAGTTTGTAAGGAGGAATTGTCGGCAATGAAAAGATCTACAAAAAAGTCCGCTGCGCCATATAGCTATCTACGATGGGTAACCCACCGAGATCGTTTTTGTGTTTTAATTCGTGCCGAAAATAGCTTCAGTGGCTTATTGTCGGCTATCCGTAACAGATATTTATATGCTGTCGCGGACTTTTTTGTACGTCTATTCGTTGCCGACATTTCTTCCTTATACGATTTTAATCCACCTTCAAGCGTTTAGGCAGCGTTCGCAGTAAAAGCGCGAGAATGCGAGGTTTTTTCAGGACCGAAAAACTGTTAATTGTAATAACTCGAGAACCAGTAGAGATATTTTACTGAAACTTGATATGCGTTTTTGACGTACAGGTCTGTTGAAGGTAAATAGATTTTAAAAAGTGAGGTTAGGATGCACGACTGATCAAGAAGGCACTGGAAATACATGTGGAGTTGTTTTTTGGTTAATTGCGGTTTCTTTTAAACATATTCCGATAAATTATAAATGAAAGGAAGCATTTGTTGACATGTCATAAGTGACAGGACTGACTGACGTATTAATTGACGTTGACAGTTCTCATAGCCGTTTTTTAGCGTTGCAACCTAAATTGTTTTATCGATGACGTCATATTGAAATAAACCATCGCATAACTTGAGAACGAAAGCAGATATCGAGCTCAAATTTTGTACACATGTGTATACCCCGAGAATCTCGGCGGGGATTGCTTTTGGGCCATATCGGACCAGGGGGTGGGTGCTAGGGGTGAAAAACTGAAAGAAATTACAATTTTCGACGTTTGATCGCGAACGCTGCCTCAACGCTTGAAGCTAGAGCAAAAGTTTGTAAGGAGGAATTGTCGGCAATGAAAAGATCTACAAAAAAGTCCGCTGCGCCATATAGCTATCTACGATGGGTAACCCACCGAGATCGTTTTTGTGTTTTAATTCGTGCCGAAAATAGCTTCAGTGGCTTATTGTCGGCTATCCGTAACAGATATTTATATGCTGTCGCGGACTTTTTTGTAGGTCTATTCGTTGCCGACATTTCTCCCTTATACGATTTTAATCCACCTTCAAGCGTTTAGGCAGCGTTCGCAGTAAAAGCGCGAGAATGCGAGGTTTTTTCAGGACCGAAAAACTGTTAATTGTAATAACTCGAGAACCAGTAGAGATATTTTACTGAAACTTGATATGCGTTTTTGACGTACAGGTCTGTTGAAGGTAAATAGATTTTAAAAAGTGAGGTTAGGATGCACGACTGATCAAGAAGGCACTGGAAATACATGTGGAGTTGTTTTTTGGTTAATTGCGGTTTCTTTTAAACATATTCCGATAAATTATAAATGAAAGGAAGCATTTGTTGACATGTCATAAGTGACAGGACTGACTGACGTATTAATTGACGTTGACAGTTCTCATAGCCGTTTTTTAGCGTTGCAACCTAAATTGTTTTATCGATGACGTCATATTGAAATAAACCATCGCATAACTTGAGAACGAAAGCAGATATCGAGCTCAAATTTTGTACACATGTGTATACCCCGAAAATCTCGGCTGGGGTTGTTTTTGGGCCATATCGGACCAGGGGGGTGGGATTTAGGGGTGAAATTACAATTTTCGACGTTTGATCGCGAACCCTGCCTCAACGCTTGAAGCTAGAGCAAAAGTTTGTAAGGAGGAATTGTCGGCAATGAAAAGATCTACAAAAAAGTCCGCTGCTATAGCTATCTACGATGGGTAACCCACCGAGATCGTTTTTGTGTTTTAATTCGTGCCGAAAATAGCTTCAGTGGCTTATTGTCGGCTATCCGTAACAGATATTTATATGCTGTCGCGGACTTTTTTGTACGTCTATTCGTTGCCGACATTTCTTCCTTATACGATTTTAATCCACCTTCAAGCGTTTAGGCAGCGTTCGCAGTAAAAGCGCGAGAATGCGAGGTTTTTTCAGGACCGAAAAACTGTTAATTGTAATAACTCGAGAACCAGTAGAGATATTTTACTGAAACTTGATATGCGTTTTTGACGTACAGGTCTGTTGAAGGTAAATAGATTTTAAAAAGTGAGGTTAGGATGCACGACTGATCAAGAAGGCACTGGAAATACATGTGGAGTTGTTTTTTGGTTAATTGCGGTTTCTTTTAAACATATTCCGATAAATTATAAATGAAAGGAAGCATTTGTTGACATGTCATAAGTGACAGGACTGACTGACGTATTAATTGACGTTGACAGTTCTCATAGCCGTTTTTTAGCATTGCAACCTAAATTGTTTTATCGATGACGTCATATTGAAATAAACCATCGCATAACTTGAGAACGAAAGCAGATATCGAGCTCAAATTTTGTACACATGTGTATACCCCGAGAATCTCGGCGGGGATTGCTTTTGGGCCATATCGGACCAGGGGGTGGGTGCTAGGGGTGAAAAACTGAAAGAAATTACAATTTTCGACGTTTGATCGCGAACGCTGCCTCAACGCTTGAAGCTAGAGCAAAAGTTTGTAAGGAGGAATTGTCGGCAATGAAAAGATCTACAAAAAAGTCCGCTGCGCCATATAGCTATCTACGATGGGTAACCCACCGAGATCGTTTTTGTGTTTTAATTCGTGCCGAAAATAGCTTCAGTGGCTTATTGTCGGCTATCCGTAACAGATATTTATATGCTGTCGCGGACTTTTTTGTAGGTCTATTCGTTGCCGACATTTCTCCCTTATACGATTTTAATCCACCTTCAAGCGTTTAGGCAGCGTTCGCAGTAAAAGCGCGTGAATGCGAGGTTTTTTTCAGGACCGAAAAACTGTTAATTGTAATAACTCGAGAACCAGTGGAGATATTTTACTGAAACTTGATATGTGTTTTTGACGTACAGGTCTGTTGAAGGTAAATAGGTTTTAAAAAGTGAGGTTAGGATGCACGACTGATCAAGAAGGCACTAGAAATACATGTGTGGAGTTGTTTTTTGGTTAATTGCGGTTTCTTTTAAACATATTCCGATAAATTATAAATGAAAGGAAACATTTGTTGACATGTCATAAGTGACAGGACTGACTGACGTATGAATTGACGTTGACAGTTCTCATAGCCGTTTTTTAGCGTTGCAACCTAAATTGTTTTATCGATGACGTCATATTGAAATAAACCATCGCATAACTTGAGAACGAAAGCAGATATCGAGCTCAAATTTTGTACACATGTGTATACCCCGAGAATCTCGGCGGGGATTGCTTTTGGGCCATATCGGACCAGGGGGTGGGTGTTAGGGGTGAAAAACTGAAAGAAATTACAATTTTCGACGTTTGATCGCGAACGCTGCCTCAACGCTTGAAGCTAGAGCAAAAGTTTGTAAGGAGGAATTGTCGGCAATGAAAAGATCTACAAAAAAGTCCGCTGCGCCATATAGCTATCTACGATGGGTAACCCACCGAGATCGTTTTTGTGTTTTAATTCGTGACGAAAATAGCTTCAGTGGCTTATTGTCGGCTATCCGTAACAGATATTTATATGCTGTCGCGGACTTTTTTGTAGGTCTATTCGTTGCCGACATTTCTCCCTTATACGATTTTAATCCATCTTCAAGCGTTTAGGCAGCGTTCGCAGTAAAAGCGCGAGAATGCGAGATTTTTTCAGGGCCGAAAAACTGTTCATCATTATCAAGTAGGCGCAGGTGGGGGCGAATTTCCGACGACTGATCAAGAAGGCACTGGAAATACACGTGGAAGTGTTTTTTGGTTAATTGCGGTCTCTTTTAAACATATTCCAATAATGGTAAATAAGAGGAAACAATTGTTGATATGTCATGTGACAAGACTGACTGACGTATAAATTGACGTTGACAGATTTTTATAGCCGTTTTTTAGCGTTGCAACCTAGGTTGTTTTATCGATGACGTCATATTGAAATAGGTAACCCGATGCAAAAGTAATATTTTTTGTACCTATATTGCTATATTGACAAAGAAAGTCGTTTTTTAGTGCCGCAGCAGAATGCGCAGAGAAATCGCTCTGTCACAGTGTCAGTCGCATAACTTGAGAACGAAAGCAGATATCGAACTGAAATTCTTTACACGGGTGACGGGTGTATACCTTAAAAATCTCGGCGAAGTTTGTTTTTGGACCATATGCAGGGTGTCAACGAACCCATGCAACACCCCTCCATTCTTAATTTTTTGGAATATTAACTTGAAATTTTTATGGGTTCATATACCTACAAAACAACCCCAATTTTGGCACATTTACAAACATCTGAAAAGACGTTAACTTCGTTATTTTAAATAACAAGGTGACGATTTTCTTACGCAATTCGAAAGAACATTTTAATTCTCTTTACAACCAACTCAAAAAATGTTACCACCATTAGCTTCAAAAATGAAATATTTTAAATCAAGTTGGCTGTGATATCTGCCATTGTTCATTTTTTAACTTTGTTAGCTCTTTATTTTCTCTGAAACGTTGATTTTCTAAGCCAAAATTTACATTAAGGATCATTTTTGGAACAAAACGCAAGCAATTTTCGCCCTTACGTTAGGATTTTAATTTTTGAGTGTTTTGACGCAATTAGCTGGCGCCATCTGGTGGAGAAGGTACTAACTGTAGAACTGTAGTTTGCCTCGTTGTCAAAAGAGGTCGCCTCATCGATATTATTTGGCGCCATCTAGTGGAGAAGCGCCAAACTATGTGAGTCGCTTAGTAGTTTGCCATTAATTTCGCAGCAGAGAAACCAAGCGATTTTCTCCTTTATCGACCATACGCATAAGGATCATTTTTGGAAGAAAAAGCAAGCAATTTTCCCCGTTATGCTGCATGTACATAAGGTTCAATTTTGCATCAAAAAGAATGCGGTTTTTGCCTCTATCGACCATGTACGTAAGGGTCATTTTTGCAACAAAAGATTAGCAATTTTTGCCTTTATCGACCATGTACATAAGGGTAATTTTTGCGTCAAAAGACTATGATTTTCGCCTTTATCGACCATGTGCGTAAGGAAGGAGCATTTTTTGAATAGACCAGAGGTTACGATTTTATTATTATTTGGCAAAAAAATGGCCCACAACAGAAGAAACGCGCGTAAATAACTATTTTCTTTGGTGTCGTATCATTTCATCCCAATAACCAACTCATCCCAGGTGACAATTCATCCCAGACCAACTCATCCCAGACCAACTCATCCCAAACCAACTCATCCCAGACCAACTCATCCCAGACAAATTCATCCCAAACCAAGTCATCCCAAAAGACAACTCATCCCAGAACGCAACTCATCCCAGACCAAGTCATCCCAACGGACAACTCATCCCAACAGACAACTCATCCCAGCAGACAACTCATCCCAGCAGACAACTCATCCCAGCAGACAACTCATCCCAGATCAAAATATCGGTTTGCAGTGCGAGAAGCTAGGGCAGTTCAGGTCTATGTCAGGTCAGGTCTTTTAATAACATTTTTTTTTAATTCTGCCCGTGGAAAGTTCGACGCGAGCTTTCGGTGGAGCCGAAAGCGAGTACTCTTCGAAATATCGGTATTGCAGTGCGAGAAGCTAGGGCAGTTCAGGTCTGGTCAGGTTTTTGACCTGGGTTGTAGTGTCATTTGGGATGAGTTGTCTCCTGGGATGAATTGGAAAATTGTACGAGATGATATTAGCCCGCGGCTACCTTAAAGCGAACAGCCCCAAGCAAGAGTTGGTCTGGGATGAGTTGGTTTGGGATGAGTTGTCTGTTGGGATGAGCTGTCCGTTGGGATGAGTTGTCTGTTGGGATGACTTGGTCTGGGATGAGTTGCGTTCTGGGATGAGTTGTCTTTTGGGATGACTTGGTTTGGGATGAGTTCGTCTGGGATGAGTTGGTCTGGGATGAGTTAGTTTGGGATGAGTTGATCTGGGATGAGTTGGTCTGGGATGAGTTGTCAGATGGGATGAGTTGGTCATTGGGATGAGATGATACTAACCCGAACTACTCAGTATCGAAATGTACTTGAAGTACAGTATGTACTGATTACTTTTGGTACTTAATGTACCGGTACTTCTTAAAAGTACTTGATACTGGTACTTGAATAATTTTTTCGAGCGAAGTATTTGTACTTGGTAATTTGGTATTTTAAACCATGCGGCATCAAGTACTTAAGTATCGAGTTCGGTACTGAATCTTTTACTGAAAAATAGGGAGTTTTTAGAATATTTATTAAGATGGAGCAAATCCAAGAACGACTTGACTTTGTTCATTTCTTAGAAGCCTGAAATTCGGAAAACAATACCATAAATCTTTGTTTTTTTGTAACATGTGCCATCTTATTTTACATGAAAAATTGACAGGCAGACGGGCCCTGAAAGTACTTAAGTACCTTATTAAATACTCAGTCTCTTATTTTACTCAGCACTTTTAAGTATTGGTACTGGTACTGGGTACTTAACGTGTGCGCAGTGCGCACTAGTAAAGTACTGGACTGCAATTTTCAAGTACTTCTATCCAGTCTGGTACTTGATACTGGAAGTATATTCCAAATATCAAGTACTGAGTACTTGATACTTAAGTACTTTTATTCGGTACTTGGTCCAGCTCTGTCGTTACGTTGCGAGAATTTGAATAATTCTTTCTGAATTTATCTTCCATTTCTTCTTATATTATTTGATGAATCCCATTATGGGACTGAGTACTTTAATCCATCAATTCATAATATTCATAGTCCGGTAAATCCAAATGGGCGTTCTAAAATATTGTCATCGCCACATGCGAAAGCTAATGATCGCTGTTGTAAGTGCCTATTATGAAAACCCAATCAATCAACTTTACACATTACAAACATGTAGAGACCACAATCATTTTGTAATTTGTTACCTAAAAATGCCGCAAGAATCTTCTCCAAAAGCTGTAATAACAACAGTTTTGTTTTAAAATTCGTTTGACGAGGCAATCGACGCAGCGTGACGTGGTGTATAATTCAATGCAGGTAGGGGTATTTAGCCCTCTGAGTAGTTCTTCATTAATTTTTTGTGTTCCTATTGTTTTTTTGCCTTGGTCTTCTCGCCTCCACTAATTTTTTCAACCCCCTGTAGTGCTAATTATACAGATTTCGCGAAATTTGTTTTTTTTTGTTAATTTTCTACTTCCTCATCCCAATTCACAGTTTTTTAATTCTGCATTTTTCAACAATTCTGCACCCGATTCTACCTGTAAATCCAGTCAATAAGTGATAAACACCTTGATGTACATCTTCCGGTGGATTTTCATCTGATGGTACTTAGCAAGTCTGCGTTGTGCTTGTGGTCGGGTCAAGGTAACTCGTCAAGAATACTGCAGAATAATGCAGGTCAACGAAACCAACAAGTTTCACTTTCTTCAACTGGCATTTCAGACAAAATTCCTTTTTGCAATTATTGCCACGAGGATTACTAGTTTTATGAATAAATTTACATCATAGGAATAACCTGCCGAAAACCCGATGGTCAACGGCTCGGTCAACGGCCTTTCAACGCACTAACCTTTAATCACCAGCTATCTTTATCTTTTTTATTACATTAACTTCTGCGTCAATACGGTATTCCCAAGGAAAAATTTCGGGTGGATCTGTTTTTTTCAATTTTTTTAACCCCAAGGTTGGTACTTGCGTCGAAACACGTAGGTACCATTCGAAGAATTTTGCAAAATGAACACATAAGGGGTTGAAAAATCGTAAAGGGGATGAAAAGTCAAAGGGTATAAAAAGTAGAATTACAGAAAACAACACGAAAATAACCCGATTATATAATTTTAGCGTTTGGGGGGTTGAAATATTGCGAAGGTGGTCGAAAACGTGAAAACAGCAAAACATAATCTAAATGAAGAAGTTTTGACGCCCTCTACTGGAAGGATGGTCAAATGAGCACAAGAAAAGCACGAGATCTTCAAATTGCCAGACGCGGCAAAAGAATGGTATTTAAACAAATTTAAACATCTGAATCTTTCGAGCCACCATTCGAAAACTTCGGACCGGTTTCGGGTTATTTGACCCTCATCAGCGAAGTGCGTAAAGACTTTGAAGCTGAATCTCTCGAGCCACCATTCAAATGTTAAATAACCCGAAACCGGTCCGAAGTTTTTGGATGCTGGCTCGAAAGATTCAGGAATTTAAATTTGTTTAAATACTCTAAACGAGTAAAATTTATTACCGCAGAAAGACAAAATTGCGCTAATGAAGGGGGGGTTGAAAAATCGTAAAGAGGGATGAGTCATATTGTATGAAAATTAACTGAGGATAAGTAGAATGACAGAAAACAACTCGAAAATAAACCAATTATGCAAATTTAGGGTTTTGGGGGGTTGAAATAGTAAAAAAGGCAAAACATAATAAATGCAACAAAATTGCGCTAATTTTACAAAATTAACGCTCGCGGGGTTGAAAAATTGTGAAGGGGGGTGAAAATTAACTGCAGTTAAGTAGAACTAGCGAAAATTACACGAAAAAGAAGCGGTCTGCGTAAATTTTGCATTTTGAGGGTATTTCGAATGGTATTAATTCCAGATCTTCATTATTCGGTGAAAATTCGAATTTCCACCCTTAAGTTTCATACCCTTCGATAAATTTGTCCTAAAATTCAGTCCTCCTTTCTCGACGATACAGTGTGTAAGAGCTCACAGTTTCACATCAGATATTGTTTCTCTGTGTAAAGTTACAAAACTTCATGAACATTTCAACCCCTAAACTCCAACCCCCTATTTTACCACCTTCACATGCTCTAAAGAAAGTTGTGGTTTCAATTTCACCACCCTAATTCAATTCACTGAAAGATTGCGGTAATTTAGAGATTCATCTTTTCACCCCCTCATTACTTCACCACTGATTTACAAGGGGTCAGTTTATTTCTAACTGTGTGTCGGGTTCCAGACCTCCACGTGCAACATATTTGAGTGGTTTTCGTATTTTTGTGATTTTCAACACCTAAGTTTCATCCCCCAAAATTGGCACCCCTTCACCTTCAGCAGACTGGATGGTAGAACTCGAAAACCAAGTTTCAGTAAGATACCTCTACTCGCTCTCGAGTTATTACAATTAATAATTTTTCGCTCCCGGGAACAAAACGCGGTTTCTCGCGATTCTACTGCGAACGCATTGCTACGGCACTAAAATGCGAGGCATTCTTGTTTTAACTTATTCGCTCGCTCGCTCGCTCGTCGTATCGATCGCTCGTCAATCTGTTCGGCGAGATATCGAGCTGAAACTTGGTAGACAGCTTCGTCTCCCGAAAAGTAAGGCGGAGATTGCTTTTGGGCCACATCGGACCAAGGGGGTGGGAGTTAGGGGCGAAAAACCGAAAAACTATTAATTGCAATAACTCGAGAACTAGTGGAGGTATCTTACTGAAACTTGGTACGCATGTTCGACCCTCAAGTCTGTTGAAGTGGAGTGGAGTGCTAATTTCGGGGGATGAAGTTTAGGGGATGAAAACCACAAAAAATATGATAACTCCGCAAGGGTTGCACGCAGCTGTTGGAAACTCAACGTACACACATACATCGGTGAAATCTTGCGGGGGATGCGTTTTTCCGGCAATTCTTTTCATTTACTCATTCCTGTTCATTTCTATTTTTAAATTCTGTAACAATTTTTTAACATTTCGCCTTTTTGACATTTGTGCGTTTGCGGAGGCACTACTACTAGGTGCAGATTGATAAAATCTGCACCCGATTCCACCACTAAGACCAGCCGCTCCTACATACTCATTAACTTGTTAAACATCTACCGAGATATACATCGCATTGATATACTTCCGTTGGCTTTTTGATAAATAGGTACATCTAAAATTGTTACAATTAGATATTGACGTTTATAAGATGAAGTAGAAGAAGAAGAAGAAGAAAAAACTTTATTATTGCCTTTAGGGCTTGTAATGGGCCCTGCCGTCCCTACATCACTAATTTATGTACAATAAATATAAATAAACACATCATTAACTGCAATTATAACTTTAGTTGTAGCGGAGCTCTAACTCTAACTGTAACTCTTAAGAACTAACACTAGCTTTAGCTCTACCTCTGGATCTAACTCTTTCTCTAGTTTTAGCTGCAGCTCTACCTCTAACTCTACCTCTACCTGCACATCTAACTTTACATCTAGATCTTCCTTTAGCTCTAACTCTGACTCTACTTTTACCTCCAACTGTAGCTCTAGCTCTAACTGTAACTCCAATAACTAACATTTGCTTTAGCTCTACCTCTAGATTTAACTCTTTCTCTAGTTTTAGCTGTAGCTCTACCTCTAACTCTACCTCTACCTATACATCTAACTTTACATCTAGATCTTCCTTTACCTCTAACTCTGACTCTACTTTTACCTCTAACTGTAGCTCTAGCTCTAACTGTAACTCTTAATAACTGACACTAGCTTTAGCTCTACCTCTAGATTTAACTCTTTCTCTAGCTTTAGACTAGCTCTACCTCTAACTCTACCTCGTTACTCTACCTCTCCTTGTACATCTAACTATATCTCTAATTCCACCTCTATCTTCCTTTAGCTCTAACTCTGACTCTACTTTTACCTCTAACTGTAGCTCTAGCTCTAACTGTAACTCCAATAACTAACATTTGCTTTAGCTTTACCTCTAGATTTAACTCTTTCTCTAGTTTTAGCTGTAGCTCTACCTCTAACTCTACCTCTACCTGTACATCTAACTTTACATCTAGATCTTCCTTTAGCTCTAACTCTGACTCTACTTTTACCTCTAACTGTAGCTCTAGCTCTAACTGTAACTCTTAATAACTGACACTAGCTTTAGCTCTACCTCTAGATTTAACTCTTTCTCTAGCTTTAGACTAGCTCTACCTCTAACTCTACCTCGTTACTCTACCTCTCCTTGTACATCTAACTCTACCTCTACTTTTACCTCTAGATCTTCCTTTAGCTCTAACTCTGACTCTACTTTTACCTCTAACTGTAGCTCTAGCTCTAACTGTAACTCCAATAACTAACATTTGCTTTAGCTCTACCTCTAGATTTAACTCTTTCTCTAGTTTTAGCTGTAGCTCTACCTCTAACTCTACCTCTACCTATACATCTAACTTTACATCTAGATCTTCCTTTAGCTCTAACTCTGACTCTACTTTTACCTCTAACTGTAGCTCTAGCTCTAACTGTAACTCTTAATAACTGACACTAGCTTTAGCTCTACCTCTAGATTTAACTCTTTCTCTAGCTTTAGACTAGCTCTACCTCTAACTCTACCTCGTTACTCTACCTCTCCTTGTACATCTAACTATACCTCTAATTTTACCTCTAGATCTTCCTTTAGCTCTAACTCTGACTTTACTTTTACCTCTAACTGTAGCTCTAGCTCTAACTGTAACTCCAATAACTAACATTTGCTTTAGCTCTACCTCTAGATTTAACTCTTTCTCTAGTTTTAGCTGTAGCTCTACCTCTAACTCTACCTCTACCTGTACATCTAACTTTACATCTAGATCTTCCTTTAGCTCTAACTCTGACTCTACTTTTACCTCTAACTGTAGCTCTAGCTCTAACTGTAACTCTTAATAACTGACACTAGCTTTAGCTCTACCTCTAGATTTAACTCTTTCTCTAGCTTTAGACTAGCTCTACCTCTAACTCTACCTCGTTACTCTACCTCTCCTTGTACATCTAACTATACCTCTAATTTTACCTCTAGATCTTCCTTTAGCTCTAACTCTGACTCTACTTTTACCTCTAACTGTAGCTCTAGCTCTAACTGTAACTCTTAATAACTGACACTAGCTTTAGCTCTACCTCTAGATTTAACTCTTTCTCTAGCTTTAGACTAGCTCTACCTCTAACTCTACCTCGTTACTCTACCTCTCCTTGTACATCTAACTATACCTCTAATTTTACCTCTAGATCTTCCTTTAGCTCTAACTCTGACTCTACTTTTACCTCTAACTGTAGCTCTAGCTCTAACTGTAACTCTTAATAACTGACACTAGCTTTAGCTCTACCTCTAGATTTAACTCTTTCTCTAGCTTTAGACTTGCTCTACCTCTAACTCTACCTCGTTACTCTACCTCTCCTTGTACATCTAACTATACCTCTAATTTTACCTCTAGATCTTCCTTTAGCTCTAACTCTGACTCTACTTTTACCTCTAACTGTAGCTCTAGCTCTAACTGTAACTCCAATAACTAACATTTGCTTTAGCTCTACCTCTAGATTTAACTCTTTCTCTAGTTTTAGCTGTAGCTCTACCTCTAACTCTACCTCTACCTATACATCTAACTTTACATCTAGATCTTCCTTTAGCTCTAACTCTGACTCTACTTTTACCTCTAACTGTAGCTCTAGCTCTAACTGTAACTCTTAATAACTGACACTAGCTTTAGCTCTACCTCTAGATTTAACTCTTTCTCTAGCTTTAGACTAGCTCTACCTCTAACTCTACCTCGTTACTCTACCTCTCCTTGTACATCTAACTATACCTCTAATTTTACCTCTAGATCTTCCTTTAGCTCTATCTCTGACTCTACTTTTACCTCTAACTGTAGCTCTAGCTCTAACTGTAACTCCAATAACTAACATTTGCTTTAGCTCTACCTCTAGATTTAACTCTTTCTCTAGTTTTAGCTGTAGCTCTACCTCTAACTCTACCTCTACCTGTACATCTAACTTTACATCTAGATCTTCCTTTAGCTCTAACTCTGACTCTACTTTTACCTCTAACTGTAGCTCTAGCTCTAACTGTAACTTTTAATAACTGACACTAGCTTTAGCTCTACCTCTAGATTTAACTCTTTCTCTAGCTTTAGACTAGCTCTACCTCTAACTCTACCTCGTTACTCTACCTCTCCTTGTACATCTAACTCTACCTCTACTTTTACCTCTAGATCTTCCTTTAGCTCTAACTCTGACTCTACTTTTACCTCTAACTGTAGCTCTAGCTCTAACTGTAACTCCAATAACTAACATTTGCTTTAGCTCTACCTCTAGATTTAACTCTTTCTCTAGTTTTAGACTAGCTCTACCTCTAACTCTACCTCGTTACTCTACCCCTCCTTGTACATCTAACTCTACCTCTAATTTTACCTCTAGATCTTCCTTTAGCTCTAACTCTGACTCTACTTTTACCTCTAACTGTAGCTCTAGCTCTAACTGTAACTCCAATAACTAACATTTGCTTTAGCTCTACCTCTAGATTTAACTCTTTCTCTAGTTTTAGCTGTAGCTCTACCTCTAACTCTACCTCTACCTATACATCTAACTTTACATCTAGATCTTCCTTTAGCTCTAACTCTGACTCTACTCTTACCTCTAACTGTAGCTCTAGCTCTAACTGTAACTCCAATAACTAACATTTGCTTTAGCTCTACCTCTAGATTTAACTCTTTCTCTAGCTTTAGACTAGCTCTTTGTACATCTAACTCTACCTCTAATTTTACCGCTAGATCTTCCTTTAGCTCTAACTCTGACTCTAGTTTTACCTCTAACTGTAGCTGTAGCTCTAGCGCTACTAATAATTCTAGCTCTAACTCTAACTCCACAAAAGTTATAGTAGAGCTAGAGATAGGAGTAGAGCTAGAGTTAGAAGTAGAGCTAAATGTGGAGTTAGAGCTAGAGGTAGAATTATAGCTAGTGGTAGAGGTAGAGCTAGAGCTAGAAATAGAGTTATAACTTAAGAGTTAGAGGTAGAGCTATAGTCAGAAGTAGAGGTAGAGTTATACGTAGAGTTAGAGTTACAGTTAGAGCTAGAGTTAGAGTTACATTTAGAGCTAGAGTTAAACTCAGAGCTAGAGTTAGAGTCAGAGTTAGAAGTAGAGCTAGAGGTAGAGGTAGAGCTAAATGTAGAATTAGAGCTACATGTAGAATCAGAGCTAGTGCTAGAGGTAGAGCTAGAGCTACAAATATAGTTAAAACTTAACAGTCAGAAGTGGAGCTAGAGATAGAGCAATAGTCAGAAGTAGAGGTAGAGTTAGAGTTACAGTTACATTTAGAGCTAGAGTTAGAAGTAGAGCTATCACTAGAAACACCCCATTACACCGAAACACTTGATTTTCACCGCTGACGCGTTTCGAACACAATGTGCTCATTGTCAAACCCGTGGGGTGTTTCTAGTGATAGTGCATTTTTCCACCGAAGTTGTCCAGTGTTTCCATAGTGAAACACATTATTAACTGCAACTATAACTCTAGCTGTAGCGTCTAGCTCTAACTGTAACTTTTAATAACTAACACTAGCTTAAGTTCTAGCTCTATCTCGTTACTCTACCTCTACCTGTACATCTAACTCTACCTCTAACTTTACCTCTACCTCTTCCTTTAGCTCTAACTCTGACTCTATTTTTACTTCTAGCATTTGATTCAGTTTACCTTTTACAATTTTTCAGTTTCCTTCGCAATAGGTAGGTTATAAGTGCGTATTTCAACCCCCACAAAAGTTTTAATTGCATAATTAGGTTATTTTCATGTTTTATTTCGTAATTCTACTTAATCACACTTAATTTTCATTCCTCTTGACTTTTCATCCCCTTTCACAATTTTTCAGTGTTCCGAGTGTTAATTTTTCAAAATTCGCCAAATTTTGTTTTAATTCCGTTAATTCTTTTCATTTACTCATTCCTGTTTCTATTTTTAAATTCTGTAACATTTTATTAACATTTCGCCTTTTTCACACTACTACTAGGTGCAGATTGATAAAATCTGAACCCGATTCCACCAGTAAGACCAGCCGCCCCTACATACACATTAACGTGATAAACATTACAGGGATACACATCGCATTGATATACATCTTCCGTTGCCTTTTTTAATTTTTTTTAACCCCAAGGTTTGTTGTTGGTCCTCGCGTCGAAACACGTAGGTACCATTCGAAGAATCGCAGTTTTTTCCGATTTTCGTCAACGGTACCTGCATCTAAACACGTCCCATACCGCGGATTCTACGAATTTAAATGTCGTCAACACGTGTCAACTTTTACGCAAAAACTAGCCTCGATTCCACATTTATTGGATAATCATAAATTATATAAAGTTCAGTTTCGACACGTAATCCACGTGTAGACACGGAACAGATCTTGACCAATTAACCCAAAGTAGGTATACCTAATTACAAGTTAGATCGAAGAACTGGAGCGTGCCTTCAAGCAGGTACCAATAATGCGATGGTGGGATTTTCGCATGATGAAGTTTTTACCCCTCCTCTATTGTTTGAATCGCGAGAAGAAAAAGCGAAAGCGTTTTTAGTATAGTACTGCTAGCGCTTGGTGACGTTTAGTGGATTTGATCTGTGACAGTGCCAATTTTATTATTATTCTTATTATTCTTGCCGTTTTATACGTTTTATTCAAACTGAGGGTAAGTGCTTTTGCTCTTTTTTTTTTTGACTAAAACTCGTTGAAAACTAGATTTGGGTCACGATTTTGCAATCGTTCGTGTTTAGATAAAACACACTTTCGATTTCCGCGTGTTTCGCTAATATTGCTGCAATGCAAGATTAGCCGTTTTTTTAATAGTTAGTTTCTTCTTTTAATAAGAGTATTCGCTGCAGAATTATTGCATAAAAACCAAGAATCGCATGGATGGGTATGCTAACGTCATTGTTATTGCATTGCCTAAGTGGTTAAAAACGCATTAAAACTTCATTAAACTGATTGAATCGTATCGAAAGCCCTTTCACCAATTTAGACTGGAAGCAATAATTTGTGACTCAAAACGATAATTTTTACAAAGTTTAAGAAAAACGTTTTTGAGTTGCAAAGTCGAAAGGTGGATGCGTCAGGGTAAGCAGCTTAGGCTTTGCATTTTTATGTAATTTATTTGCATAAACACTGGTGTGTAAAATTGTTAATACATATTCGAAGAGGATTAACTCGCTTTGACCTTAGCTGGTTTCCTATTGACGAACGCGTCAATGAATTTTTGTAAAAAATAAAACTATTTTTAGATCAAAATAATTGAATTAGCGAAGTTAGATAGTGAAAAACTACAGAAAAAAACAAACATTTCCGAATTTTCAGAAGTTGAGGCTTAATGGGGCGAAAATTGCAAATTGTTGATCAGTTTAAATTATAATTTAAAAAAACACACTTTTGCCTAAGAGTGGATGCGGTAGTCAACACCATTGCTCAATTTTTCCATGGATAACTACGTTTATTGATAAAAATAAAGACCTAAGTACAGTTTGCGTCAGATGTTATGCTCTCGATCGTTTGTTACGCAACTGAAAACATTGATGACGACCAAAAACCATAGTTACCTGAAATCCAGTCATTGTCACATCGAGCAAAACATCTGACGCATAATGTACCTATGCCTAATTGTTTTATCAAATTAATTTTTTTCTTAGTATTTTTCTGACGAAAGTGTACACATTTGACGAAAAAAACTTGACCTAAGGCTGGAATTCTAATTGATGCCGTAAAATTTACGTTACCATAAAAAGGTTATAGGCTCGTAACTCTTTAAGATGTCGCTGGCGGTCAAAAGAAGTAGATTTCTTTAATTTTCCATGTCATAATTAAAGAAATCTACTTTTTTTGACCGACAGCGACATTTTAAAGTTACGCGTCTAACTATTTTATGATAGCGTACATTTTTACGGCATCAATTAGAATTCAAGCCTAAGTATAGAAATTTTGACACATTTACTTATATATAATAATTACGTAATAACCATAGCTGCCGGAACTAGGAGGGTGAGGGGTTGACAACTGAAAGCATTTCCGGACATACTATGTCCATAGGAACTATTCTTCCTAGAATTATGCAAGGAATAACGTAGTTAGGACTATGAATATAAGAACATAGGAATTCATAGATATATTTTTTTTTTAATTTTCTTCCAGTAACTATAAAATGGCATAATTTGCAACTAAAAAATGTATAGGCATGATGGAAACTCTATAAGGTTTGTTTTTAGCAGTGGTCGGAAGTAACTCAGTTACAAGTAACTAGTTACTGTAACTGGGTTACTTCTTCAAGTAACTTGTAACTGTAACTAGTTACTTTTAAATTAGAGTAACTTGTAACTGTAACACAGTTACTTTTTTGAGTAACTGTAACTGAAAAATAACCGTTACATTCACAGTTACTTTTTTCGGTCAGATAAGAAAATTTATGTCCATAGGAAATTTAATTTCAAAACGGATCGAGACCGTCGACGAATCTTTCTTATCATTTTTAGGAGAAAGTTGATCTTCTACCTGCAGGGATGAGGCATAACATCCTGCCATAAATTTTACGACCCTGTACTGAGTAGGATTAACGAATATCCAAATATGACTTTTACTAGGATGTTTACCTAGAAGAGCAGTAATCACACCCTGTCCTTTAATTATTTAAAGCCCCCATCTTGCTGAATTTTATTAGTAATTCATAGTCTATTGCATTGACGACTATTTACATTAATTATTTAACCTTTAACATTATTAAACATTTTTAGAGTTATTGGCATTTTCATTTTTTCCTGACAAATTCGTTAATAAAGGAAAGTTCTGATGGTTGTACCTAAGAATCCGTGTTATTTTTGGGATGCACCTTAGTAATTTAATTATCTTTAATTATCAATGTAAAATATTAGGAGCCTATTCTTATGACTTTATTATGACCATCCATTCCTAGGCGATAGAAAATGTTGCACAAAATTATAGAAAAAATCATGCTGTGCAAACAGTAAATACTAAATACTTATAACTGAAAAAGTAACTGCGAAAGTAACTGTCGTTACATTGTAGCCAGTAACTGTAACTGTAACTAGGTACATCTCTTTCAAAAAGTAACTAGTAACTGTGACACAGTTATAATTTCAACGAAGTAACTTGTAACTGTAACACAGTTACTTTTTAAAAGTTACTTTCCGAGCTCTGGTTTTTAGTTGTAAATTAAGCAGTTTAATAACTGAGGGGTTGACCACTATGTAATGTTGGAAAATATGAAATGTGGTGTACAAGTTTTTAATGACTTGTCAGTCTCTCGGCTTGGCCTCATTTTTTTAGAGTTTCAATTGACTACTCGCTTTTGGCTCCGCCAAAGCTCGCAAAACTTCGGCTTCGCCTCAGTTTCTTACATCATCAAATGACTACTCGCTTTTGGCTCTGCCAAAGCTAGCAGGACTTCGGCTTCGCCTCAGTTTTGTAGATTCTATTGACTTCTCACTTTTGGCTCCGCCAAAGCTCGCAAAACTTCGGCTTCGCCTCAGTTTCTTACATGTTCAGATAACTACTCGCTTTTGGCTCCGCCAAAGCTCGCACAGACTTCGGCTTCGCCTCAGTTTTGTAGTATCTATTGACTTCTCACTTTTGGCTCCGCCGAAGATCGCAAAACTTCAGCTTCGCCTTAGTTTCTTACATCTTCAAATAACTACTCGCTTTTGGCTCCGCCAAAGCGCGCAGGACTTCGGCTTCGCCTCAGTTTTCTACTTTCTATTGATTTCTCACTTTTGGCTCCGCCAAAGATCGCAAAACTTCAGCTTTGCCTCAGTTTCTTACATCTTCAAATAACTACTCGCTTTTGGCTCCGCCAAAGCTCGCAGGACTTCGGCTTCGCCTCAGTTTTGTACTTTCTATTGACTTCTCACTTTTGGCTCCGCCAAAGATCGCAAAACTTCAGCTTCGCCTCAGTTTCTTACATCTTCAAATAACTACTCGCTTTTGGCTCCGCCAAAGCTCGCAGGACTTCGGCTTCGCCTCAGTTTTGTACTTTCTATTGACTTCTCACTTTTGGCTCCGCCAAAGATCGCAAAACTTCAGCTTCGCCTCAGTTTCTTACATCTTCAAATAACTACTCGCTTTTGGCTCCGCCAAAGCTCGCAGGACTTCGGCTTCGCCTCAGTTTTGTACTTTCTATTGACTTCTCACTTTTGGCTCCGCCAAAGATCGCAAAACTTCAGCTTCGCCTCAGTTTCTTACATCTTCAAATAACTACTCGCTTTTGGCTCCGCCAAAGCTCGCAGGACTTCGGCTTCGCCTTAATTTTGTAGTTTCTAATAACTACTCGCTTTTGGCTCCGCCAAAGCTCGCAAAACTTCGGCTTCGCCTCAGTTTCTTACATCTTCACATAACTACTCGCTTTTGGCTCCGCCAAAGCTCGCAGGACTTCGGCTTCGCCTCAATTTTGTAATTTCTAATAACTACTCGCTTTTGGCTCCGCCGAAGCTTGCAAAACTTCGGCTTTGCCTCAGTTTCTTACATTTTCAAATAACTGCTCGCTATTGGCTCCGCCAAAGCTCGCAAAACTTTGGTTTCACCTCAGTTTTGCGAACTTTGGCGGAGCCAAAAGCTGGTAGTCAAATGGCACTGTAAAAACTGACAAGCAGCCGAAGTTTTGCGAGCTTTGGCGGAGCCAAAAGCGAGTAGTCAATTGAAGCTGTAAAAAGCTGAGGCGAAGCCGAAGTCCTGCGAGCTTTGGCAGAGCCAAAAGCGAGTAGTTATTTGAAAATCAAAGAAACTGAGGCGAAGCTGAAGTTTTGCGATCTTCCGCCAAAAGTGAGAAGTCAATAGAAACTACAAAACTGAGGCGAAGCCAAAGTCCTGCGAGCTTTGGCGGAGCCAAAAGCGAGTAGTTATGTGAAAATGTAAGAAACTGAGGCGAAGCCGAAGTTTTGCAAGCTTTGGCGGAGCCAAAAGCGAGTAGTCAATTGAAGCTGTAAAAAACTGAGGCGAAGCCGAAGTCCTGCGAGCTTTGGCAGAGCCAAAAGCGAGTAGTTATTTGAAAATCAAAGAAACTGAGGCGAAGCTGAAGTTTTGCGATCTTTGGCGGAGCCAAAAGTGAGAAGTCAATAGAAACTACAAAACTGAGGCGAAGCCGAAGTCCTGCGAGCTTTGGCGGAGCCAAAAGCGAGTAGTTTTGTGAAAATGTAAGAAACTGAGGCGAAGCCGAAGTTTTGCAAGCTTTGGCGGAGCCAAAAGCGAGTAGTCAATTGAAGCTGTAAAAAACTGAGGCGAAGCCGAAGTCCTGCGAGCTTTGGCAGAGCCAAAAGCGAGTAGTTATTTGAAAATCAAAGAAACTGAGGCGAAGCTGAAGTTTTGCGATCTTTGGCGGAGCCAAAAGTGAGAAGTCAATAGAAACTACAAAACTGAGGCGAAGCCGAAGTCCTGCGAGCTTTGGCGGAGCCAAAAGCGAGTAGTTATGTGAAAATGTAAGAAACTGAGGCGAAGCCGAAGTTTTGCAAGCTTTGGCGGAGCCAAAAGCGAGTAGTCAATTGAAGCTGTAAAAAACTGAGGCGAAGCCGAAGTCCTGCGAGCTTTGGCAGAGCCAAAAGCGAGTAGTTATTTGAAAATCAAAGAAACTGAGGCGAAGCTGAAGTTTTGCGATCTTTGGCGGAGCCAAAAGTGAGAAGTCAATAGAAACTACAAAACTGAGGCGAAGCCGAAGTCCTGCGAGCTTTGGCGAAGCCAAAAGCGAGTAGTTATGTGAAAATGTAAGAAACTGAGGCGAAGCCGAAGTTTTGCAAGCTTTGGCGGAGCCAAAAGCGAGTAGTCAATTGAAGCTGTAAAAACCTGAGGCGACGCCGAAGTTTTGCGAGCTTTGGCGGAGCCAAAAGCGAGAAGTTAACTGAAATAGTAAAAAATTTCGGTTTTTCCCGAGGAGTTGACCACTATGGAAATACGGTGTACAGGGTGATCCAAACTCGACGTCCAGGCCATTTTTCTTGGAAACGGTTGGACATATAATTTCAAAATTTTCTTGCCAGCGAGTTTTACAAAATTGTGCGAGTCAAACAGTATAGGACTTTTCATAACTAGTTACGTAAATAACTATTCCACCAACACCACTGAAGATGTCTTTTTTCCGACAATTCAAAAATGTTAATACCAAAATTTCATAACTGGTGTGATCAGAATCGGCTTGATCTAAATATTTCGAAATGCAATGTCGCATCCTATACTAGAAGGCATGTTACAATTTCTTTTGCGTACACGATAAGTAGTACAATTTTGAATCGTATGGAAACCATTAAATATCTTGGAGTAACATTTGATAAGGGTCTGTATTTTATTGAACACATTGTAGCTGCTATCGCGGGAGTCTATAAGACATATGGTTTCATATATCGTAATTGGAGATTGGAGTACGGGTCTTTGATTTGGGCTCCCATATACAGATCTCATATACTCTCTCTAGAATCGGTGCAAAGACGTTTTCTGAAATTTGTTTGTTTTACTGTTGATGGGATCTACCCTACACAAGGTTTTGACAATCGCCTTTTGTTACAAAGATTTTGTCTAACCTCGCTACTTACACGTCGTATCATTATTGCCATTTCATTTTTGTATAATCTACTTAATAATCGCTTGGACTGCTCATATCTGCTTAGTAAAGTTAATTTCCTAGTTCCTCGTCTTTCCTCCAGACAAAAAGCTACATTTTATTGTCAGCCATTTAGAACTAATGCTCTAGTGCGCTCACCAATAGTATTAATGTGCAATTTTTTCAATGACCTAAGACACGATTGTGACTTGCACTGTGATAGCTTCCGCGTAATAAGAAATGCTGTAATTGCTACGTTTGAGGAAAATTAATTTTGTTATTGTAGCGCGCCACCACAATTTGAATCTCCCGCGCAGACGCTTAGACAGAGAGATAGACATGGCGGATGACAAGTTGGAGGTGTTTGTGCAAATCATTATTATCCTGTTCTCTTTCAACTAAAAGTGTTACGCATTGTAATTTTAGTGTGTTATGTTCTGTAATAAACCGTTCCTTAAAAATCTGGCTACATTATTAAATTTACGCCACTTACTCGTGTTAACTATTTATTTATTTATTATTTATGTTATTTTTTTTTTTTACTATACATTTCCTGTCATTGGGTAGTTCTACCTGTTGGAAATAAACAGTATTATTATTATTATTACTATTATAACTTGAACCGTTTTCAGTTTATTTTCTAAAAGAAAAGAATCCCATCTCAGGCTTCTCTAACAAAGAATATATTAGATACTCATTATATAACTAACATAATGGTGTATTAAGAACTTATATTAACGTTTGAAATGAAAAAATTATGAATATCATGAAGAAAACATTCCAAGAAAAATGGTCTGGGAGTCGAGTTTGGATCAACCTGTACATAGATGCTGAAATGTTGTGGAAATGTTGAAAATATGAAATGTGGTGTACAAATTTTTGATGCCTCGTTAATAACTTAGATATGTCATAATTTACAAATTACACAAAAAAATAGCTATCAAGTTTCTCTTTTAGCAAGTTATTCGATTTATGGTGTGACGGAAGAAAATTCACAAAAACATGAGGGATGAATGAATTTTCATTCTAAAAGCCATTTTGTAAAGAGAAAAAGATGGACTTCAATCCTGTCTAAACGCCATTGTCATACGTCAATAAGTAATGAAACCCCATTGGCCATTATTTAAATGGTGTTAAATAGAAAGTTCTTTATAAAACTGAAAAATACCGCATAAAAACAGACAAAAATACAGGGAAAATAAAAGTGAGCGGCTTTTTTGGCCCACCCTTCAGTTTTACCTAATTGGCACGTACAAATCACAAATGAAATTGAATGAGTTGGATGAAATTGCGAGAATCTAAAACAGCTCAAAGAAAAATACATTTTTTATTTAATTTGTAATTTGTACCGACCAGCTTCGCTAGGAAGATAATAATTTTCTTTAAATTGTTAATTTTCATATCTTTTTGTGATAACTCAGGAACGAATCAAAATATCGGGGAATTCTCTTCAGATTCTTAATCGGCAAAAAAAGTGACGAATAACAGACATTAGAAGAAAATTTTGATTTTTTTGTTTGAAAATAAAATACCTATTTTATTGCGGAATATTAGGACTCGTATGGATTTACCTAATTCGCCTCTCTTTGCTCGGCGTTTAAACTATTCCATACTTCTTCACATAATGTCCCACTTATACTCCTAATAAAAATAATAACAATAATAAGTAATAATCAGGAAGTAATTATTTAAATAGGGGTACTTAAAAAGTCAAGTTGAAAATAACCTTGTCCAGTGTTTACTCAGTGGTATTATGGTGTAACTGTAAAGATATGAATGTGATGAATGAAAGTGCTGGAAATTGACGCATTACGGACTGATCGTGAATAAATCACCTATTTTTAATCAATTTATTTAATGTTAGGGGATGTTATCTGTGTAGTAGCCAAGAGGGGTTGATTTTATAGGCTGAGAACTGATAAAGCTTTTTCTCAATGCTTAACCGAAGTCTATCGAACTCTAATTTCACTATCCCCCTTGTTAAATCATAACGAAATTTGGGCCATACCCTCTACAGCGTCATTGTAAATTGTTGAATATTTTTTGAATTTTGGCGAGAGCAATATTTTCGAAAATTTCCATTTTAGGGGTAAAAAGGCTCCTTTTTGAATTTTTCTTTGCAATATGGCATATTATTATTATCGAATTCGATAGCTGTTGCATTGCCGGATCGAAAACTTTAGTTCCCTTTTTCGAAAAATGTCATTTTAGGGGTGAAAAACATTTGTATGCGCACAACAGCATCAGCACGACCGACCTTAAAGTTAAATGCTACATTTACAAATTCTGTGAAAAAGTAGAAGTTTCTACCGTCTCCGCGACTGCCAATTTTTTAAATATAAGTACCTACGTATGTTTTTTTTAACTCGGAAAAAATCGTAGATTCCAAATCTGTTAAGAAAAATATTATGATTCCGTTTAGAAAAAAACAAAGTTGTTTACATATGTTTTTACTTCCAAAGATATTTTTGGTGGGAAGTTAAAAAAAAACAGCCTGTATGTATCATTATTCATTATTATTTTTACCGTAATTCCATCAGGAAGTCATAATTTTTCCTTGACCCCAGATAATAATTGATGACAACCGATCAAAAGTCAATGAGGTTTTTGAATAGCGGACATCAAGGTTTCTGTAACAATAATTATTGCAAATTACAGTTCAAGGAACAATTTTTAGTAATTTTTATTGTTTTTGCCGACGACGCTCTTAGGATTGCTTACGGATATTTTAACAAAAAACACTAATAGTATATTATTAAACCAAGTGAATAATGGCCCATAATGTGCGAGTTAACTACGACGTTTTAACCACGATTATTGAAACATATTTATCCAAGGTGAAATTCTTCAAAAAGTTGTATCACTTTTCCCTATAAATCATCGTAAATTCCCATCAGACAAAAACTTCGCAAGATCGCAAAAATCTTTGTAAATTTATTATTTTCGAAGCGAAACTGCCATTGTATGCCTAGGTATTTCTTTCAAATAAAATATTTACTCTTGCACTAAATATCTAATCTCATATTATCTAGAACACATATTAGCAAACATTTTTAAAAACGTTTATGAAAAATCTGCATTGATCTATTTTAGAATATATTCAAGTCTTCGACTAATTCTGTGTAGAAGGGGTAGCAATTCAATAAATTCATTAACTCGCCATAACATAAAGAAACATAGGTCTGGATTCTGGATTCTGAATTCTGGGGGGGAGGGCGGCCTGCCAAAGCAGACTGCTGCACTCAGGCCACAGTTGGCCCATTGTGCTGCCTCCCAAGCTCGCTAGCGCACTCTAACTCTCGAGCCAGCCGACCTCCTGCAAAAGCTGGAGTAGCGTGCTGAGAGGGGCGCCAGCGAGCATGACCAAACTTGGCCATTCTTCCCCTAGGAGAGAGCCACGTAATTGGGCGAGTACAGGACACTGTGTGAGCACGTGTTCCATAGACTCGTCTTCTAGTTCGCATCCTCTGCAGATGGGGCTTTGTGTAATGCCCATCCGGTGAAGGTGCTGATTCAAGCCGCAGTGGCCAGTAAGTATACCTACGGCTAAGCGCAGTTTACCTCTGGGTAGGTTGAGAAGGTATTTTGTGGTTTTCTGTTGGACCACTGGCATTAGCATTTTCGAATGGCGACAACCAGGTGAGTTTATCCACCTGTCCGTAGCCATCTGGTAGCTTCTGTTAGAAATAAGGGCATATGCGGTAGTGAGGGCCAGCGGGACAGCGGGCTCGGGGCCAAGGGGCTCTCGAGACGCCCGCCGCGCCAGCCCATCGGCAACCGCATTGCCTTCTGTATTCTCATGCCCCTTAATCCATGCCAGACTAACCCTATTTAATTGGACCAGGTCCGTCAAGGAATCGAGGGCATCTTGGAGTAGGCTAGAGGTGTTCCTATTACATCTCAGAGCCTGAAGGCTGGCCATGCTGTCGGTGAGAAACAGCAGGTTCTTATTTGTGGTACCTTTCCTTATAGCTTCTTTTGCCCCAATGGTGACCGCCACAGTTTCTGCTTGGAAGACCGTGGCGTACTTTCCCAGTGGTGCAGTTATATTTAAGTCGAGATTATCGGAGTAGATCCCTGCTCCTGATCCGAACTTTGTTTTTGGTCCGTCCGTGTAGATCACAGCATCATAATGAGCTGAGAACGTTTCAGGCGGAGGTGCTGTATCAAGGACGGTGAAGGGTTTGTTAAAACCAAACGTGGGTAGTCGACGGTCCACTGGCGGCTCCAGAAGCGGAAGGTCCTTTATTACCTCCTGGAGTATGCCAGAGTGACGACTTCCCGTCCTCGCCCGTCCCCACATTCCCACTGCCTTCAGTCGTAGGGCCGTTCTGATGGCAACCTCTTGTACATGGATGTCAAGAGGTGCCAAGTTCAGGGCGGTCTCCAATGCTGAAGTGGGAGTAGTTCGCAAGGCACCTGTAATGGCGAGACAGGCACATGACTCAGGTCCTTTTTGGGCCTTATGACTGTCTGGTAAATCCAAAGAACAATTCCTGGGGAGAGACCCCAGGTTGCTCCAATGGCTGACCTGCATTGCCAAAAGGCTCGACAAGCTTTTTCCGTTTTGGTCTTTAGGTGTTTTTTCCATGTAAGCTTGCTGTAGAGGAAAACACCAAGGTATTTTACCTCGGACGAGAGCTTAAGTGGAACGCCGAAAATTGAAGGTACCTCTAAATCATCGGTCCTTCTTTTTTTGGTGAATAGGACTAGCTCTGTTTTGTGAGGGTTCACAGCCAGGGCGCTATCCTGACACCATATTTCAACTACCCGGAGTGCAGTCTGCATAAGGCCTCCTATCACTCCGTGGGAGGTGCCACTTATTAAGATGACAATGTCATCCGCGTATCCAATGGTTGTGAAACCCTTATCGTTTAGGGCGCGGATAAGAGAGTCAGCCACCAGATTCCACAGGAGCGGTGATAAAACGCCCCCCCTGAGGACAGCCGCGGCCGACCCGCGCCCAACAGGCTCCATTGCCACTGTCGATTTTAACCGATCTCCATTCGAGCATGTGTGATATCCAGCCACATAAAGCGGAGGGAATACCCCAGCCGTGGAGTACAGTGTCTATTGAGTTGAAGGAGGTCTTGTCGAACGCTCCTTCAATATCTATGAATGCCCCAAGGGTAGAGTGTTTCAATGCTAATGATCGATCGATGTGGGTCACTACTTGGTGTAACGCCGTCTCGGTCGACTTGCCAGCAATGAAGGCATGTTGTTGCGGGTGTAACTTATGAAGCCACTTCTCCCGTATTGATCTGTCGCACAACCTTTCCAGCGTCTTCAATAAGAAGGACGTTAGGCTGATTGGGCGGTAAGATTTTGGTAGCGTATTTTATTATTACCTTAACTTCTCTCCAAGCCTCCGGTATGTATCCAAATACGATACATGCCCGGAAAATACGCACGAGATGTGGCAGAATGATATCCAGCCCCCACTGGAGGAGGGCTGGAAAAACTCCGTCCACACCCGGCGACTTGAATGGCGAGAATGATTGTACTGCCCAAGATACCTTTGTCAGAGTCTACGACAGCATCCGCCACCCCCCAGTCGTCCGGTGAAGGGGCGACGAGGGGGGCAGGTGCCCATATCGCAGGGGCGTCTGACGTTATGCATCCGGGGAAGTGGGTTAGGAGTAAAAGTTGCTCAGTTTCGGAGGCGGAACAGGTGTAAGAACCGTCCTCTTTCCTGAGGTTACCAGGTTGAGTATTAGTGCTCTTGGATAGAACTCTCTGCAAACGGGCTGCCGATGCGGTGGACTCAACGTCCCCGCAAAAGTCTCTCCAAGCCTTCCTCTGCTTTTGGCGTACTAGTTTTTTGTAGGCGTTTCGGACGTCCTTGTAGGACTGCCAATCAGCCTCCCGCCTTATTGTACTTCCTTCGTGCCTCCTTCCGGAGTACAGCCAGCTCCTTGCTCCACCAGCGGTTGGTGGTGCCAGGTGCGGCGGGGCTCCTCATGGGGCACGAAGTTTCGAACGCGTTTATTAAGCAGCTATGAAGCGTGTGTACGCCTCGTTCAATCTGCTTAGTGTTTGTGATGTTGTCGACCGACGAGAAACCGCCTAGACCTTCCGACAGGTGGCAGTGATACGCCTCTCTGTTCGTGAGCCTCGGGTTTCTAAACGGGTTTACCTCGACGGTCATGTCCTTCAATGAGAAGCAGATTTTCCGGTGATCTGACATGGAGGTTTCAAGTGAGACATGCCAGTTTTGAATATAATTGACGATTCCTTTTGTTGCCAGCGTTAGGTCTATGACCGACTGGCCACGAGGTGTAGTGAAAGTAGCGCTACATCCTCTGTTTAGGATCTCTAGATTTGTGCTGGAAATATATTCGAGCAGTGATTTCCCTCTGGTATTACAATCAGCACTACCCCACACTGTGTGATGTGCATTTGAATCGTAGCCCAGAATTAACTGTGTGTCCGCCTTCTCGCAGTGTTCGACCAGTGCGACCAATTCCTCGCTCGGAGGTGGATGCGGCGAATCTCCTGCGAGGTACGCGGAGGCTACAATAATGTTTAATTGTTTTCCGCCTAGTTTGCAACCAATCTCGACGACCGTGATATCCGGTCCCGAGAACTGGTGCAATAGCGAGGCTTTTATATTTTTGGGAACATAGATACATGTTCGTGGTTTAGGGGACTGACTTATAAAAGTTGTCCCTTTTAGTAGTCCCAAGCCGCAAACCCGACCTTTTACAGTCCAAGGCTCTTGGATTAGGGATAAAATATTTTGGTTCTGCAGCCTATCTAGGTCACGGCACAGGGTTGCTGTGGCCGCGCAGCTATGCTGCAGATGTATTTGGTGCACCGATACCACGCCCGCATGAAGGGGGAGGTTTAATTTTGAGATGGAGCGGTATCACAGGGTGCCGCCGTATCCATCTCTTCCTCCGGCCTCACGATCGTGGATCGGGTGACCTTTGCCTTTAAGGTGGTGAACCTGTAATTAAGTTCACCACCTTTCGTCAGCAGAGCATCTGTGTCTTTCTCTCCGACCCCCATGACGAGGAGCAACCCCTCGCTTTTGGGGGCGGAGTGGAAATGGCACCAGCTCTTTATGCTGTAGCCAGGGTTCTGTACTTCCAGCCTGCGCAAGATTGTCTCCTTGGGCTCCGGGGTTCCCGGAATCCAGATGGAGACCTTGGCCAGTTTTGGAAGCTCGTCCGCCCTGACGACTTCGAGTTGCGTGCCTTCAACTTGGAAGGCGCTGATGGTGTTGCGTAACCACTCCAGGGAGGCGTCACTTTGGCAGGTGATTCGAAGAATCTCGCCGCTGTAACGCATGCTAGCGCCCTCGCTCACTGGGTTGAGCAAAAGCTTGTCCAAAGCCTCGTGAAGGAGGTGTTGGACTCGCTCGGACTGCTCGGCAGTTAGTTTACCGAGCGAGCGATTTGCTACAGCTACACATAAGTGGCTGGTAACCGCTTTAGCGTAGCTGTGTGTTGTCCGCTCCGATGCGACAGGAGCCCTCTTCCGACCCTGAGGGTTAGGAGAGGGTCCCGAATCATCTGAGCGGATTCGCTTTTTACCCTTGCCGGCGCCCGCAGGCTGGGGCCGACCTGCACCTTTCGGTTTAGGCCGGCCACCCTCCTTTGGGGTGGCAATGGGCGGATTGGAGGAGGTGGATGGTTGCCCAGCGGGCCTTCCTCCTCCTCTTCATTTCAGCCCCAGAGGGCTTGTTCCTCTTCTGGTCTTCGGTGTTTCCTCAGGGGTCTTCGGGGTTTCCTCAGGGGACGCCGCCGAAAGGGGGTTTATTATTATTTTTGTTGGTGGTTCTTCTTTTTGTTCCATGGAGAATTCAAGTGTTTCATCCTCCCCACTCCTCACCCGCCACGGAGCCCACAGTGGGGACGCCGCCACACCACTGAGGGTGGTGCGCGAAACGCCAAGGCTATGAGGAGGATATAGCTCCCAGAGAGGGTAACAAACACGCAGAAGCACGTCTCATGCAATGAGGCGGCCCCCAGTGCGCCACTCCTCCCCCAAGAACTCACCCAACCGGCCCTCTGACGGGACGGCTCAACCGATTGATCGAGGGTGGGTTAGCCCCGACCGCCCGTCTAGAGGAAATCCAGGCCAAAGTGGCGTGTTGCCCACCTAAAGTAAGGCTCAACCAGCAGGATCCCTTCATCCCCCGACACGGGTAGCCCCGCACGGCACAAACACGGGGGTGAACGTTGAGGTCACCGTCGAATAGCACGTCCACAAACTACTCGACAGGGGAGTTATTATAGTGTTCTCCGTACACGCGGTTCCTTGGAACCCCCGTGCCCCCTGCATGTATAGGCCAGTTTCCTGACTCCATACTGCAGGCGGTTTACGGTATGTGTCATTGGGAGAGGAAGGAGTTTGGTTGTTGGACAGCGGTCGGCTGCCTCAGTTAGTCGCGGGGATTCCATGGTGCTATTCTTACTCCGGCCGCCATGCAGAGGGTTTTCTGTAGGGGTTTTCCTTCCCTTAACCGAGGAGTTGCCCGTTTTGAGGCGCCGGCAGATTCGCCTTTCGACCTCACCGCTTAGTTCGGGAACGGTGATCCGAATTAACGGGCCGTCCCTATCCAGGGGCGCGACGTGGACGCGGGTGTCGGTCTTGGTGATGGCTGAGGCTTACAGGTTTTACCCTGCGGATTTAGCAGGTGTGCCTACTCGGTATAGCACACCCTCCCAGGCACGCATCACCCATTCTGCCCCCTAAGAAACATAGGTAATAGTTGTAAACATTTTATTACGTAATATGGGCCAACCCCTTGGCTAACTGGAAGTTTCATCTCGTTGTATAAGTTATCGATGTGGGATCGTATCCATCATTTGCAACATTTAGAACCTTACCCAAAATATCATATTTGTTCGTAATAAAGTGAAGTCATGAAATCACGGTTCACGCTATTTAGGCGGATTTACATAATAAAGCTGCTAATAATAATATAAACACAATAAAACTGAATACTTAACACTTGCTGCGAAGAAGGCCAATGACTTACACCTTATAAATCCCAATAAATCCCCGTAAATCCTCAAACTTGTACACCATAAATCCTAGGTTGTCTACCCCTCAGAATCCAGCCAAGGCAGTAAATATGTTTTCTTGCCGTATTGAACACATATTTTTTTCGCCGACTGTCATTAAAAAAGTGAATATTTACTGCCGCAAAAGAGGCAGTAAAAAATGCACTTTTAATGATTGTTATTCATTGCCACGGGCACTTTTAATGATTACCGGCGAAAAAATATATTAGGCAGTAAAGTCGATTCTTACTGTCTAGGCACTAAAAGTCGATTTTTTACTGCCGACGGCACATGCGGCAGTAAAAAAGCAAAAGAGCTAAGTGGCGTAATTTCGTTTTTCTTCGGTAATAAATGAATTCATTTGGATGATGATTACATTTTCAATTTTTTCATCCCCCTTCGCAATGTTTCAACTCTTCCAATGCTAAATTTACATAATTGGGTTATTTTGGTGTTATTTTCCGTAATTTCATTCTGAGAATTAATCTAGATAATTTTTTGTATGCGTTATCTATTATCTAGATGAAAACTAAAAAATTATCTATTATTTTTATCTATATAACTGTTGGAAATAATAATAAAAGTTAATCGAATAGGCGATGAGCAATTGTAGTTAGTAACTGCCATAAAAGTTATAAGTTGTGTCAATCAATAAAAGTTCTCAATTGTATACAAACTCTCTTCATATTGGTTCTATCTCTTCAATATCCGCACCAGGAACAACAGGTTATGGGCCCAGCTCCAGAATATTGAGAGAAAAAGCTGATTTGTTAAAGAGGAAAGAGTTTTGTGAGTACCTGTCAAAAATCGGAAATGATGAATTCACACACAGCAAGAATCGAGTTGTTAACTAAAGACAATTACGACACGTGGAAGATACAGATGCAAGCATTGCTGATCAAAAATAACGCGTGGAAGTTCGTAAATGGTTCAAGTGTGAAGCCGGAGGAACCTGCGGAAGCGGTACGGTTGTGGGGGTTAGTATCATCTCATCCCAATGACCAACTCATCCCATCTGACAACTCATCCCAGACCAACTCATCCCAGATCAACTCATCCCAAACTAACTCATCCCAGACCAACTCATCCCAGACGAACTCATCCCAAACCAAGTCATCCCAAAAGACAACTCATCCCAGAACGCAACTCATCCCAGACCAAGTCATCCCAACAGACAACTCATCCCAACCGACAACTCATCCCAACAGACAACTCATCCCAAACCAACTCATCCCAGACCAACTCTTGCTTGTTATTGTTTGGGCTGTTCGCTTTAAGGTAGCCGCGGGCTAATTATCATCTCATACAATTTTCCAATTCATCCCAGGAGACAACTCATCCCAAATGACACTACAACCCAGGTCAAAAACCTGACCAGACCTGAACTGCCCTAGCTTCTCGCACTGCAATACCGATATTTCGAAGAGTACTCGCTTTCGGCTCCGCCGAAAGCTCGCGTAGAACTTTCCACGGGCAGAATTTAAAAAAAATTTTATTAAAAAACCTGACCTGACATAGACCTGAACTGCCCTAGTTTCTCGCACCATTGCAAGACCGATATTTCGACGAGTACCTACTCGCTTTGCTCGCGTGAATCTTTGGGCGGGCAGAATTTGAGAGAAAATGTTATTAAAAAAAAACCTGACCTGACATAGACCTGAACTGCCCTCGCTTTTCGCACTCCAAACCGATATTTTAAAGCTTTGCAAGCGTGGAACTTTGGACGGGCAGAATTTGAGAGAAAATGTTATTAAAAAAAAAACCTGACCTGACATAGACCTGAACTGCCCTAGCTTCTCGCACTGCAAACCGATATTTTGATCTGGGATGAGTTGTCTGCTGGGATGAGTTGTCTGCTGGGATGAGTTGTCTGCTGGGATGAGTTGTCTGTTGGGATGAGTTGTCCGTTGGGATGACTTGGTCTGGGATGAGTTGCGTTCTGGGATGAGTTGTCTTTTGGGATGACTTGGTTTGGGATGAATTTGTCTGGGATGAGTTGGTCTGGGATGAGTTGGTTTGGGATGAGTTGGTCTGGGATGAGTTGTCACCTGGGATGAGTTGGTTATTGGGATGAGATGATACGACACCCGGTTGTGGATCGACAATGACGAAAAAGCGAAAAGTGACATTATTTTATCAATAAATCCCGCTGAATTAAAGCAAGTAAAGGGCTGTGGTATATCACTGGAATGCTGGAAGAAAATGGAGACGATTTACCAATCCAAAGGTCCTGCCAAGAAGGCGACTCTCCTGAAACAGCTCACCGTTCAGAAGATGAAAGAAGGAGAAGACATACACAAACATTTGAGAAGATTTTTCGATGCAGTAGACAAGCTGAACGAGATGGAACTAGAAATTAACCCCGATTTATTAACTATAATGTTACTTTATAGTTTACCCATCACTTTTGAGAATTTTCGTTGTGCTATTGAATCACGAGATGTTCTGCCAGATCCAGATGCATTACGAGTGAAGGTAATCGAAGAATACGAGGCGAGAAGCGAAACAAGAAACCAAAGTCCCGAGATACCAAACGCAATGGCTGCACGAAGAAACATGAAGAAATTTTCAAATGGAAATGACAGAAACGACAACAATCAAAGCACAGGTTTTAAATACAAGTGTCGTCGATGTCATAAAGTCGGCCACAAGGCTTCTGATTGTTGGAACAAGAAAAACTTCAACGTCAAACATGACGGAAAGGAGGGAAATAAAGTAAGCCTGTTTTCCGAAGAAAATACAATGCATGTTGGAAAGACTTCGTCGCACGATGCCTGGTGTTTAGATAGTCTATGTAAAAATTTGGACGCTTTTGGCGATACTGTAGAACCAGATCACAAAGTATTAAATTTGGCCAGTGATACATCGACGGAAATTAAAGCAAAAGGAATAGTTGGGCTCTGTACACAAGTCAATAGAATCAGGACGGAAGTTACACTGAAGAACACTCTGTACGTCCCAGATTTGCGTACAAATTTAATGTCTGCTGGAAAAATATGCGACAATGGTTTTGATGTGTTATTCGAAAAGGACCACGCATACGTACTTAATAGAAACGGTAGAACAGTCTTGCAAGCTTCAAGAATTGGTGGTTTATATTACATTCCCGAAAGTGGTACGGACAATCCGAACGCAAAGAAGGCATCGACACTGGATCAAGAGACAACAAGATTGTGGCACTGTCGAATGGGACATTTAAATGTAAAGGATCTTCAAAGGGGTTATCATGACGGAAGATTAAGAGGAATTGGCACTCTGGGAAGCGACGATAACTTCGAATGTGAAATTTGTCTAAAGGGCAAAATGACACGTCAACCTTTACCGAAAACTTCCACAACAGAATCGGATGTTTTCGAAATAATCCATTCGGATGTCTGCGGCCCCATGAGGGTGGAATCCAACGGCAGAGGAAAATATTTTGCAGTGCTAATTGACGATCATTCGAGATGGTGTGAAATCAAAATCTTGCAGAAGAAAAATGAAGTGTTGGAATTTTTCAAGCAATTTAAAAATCGCTTTGAAAACCAGACGGGAAGAAAGATCAAGTATCTACAAAGTGATAATGGCACAGAATATGTTAATAAAGAATTTGAAACTTTTTTGACGGAATCTGGAATTGAAAGAAGGTTAACAGTGAAGTACACGCCGGATCAAAATGGAGTAGCCGAAAGGAAAAACAGAACTCTCGTGGAAATGGCGAGGTGCATGTTGATCGCATCAGGGCTACCTCCATCATTTTGGGCCGAAGCCGTCAATACGGCGAATTATATCAGAAACAGATGTCCTTCTAGAAGTCTTAATGGAGTTACACCTTTCCTTAGCTACTTTCCTTAGCTACTGTGGTCGCTACTCGTGGACGGCCTCCTAAGGGACCTGAACGGAGAAGGGTGCTACGCTCAGGCGTACGCTGATGATGTGTGCATTGTAATTAGGGGCAAGTTCCTGGGGACAGTCACAGCCATCATGCAACAGGCTCTGAACAGAGTTAGCAACTGGTGCGAGGGGCGATCCTTGTCGGTAAACCCGAACAAGATGGAGTTGCTCCTCTTCACTAGGAAAAGAAAGTTGGACACCGTAAGATGGCCAAAGCTGCAAGGGGTGACCTTGGGTCTGGCCGAGAGAGTGAAGTATCTGGGAGTAATCCTGGATCCGAAGCTTTCTTGGACAGACCATGTAGAGTCACAAACAAAGAAGGCCTGCGCGTCCTTATGGATGTGTAGGCGTTTCGCCGGCTCCACTTGGGGACTAAAACCGCAGGTGGCGTACTGGTTATACACAACCGTCGTGAGGCCTCTGGTCACGTATGGCGCCCTGGTCTGGTGGCGCTCCACGGAACGCGCTAGTACCAGGAGTGCCCTCGGGCGAGTGCAAAGGCTGGGATGCCTAATGGTGACCGGTGCTATAAGAACAACTCCCTCAGCAGCCTTGGAGGCGATCCTGGCCCTGGAGCTGCTGCACCTCAGAGTGCAGCATTCGGCCCGGGCCTCAGCCTTCAGGTTGCAGGGGATAGGAGAATGGCGAGCGGGAAGTGAGGGACATCGAAGTGCACTCGCTCTACCGGGCGCGGATGAGGCTGTCTTGCAAATGCGCAAAGACAGGATAGAGCGTCGGTTGCGCTTTAATGACCCATATACAACCAGGATCCCCTCTAGGGAAGACTGGGGCGAGAAGGGAGAAAAATTGCTCACACCGCGTGGCTTAGTCTGGTACACAGACGGGGCCAAAAACGATCTGAGCACCGGCGCAGGATTCACTGGGGGGATGCCAGAGGGACGAGTGAGCGTACCTCTTGGCAAGTACCCCAGTGTATTCCAGGCTGAAATATACGCAATTCTGGTGTGCGCTGAGGAGAACCTACGTAGGGGCTACTCTGGCAAGTACATCTACATCTGCAGCGACAGTCGGGCGGCGCTCGGGGCTCTGAACTCCGTGGAGGTGAGATCCGGCCTCGTTAACGACTGTCGAGACGCATTAACGAAGTTGGCTGGAAATAAAAATTCGGTCAACCTGGTTTGGGTTCCTGGGCACTCAGGAATCGCTGGCAATGAGGTAGCTGACGAACTGGCAAGGGAGGCATCGAACATGCCATACCTGGGACCACAACCAGCACTCGCTGTGACGGAGAGTGCGTTGCGGAAGGAGCTAGGAAACTGGCTCAACAAGCAATTTCACTCACACTGGGAAAATGCACCGGGGATGAGGCAAGCGAGGGCCTTCATTTCTCGGCCCTCCTCGCCAACAGCCCAACGGTGGTTTCTCCAGTTAAGCCGAGAGCGGCTAAGGAAAGTCGTGGGCGTCCTGACTGGGCACTGCGCACTCAAACGACACCTTCATCTAATGGGACGTTCTGAGGAAAGCACTTGTAGAGTGTGCGGAGAAGAGGAAGAAACGCCTCTTCATTTGCTAACCGAATGTGGCCCGCTCGGTCACAAAAGGCTTAGGGAACTGGGGGCTGCATACCCAGCCCCTGCGGAAATATACTCACTCTCTGCAGCGGATGTACTGGCCTTCATGGAGGGGACGGGGCTTCTGTAGAGAAGAGGTTGCAGTGCGGTCTGAATGCAGCGGACCCGTAAGGGAACGCACCGCAGAATCGAAATACGAATACGAAATACACCTTTCGAAAAATTATATGGTAGACCACCGAACGTGAATTACTTTCAAGAATTTGGAAGTGAAGGCTACGCTTTAGACGTAAACCCAAGCAAGGGAAAATTCGACACAGGGTCAAGAAAATGTATTTTTGTGGGTTACGATGGTCAGTCTAAAGGTCTCAGGGTTTGGTTACCAGAAGAACGAAAAATTGAAATAACGCGAAATGCAACATTTCTGAAAAATCAGAAAGTTACAGTCAGCGGAAATACAAATTTTGAAGAATTTTCACCGGAAACTTCGAGCAATAAAAAGCCCTTGGATATAGAAATGGATATTTTAAATGGTGACAACAATGTTGGAACAATCGAAAGAATTGGTGAAAATGAAGAAGAGGTCCGTGGTGAGATTATAAATGAACTTCTCTATGAAGATGAAGAACCAGAAATTAGGGAAGGAAACGGAAATACGGGGGGAACGGGAAACCGACGTGCCCCTGGAAGACCTACAATAATTCGAACAGGAAATCGCGGAAGACCTCGAAAGGAATATAGAACTGTTGAAGACGTCAACACGGCTACAGAAGAATTGACTTTCGCGGGGGAGATACCGATAAAACAAGCTATGAGTGGAACTGACGCCAAAGAATGGCAAAACGCATTGGCTGAAGAGATAAAGTCAATTTTAAAAAAGGACCTGGATCTTGGACAATGTTCCACAAGATCGAAAGCCAATCAGCAGTAGGTTTGTCCTAAGGAATAAGTTTAAGTCGGACGGGACATTAGAACGAAGAGAGGCTAGGTTGGTGGCTCGGGGCTTCACGCAGAGATATGGAATAGATTTCGTGGAGACCTTTGCACCAGTAGTACGTTTAAGCTCGATCAGATTATTCGCAGCTTTAGCAGCGCGCCACAACATGGAAATTCGCCAACTCGACATAACAACCGCATACTTAAACGGGAAGTTGGATGAAGAAATATATATGGAATTGCCGGAAATGCTTCAAGAAAGTCTAGAAATTATCCTTAAAACCGAACCTAAGAATAACGACGTGAGAAAGAAAGCCGAGAAAATGTTATCAGAGGTTAAATCGGGAGGCAAAGTCTGTCTCTTGAAGAAAGCCCTTTATGGACTGAAGCAAGCAGGGCGCCAATGGCACTCTCGTCTGGAAGAAGAATTAAAGAAATGTGGAGCCAAAGGTACTTCTTCGGACCCATGCTTCTATGTTCTTGGGCGAGGGGAAGATCGTGTTTATATCACCGTATACGTTGACGATATTTTGATTGCTTCTCGAAGTACAAGAGAAATCGAAAAATTGAAGAATCATCTGATGAAGAGTTTTGAATACAAGAATCTAGGAAAAGTGCATTACTGCCTGGGGGTGGAATTTTCACGACGTAAAAATGAAGTTCGAATGTGTCAGTCTGGATATGTCAAGGATCTACTAAAGAGATTTGGAATGACCGATTGTAATCCTGTGGCCACTCCCCTGGATGTGAATGTCAAACTAGTGAAGAGCCAAACAGATGAAGAAAGAAACCATCCATATCGTGAATTGGTTGGAAGTGTGATGTACTTAGCCGTGGCAACTCGTCCGGATCTCGCACACGCAGTGAGTGTGTTGAGTCAGTTTAACGACTGTTTTGATTCTAGTCACTGGAACGCAGCGAAGCGAGTTCTCAGGTACTTAAAGGGTACCGTGGAATCTGGATTAATCTACAAATCCAGCAATGACAACTTGAAAGGCTTCGTAGACGCGGATTGGGGCAACGACTTGGACGATCGCCGCTCGTATACCGGCCACTGTTTCTTACTAAATGGAGCAGCCATTACTTGGGAATCCAGAAAGCAACGCACAGTGGCATTATCATCCACTGAAGCTGAATATATGTCTTTGGCCGAAGCGTCAAAGGAAGCCGTTTATTTGGAAAAGTTTTTGGTTGAATTGGAATTAGAAAAGGTTGCTGAAATTCAGCTGTTGAATGACAATATGGGTGCCCTTAAATTGGCACAGAACCCATTGTTTCATGCAAGGACAAAACACATCGACATAAAACACCACTTCGTTCGTGATGCGTTGAAAGATGGAATAATCGATGTCAAGCACGTTTCAACAAACGAAATGGTAGCAGATATCTTCACGAAAGCTCTCCCGAAGTCGAAGCATCGAAAATGTCTCGAATCTCTAGGTTTGGAAATCGTAGAAAAATCTGAAAATAGCAATTACTCATCGAGGGGAAGTGTTGGAAATAATAATAAAAGTTAATCGAATAGGCGATGAGCAATTGTAGTTAGTAACTGCCATAAAAGTTATAAGTTGTGTCAATCAATAAAAGTTCTCAATTGTATACAAACTCTCTTCATATTGGTTCTATCTCTTCAATATCCGCACCAGGAACAACAATAACTTTTCTTATATATTATCTTTATCTGTATCTAGATATTTTTAAAATTATCTATTCCCAACACTGCTCACGATTCCTTTATAATAAAGCATATATGCTTCGGCACTACTACTAGGTGCAGATTGAATCTGTTTGTTTATTTGTTTATATTATATATTATATATTATATATTATATATTATATATTATATATTATACCTACTTTGAAACTAGGGGCGAGCAATACATTAAAAAAATTAAAATTCCACTTTCTGCTTAACCGCAAATGACCCTAATTTTGTTTCTTCAATGAAAATCTTAAATTTTTTCAGAAGATTCGAAGTTTTGCGGATTTACAACATGTCTCATACTTCGGCGGACGGTTTTTGCAATTCTTTCACATATTTTTTTGCCAATTTCGTTCTAAAATGGGCTAAAACATGGAAAAATTGCTTTCTAGGCAAATTATCAAAAAATTTCATTTGAAAATTATACGTACAAAATATTTTTTTTCAGTACTGTAGCCTTATTGACTTATCTTTGAACTGAGAATTGTTTTTTTTTGCTAATAAGTGAAAAAAGTACCTAATATACCTTGGTCGATAATACACTATTATTTTCAAACGTCACATAACTGTGCGGACAAGGTATAACCGTCATTTGTATGACACAATTTTTAGCGTAGAGTATTAAACTCCGGAGGGGTTTAAATTCGTCATTATTTGCATAATTTTGCAAAGTGTCAAAGTGACGCGTAACAGACGTGAGTGTAAAATTTTCGATTTTTTCTTCTGAAAATAAAATGTCGTATTTTATTCGAAGTTTAAGCGACACAAATAATTATCTTGTATTAGCACTTTATAAGTCAACACTCGGGTCAACATTCTGGATTTTGGACTAAAAAATACGAGAAAAAATTCATGACGACTTCCCCGGACAATTAATTACAAACGACGAAAGTTCAATCGCCCCTTTGAGTAAATTACCACATAAATATTATTGCATTTCAAAGAGCAAGTTCCATTAATTTTCCATTTATTTCCACACAGATGACGCTCGCCCAGGAAACCGACGAAACTCCAGAGGACGTCCAGAAGTACCCCGACCGAATTGGGCAATTGTTCACGGGGAAAACCGTTCTGATTTCCGGTGGTACCGGTTTCATGGGCAAGGTTCTGGTCGAGAAATTATTGCGGTCGTGCGGCGGTATCCACAAAATGTACCTCCTGGTACGCACGAAGAAAGGAAAGGATCCCAATGAGAGAATCCGCGAAATTTTCAACGGCCCCGTAAGTTATGTCACTGGAGACAATTAGAGGCTTTAGTGAAAGTTTCTGAAGGTCGTCGGTCGTTATATAACTGACCGCAATTTTATTGCCGTGGAATGTGCACAGACGGTATTGTGTTAGAAAATGTGCTCGCCTTTGGGCCATTAACTAACATTTTAAGGGATGATTTCATAATCAAAATTAAAGAGTCCTTTACCTAAATATTTAGATTTAGATTAGAAAACTTTATTTATTTACTTATTTACTTTTTTTGGTCTAGTTTTTTTTTGTTCCTTCTTCGGCTACTTCTTTCTCTCTCGGTTGTCTTCTGTTTTCTCTTCTTCCCCCTTTCTTTCTTTCGCTCTCTCGACTTCCCTCATCCATTCAATTCCCTCTCTCCATTCGTTCAGAATCCTCTTTCTCTCCCTTTCCTCCTCTCTCATTCCCTCACACTCTTTCAACAGGTGTTCTACAGTCTCTTTTCTTTCCACATACTCTGCACTTTCTCTCTTCCTCTTTCAGCCAGAACTTGGTTTCCCTCTCCTCATTCCCGCATCAGAATCTCGCTATCATTCTTTTTTCTATCACACTCTTCCTCTTCAAGCAACTTGGTAACCCTTCACTTATTATATTCTCGTATTTTGCATTATATCTTGATTCTCTGCTTTTTGTTCTTCTTTTGCCTCTGTCTCTTTCCCACATCGCTCCATTCATCCATCTCTCCTGTTCCCTGCGTCTTCTATATCTTAACCATAGAAAAATTCACCGTAAAGTTATTGATTGGCTTGGTATAGTGATCAAAATGAGTGGAAAAATCCCCTATAGTTCTCTGAACGATAAAACAACGCCACGACTACTACTTCTAGGGGATGAGGGGGTGAAAACACCCCCTCAACAATAAAAAAATTCACCGTACAGTTATTGGCCATTGTATAGTGAAGTCACCCCCTTATTCGTATCGTATTTCGATTCTGCGGTGCGTTCCCTTACGGGTCCGCTGCATTCAGACCTTAAGATCCATTATGCCCGCACTGCAACCTCTTCTCTACAGAAGCCCCGTCCCTTCCATGAAGGCCAGTACATCCGCTGCAGAGAGTGAGTATATTTCCGCAGGGGCTGGGTATGCAGCCCCCAGTTCCCTAAGCCTTTTGTGACCGAGCGGGCCACATTCGGTTAGCAAATGAAGAGGCGTTTCTTCCTCTTCTCCGCACACTCTACAAGTGCTTTCCTCAGAACGTCCCATTAGATGAAGGTGTCGTTTGAGTGCGCAGTGTCCAGTCAGGACACCCACGACTTTCCTTAGCCGCTCTCGGCTTAACTGGAGAAACCACCGTTGGGCTGTTGGCGAGGAGGGCCGAGAAATGAAGGCCCTCGCTTGCCTCATCCCCGGTGCATTTTCCCAGTGTGAGTGAAATTGCTTGTTGAGCCAGTTTCCTAGCTCCTTCCGCAACGCACTCTCCGTCACAGCGAGTGCTGGTTGTGGTCCCAGGTATGGCATGTTCGATGCCTCCCTTGCCAGTTCGTCAGCTACCTCATTGCCAGCGATTCCTGAGTGCCCAGGAACCCAAACCAGGTTGACCGAATTGTTCTTTCCAGCCAACTTCGTTAATGCGTCTCGACAGTCGTTAACGAGGCCGGATCTCACCTCCACGGAGTTCAGAGCCCCGAGCGCCGCCCGACTGTCGCTGCAGATGTAGATGTACTTGCCAGAGTAGCCCCTACGTAGGTTCTCCTCAGCGCACACCAGAATTGCGTATATTTCCGCCTGGAATACACTGGGGTACTTGCCAAGAGGTACGCTCACTCGTCCCTCTGGCATCCCCCCAGTGAATCCTGCGCCGGTGCTCAGATCGTTTTTGGCCCCGTCTGTGTACCAGACTAAGCCACGCGGTGTGAGCAATTTTTCTCCCTTCTCGCCCCAGTCTTCCCTAGAGGGGATCCTGGTTGTATATGGGTCGTTAAAGCGCAACCGACGCTCTATCCTGTCTTTGCGCATTTGCAAGACAGCCTCATCCGCTCCCGGTAGAGCGAGTGCACTTCGATGTCCCTCACTTCCCGCTCGCCATTCTCCTATCCCCTGCAACCTGAAGGCTGAGGCCCGGGCCGAATGCTGCACTCTGAGGTGTAGCGGCTCCAGGGCCAGGATCGCCTCCAAGGCTGCTGAGGGAGTTGTTCTTATAGCACCGGTCACCATTAGGCATCCCAGCCTTTGCACTCGCCCGAGGGCACTCCTGGTACTAGCGCGTTCCGTGGAGCGCCACCAGACCAGGGCGCCATACGTGACCAGAGGCCTCACGACGGTTGTGTATAACCAGTACGCCACCTGCGGTTTTAGTCCAAAAGTGGAGCCGGCGAAACGCCTACACATCCATAAGGACGCGCAGGCCTTCTTTGTTTGTGACTCTACATGGTCTGTCCAAGAAAGCTTCGGATCCAGGATTACTCCCAGATACTTCACTCTCTCGGCCAGACCCAAGGTCACCCCTTGCAGCTTTGGCCATCTTACGGTGTCCAACTTTCTTTTCCTAGTGAAGAGGAGCAACTCCATCTTGTTCGGGTTTACCGACAAGGATCGCCCCTCGCACCAGTTGCTAACTCTGTTCAGAGCCTGTTGCATGATGGCTGTGACTGTCCCCAGGAACTTGCCCCTAATTACAATGCACACATCATCAGCGTACGCCTGAGCGTAGCACCCTTCTCCGTTCAGGTCCCTTAGGAGGCCGTCCACGAGTAGCGACCACATTAGCGGAGATAGAACTCCGCCCTGCGGACAGCCCCTCGACACTGTTGCCTCCAGTTTGGTATCCTGTAGAGAGACCGTTATACGACGCTTACTAATCATCTCCCGTATCCATCTTACGATGGTCCGGTCAATGCCGTATTCTGTCGCAGCGGCGCACAGCGCTTCGAAGGTGGGATTATTGAAAGCCCCATCGACATCTAGAAAGGCAGCGAGCGCCCATTCTTTCACCCGGAGAGCGTCCTCAGCTCTTGAAACAAGCTGATGGAGAGCTGTCTCCGTTGATTTGCACGCTCTATATGCGTGCTGGTTCGGATGGAGGGGTCGTTGGACTAGTACCCCCTCCTTCAGGTGTCGTTCTAACAGCCTTTCACTCAGTTTCAGAAGAAACGATGTCAGACTGATTGGACGGAAATCCTTTGGCTGGTCGTGGGTTATTCGGCCGGCTTTAGGTATGAAGACGACTCTCACTTGCTGCCAGGATTTAGGAATGTACCCCAGCGCGATTGAGCATCGCACTATATGGAACAGTGGTTCTGTGATGGACTCGCCAGCCTCCTGGAGGAGGGCTGGAAAGATTTCATCAGGTCCCGCCGCTTTAAATGGTTCGAAGGTTGAAATTGCCCAACGAATCTTCTTATAGCTGACTATTTCCGAGGCCATATTCCAGTCCTTGATGGTCCGGCTGTCTTCGGGTAAGTCCCCTCCTATTGTCGCGCCCGGGAAGTGCGTCCGTATCAGGCACTCAAGGGCCTGCCCGGACGTCTCCGTTAAAGAGCCGTCCGGTAGCCGAAGAGCTCCCAGACAGACCGCACCCCGGCCCAACAGTTTCTTCAGTCGAGCCGCTTCTGGTAGACCTTCTATGTTGCCACAAAAGTTCCTCCAGCACTCTCTCTTCCTCCTCTTGATGAGGCTTTTGAATCTCCTCTGGGCGTCTTTATAGGCATCCCAGTCGGAGTGCTGATTCAGCCGCATTGCTCTGTTTAACCTCTTTCGTGTTTCCCGCCGCAGTGACTCAAGTTCTACCAAGGTGTCTTGTGGCCCTCTTTGACAGTTCTTAGAGGGCAATGGTCTTCGAATGAAGAGAGCACGTTCCGTTGAAGCCTTTCAACTTCAAGGTCCAGCTGCCTTCTATCCCTGGGTCTGGTCCTGTTCCCCGATAACTTTGCGGAAAGGTCCCTTCGATAAGAGTCCCAATCCGTTGCCCTCGGGTTCCTATAGGATCTGGTTCCGCTTTGGCTGCCCACAGCGATTTTGAACTCGATATACCGGTGGTCCGATAAGGACGGATCACTCGATGCTCGCCATTCCTTGATGTGCTCCGCCCAGAAAGCCGAGCAGAGCGTGATGTCGATTACTTCTCTTCGCACGCTCGTCACGAAGGTCGGTTCTGAACCTCGATTAGCGATGTCCAGCCCCGTGGCGGTAATGTACTCTAAAAGTGCCGTTCCCCTAGTGTTGATGTCGCTGCTTCCCCACACAATGTGGTGAGCGTTCGCGTCACATCCTAGTATGATTGGGTACCCTTTGCTCCTACACCAGTCCACTAAGTCACAGAGTTCCTGTGACGGAGGGGGTGTTGGCGAATCGAACGGTAGGTACGCTGAGCATACCACCACGTACCTCGTTTCTATCCCCTCTTTGAAGGAGATACCTACTGCACTAGATCTCTTGTGCAGAACTCCGGTAGTGCCTGCGCCTGTATCCCTGTTTTCACCAGTACGCAACTTCTCGGTCTCTCCGCTTCTCCCTGAAAAACACAAAAAGTCACCCCCTTAGAAATTGTGCTCGCCCGTCTGTTTAAAACCCTAACTAACATCCCCTAAAATTTTGTAAGGGCCGATTTCACAATCAAAATATTTGCCTAGCAACATTTCAAAATTGGTCAAAATCCTCTCTAAAATGGAACTGGCCCTAAACCAATTAAAATAGTTATTTGTTGAACAAGGGGGAAGAATTGCTATCGCCTCGGCAATGAAACTTCAGCCGCGGCAGTAAATCTGTTTTTTTGCCGTGTTGAATACATAATTTTTTCGCCGATTGTCATTAAAAAAGTGCATTTTTACTGCCGCGGCCGCAAAAGAGGCAATAATGAGGCACTTTTTTTTATTGACTATCGGCGAAAAAGTTTATTTTTAGCAGTCATTATAGAAAATATAGATTTATTTGCTTAACTAGACAAAAAAATTGCGGATTTACTGCCGCGGCTGAAGTTTCATAGCCGAGGCTAGGAATCCAGCCAAGGCAGTAAACCTGTTTTTTTGCCGATTTTTCGTCGATTGTCATTAAAAGTCGCATTTTCGTCATTTTACTGTCGCAAAAGAGGCAGTAAAATTGCATTTTTAATGAATCATCGAACAAAATTCATATGAACTTCGGAAAAATTATCAGAGGGCTGAATTTTTGTACACAATAGTCCTAAATGAAATACTAAAAGTCCCCTAGAATCCGAGTTCGGCTTCCGATGATATGCCACCAAGAAGTGTTAAAAATGCTTTTCAGCAAATATCTCCTGAAATATTGGCTTTTGGACTAAATTGAAGCCCGTCTCATGCTCTACAAAAAAGTTGCTATTCACATTTTTCGTAGAGTCGAAATTATTTATTACAAATACGATGGCCAATAACCGTACGGTGAATTTTTCTATTGTTAGGGGGTGTTTCACCCCCTCATCCCCTAGAGGGAGTAGTGGTGGCGACGTTTTATCGTTCAACGAGCTATTGGTGAATTTTGACCAATTTTGATCATTATACAATGGCCAAGAGGGTGTTTTCACCCCCTCATTCCCTAGAGGTAGTAGTCATGACGTCGTTTTATCGTTCAGAGAGCTATTGGTGATTTTTTCACCAATTTTGATCAGTATAGATACAATGGCCAATAACCGTACGGTGAATTTTTCTATTGTTACCTAAGGGGGTGTTTTCACCCCATCCCATTTTGAACTAACTTGTACCTGGCATATATAAGAACTACTTATTTACCATGCTAGTAATAATTGTTTTTTCCTACGACCCTAACAGAAAGTGAGCATTTCCACCCCTTTTCAGGGGAGGAAAGTAGCCATTTCCATCCCTAGCTAGGAAAGTGATCCCTAGGGAGGAAAGTAATCACTTGCATTGGAATGGGATAAAAGGGGATCATATTCCAATGCAGATAAATTCTCAGCCCTTTGGCGAGAGGAGGGAGGAAGGGATCTTCTGTGGAGGAGAGTGTGATCACTTTCCTCCCTCCCTGTCCTTACCACCTTCCCCCTTAGGGAGGAAAGCCAAGGGGAGGGAGGTAGAGATCTTCTCTGGAGGAGAGTGCGACCACTTTACTCCCTCCCTGTCCTCCCTCCTCTCCTCTAGAGGAGGGAGGAAGAGATCTTCTGTGGAGGAGAGTGTGAACATTTTCCTCCCTCCCTGTCCTTACCACCTTCCCCCTTAGGGAGGAAAGCCAAGGAGGAGGGAGGAAGAGATCTTCTGTGGAGGAGAGTGTGACCACTTTACTCCCTCCCTGTCCTCCCTCCTCTAGGAAGAGATCTTCTGTGGAGGAGAGTGTGACCACTTTCCTCCCTCCCTGTCCTTACCACCCTCCCCCTTAGGGAGGAAAGCCAAGAGGAGGGAGGAAGAGATTTTCTGTGGAGGAGAGTGTGACCACTTACCTCCCTCCTCTCGCCAAGAGGAGGGAGGAAGAGATCTTCTGTGGAGGAAAGTGTGACCACTTTCCTCCCTCCCTGTCCTTACCACCCTCCCCCTTAGGGAGGAAAGGGTACAGTAGTTACACTCTCTTCCACAGAAGATCTCTTCCTCTTTCCTCCCCCCTTAGGGAGGAAAGGGTGGTACGAACAGGGAGGGAGTAAAGTGGTCAATCCTTTTATCCCAAACTGGATATCCATTATAAGCGAAGACAATCGTTTACTGCCATCTAGGGGTGAATAATCTGGTACTGATATAGCTCCATGGATACTTAACAACGACAAATCATACAACTGAGCGCCCTCTCTTATTTAAACAAATAATCAGTGAATAATTTAGACAAATGGAACACCTTTTAATCGGTAAAATTCTTATTACTGCAAGCCTGTTTCTATCCTTGGAGTATCCTGACATTTCGAGTAAACTCTGTTCAAAAAAAGTTCAAAAAATTGTTATTGTAGTCAAAGCGAACACTCGTCTACATCTATCAAAGGGACTTCAACTGACATCAGATTTTCCGAAATATCGCCGGTGGTTGGAAATGGCACGTCTTTGGTCAACCCCCAACCGACTGCTTTCGCATTTCCACTGCTGAGTTTGGTAAAGTGGCAAGTTTGATATTTTCGTTCAAAACTACGACTTCTGCTAGTTGGATCAAGGCTATGTCGTTGTAGAGGTAGTAATCGTCGTAATCCTCGTGGAGAACCACCCTGCTGCCAGCTATCGAGATTTGGTGTTCTTCTGTAGCTCGGTCTAAGTTGTGGGCAACCAAAACAACCCTCACTGAACGGATACTTTTTCAAAATTATTGCAAATACATTACGAGGGTTATAAACTGTGACAATGATGCCCCGCTGTGCGGACAAACACAAGTGTCTGGTGTACCCATTATTCCCACGGGCCGTACTCGACAATTTTTGTTTAAAAGCACAAACAGTGTAAGGTAAGACTGAAGTGTAAATCTATCAACTCTCCCTTAAATAGGGGCTGTTTCGATAATTGCAGACGACCCACTACTAGCAAAATCTCATTATCATTGTCATTAGCACAGAGACAGAACGATTTAGCCAACAGTAATCGAAAAACCTTGGAAATTTTAAAACATCCACGAGCCTCAGGTAAGCCAAATGTCTGGGTTTGTCCGCGCAGCGGGGCGTCATTGTCACAGTTACAACCCTCGCAACGAGGCGGCTTTTACGGTCTCCCGAATATTGTTTCCCCCAGCTATACTTACACTATACCGCAATGGCCGGCCGTTAAGACATACTTTAAGGACAGTTTCCGTTTATCCACGACCCGGCAACGAATGGGTAGGAGTGAGGTTGGACCTCTTCCCCGCCTATGATCCTACCATGCTGGGGGTTGATTCTTTGCTTTACGAAAGCAATCTCCTGAAAATTTTAATTAAGTCGCTGATAGGGGTAGGGGTAGGTACTTACGCAAGCAACCCCATAGATTAGGGTAGTAAGAAGGAAAATTTTCATCGTGAGGAGTCTAAGGCAGATCTGGAATAATCTTCGACACGTGTTGGTTAATATAGTATAGATAGGATTAGGATATCTAGCGGAGAACTGATTGATAAGTTAAGGAAATTAAGGCTCAGATATTATTTACTTAATATGATCTAGGAAAGAAGCTTAAGTTAGATAAGGGTCACGAGTTCCACTTGTTCTATTTTGCAGTGGCATTTTTCCTAAATTCGTTTCAAAAAGCCAACGGAGTCAATTTTTTGTGTTGGGGGTTGACGGGGGTGCAATTTTTTCCGTTCAATTAACAATAATAAAATAAATAAATAAAGTTTATTATTTCCCAGGAAATACATTATGTAACAATGGCAATGGGTTGAATTGTGTGAATTAATTAAATTATGAGTAAAGGTTACATAACTGAATTAGCTCAAGTGTACCAAAAAGGATAAAAAGAATGAAAAAGCTCCCGGAAGATGTATATCAATGCGATGTGTATTCCTGTAGATGTTTATCACGTTAAATTAAAACAAAATTTGGCGAATTTCGAAAAATTAACACTCGGGGCTCAAAAATTGCGAAAATGGATGAAAAATCGATCTTCAAGCGTTTAGGCAGCCTTCGCAGTAGAATCGCGAGAAGCCGCGTTTTTTCCCTGGAGCGAAAAATTATTAATTGTAATAACTCGAGAACGAGTGGAGGCACCTTACTGAAACTTGGATTTCAAGTCTGCTGAAGGTAAAGGGGTGCCAATTTTGAGGGATGAAATTTAGGTGTTGAAAATCACAAAAATACGAAAACCACTCAAATATGTTGCTCGTGGAGGTCTGGAGCCCAACACACAGTCAGAAATAAACTCACCCTTGTAAATCAGTGGTGAAGTAATGAGGGGGTGAAAAGATAAATCTCTAAATTACCGCAATTTTTCAATGAATTGGATCAGGGTGGTGAAATTGAAACCACATCCTTCTTTAGAGCATGTGAAGGTGGTAAAATGGTTGAAATGTTCATGAAGCTTCTTTTAGGACAAATTTATCGAAGGGGATGAACGTTAAGGGTGGAAACTCGAGTTTTCACCGAATAATGTAGATTTGAAATTAATTAATACAATTGAGACCACCAATAACCCCTACCCTTGGCAAGTAGAATAAATACATTTTTTATTTATGTTTTCGGGTTTTTATGTGCTTCCTCTGTAGGTAATTCAAAGTTATTTTAATTAACTTTTAAGCTATCTATAGTTTTTCAACCCCTTTCACCGTCAAAACCCACAAAAAGCAAAATTTACGCAGAATGCTTCACAATTTTTCAACCCCGCGAGCGTTAATTTTGTAAATTTAGCGTAATTTTGTCTTTCTGCGGTAATAAATTTTGCTCATTTAGACTATCTTTTGCCTTTTTCATTTTTTCGACCCCTTTCACAATATTTCAACCCCCCAAAACCCTAAATAATTGGGTTATTTTCGTGTTGTTTTCTGTAATTCTACTAACCTAACTACCGTTAATTTTCATACCCTATGACTTTTCATCCCCTTTTACGATTTTTCAACCCCCAAGCGTTTATTTTGCAAAATTTTGCATAATTTCGCACTTTTCTTTACTTTTTCACTTTCTTTAATCCCATTCTCAATATTTCATCTCTCCAAACGCAAAATTTACATAATTCTGTTATTTTGGTGTTCTTTTCTGTAATTTCTTACTTAACAGCGGTTTATTTTCATACCCTCTTTGACTTTTCATCCCCCTTTACGATTTTTCAACCCCTGAAGTACTAATTTTGCAACCTTCGCGTAATTTCGTTTTTCGTCGGTAATAAATTGGCGCACCACGTTGGGCGCCACTGTAACGAACAGGAATATCCGGGGGTTGGGGTTAACTCTCGAGGGGTTTAATTCAAAGGGTGTAACGTGGTGATGATGACTTTTATTTTATCTCAGTTTGACAACTAACAATTATTAATAAAACAAGTGACGGGGAGGATGGGCTACACCGGTGAGTTGTAGATTCATGATTTCACCCTTTTATTTAGATTTTTTTTACCTTCGCGCTTGGCTTTTTAACTATTTTGTATGTGTGGGCTTTAAGGACCAAAAATAACGCGTACATTTTCCCCTTTTTCTTTTGTATTCCTTTTTCCGTTAAAATCCCCTTGTAAAGTCGATATTAACTTTAAACTTTTATTATGGAATTAGCCCTTAATCAATTAAAAAGTTTATTTCATGTAAATAAAAAAAAAAATTTCTTCCAGCTGTTCGAGCTACTCAAGAAAGTCAAAGGAGACGACATTATCGACAAAGTGGAGGCCATTCCCGCCGACATGAGTGCGCCAGATCTCGCAATCTCTAGTGAAAACCGGAAAAAACTGAACGATGAAGTGGAAATTATCTTCCATTGTGCTGCCACGATCCGTTTCGACGAGAGATTGAAGAAAGCCGTTCTTCTTAACGTCAGAGGCACTAAACTTATGCTGGAATTGGGCAAACAATGCAAAAAATTGATAGTTTTCACCCACATTTCTACAGCTTATTGCCACTTGAACGAAAGAGTTTTGTACGAAAAAGCGTACGACCCTCCTGCGGATCCTCACCAAGTCATCAAAGCCTGCGAATGGCTCAGTGACGATGTTATTGACGACATACAAGACAAGTATATAGATAGATAACTTTTTACATACTAATTTAATACATATTTACATGTTTTGGTCGTTTTCTTTCCTTTTTTTTTTCTTCGGCTATTTCTTTTTTTCTCGGTTGTCTTCTGTTTTCTCTTCTCCCCACTTCTTTCTCTCGTTCTCTCAACTTCCTTCATCCATTCTATTCCCTTTCCTCATTCCCGCATCTGAATATCGCTACTTTCTTTTTTTTGGCCACTCTCCCAAATAATTTGTTAACCCTTCACTTATTATATTCTCGTATTTTGCGTTATATCTATATTTGAATTCCCTTTCCTGCTCTATTTTCCTTTCATTCCACTTCCACTCACTTTCTTTTGTCCTTCCTCTCCCTTTCGCAAAAACCATCATCTTCGTTTTTTCCACATTTACTTCCAACCTTTTTCTCTGCACTTCTTATCATATCTTTCATTCCTCTCTCCTCTGCATATGCCAAACACCACCCTTTCTCTTTGCCCAAAACAACCCCCCCCTGCCTGCGTCATTTTAAACATCTCATCATCATCGTTTATAGAAATTGTAAACAGCGTTGGGCTCAGTGGGCATCCCTGCCTTGCGCCTTTCCTCGTCCAGAAACACTCGCTCTCTTGTCCATTCACTATTTTTCTCTTGATTTATGTTATTTATGTCGTTATACTTGTTATTTTTTGTTCCTCTTCTTCCCTCATATTATCATATTAATAATAAGACAAGTATATAAATCCCTGTCAATAAATGTTTTTCGTTTTTCAGGATTCTGGGGGATTTCCCCAATTCGTACGCTTACACCAAGTCGTTGGCCGAAAGTTTGGTCAATGAAGAAATGAGCAATATTCCCGCTTTGATCATCAGACCGTCTGTTGGTAGGATTAATTGACTGAGGGGTTGTAAAATAGACTAAAAATTTTGTTGTAGTTGTTCCTATTTGGAAGGAACCTATTCCTGGATGGACTGACAATATTAATGGTCCTATGGGACTCCTGATTGGAGCTGGGAAGGGGGTGATTAGGAGCATGTTTTGCAACAGCGATACTTACTCGGATTATGTACCGGTGGATATAGTGATCAATGCTGCCATTTGCTGTACTTATTGCTTCACTGTTAATAGGTGAGGTTTTAGGTTGGCAAGCTTGCAAATGCAGGCTGTTTGTTAGAAAGCCACAACAAAGTTTTTAAAATTTTCAGAGAAAAAAACTGTTGCAATAGCAAATTGTCACTTGCAAGTGATAATTGTCACTTGTAACCGACAATTGTTACTTGTAACTGACAATTATCACTTGTAACCGACAATTACAGCTTTGAGAGGGGGTTAAGAAAGGGTTAAGAGTGGGTTGAAAGAGGGTTGAGAGTGGGTTGGGAGAGGGTTGAGAGAGGGTTGAAAGAGGATTGAGAGAAGGTTATGTACCTAAACGTTCTTTAAGTTTATATGTCTTACAACTTCAGAAGTGGGATCAGAATGCCATGTGACCTAGACAACTTATGTTAAGGGCTGTGGAAGCGAAATCGAAGCGACAATTTTAAGATTCCAATTTCGTTTAGCGATAAAGTTCTAATAACTCGTAGGAACAAAGTAATGAATTGCACCCTCCTTCCAGATCAGATTAAAAGAAGCATTCGTTCCGGTTTTATAGCGATTCTCCCGTTAGGGGGATGATTTTGCACCACGCTCTCCCCTAATAATGTTAATACAATAAATTATGGCATTCCTTGACCCTCAGAAACAAAATGAGGCAGCCAAGAAGACACTTTAACGATTGACTATAATCTAATGAGTAACTACTGTTTAAAATTTTGTAATTTTGTAATGTCGTAATTATGACTTAGTCATGATGTTTTGAAGGATTAGAATTCTGAGAAAGGCAGGCAATTCCAGTCCAGATTACCTGCATCCTGCGCTATTATATTATTTTTGCCTGCCGACGGGGGGTTAAGCTTCAGGCAAAATTTCTTAGAAAGGCCAGGATCTCGGTTTTAACCGCAAGGGTGAAAATTTCAGCTCGCAGTTGAAAATGTATTTAAATATGTATTTGAATACATGGCGAAAAAAGTATTTGAAATACTTACATCAGAAGTAACTTGTATTTGAAAACTTAACAACACTGGATACATGTTTCTAACTCAATAAACATCGTAGATTCCGAATCCGTTGAGAAAAACGTGTCATTTGATTTGAAAAAACAAAGTTAGTCATTTCCGGTTAAACCGCGCAAGTGTACCTCTCCGTGTGGAATTGGTCAGCGTTTATTTCAATTCAATAATACATATTATAGCACTTTTTACACGTGACGTGAGTAAGCGTGACGTGATTAAGTTTATTTGCCCGTTTAGTAAAAAAATGCAGTAGAAAATGTCAGTCTTGACAATAAAAGCATCATTTAAATGACAAAATAAATCAAAAAAAATCATTTCAGCAAGCAAAAATACTACCACATAACCTCCTCCAGCGAGCACAAAATTTCCTTCGAACAAATCATCGACCTTGGCAGGACCGTTGTTAGCACCCGGATGCCGTTCAACGGGGTACTCTGGTACCCCGGGGGTAACATAAAAAAGTCACGCCTACTCCACCAAATCGACTTTTTTCTCTACCAATGGCTGCCGGCGATCTTCATCGACGTTCTGCTCGTCATCCTCGGCTACCCTCCAGTGTGAGTACTTGTACAGTCGGGGGCTTTGAGAATGTCCACCTCACACGCGAGGATTAACTGCCAACAAACATGAATCAAACTGCAGCGATGGCACTTTCAAAGTCCACGATTGTACCTACACCGTTTTTGAGTTCAACGGCTGTTATTAACTTTAACCTCCCCAATCCACTTCACCACTTATAAAAAAAGGGGAGGTTATTGCAATCACTAGAATTTTCGATTTGAGATGGCACCAGATCTGTTTTTTCTTGTATTTTTCTATTCCTCCGACCAAGAAATGACAATTTTTTGAAACAATATTATCCACAGATTAAAAAGAGTCCAGAGAAGAATTTTAAAAGGTTACGACGTTTTCGAATATTACGCCAACAGGCAATGGGATTTCAACAACGAATGTGGCTTCAGCATGCGAGACACTTACCTAAATCCAAAAGAACGTCAAATATTTAAAGTAGATGGAGAAGGCATCAACTATTTGGACTACTTTACGGACTGTACTCATGCAGCCAGGCTTTACATTTTGAACGAGACTGATGATCAGATTCCATCTGCCAAAAGGCATATGACGATGTGAGGTTTTTTTTGGTTAGGGGTTGGGGTTGAAACGTTTTTTGCAGAATGTACTACGTGGATAAGATCAGCAAGACGTTGGTGGTTCTTGGATTCTTCTATCTGTTGTGGAGGTACTTCCTTTCGCCGATCTTTGGGGTGCAGTAGTTGCTGGAAGAGAAATTCTGGTTGTGGGAGGAACCATTCTTTGTGCCGATTTGTTCGATATTTTTATAGGAAGTTTCTGTATTTCAATAAAATGATAAAAGTTTTGGTTTCGGGTTGATTTTTGACGGGCTCGAGGAATGGGGGTGGAAATTCGGGGTTGAAACTCAAAATAGCCAACGCAAGTTTTGAAGTTTATGTTTTCAAGCAATTTCTTGCATAAATAGGGCTATCTGGTGTTTATAAGTAAATTAACAAAGTTTAAAGAAAAAATAATTAATCCACTTGCTGGGAGTTAGGGGTTGTTGGCAGCCTGAGGGTTGGCTTTAGGCTGAGAACGCATAATTTTCTACCATAATTCATTTGAAGAAGTTTCCAGTTTTAATGACATTCTATGACATTCCTTTTTCTTAGAAAAACTTTGAAGTCAAAATTATAGATTCTTGGACATGATTTTAATTCTTTTACACAATTTTAACGACTGCAATTTCAAACGAGTCTTATTCTACACAACATTGAGCATTTTTCAACTCATCTGTCTGGATATTAATTTTGTATTTGAATTTCATTAGTTTTAATACACTTTTTGAAATGCAGTATTGTTGGTTGCATAATTTCAAATCAATACACACATCCTGAATTATTTTCCTTATTTATTTACTATTACACTAAAAAATTCGACTTTTCCAAATCTTTTGAGCACATTATGCCGAGGCGAGTTTTTGGCAGAGCACCGGCGAGGCGAAGCCGAGCGTAACAAAAATAATTGCGAATTTGCGAACAGTTGTTTTCGCGTGATTGGTGTTACACTTTTCCCACGTTTGTGGATCTTTGGTAGGTAGGTAATACAATTTTTCATAATCCCGTGCGAGAAATGTTATTTTTCCCACTAATTTCAGTTAGGAAATGCATCATATTTCCGCAATAGTGCGAAATGTGAAGTACAGTGCGAAAAGTAAGGAAATGATGTACTTTTCCCACTTGTTACATAAATAGCTATTGTAACCTTCTCCTAAAATCCTTGGAAATAATATCTAATGTTTTTTTTTCATCAGATACCATTTTATTGAGGGGATTCTTTCCTATTTTGACGTAAGGACCATTTGTTAATAAATCATCATTGGTCGAAAGCTATCAAATGGTATTAATTTGAACCCTGCCTACATTATCTAGTGAAAATACGAGTTTCCACCCCTAAATTTCATCCCCTTCGATAAATTTATCCTAAAATTCACTCCTCCTTTCCCGAAGATGCAGTGTTTCACAAAGATATTGCTTCACTTTGTCAAATTACAAGATTACATGAACGTTTTCACCCCTAAACTCCAACCCGCTATTTCATCGCCTCCACATTGAGGTTTCAATTTCATCACCCTAAACCAATGCGCTGAAAAATTGCAGCGATTTAGAGATTCATGTTTTGAAACCTTTGTGATTTCACCTCTTTATGATTTAGAGGGTGGAGTTTATTTCGCCGGTGTTACATAACTTCTTGCGTATTTGCTTACCACTTCAGTTGTTCATAAATAAATCAATAGAACTTTAGAAAAAATAAATAACGTATTTAACCGATTGCAAAGCGTTAGGGGTTGTTAGTAGTCATAAGGGATCAAAAATAACCTTTAAGGAGCCCGAATTATAACGAAAGCATTAGGTAATTGAGCCAAATTTTTGTGCTATTTTTGAGCTTTTTTGCTTTTTTGAGCTACTTTCGAGCTTTCTTTGTGCGGTTTTTATGCTATTTTAAGCACTTAAACACCTTTTTTTATGCTTATAAGTCCGCGTTCTAGTCATAAGACCTTTTTTCAATGGTTGAATGGTTGACCAAAATCTATCAAACCCCGAAACTTTATTTCACCATTTGCTTGAAGAAATTTCAAGTTTCCACCCTTAAATTTCATCCCTTTTTTCCAACAAAGAGGATGAACATCCAATGCTGGTGAAAATTTGTCCAATCCCCTACATTATTAGGGGTTGTAGCGTCTTTAAGGGTGGTTTTTCGCAAAATATGAATAACACCTATTTTGAATCATTAACGTCAATTTCGACAAATACTTATTAAGCGGAATTTTGAGCTACAACCCCTAATTTCCACCCCCTCTGTCCGATTTTGCGAAAATTGCATCCTCCGCAAGATCAACCCCCGAAATTGACACCCCTTCACCGCCAACAGACTTAACGGTCGAACGTACATACCAAATTTCAACAAGATACCTCCACTAGTTCTCGAGTTATCGCAATTAATAATTTTTCGGTTTTTCACCCCTAACTCCCACTCCCTTGGTCAGATATGGCCCAAAAACAATCACCGCCGAGTATTTAGGGATACGCAACTGATTTGTAGCAAGTTTCAGCTCGATATCTCAATCCGTACTTAAGTTATCCGATGGACAGACTAGAGGAGCGATCGAGCGAGCGAGCGAGTGGACAAATAATCAAAAACAAGTCCAGCCTGTCGGGTTAGAAATAAGAAGAATGGCGACCTTTCTGCGTTTCCGTAGTTCCACAGTAGTTCCAGACCTCTGCATACAACGTTCTCTTTATTGCTTTCATCCCCTGAATTTCATCCCCCAAAATTATCACCCCCTGAATTTCATCCCCCAAAATTATCACCCCCATTACCTTCAACGCACTTGTAGGTTGTACGGTAGGTACCTACGTGTAGTGTTGTGAGCCGGTTAATTAACAAATGTTCATTAGCGTTAATTATCATCGTAAAAAGGGTAACAGGGTGTTAATTAACAAACTTAAATGACAAAAACTGTTAACTAACCCTGGAATTTTATGTTAATTAACCAATTTAAATGGAATATAATGTTAATTAACGAATATAAATGATAAAAACTGTTAATTAATTAACCCTACTGTAGTTTTATGTTAATTAACCATTAACATTTTGGTGACAAATCATTACAAATTAAATTCCCTACAGTGAATCACCTAATCTCACTAGATAGATAGAATACTTTATTACTTTGCCTTTCGGCTTGTAATGAGCCCTGCCCTTACAATATAATTATATATACAAAAATATTTAAAATGAAATTAAGATCCTTCTTCTCTTTTTAATCTTCCACTTTTGTCTTCTCTTCCCTCCCCTCTCCTTATTTCCCTCTGCCTCTCTACTTCCCTCATCCATTCTAGTCCTGTTCCCCTTTCGTTCAATATCCATTTTCTTTCCCGTTCCTCTTCTCTCATCCCCTCGCACTCTCTCAACATATGTTCTATCGTCTCTCTTGCCTCTCCACATACTCTGCATACTCTCCCTTCCTCTTCCAACCAGAATCTGTTTTCTCTCTCCTCATTCCCGCATCTAAATCTCGCTATCATTCTTTTTTCTTTCGCACTCACTCTGTTCAAATAACTTGGTAGCCCCGCACATATGATATCCTTATACTTTGCATTATACCTTGATTCTTTTATCCGTGCTCTTCTCTCTTGTATATCTATATCTCTATCTCTCTCGCACATCGCTCCATTCATCCAACTCCCTTGTTCTCTGCGTCGTTCTATGTCTTCCCATGCGTACCCATTTCTCTCATAGTATTTTTGTCTTTCTTTCCATTCTTCTTTTTCTCTCCTTTTCTCCTTCCAACACTCCTGTAATATCATGCAGTCCAATCTTTCTCCCATTCTGTCCTCAAATTTCACCGCCCTTTTACCAGTCTCCACTCTCAACTTGCTCCTTTTCGTTTCTTCTCTTATTATATACCCCGGTGTCTCTCTATCCACGCCCAGCACCCACTTGAAATACTTTTCCTGTACTCTCTCCACTTCCTCTTGTTCTTCCCACCCCCATATTTCTGCCCCATTCATCAACATACTCTTCACTAAACTATCAAACATCATTCCCCTCCTCTTAAAATCATGCCCAAACTTTCGCTCTCCTATTCCCCAGACCATTCGTACCACCTTATTTGCTTTTTTAACCAGTTCTGTTACATGCGCTCTCGTTGTGTTTCTTTCATTAAATACAAACCCTAAATATTTGAATTCTCTTTCTTGCTCTATTATGCTCCCGTTCCACTTCCATTCACTTTCTTTTGCCTTCCCTCTTCTTTTCCTGAAAACCATTATCTTGGTTTTTTCCACATTTACTTCCAACTTTTTTCTCTTCATATACTTCTCTGCAATTCTTATCATTTCTCTCATCCCTCTCTCGTCATTCGCTACAATCACCAGGTCATCCGCATACGCCAAACACCACACTTTCTCTTTGCCCACCACAATCCCTCCTGCCTGCCCCTTTTGGAACACATCATCAATATCATTTATAAAAATGGTAAACAGCGTTGGGCTGAGTGGGCACCCCTGTCTTACACCTTTTCTCGTCCAAAAACATTCGCTCTCTATTCCATTCACTCTTTGTTTCCTTATATATTTCTTTTATACTTCTTACCAGGTTCCCATTCAATCCTATTTCTCTCATGTGCTCCCACAATCTTCCCCTGTCTACACTATCAAACGCTGCTTTGAGGTCCACGAACAACGCGTACATCTTCCCGTTCTTCTTTTTTATTTCTCTTCTTGCTATATGGTTTAATATGTACACGTTGTCCATGGTACCCCTCCCCATTCTGAAACCTGCTTGGCCATCTGGCAAGCTCTTCATCCGTTCTAATTCCCCTTTCATTCTGTCCCCTAGTATCATTGCATACAATTTGTATAATGTATTCAGGAGGGTTATTCCCCGGTAATTCTTTACTTCTTTTGCATCTCCTTTCTTGTATATAGGACAGATTACGCCCTCTTTCCATTGCCGGGGAAATCCCCCTCCCTTCCACACTCCATTCAAAATCTCTACTACTCTGTCTATCACCTCTTCCGTACTGTAAATCCACGCCTCATTTCTTATCCCATCCCTTCCCGGTGCTTTCTCTTTTTTCAGTTTTTCTATCTGCCTCTTCACTTCTTCTTTTGTTATCTCGGTACTTTCTATGTCATGTTCCTTCTCTCTGTCTTCTTCTACCCCTCCTTTTTCTTCTTCTCCCTCTAACAACTCTACGAAATGCCTTCTCCATTCTTCTATCTCTATCTTTCCCATTTCATCTTCTCCCCTTTCTCTCCTCTCTTGGTTTATGTATTTCCACGCTTCTTTTTCTGTTTTTATACTTCTTATCTTTTGTTCTTGTTCTTCCTTCATTTGTTTCTTTCTTTCGCTGCATTTCTTCTCATATTTATCTTTGGCTTTTAAGTATTCTTCCCTTTTCGTTTTCCCTTTTTTCCATTTTCTTAGTACTCTTCTCGTCTCTCTTTTTGCCTTCTTGCATTCTGTGTCGAACCATCTCCTTCCATTTCCCTGACTATTTCCCCTTAGTATTATTTCCTCACTTCTTACTGCCCCTCTTATAATTTTCTCCAGCTCATTGATTTTTTCTTCCACCCCCTTTGCTTCGAATTTTGCTTTTCCCAATTTTTGCCTGTATTCGTTGATAGTCTCTTCATCCCACCTTTCTTTCTTTATTACCTTTTTCGTTATGTCTCCAGTATTTCGTTTTCTCTTCTCCCTTTTAATTTCCCCCTCCAACGGCATGTGGTCTGATTCTACCCTTTCCCCTAATCTCACTATGTGGAAGCAATAAGACACAACAATTCTCATTGTGCAAGTAATTAATATTTTAGTAGTGGTGTAGTCATTGAGGTATATCATTTTCAAGCCTAATAAATTTTTTGTTTAAACATTTTACTTTTTTTTTTATAATTTCAGACTGTTTCCAAAGTGGCTCATAAATAACAAAAATTGACGTGTTAATTATATAAATAACATGTTAATTCACGACACTACCTACGTGTATACCAAGTTTTAGCTTATTATAGTAAGATATTTTACCCTCACATCAACATGCGTAAGTATATCTAACTGTTACAGGCAACCAGCAGAATTCTTTCTTCAAAACTTGTATGCCTACATCATCACACGAAACTCACTGAAAATACGAGAACACAATGTGTCAAATCAAGGCAGAATTTGGCGTGATGGACAAATTTTCACCAACATCCAGCAAGGGGGATGAAATTTAAGGGTTGAAACTGGAAATTTCTTTTAAGTAATCAATGGTGGTATAAAATTAGGGGATTCGATAGATTTCGGTTAACTATTGAAAAAAGGTCATGAGTTTAACCTAAAACGAACCCCTAGGCTATTAACAATTCTACTTAATCACAGGTGATGTTTACCCCTCTTGACTTTTCATCCCCCTTCGCAATTTTTCAATCCACTGAACGCCGTTCTACAAAATTCGCCGAATTTTGTTTTCTTCCGATAAGTACTCATCATTTTACTCATTTGGACTATATTTTCACTGTTTACAACTTTTCTACCCTTTTCACAATGTTTCACCCCTCCAAAACATAAATTTGCAAAATTGCCAAAATTTACAGGGCTACTTTTGGTATTTCCACTTAACTGCACTAAATTTTTTCTTACCTGTAGTGATAATTTTACAGCCTTCGCATAATTTTTGTGTTTTTTTGTTAATTTTCTACTGCAACCACTATAAAGTTTTCTTATCCTAATTCACAGTTTTTTATTATTATATTTTTACATACACATCGCATTGATGTACATCTTCCGGTGGCTTTTTAGTGCCGAAGCATATGCGCAAACACTAGTTTTAGTGAATTCGCTCGCTCGCTCGCTCGGCCGGCCGTCCGCTCCGCCGTCCGTCGACTCTGTCCATCGCATAACTTGAGAACGAAAGCAGATATCGAGCTGAAATTTTGTACACGAGTGTATACCCCGAAAATCTCGGCGGGGATGGTTTTTGGGCCATATCGAACCAGGGGGGTGGGAGTTAGGGGTGAAAAACTGAAAGAAATTACAATTTTCAACGTTTCACGAACGCTGCCTCAACGCTTGAAGCTAGAGCAAAAGTTTGTAAGGAGAAATTGTCGGCAATGAAAAGATCTACAAAAAAGTCCTCGACGGCATATAGCTATCTACGAGGTGTAGCCCACCAGATCGTTTTTGTGTTTTAATTTTTGACGAAAATAGCTTCAGTGGCTTATTGTCGGCTATCCGTAAGAGATATTTATATGCTGTCGCGGACTTTTTTGTAGATCTTTTCGTTGCCGACGTTTCTCCTTTATACGATTTTAATCCATCTTCAAGCGTTTAGGCAGCGTTCGCAGTAGAAACTTGATATGCGTTTTTGACGTACAGGTCTGTTGAAGGTAAATAGATTTTAAAAAGTGAGGTTAGGATGAACGACTGATCAAGAAGGCACTGGAAATACACGTGGAGTTGTTTTTTGGTTAATTGCGGTTTCTTTTAAACATATTCCGATAAATTATAAATGAAAGGAAACATTTGTTGACATGTCATAAGTGACAGGACTGACTGACGTATAAATTGACGTTGACAGTTCTCTATAGCCATTTTTTAGCGTTGCAACCTAGGCTGTTTTATCGATGACGTCATATTGAAATAAACCGATGCGTCAACTCTGTCCATCGCATAACTTGAGAACGAAAGCAGACATCGAGCTCAAATTTTGTACACATGTGTATACCCCGAAAATCTCGGCTGGGGTTGCTTTTGGGCCATATCGGACCAGGGGGGTGGGAGTTAGGGGTGAAAAACTGAAAGAAATTACAATTTTTAACGTTTCACGAACGCTGCCTCAACGCTTGAAGCTAGAGCAAAAGTTTGTAAGGAGAAATTGTCGGCAATGAAAAGATCTACAAAAAAGTCCTCGACGGCATATAGCTATCTACGAGGGGTAACCCACCAGATCGTTTTTGTGTTTTAATTTTTGACGAAAATAGCTTCAGTGGCTTATTGTCGGCTATCCGTAAGAGATATTTATATGCTGTCGCGGACTTTTTTGTAGATCTTTTCGTTGCCGACGTTTCTCCTTTATACGATTTTAATCCATCTTCAAGCGTTTAGGCAGCGTTCGCAGTAGAAACTTGATATGCGTTTTTGACGTACAGGTCTGTTGAAGGTAAATAGATTTTAAAAAGTGAGGTTAGGATGAACGACTGATCAAGAAGGCACTGGAAATACACGTGGAGTTGTTTTTTGGTTAATTGCGGTTTCTTTTAAACATATTCCGATAAATTATAAATGAAAGGAAACATTTGTTGACATGTCATAAGTGACAGGACTGACTGACGTATAAATTGACGTTGACAGTTCTCTATAGCCGTTTTTTAGCGTTGCAACCTAGGCTGTTTTATCGATGACGTCATATTGAAATAAACCGATGCGTCAACTCTGTCCATCGCATAACTTGAGAACGAAAGCAGACATCGAACTCAAATTTTCTACACATGTGTATACCCCGAAAATCTCGGCTGGGGTTGTTTTTGGGCCATATCGGACCAGGGGGGTGGGAGTTAGGGGTGAAAAACTGAAAGAAATTACAATTTTCAACGTTTTACGAACGCTGCCTCAACGCTTGAAGCTAGAGCAAAAGTTTGTAAGGAGAAATTGTCGGCAATGAAAAGATCTACAAAAAAGTCCTCGACGGCATATAGCTATCTACGAGGGGTAACCCACCAGATCGTTTTTGTGTTTTAATTTTTGACGAAAATAGCTTCAGTGGCTTATTGTCGGCTATCCGTAAGAGATATTTATATGCTGTCGCGGACTTTTTTGTAGATCTTTTCGTTGCCGACGTTTCTCCTTTATACGATTTTAATCCATCTTCAAGCGTTTAGGCAGCGTTCGCAGTAGAAACTTGATATGCGTTTTTGACGTACAGGTCTGTTGAAGGTAAATAGATTTTAAAAAGTGAGGTTAGGATGCACGACTGATCAAGAAGGCACTGGAAATACACGTGGAGTTGTTTTTTGGTTAATTGCGGTTTCTTTTAAACATATTCCGATAAATTATAAATGAAAGGAAACATTTGTTGACATGTCATAAATGACAGGACTGACTGACGTATAAATTGACGTTGACAGTTCTCTATAGCCGTTTTTTAGCGTTGCAACCTAGGCTGTTTTATCGATGACGTCATATTGAAATAAACCGATGCGTCAACTCTGTCCATCGCATAACTTGAGAACGAAAGCAGACATCGAGCTCAAATTTTGTACACATGTGTATACCCCGAAAATCTCGGCTGGGGTTGTTCTTGGGCCATATCGGACCAGGGGGGTGGGAGTTAGGGGTGAAAAACTGAAAGAAATTACAATTTTCAACGTTTCACGAACGCTGCCTCAACGCTTGAAGCTAGAGCAAAAGTTTGTAAGGAGAAATTGTCGGCAATGAAAAGATCTACAAAAAAGTCCTCGACGGCATATAGCTATCTACGAGGGGTAGCCCACCAGATCGTTTTTGTGTTTTAATTTTTGACGAAAATAGCTTCAGTGGCTTATTGTCGGCTATCCGTAAGAGATATTTATATGCTGTCGCGGACTTTTTTGTAGATCTTTTCGTTGCCGACGTTTCTCCCTTATACGATTTTAATCCATCTTCAAGCGTTTAGGCAGCGTTCGCAGTAGAAACTTGATATGCGTTTTTGACGTACAGGTCTGTTGAAGGTAAATAGATTTTAAAAAGTGAGGTTAGGATGCACGACTGATCAAGAAGGCACTGGAAATACACGTGGAGTTGTTTTTTGGTTAATTGCGGTTTCTTTTAAACATATTCCGATAAATTATAAATGAAAGGAAACATTTGTTGACATGTCATAAATGACAGGACTGACTGACGTATAAATTGACGTTGACAGTTCTCTATAGCCGTTTTTTAGCGTTGCAACCTAGGCTGTTTTATCGATGACGTCATATTGAAATAAACCGATGCGTCAACTCTGTCCATCGCATAACTTGAGAACGAAAGCAGACATCGAGCTCAAATTTTGCACACATGTGTATACCCCGAAAATCTCGGCTGGGGTTGCTTTTGGGCCATATCGGACCAGGGGGGTGGGAGTTATGGGTGAAAAACTGAAAGAAATTACAATTTTCAACGTTTCACGAACGCTGCCTCAACGCTTGAAGCTAGAGCAAAAGTTTGTAAGGAGAAATTGTCGGCAATGAAAAGATCTACAAAAAAGTCCTCGACGGCATATAGCTATCTACGAGGGGTAACCCACCAGATCGTTTTTGTGTTTTAATTTTTGACGAAAATAGCTTCAGTGGCTTATTGTCGGCTATCCGTAAGAGATATTTATATGCTGTCGCGGACTTTTTTGTAGATCTTTTCGTTGCCGACGTTTCTCCTTTATACGATTTTAATCCATCTTCAAGCGTTTAGGCAGCGTTCGCAGTAGAAACTTGATATGCGTTTTTGACGTACAGGTCTGTTGAAGGTAAATAGATTTTAAAAAGTGAGGTTAGGATGCACGACTGATCAAGAAGGCACTGGAAATACACGTGGAGTTGTTTTTTGGTTAATTGCGGTTTCTTTTAAACATATTCCGATAAATTATAAATGAAAGGAAACATTTGTTGACATGTCATAAGTGACAGGACTGACTGACATATAAATTGACGTTGACAGTTCTCTATAGCCGTTTTTTAGCGTTGCAACCTAGGCTGTTTTATCGATGACGTCATATTGAAATAAACCGATGCGTCAACTCTGTCCATCGCATAACTTGAGAACGAAAGCAGACATCGAGCTCAAATTTTGTACACATGTGTATACCCCGAAAATCTCGGCTGGGGTTGTTCTTGGGCCATATCGGACCAGGGGGGTGGGAGTTAGGGGTGAAAAACTGAAAGAAATTACAATTTTCAACGTTTCACGAACGCTGCCTCAACGCTTGAAGCTAGAGCAAAAGTTTGTAAGGAGAAATTGTCGGCAATGAAAAGATCTACAAAAAAGTCCTCGACGGCATATAGCTATCTACGAGGGGTAGCCCACCAGATCGTTTTTGTATTTTAATTTTTGACGAAAATAGCTTCAGTGGCTTATTGTCGGCTATCCGTAAGAGATATTTATATGCTGTCGCGGACTTTTTTGTAGATCTTTTCGTTGCCGACGTTTCTCCCTTATACGATTTTAATCCATCTTCAAGCGTTTAGGCAGCGTTCGCAGTAGAAACTTGATATGCGTTTTTGACGTACAGGTCTGTTGAAGGTAAATAGATTTTAAAAAGTGTGGTTAGGATGCACGACTGATCAAGAAGGCACTGGAAATACACGTGGAGTTGTTTTTTGGTTAATTGCGGTTTCTTTTAAACATATTCCGATAAATTATAAATGAAAGGAAACATTTGTTGACATGTCATAAGTGACAGGACTGACTGACGTATAAATTGACGTTGACAGTTCTCTATAGCCGTTTTTTAGCGTTGCAACCTAGGCTGTTTTATCGATGACGTCATATTGAAATAAACCGATGCGTCAACTCTGTCCATCGCATAACTTGAGAACGAAAGCAGACATCGAGCTCAAATTTTGTACACATGTGTATACCCCGAAAATCTCGGCTGGGGTTGTTCTTGGGCCATATCGGACCAGGGGGGTGGGAGTTAGGGGTGAAAAACTGAAAGAAATTACAATTTTCAACGTTTCACGAACGCTGCCTCAACGCTTGAAGCTAGAGCAAAAGTTTGTAAGGAGAAATTGTCGGCAATGAAAAGATCTACAAAAAAGTCCTCGACGGCATATAGCTATCTACGAGGGGTAACCCACCAGATCGTTTTTGTGTTTTAATTTTTGACGAAAATAGCTTCAGTGGCTTATTGTCGGCTATCCGTAAGAGATATTTATATGCTGTCGCGGACTTTTTTGTAGATCTTTTCGTTGCCGACGTTTCTCCTTTATACGATTTTAATCCATCTTCAAGCGTTTAGGCAGCGTTCGCAGTAGAAACTTGATATGCGTTTTTGACGTACAGGTCTGTTGAAGGTAAATAGATTTTAAAAAGTGAGGTTAGGATGCACGACTGATCAAGAAGGCACTGGAAATACACGTGGAGTTGTTTTTTGGTTAATTGCGGTTTCTTTTAAACATATTCCGATAAATTATAAATGAAAGGAAACATTTGTTGACATGTCATAAATGACAGGACTGACTGACGTATAAATTGACGTTGACAGTTCTCTATAGCCGTTTTTTAGCGTTGCAACCTAGGCTGTTTTATCGATGACGTCATATTGAAATAAACCGATGCGTCAACTCTGTCCATCGCATAACTTGAGAACGAAAGCAGACATCGAGCTCAAATTTTGCACACATGTGTATACCCCGAAAATCTCGGCTGGGGTTGCTTTTGGGCCATATCGGACCAGGGGGGTGGGAGTTATGGGTGAAAAACTGAAAGAAATTACAATTTTCAACGTTTCACGAACGCTGCCTCAACGCTTGAAGCTAGAGCAAAAGTTTGTAAGGAGAAATTGTCGGCAATGAAAAGATCTACAAAAAAGTCCTCGACGGCATATAGCTATCTACGAGGGGTAACCCACCAGATCGTTTTTGTGTTTTAATTTTTGACGAAAATAGCTTCAGTGGCTTATTGTCGGCTATCCGTAAGAGATATTTATATGCTGTCGCGGACTTTTTTGTAGATCTTTTCGTTGCCGACGTTTCTCCTTTATACGATTTTAATCCATCTTCAAGCGTTTAGGCAGCGTTCGCAGTAGAAACTTGATATGCGTTTTTGACGTACAGGTCTGTTGAAGGTAAATAGATTTTAAAAAGTGAGGTTAGGATGCACGACTGATCAAGAAGGCACTGGAAATACACGTGGAGTTGTTTTTTGGTTAATTGCGGTTTCTTTTAAACATATTCCGATAAATTATAAATGAAAGGAAACATTTGTTGACATGTCATAAGTGACAGGACTGACTGACGTATAAATTGACGTTGACAGTTCTCTATAGCCGTTTCTTAGCGTTGCAACCTAGGCTGTTTTATCGATGACGTCATATTGAAATAAACCGATGCGTCAACTCTGTCCATCGCATAACTTGAGAACGAAAGCAGACATCGAGCTCAAATTTTGTACACATGTGTATACCCCGAAAATCTCGGCTGGGGTTGTTCTTGGGCCATATCGGACCAGGGGGGTGGGAGTTAGGGGTGAAAAACTGAAAGAAATTACAATTTTCAACGTTTCACGAACGCTGCCTCAACGCTTGAAGCTAGAGCAAAAGTTTGTAAGGAGAAATTGTCGGCAATGAAAAGATCTACAAGAAAGTCCTCGACGGCATATAGCTATCTACGAGGGGTAACCCACCAGATCGTTTTTGTGTTTTAATTTTTGACGAAAATAGCTTCAGTGGCTTATTGTCGGCTATCCGTAAGAGATATTTATATGCTGTCGCGGACTTTTTTGTAGATCTTTTCGTTGCCGACGTTTCTCCTTTATACGATTTTAATCCATCTTCAAGCGTTTAGGCAGTGTTCGCAGTAGAAACTTGATATGCGTTTTTGACGTACAGGTCTGTTGAAGGTAAATAGATTTTAAAAAGTGAGGTTAGGATGAACGACTGATCAAGAAGGCACTGGAAATACACGTGGAGTTGTTTTTTGGTTAATTGCGGTTTCTTTTAAACATATTCCGATAAATTATAAATGAAAGGAAACATTTGTTGACATGTCATAAGTGACAGGACTGACTGACGTATAAATTGACGTTGACAGTTCTCTATAGCCGTTTTTTAGCGTTGCAACCTAGGCTGTTTTATCGATGACGTCATATTGAAATAAACCGATGCGTCAACTCTGTCCATCGCATAACTTGAGAACGAAAGCAGACATCGAGCTCAAATTTTGTACATATGTGTATACCCCGAAAATCTCGGCTGGGGTTGTTCTTGGGCCATATCGGACCAGGGGGGTGGGAGTTAGGGGTGAAAAACTGAAAGAAATTACAATTTTCAACGTTTCACGAACGCTGCCTCAACGCTTGAAGGTAGAGCAAAAGTTTGTAAGGAGAAATTGTCGGCAATGAAAAGATCTACAAGAAAGTCCTCGACGGCATATAGCTATCTACGAGGGGTAACCCACCAGATCGTTTTTGTGTTTTAATTTTTGACGAAAATAGCTTCAGTGGCTTATTGTCGGCTATCCGTAAGAGATATTTATATGCTGTCGCGGACTTTTTTGTAGATCTTTTCGTTGCCGACGTTTCTCCTTTATACGATTTTAATCCATCTTCAAGCGTTTAGGCAGCGTTCGCAGTAGAAACTTGATATGCGTTTTTGACGTACAGGTCTGTTGAAGGTAAATAGATTTTAAAAAGTGAGGTTAGGATGCACGACTGATCAAGAAGGCACTGGAAATACACGTGGAGTTGTTTTTTGGTTAATTGCGGTTTCTTTTAAACATATTCCGATAAATTATAAATGAAAGGAAACATTTGTTGACATGTCATAAGTGACAGGACTGACTGACGTATAAATTGACGTTGACAGTTCTCTATAGCCGTTTCTTAGCGTTGCAACCTAGGCTGTTTTATCGATGACGTCATATTGAAATAAACCGATGCGTCAACTCTGTCCATCGCATAACTTGAGAACGAAAGCAGACATCGAGCTCAAATTTTGTACACATGTGTATACCCCGAAAATCTCGGCTGGGGTTGTTCTTGGGCCATATCGGACCAGGGGGGTGGGAGTTAGGGGTGAAAAACTGAAAGAAATTACAATTTTCAACGTTTCACGAACGCTGCCTCAACGCTTGAAGCTAGAGCAAAAGTTTGTAAGGAGAAATTGTCGGCAATGAAAAGATCTACAAAAAAGTCCTCGACGGCATATAGCTATCTACGAGGGGTAGCCCACCAGATCGTTTTTGTGTTTTAATTTTTGACGAAAATAGCTTCAGTGGCTTATTGTCGGCTATCCGTAAGAGATATTTATATGCTGTCGCGGACTTTTTTGTAGATCTTTTCGTTGCCGACGTTTCTCCCTTATACGATTTTAATCCATCTTCAAGCGTTTAGGCAGCGTTCGCAGTAGAAACTTGATATGCGTTTTTGACGTACAGGTCTGTTGAAGGTAAATAGATTTTAAAAAGTGTGGTTAGGATGCACGACTGATCAAGAAGGCACTGGAAATACACGTGGAGTTGTTTTTTGGTTAATTGCGGTTTCTTTTAAACATATTCCGATAAATTATAAATGAAAGGAAACATTTGTTGACATGTCATAAGTGACAGGACTGACTGACGTATAAATTGACGTTGACAGTTCTCTATAGCCGTTTTTTAGCGTTGCAACCTAGGCTGTTTTATCGATGACGTCATATTGAAATAAACCGATGCGTCAACTCTGTCCATCGCATAACTTGAGAACGAAAGCAGACATCGAGCTCAAATTTTGTACATATGTGTATACCCCGAAAATCTCGGCTGGGGTTGTTCTTGGGCCATATCGGACCAGGGGGGTGGGAGTTAGGGGTGAAAAACTGAAAGAAATTACAATTTTCAACGTTTCACGAACGCTGCCTCAACGCTTGAAGGTAGAGCAAAAGTTTGTAAGGAGAAATTGTCGGCAATGAAAAGATCTACAAGAAAGTCCTCGACGGCATATATTTATCTACGAGGGGTAACCCACCAGATCGTTTTTGTGTTTTAATTTTTGACGAAAATAGCTTCAGTGGCTTATTGTCGGCTATCCGTAAGAGATATTTATATGCTGTCGCGGACTTTTTTGTAGATCTTTTCGTTGCCGACGTTTCTCCTTTATACGATTTTAATCCATCTTCAAGCGTTTAGGCAGCGTTCGCAGTAGAAACTTGATATGCGTTTTTGACGTACAGGTCTGTTGAAGGTAAATAGATTTTAAAAAGTGAGGTTAGGATGAACGACTGATCAAGAAGGCACTGGAAATACACGTGGAGTTGTTTTTTGGTTAATTGCGGTTTCTTTTAAACATATTCCGATAAATTATAAATGAAAGGAAACATTTGTTGACATGTCATAAGTGACAGGACTGACTGACGTATAAATTGACGTTGACAGTTCTCTATAGCCGTTTTTTAGCGTTGCAACCTAGGCTGTTTTATCGATGACGTCATATTGAAATAAACCGATGCGTCAACTCTGTCCATCGCATAACTTGAGAACGAAAGCAGACATCGAGCTCAAATTTTGTACACATGTGTATACCCCGAAAATCTCGGCTGGGGTTGTTCTTGGGCCATATCGGACCAGGGGGGTGGGAGTTAGGGGTGAAAAACTGAAAGAAATTACAATTTTCAACGTTTCACGAACGCTGCCTCAACGCTTGAAGCTAGAGCAAAAGTTTGTAAGGAGAAATTGTCGGCAGTGAAAAGATCTACAAAAAAGTCCTCGACGGCATATAGCTATCTACGAGGGGTAGCCCACCAGATCGTTTTTGTGTTTTAATTTTTGACGAAAATAGCTTCAGTGGCTTATTGTCGGCTATCCGTAAGAGATATTTATATGCTGTCGCGGACTTTTTTGTAGATCTTTTCGTTGCCGACGTTTCTCCCTTATACGATTTTAATCCATCTTCAAGCGTTTAGGCAGCGTTCGCAGTAGAAACTTGATATGCGTTTTTGACGTACAGGTCTGTTGAAGGTAAATAGATTTTAAAAAGTGAGGTTAGGATGCACGACTGATCAAGAAGGCACTGGAAATACACGTGGAGTTGTTTTTTGGTTAATTGCGGTTTCTTTTAAACATATTCCGATAAATTATAAATGAAAGGAAACATTTGTTGACATGTCATAAGTGACAGGACTGACTGACGTATAAATTGACGTTGACAGTTCTCTATAGCCGTTTTTTAGCGTTGCAACCTAGGCTGTTTTATCGATGACGTCATATTGAAATAAACCGATGCGTCAACTCTGTCCATCGCATAACTTGAGAACGAAAGCAGACATCGAGCTCAAATTTTGTACACATGTGTATACCCCGAAAATCTCGGCTGGGGTTGTTTTTGGGCCATATCGGACCAGGGAGGTGGGAGTTAGGGGTGAAAAACTGAAAGAAATTACAATTTTCAACGTTTCACGAACGCTGCCTCAACGCTTGAAGCTAGAGCAAAAGTTTGTAAGGAGAAATTGTCGGCAATGAAAAGATCTACAAAAAAGTCCTCGACGGCATATAGCTATCTACGAGGTGTAGCCCACCAGATCGTTTTTGTGTTTTAATTTTTGACGAAAATAGCTTCAGTGGCTTATTGTCGGCTATCCGTAAGAGATATTTATATGCTGTCGCGGACTTTTTTGTAGATCTTTTCGTTGCCGACGTTTCTCCCTTATACGATTTTAATCCATCTTCAAGCGTTTAGGCAGCGTTCGCAGTAGAAACTTGATATGCGTTTTTGACGTACAGGTCTGTTGAAGGTAAATAGATTTTAAAAAGTGAGGTTAGGATGCACGACTGATCAAGAAGGCACTGGAAATACACGTGGAGTTGTTTTTTGGTCAATTGCGGCTTCTTTTAAACATATTCCGATAAATTATAAATGAAAGGAAACATTTGTTGACATGTCATAAGTGACAGGACTGACTGACGTATAAATTGACGTTGACAGTTCTCTATAGCCGTTTTTTAGCGTTGCAACCTAGGCTGTTTTATCGATGACGTCATATTGAAATAAACCGATGTGTCAACTCTGTCCATCGCATAACTTGAGAACGAAAGCAGACATCGAGCTCAAATTTTGTACACATGTGTATACCCCGAAAATCTCGGTTGGGGTTGTTTTTGGGCCATATCGGACCAGGGGGGTGGGAGTTAGGGGTGAAAAACTGAAAGAAATTACAATTTTCAACGTTTCACGAACGCTGCCTCAACGCTTGAAGCTAGAGCAAAAGTTTGTAAGGAGAAATTGTCGGCAATGAAAAGATCTACAAAAAAGTCCTCGACGGCATATAGCTATCTACGAGGTGTAGCCCACCAGATCGTTTTTGTGTTTTAATTTTTGACGAAAATAGCTTCAGTGGCTTATTGTCGGCTATCCGTAAGAGATATTTATATGCTGTCGCGGACTTTTTTGTAGATCTTTTCGTTGCCGACGTTTCTCCCTTATACGATTTTAATCCATCTTCAAGCGTTTAGGCAGCGTTCGCAGTAGAAACTTGATATGCGTTTTTGACGTACAGGTCTGTTGAAGGTAAATAGATTTTAAAAAGTGAGGTTAGGATGAACGACTGATCAAGAAGGCACTGGAAATACACGTGGAGTTGTTTTTTGGTTAATTGCGGTTTCTTTTAAACATATTCCGATAAATTATAAATGAAAGGAAACATTTGTTGACATGTCATAAGTGACAGGACTGACTGACGTATAAATTGACGTTGACAGTTCTCTATAGCCGTTTTTTAGCGTTGCAACCTAGGCTGTTTTATCGATGACGTCATATTGAAATAAACCGATGCGTCAACTCTGTCCATCGCATAACTTGAGAACGAAAGCAGACATCGAACTCAAATTTTGTACACATGTGTATACCCCGAAAATCTCGGCTGGGGTTGTTCTTGGGCCATATCGGACCAGGGGGGTGGGAGTTAGGGGTGAAAAACTGAAAGAAATTACAATTTTCAACGTTTCACGAACGCTGCCTCAACGCTTGAAGCTAGAGCAAAAGTTTGTAAGGAGAAATTGTCGGCAATGAAAAGATCTACAAAAAAGTCCTCGACGGCATATAGCTCTCTACGAGGGGTAGCCCACCAGATCGCTTTTGTGTTTTAATTTTTGACGAAAATAGCTTCAGTGGCTTATTGTCGGCTATCCGTAAGAGATATTTATATGCTGTCGCGAACTTTTTTGTAGATCTTTTCGTTGCCGACGTTTCTCCTTTATACGATTTTAATCCATCTTCAAGCGTTTAGGCAGCGTTCGCAGTAGAAACTTGATATGCGTTTTTGACGTACAGGTCTGTTGAAGGTAAATAGATTTTAAAAAGTGAGGTTAGGATGAGCGACTGATCAAGAAGGCACTGGAAATACACGTGGAGTTGTTTTTTGGTTAATTGCGGTTTCTTTTAAACATATTCCGATAAATTATAAATGAAAGGAAACATTTGTTGACATGTCATAAGTGACAGGACTGACTGACGTATAAATTGACGTTGACAGTTCTCTATAGCCGTTTTTTAGCGTTGCAACCTAGGCTGTTTTATCGATGACGTCATATTGAAATAAACCGATGCGTCAACTCTGTCCATCGCATAACTTGAGAACGAAAGCAGACATCGAGCTCAAATTTTGTACACATGTGTATACCCCGAAAATCTCGGCTGGGGTTGTTCTTGGGCCATATCGGACCAGGGGGGTGGGAGTTAGGGGTGAAAAACTGAAAGAAATTACAATTTTCAACGTTTCACGAACGCTGCCTCAACGCTTGAAGCTAGAGCAAAAGTTTGTAAGGAGAAATTGTCGGCAATGAAAAGATCTACAAAAAAGTCCTCGACGGCATATAGCTATCTACGAGGGGTAACCCACCAGATCGTTTTTGTGTTTTAATTTTTGACGAAAATAGCTTCAGTGGCTTATTGTCGGCTATCCGTAAGAGATATTTATATGCTGTCGCGGACTTTTTTGTAGATCTTTTCGTTGCCGACGTTTCTCCTTTATACGATTTTAATCCATCTTCAAGCGTTTAAGCAGCGTTCGCAGTAGAAACTTGATATGCGTTTTTGACGTACAGGTCTGTTGAAGGTAAATAGATTTTAAAAAGTGAGGTTAGGATGCACGACTGATCAAGAAGGCACTGGAAATACACGTGGAGTTGTTTTTTGGTTAATTGCGGTTTCTTTTAAACATATTCCGATAAATTATAAATGAAAGGAAACATTTGTTGACATGTCATAAGTGACAGGACTGACTGACGTATAAATTGACGTTGACAGTTCTCTATAGCCGTTTTTTAGCGTTGCAACCTAGGCTGTTTTATCGATGACGTCATATTGAAATAAACCGATGCGTCAACTCTGTCCATCGCATAACTTGAGAACGAAAGCAGACATCGAGCTCAAATTTTGTACACATGTGTATACCCCGAAAATCTCGGCGGGGATGGTTTTTGGGCCATATCGAACCAGGGGGGTGGGAGTTAGGGGTGAAAAACTGAAAGAAATTACAATTTTCAACGTTTCACGAACGCTGCCTCAACGCTTGAAGCTAGAGCAAAAGTTTGTAAAGAGAAATTGTCGGCAATGAAAAGATCTACAAAAAAGTCCTCGATGGCATATAGCTATCTACGAGGGGTAACCCACCAGATCGTTTTTGTGTTTTAATTTTTGACGAAAATAGCTTCAGTGGCTTATTGTCGGCTATCCGTAAGAGATATTTATATGCTGTCGCAGACTTTTTTGTAGATCTTTTCGTTGCCGACGTTTCTCCCTTATACGATTTTAATCCATCTTCAAGCGTTTAGGCAGCGTTCGCAGTAGAAGCGCGAGAATGCGAGGTTTTTTCGGGACCGAAAAACTATTGTAATAACTCGAGAACCAGTGGAGATATTTTACTGAAACTTGATATGCGCTTTTGACGTACAAGTCTGTTGAAGGTGAGGGGGTGTCAATTTTGGGGGACGAAATCTAGGGGTTGAAAACCACAAAAATACGAAAACATCAAATATTTTGCACATGGAGGTCTGAAACCACACATATTTTGACATTATTTGATAAGGGATGGTTTTTTCTGCAAGATGAAACAGAAAGGGGTGCAAATTAGGGGTTGAAACTCGAAATTTCACGTAAGTGTTGCTTGAAATTCAAGCAATTCGATAACTTTATAAGCAAGTCAATGATTTTCATCTAAACGACCACCCAGACATTTTTCCGGTTTTTCCACCAATTATCATCGATCAAAAAAGAGAATAAACAAACCCATAAATTTTCATTAACGAGACTTCCATCAGGTGTCGGCCCCTCTATTGATAAAATCGACAAAATTTTAACATTTTGCATCGAAATCCTTTTAATAGAAATAGCAATAATAAATTTAATTATTTTTTCAGATACCTTTACTCTTTACTTTCCAAAAAAATTATGTAACAAATCCCGTTTATTTCATGTTTTTGATATTATCTTATACGGTAAAGTGTTGTATACATTGTTTTGGAAAAATACTTACGCACTGGAAAGATACAAAGTGAAATTTATGTTTATTATGTGATGGTGAAACTGACGAATTTGTTTCAAGAACGCGTCTTTGGTATTGAACTTCGCTCTGCGTGTGTGTATTTACTAATAATAAAAATAGTTTCGTTTTTCGTCATTTCAATTAACGTAATTTGATCAATAATTGGAGTGACAGTTTCGAGGAAATAAAATTCATTAGCAACATTTTGACGCCGCAATTTTTTATTTTTGTACTCGCAAGGTGTTTACAATGTCAAATTGGGTCAAAAACTGAGATCGGTAAGTATGTCAATTCGATTGAAAATTACGCACGATTTTTTGCACGAGGGGTTGAGATTTCGAATTTGGATCATAATTATGATAGGTAATTATAATAATGTTGTGTAAAATTGTCTGAAAATTGCAGAAAACTTAGTTTTAAACCAATAAAATTTCAAATCTTATTTGAACAATAAGTGCCGATGTCAAAATGTAAAAAATTTAAATATGAAAACAAAAAAAAAGTAAAATATTATTAATCAAATTCAAATAATTTCCCAATAACCTCCGCAAGTCGTGACGTTAATTTGACATCGGATGGAATCTGCTAATCTCGAGTGTTTCAACTTTATTCTGTGTTAATAAAATTAATGCGTTTTCAATTTTACCACCCCAATCCAATTCGTTGAAAGATTGCGGCTATTTAAAACTTAAGTTTTCATATTGTAACGTGCCTGTAACGTGAAAAATTACCCATTTACTTAACGTTGAACGTCATGACCATTTCAACACATCTTTGAGACCTTCATGTAAAAACGCAAATATAACGTTATAAAATGCAACTAAGTTAAGAGATTTGAATTTGACTCATCAACCCCTCACCATAAATAACTTAACAGAGTCCACCTTTAGAAGAAGACGAAGATGTTCTTTAACAAAATAACGAATCTCAATTCATTGAATTGATTTCTAAGGGATGAAATAAGTATATTTTTCGAGCTCAACTTTACGCTTGAGGGCTAGAAGGGGGTGGTTTTAACAAAATAACGCAAAATTTAAGTCGACTTCAATTGAAACACAGCCATGGTATAGGAAACAGATGCCTTCAAGTACTGAAACATTCTGATAAGTGATAACAATACGAATTCACAGAAAATTCTTACCGTAACAAAAAGTCTGTGATCGACACAAACTCCAGCAATGGTCACGGACATAGGCTGAAGAGAATTCACTAAAATCATTTGAACGACTTTTCTATTTCTGATGTCCCACGCCAACCATGGACAATTCTGCGCGATGTCCGCTATTTTCTCTGACTAAAATTAGAAGTTTTACAATTGAGCAGAATTTTACACAAAAACTGTGAATTTACACAAAATTGTAAATTTACACAAAAATTTTACAAATTTACAGTTTTTGTGCAAATATACAATTTTTGTGTAAAATTACAATTTTTGTGTAAAATTACAATTGTGTAAAATTACAATTCTTGTGTAAAATTACAATTTATGTGTAAAATTACAATTTATGTGTAAAATTACCGTTTTTGTGTAAATTTAGTTTTTGTGTTTTACCATTTTTCTGTAAATTTACAGTTTTTGTGTAAATATACAATTTTTGTGTAAAATTAGTTTTTTGTAAATTTACAGTTTTTGTGTAAATTTACAATTTTTGCGTACATTTACAGTTTTTGTGTAACAGTTTTTGTGTAAAACAGTTTTTGTGTAAAACAGTTTTTGTGTAAAACAGTTTTTGTGTAAAACAGTTTTTGTGTAAAACAGTTTTTGTGTAAAATTACAATTTTTGTGTAAAATTACAATTTTTGTGTAAAATTACAATTTTTGTGTAAAATTACAATTTTTGTGTAAAATTACAATTCTCGTGTAAAATTACAATTTATGTGTAAAATTACCGTTTTTGTGTAAATTTAGTTTTTGTGTAAATTTACCATTTTTCTGTAAATTTACAATTTTTGCGTAAATTTACAGTTTTTGGGGAAATTTACAGTTTTTGTGTAAATTTACAGTTTTTGTGTAAATATACAATTTTTGTGTAAAATTAGTTTTTGTGTAAATTTACAATTTTTGTGTAAAATTACAATTTTTGTGTAAAATTACAATTTTTGTGTAAAATTACAATTTTTGTGTAAATTTACAGTTTTTGTGTAAATTTACAGTTTATTTTAGCCGAAAAACCAACCCCTTCAATATAACGTGTTGCTCGACGCAGCTTCACAATCTCTTATAAATTTCTCCCTGGTAGTTCTGGTTGACGATCAAATCTCGTTCTTTGAAACAGTCAAAATCCGTGGAAATTCCCACTAGACGCTCGTTGAGAACGCAAATCTGAATGGAAATTCTCTTGATAAATACAAACATCGTCATGCAAATGCAAAAGCTAGCCCAGGCTATCACATACAAGGTGCTCAAATATATATTCTGTAACAAAAACGAATAGCGTTTGAAATATTTGTCACAAACGGAAATGTAAAGAAACCTGTCGAGATCACCAAAAATATTTGTTATCGAGCAAAGGATTAATAATAATATAATGGTTAGCGTTATCCCGAGTTGAATTATAAAAATTTGTCGATTCAACTTATTTTGCGTTGATTTTCCGGCCAGTTTTATGGACCAACTGGTTTCTTTGATTTTTCGGAACAAATCTACCAGGCGTTGATTTAGAACGACGGAATGATAGAACCCACAAAAGATTAACTGTAAAAACAATTGTAAGTTACGAAAGCGTAGAGCTGCGATGATATTTGGCGGCTTTTTTTTTATTTTGTAATTTACAGAATAAGTGTAAATTTACAGAAAAAGTGTAAATTTACGGAAAAGGTGTAAATTTACAGAAAAAGTGTAAATTTACAGAAAAAAGTGTAAATTTACACTTTCGTAAATTTTTTCTGTAAATTTACACTTTTTCCGTAAATTCACACTTTTTCTGTAAATTTACACTTTTTCCGTAAATTCACACTTTTTCTGTAAATTTACACTTTTTCCGTAAATTCACACTTTTTCTGTAAATTTACACTTTTTCTGTAAATTTACACTTTTTCCGTAAATTCACACTTTTTCTGTAAATTTACACTTTTTCCGTAAATTTACACATTTTTAGTTATACACTTTTTTCTGTAAATTTTTTTGCAAACTTACAGTTTTTACAGAAAAACTGTAAATTTACAATTTTTTCTGTTTTACACTTTTTCTGTAAATTTACACTTTTTCTGTAAATTTACATTTTTTCTGTAAATTTACACTTTTTTCGTAAAGGACCCTATACAATAAGGCAACCGCTTGGGCCAATCTTTACCAAATTTTAGATTGTGGTAAGCGAGGGACAGATGAATGTTTTACCGAGAAATGAAAGTTCAGTATCTTCTACTTTCTGAGAAAAAAATTCGTGAAAATTGCATTTTCGAGGCATAAACATGTTTAGAGCCACATAAAAATATGACCGCTTGGAAGAATTTCTATATTTTTGTATTCAATGATGTAAGTACACTCTATTATACCTCCACCCCAGAAATCAAAGTTCAGTATCGTCTAGATCAATTTTTTTCCTGGGCCACTATCGTATAGGGTCCTTTACACTTTCCGTAAATTTACACTTTTTCAGTAAACTTAACTTTTTTCTGTAAAGTTACACTTTTGTCTATAAATTTACACTTTTTCTGTAAATTCACACTTTTTCCGTAAATTTACACTTTTTCCGTAAATTTACACTTTTTTAGTTATACACTTTTTTCTGTAAATTTACACTTTTTTCCGTAAATTTACACTTTTTCTGTAAATTTACACTTTTTTTGTAAATTTACACTTTTCCCGTAAATTTACACTTTTTCCGTAAATTTACACCCTTTTAGTTTCACACTTTTTCTGTAAATTTACACTTTTTCTGTAAATTTACACTTTTTTCCGTAAATTTACACTTTTTCCGTAAATTTACACTTTTTTCTGTAAATTTACACTTTTTCCGTAAATTTACACTTTCCGTAAATTTACACTTTTTCTGTAAATTTACACTTTTTTGTAAATTTACACTTTTTCCGTAAATTTACACTTTTCCGTAAATTTACACTTTTTCCGTAAATTTACATCTTTTTAGTTTCACACTTTTTCTGTAAATTTACACTTTTTCCGTAAATTTACACTTTCCGTAAATTTACACTTTTTCAGTAAATTTACACTTTTTCCGTAAATTTACACTTTTTTCTGTAAATTTACACTTTTTCCGTAAATTTAGACTTTTCCGTAAATTTACACTTTTTCCGTAAATTTACACTTTTTTGGTTCTACACTTTTTTCTGTAAATTTACACTTTTTCAGTAAACTTAACTTTTTTCTGTAAAGTTACACTTTTGTCTATAAATTTACACTTTTTCTGTAAATTCACACTTTTTCCGTAAATTTACACTTTTTCCGTAAATTTACACTTTTTTAGTTATACACTTTTTTCTGTAAATTTACACTTTTTTCCGTAAATTTACACTTTTTCTGTAAATTTACACTTTTTTTGTAAATTTACACTTTTCCCGTAAATTTACACTTTTTCCGTAAATTTACACCCTTTTAGTTTCACACTTTTTCTGTAAATTTACACTTTTTCTGTAAATTTACACTTTTTTCCGTAAATTTACACTTTTTCCGTAAATTTACACTTTTTTCTGTAAATTTACACTTTTTCCGTAAATTTACACTTTCCGTAAATTTACACTTTTTCTGTAAATTTACACTTTTTTGTAAATTTACACTTTTTCCGTAAATTTACACTTTTCCGTAAATTTACACTTTTTCCGTAAATTTACATCTTTTTAGTTTCACACTTTTTCTGTAAATTTACACTTTTTCCGTAAATTTACACTTTCCGTAAATTTACACTTTTTCAGTAAATTTACACTTTTTCCGTAAATTTACACTTTTTTCTGTAAATTTACACTTTTTCCGTAAATTTAGACTTTTCCGTAAATTTACACTTTTTCCGTAAATTTACACTTTTTTGGTTCTACACTTTTTTCTGTAAATTTACACTTTTTTCCGTAAATTTACACTTTTTCCGTAAATTTACACTTTTTTCTGTAAATTTACACTTTTTCCGTAAATTTACACTTTTTCTGTAAATTTACACTTTTTTTGTAAAACACTTTTTCCGTAAATTTACACTTTTCCGTAAATTTACACTTTCCGTAAATTTACATTTTTTCAGTAAATTGACACTTTTTCCGTAATTTTACACTTTTTCCGTAAATTTACACTTTTTCCGTAAATTTACACTTTTCCGTAAATTTACACTTTTTCCGTAAATTTACACTTTTTCTGTAACTTACAAATAAAAAGTCAGCAAGGATCACGGCAGCTCTACGCTTTCGTAGTAAATACTCTAAAAAATTTAAGATTTTCTTACGTATGGTACCATAGCTTGAGTTTGTCCGTATTGAAACAAGTGCGGCTTGCTGAAGTTTGAAGCGAAATAGTGAAGCTGGATTAAATAGAAGAAAAACTGGAACAAGAAGCCGAAAAAGACGATTCTTGTGAAGACCGTCTTGTAGCTCCAATTTATCACGATTCTTTCCAAGAAAGAGTATTCCTCTTGGGGGTAAACAATGTGCCAGGTAGTCGATTCCATCGTAAACTGAAAGAATTGACGAATCGATTTACACTTTAACACAACTTGCTGTAATTTTAATGTTTCCATCAATTTTTCAGAATATTAGGTATTGTACTTGAGTTTAATGCAATGCGATTATCGTTAGTCGTAATTTCCTTTAATGTAAACAATCCTGTATAAAATCGTTCGATTTTTTATCTGAATGATACCTTAATTTATAAATAGCTGAATATTTATTTACCTAAATGCGTTTTGAAAAGTTGGATTTTATGCAATCATCAAATTTCCATCAAGTTAATTTTTTGTGTTAGGGGTTGAAGGGGGTGCAATTTTTTCCTTTCGGGGGCGCTTACTTGGTACCTATCCTCCAATAACAGTGCTCCAAATCTTAAATTCATTTGCGCTCAATTAGTATCTTCCAGTAACGAGTAGTCTAAGGGTTAAATTTCCACCGAGTTAATTATTTATGTTGGTCAATTTTTCGTATTTGGGGGTTGAAGGGGGTGGTTTTCGGGGTTGCAACTTTTTGCGTTTCTGTTGTAGATAGTCCAAGGGCTCAATTTCATCCAAGTCAATTATTCGTGTTCGAGGGTTGAAGACTGTGGGTTTTGGGGGTACAATTTTTTGCGTTCAAAATAGTCTCCTGCGATAATGAGTGGTAAAAGGATTAAATTCCGTCCAAGTCATTTTTTTGTGTTTCGGGGTTGAAGGGGGTGAGTTTTAGGGGCGCAGTTTTTTTGTTCAATTCAACTCTTTCGGTTGTAGGCGGTGCAAGGGTTAAATTTCCTCCAAGTCAAGTTTTTGTGGTTGGGGGTTGAAGGGGGCGAGTTTCAGGGGTGCAATTTTTTTCTCTTTCTGTCGTAGATGATCTAAGGGTCTAAGGACTAAATATATGCTTAAAACTTCTTCTGGGCCATTGATTAAAAGTTATCGAATTGCTTGAATTTCAAGCAACACTTATGTGAAATTTCGAGTTTCAACCCCTAATTTACACCCCTTTCTGTTTCATCTTGCAGAAAAAAAACCATCCCTTATCAAATAATGTCAAAATATATGTGGTTTCAGACCTCCATGTGCAAAATATTTGAGGTTTTCGTATTTTTGTGATTTTCAACCCCTAAATTTCATTCCCCAAAATCGACGCCCCCTCACTTTCAACAAAATTGTACGTCAAAAACGCATATCAAGTTTCAGTAAAATATCTCCACTGGTTCTCGAGTTATTACAATAATTTTTCGGTCCCGAAAAAAACCTCGCATCCTCGCGCTTTTACTGCGAACGCTGCCTAAACGCCTGAAGATAGATTAAAATCGTATAAGGGAGAAACGTCGGCAACGAAAAGATCTACAAAAAAGTCCGCGACAGCATATAAATATCTGTTACGGATAGCCGACAATAAGCCACTGAAGCTATTTTCGTCAAAAATTAAAACAAAAACGATCTCAGTGGGCTACCCCTCGTAGATAGCTATATGCCGTCGCGGACTTTTTTGTAGATTTTTTCATTGCCGACAATTCCTCCTTACAAACTTTTGCTCTAGCTTCAAGCGTTGAGGCAGCGTTCGCGATCAAACGTCGAAAATTGTAATCTCTCTCAGTTTTTCACCCCTAATTCCCACCCACTTGGTACGATATGGCCCAAAAACAGTCCCTGCCGAGATTTTCGGGGTATACACATGTGTACAGAATTTCAGCCCGATATCTGCTTTCGTTCTCAAGTTATGCGAAAGAGGGGTTGAAAAGATGAAGCTCTAAATAGCCGCAATTTCTCAACGAATTGGATGAAGGTGGTGAAATCGAAAACACAACTTTCTTTAGAGCATCACGAGGGGCGAGTGTTGGAGGGGCCGCAGTTTGGCACAGAGAAGCAATATCAGCCATGAAACAAATAACAAAAATTACTGTAATTTACGAGAAAAACAAATTAAAAATTACTGAGTTAGGTACATAAATTACATAAAAAATTTTAATTACAGAGTGAAATGTAACACGTGGAATTCAACAGTTTTCATGTAATTAACAAAACGTTATTGTACAAACAACATCACTAAATCGTGGTGGAATTACAGGAAATAACACGAAAATAAGCCAATTACGCAAATTATGGTTTTGGGGGGTTGAAATATTGCGATAGGGGCTGAAAAAAGCGAGAAAGGTTAACGTTATTCAAATTACCTGCCGAAAAAAAGAAATAATGCGAATTTAGCAAAATAGACGACCAGTGGGTTGAAAAATTGTAAAGGGGGATTTAAATTAACCGTAGTTAAGTTAAGTTACAAAAAATAACACAAAAATAAGTTAATTATGCAAATTTATTTATTGGAGGGTTGAAATATTGCTAAGGGGGTTGAAAAAGTGAGAAAGGTAAACATAATCCATAAGAGTAAATGTCGCTTTTTGAGGGAACCGTCAGACGTGAATAATACAATTTACGCAGGAGAAATTTAACCCTTACACTACTTGTTACTGGAAGATACTAATTGCATTAATTATTAAGCAGACGGAAATTAAATATTTATAACAAAAATTAAATAATAACAATAAATGAAATTAAATACAATGAAATAATATATAATGAAGTTAAATGTATTAAATTAAATAAATTTAAGATTTAAGACTGTTGTTGGAAGATAGGTACCAATTAAGCGCCCCCAAAACCCACCCTCTTCAACCCGAGGCTAGTAATTGAGCGGAGAAAATTGCACCCCCTTCAACCCCCAACACAAAAAATTGACTTGGTGGAAATTTGATGCCCCGATGTTATTTGCCCTTGAACTTTTTTACCATTTAACATTAATATAATGTCCACTAATATTGATTTAATATTAAGTACATTAATATTTTATACCTAAGCGTAGAGCTGCGATGATATTTGGTGGCTTTTTTATTTTGTAATTTACAGAAAAAGTGTAAATTTACAGAAAAAGTGTAAATTTACGGAAAAAGTGTAAGTTTACAGAAAAAGTGTAAATTAACACTTTTTTCTGTTTTACATTTTTTCTATAAATTTACTCTTTTTCTGTAAATTTACATTTTTTCTGTAAATTTACACTTTTTTCGTAAATTTACACTTTTTCCGTAAATTTACACTTTTTCAGTAAACTTAACTTTTTTCTGTAAAGTTACACTTTTGTCTATAAATTTACACTTTTTCTGTAAATTCACACTTTTTCCGTAAATTTACACTTTTTCCGTAAATTTACACTTTTTTAGTTCTACACTTTTTTCTGTAAATTTACACTTTTTTCCGTAAATTTACACTTTTTCCGTAAATTTACACTTTTTTCTGTAAATTTACACTTTTTCCGTAAATTTACACTTTTCCGTAAATTTACACTTTCCGTAAATTTACACCCTTTTAGTTTCACACTTTTTCTGTAAATTTACACTTTTTTCCGTAAATTTACACTTTTTCCGTAAATTTACACTTTTTTCTGTAAATTTACACTTTTTCCGTAAATTTACACTTTCCGTAAATTTACACTTTTTCTGTAAATTTACACTTTTTTTGTAAATTTACACTTTTTCAGTAAATTTACATTTTTCCGTAAATTTACACTTTTTCCGTAAATTTACACCTTTTTAGTTTCACACTTTTTCTGTAAATTTACACTTTTTCCGTAAATTTACACTTTTTCAGTAAATTTACACTTTTTCTGTAAATTTACACTTTTTCCGTAAATTAACGTTATTCAATACGAAAGCGTAGAACCGCCACGCAAAATTATTTTTTTTTTAAGTACTGCGACTTTAAACGCAATAAATATTTCATTGCGACTTTAAACTCGCAATAGATTAATTCATTGCGACTTTAAACTCGCAGTAGATGAATTTATTGCGACTTTGAACTCGCAATAAATATTTCGTGCGACTTTAAACTCGCAATGAATATTTCATTGCGACTTTAAACTCGCTATAGATTAATTCACTGCGACTTTGAACTCGCAATAAATAATTTATTGCGACTTTAAACTCGCAATGAATATTTCATTGCGACTTTAAACTCGCAATAGATTAATTCATTGCGACTTTAAACTCGCAGTAGATGAATTTATTGCGACTTTGAACTCGCAATAAATATTTCGTGCGACTTTAAACTCGCAATGAATATTTCATTGCGACTTTAAACTCGCTATAGATTAATTCACTGCGACTTTGAACTCGCAATAAATAATTTATTGCGACTTTAAACTCGCAATGAATATTTCATTGCGACTTTAAACTCGCAATAGATTAATCCATTGCGACTTTAAACTCGCAATGAATATTTCATTGCGACTTTAAACTCGCAATAGATTAATTCACTGCGACTTTGAACTCGCAATAAATAATTTATTGCGACTTTAAACTAGCAATAAATATTTCATTGCGACTTTAAACTCGCAATAATTTGATAAGCTGTCAATTTCCAGTTTGAACTGAACATGTTACGTCATGTGGCTAAGTGACGTGGGTAGTTCCTACAGCCACGTGCATGGTCAAGTGTTTAAACTCGCAATAAATTAATCTATTGCGAGTTTAAAGTCGCAATAAAATATTCATTGCGAGTTTAAAGTCGCAATAAATTCATCTATTGCGAGTTTAAAGACGCAATGAATTAATCGATTGCGAGTTTAAAGTCGCAATGAAATATTTATTGCGTGTTTGAAGTCGCAGTACTTTTTAAAAAATTAATTTTGCGTGGCGGTTCTACGCTTTCGTAATTCAAATTACCTACCGAAAAAAAAGAAATTATGCGAATTTAGCAAAATAGTCGATCAGTGGGTTGAAAAATTGTAACGGGGGATGAAAATTAACCGTAGTTAAGTTAAATTACAAAAAATAACACAAAAATAAGTTAATTATGCAAATTTATTTATTGGAGGGTTGAAATATTGCTAAGGGGGTTGAAAAAGTTAATATTTTATACCTAAGGTACGTTATTTCAGTGTATTAAGTTGTTGAAGACAATGTATTCTGATACATTAATACCAAATCCTACATTTATTAAGTGTATTATTAAGTGTATTAAGTATTAAGTGTAAATTTACGGAAAAAAGTGTAAATTTACAGAAAAAAGTGTAGAACTAAAAAAGTGTAAATTTACGGAAAAAGTGTAAATTTACGGAAAAAGTGTAAGTTTACAGAAAAAGTGTAAATTAACACTTTTTTCTGTTTTACATTTTTTCTATAAATTTACTCTTTTTCTGTAAATTTACATTTTTTCTGTAAATTTACACTTTTTTCGTAAATTTACACTTTTTCCGTAAATTTACACTTTTTCAGTAAACTTAACTTTTTTCTGTAAAGTTACACTTTTGTCTATAAATTTACACTTTTTCTGTAAATTCACACTTTTTCCGTAAATTTACACTTTCTCCGTAAATTTACACTTTTTTAGTTCTACACTTTTTTCTGTAAATTTACACTTTTTCCGTAAATTTACACTTTTCCGTAAATTTACACTTTCCGTAAATTTACACTTTCCGTAAATTTACACTTTCCGTAAATTTACACCCTTTTAGTTTCACACTTTTTCTGTAAATTTACACTTTTTTCCGTAAATTTACACTTTTTCCGTAAATTTACACTTTTTTCTGTAAATTTACACTTTTTCCGTAAATTTACACTTTCCGTAAATTTACACTTTTTCTGTAAATTTACACTTTTTTTGTAAATTTACACCTTTTTAGTTTCACACTTTTTCTGTAAATTTACACTTTTTCCGTAAATTTACACTTTCCGTAAATTTACACTTTTTCTGTAAATTTACACTTTTTTTGTAAATTTACACTTTTTCAGTAAATTTACACTTTTTCTGTAAATTTACACTTTTTCCGTAAATTAACGTTATTCAAATTACCTACCGAAAAAAAAGAAATGCGAATTTAGCAAAATAGTCGATCAGTGGGTTGAAAAATTGTAACGGGGGATGAAAATTAACCGTAGTTAAGTTAAATTACAAAAAATAACACAAAAATAAGTTAATTATGCAAATTTATTTATTGGAGGGTTGAAATATTGCTAAGGGGGTTGAAAAAGTTAATATTTTATACCTAAGGTACGTTATTTCAGTGTATTAAGTTGTTGAAGACAATGTATTCTGATACATTAATACCAAATCCTACATTTATTAAAATAACGTATTCTGTACGTTAATATAACGCATTCAATGCATTGCAAATATAGCATTTTATGTATATTTTGTAAAATATTAAATTTTAATTTTTCAAATCGTTTGAGATGCCCGAAGAGATACGTAAATATAAAAATAAGTGATAGATTCATTAGGTAAGGTTGTTGTACCTAATTGCGTAATATATTTTAGCCCTGAAGATGACGGCAGAACGTAATAAACCGTTGAAACGTTGGCGATTGAATAAGTTGTTTGATTGGATATCCAAATACCTCGTGAACTGAAAAATATTGCAAACAAATTGATTATAGGTACATTTTTTATTCAAATAACAATTATGTGTATTATGGTGAGCAAATGCGTTAAAAATATCACCATGGCATATACATATTATGTGTTTGTATTGTAAATAAATAATCAAATATAATTGAACGCAAAAAAATTCATCACCTTTATCATGAGCATATATGTTTCGGCACTACTACTAGGTGCAGATTGCATCTGCACCTAAACCACCAAGTCCAACTCGATATATGAATCATTCACGGTGAATAAGCATCTACAAGGATACACATCGCATTGATATACATCTTCCGTTGTGAATTTATTTAAAAAAATCGTACTTCGTACATGAACATGATCCTAACAATTATAGGTGATTACATTACGCAGTTAGTAACGTCCAAAAAACTAGACTGTTGGAAATTGCAATATCATCCAATTAATTATTCCAGTCTAGTCGCTGCAATATTTATTCCCTTAAAAAAACAATCTTTTTTAGTCACTTTCGAGACATTCATTGTAAGCTTATAGTTTTTCTCGAAAAATCGTAAGTTATTCTAAGAATTTTTTAGATGTTGTGACTGAGACTCCATAATTAGCATTTGTAAATTTATCGCCGCGGGCCGCGGGACAGCATAATAAATGGATTCGAATCCTTATACCTGAAACTCTACTATTTCATCTCTAAATTTCGTTTTAGTTTAAATTAATTAAATTAAACACTTATAAAAGCCAGTTACAATAATTATAAATAAATAATGGGGCCAAAATCAAAAGATAAATCAGTTTTTAGAGGAGACTTCAACCGTCGGTCAAGCGGCGAACCCGGAGACTTCAACCTTCGGTCAAGCGGCGAACCCGCTCATCGCTTAAACAATTCCAGAATAAAAAATAGTTTTGAATTTCTTATTAATCGTAGTATAAAAGTTGTGGAAGGAGGACCACGACGTTTTAGTGTTGAAACTGAAAGTAGTTGGTGCGGGCGAGCTTGTTTTCGGCGGTACCGTGTTTACCGGATGTATGATAATTTTATTTTGAATTAATTGAATAAGGGTGAGAAATTTTCTGAAGTTTTATTAAATTTTCATTTGAAGAAAATTTGGTTTATGAATTGGTAAATGACTACTTACCTATGTCAATATTTTTTTGCGGTTTCAAAATGTAGTTGTTTATTTGTTATTCGGTAATAATTATTTTTGGATGATATGGTGCGGTGGCCAAGACATAAAAACTTCGAGCGGTTGACCCAGTTTAAAGGTCGATTGTTTGAAGTCCTTAAAAAAATTTATTGAATTTTAACTTTTTCTGAATTTTTTGGTTTTTTCGGAAGTTTTTTAAATTAACAAATTAACGTTTGAAAACGTCTTAGGGTCCAACAAAATTTATTATTTCCCAAATTACGGAAAAAAGGCGAATTTTTTTAAAAGCGCTATAATTATTACTCCAAAATAAGCGCTTTTTCAAAAATCCGTAATTTATGCTACGAATTTTTTCCTATATAGTTATTAGGGGTAGTTTGTAGGGCCTCAGAACGCTTTCGTAGTATTTTTGTCAAAGAAAAATGTATTTCCAAAATTATGATTTTTGAAGTCTGAAAACTGGTTTTTACTAGTCGTCTTAAATTTTCTTTCAAATTCATCACAAAAAATGTGAATTATAAGTAGAGCGCGGATTTCTAGCTCTTACGCTATTTGGTAGTATTAATAACAGATCAAAAATAACCCTTAGGGAGCTCGAATTCTAACGAACGCATTAATTGAGTAAAAATTTTTCTGTGATTTCTTCATTTTTTGCGCTATTTTGTCCTTTTTGTGCTTTTTAAGGTGCTATTATACAGGCTCGAAGAAAGCTCTGATTCAATTCAAAAAAAGGGGGTTCAAAATTAATTTTTGAAAATTTGAGAAATTTGAAGTTGTTTTTCTCAGCTTTTTCAAATGTAACACCCTGTGTATTTTAAGCTAGCGTAATGTAGAATTCTTCAAGGAACGTTTTTTGTCCTACAAACATATTGCTTATTGTCATCCGTTTTCGAGTTATTCGCAAATATTACAAATTTACTTACAAAAAAAAATGTTCAAAATGTTCTCTATTTTGGTTCATGAACCATTTAATTGATTCTTGAAAAGATATTTAGTATAAAAATAATTTGCCTACCCCTACAAACAAAAATACCAAAATTTCAAATAAAGTTGTTACAAGAAAACTTGTAATTTTTCCGAATAACTCGAAAACGGATGAAAATAACCAACATGTTTCTGTTACAAAAAATATTCGCTTATAAATTCTACATTGCACTAGCTAAAAATATACAGGGTGTTCAATTGGAAAAAGTTGAGAAAAGCAGCTTCAAAGCTCTCAAATATTGAAAATTAATTTTGAACACCCTGTACATAGCGTAACGACAAAAATTGACTCGGAGGTGTTTTCAAGCCTCTGCAATAAGGTCTTCATCTTATTTTCTAATAAAAACTGTACCTGCCTAAATGGGGAGTTTTTAAGCAGAATTTTTTTTTTATTTTTTTACTCCCAAACCAGAGGTTCAAAAGCCGTAATATTTTAGGGGTGAATAAAGGCTCCTAAGGGGGTTGCAAATATGCTAAAATATACCGGGCATTCCATTTAAAAAAAGACGATTTTTCCTCCTTAAAATGTATAGTTAAAAATATTTTCCTGAAATCCGCCTTCATTAATGATTTAATAATAATAATAATAATAATAATAAATTTAATTACCAATCAGCTATCCTGTTGGATAGATAAGGTCGTCAATTGATACAAAACAAATTTTACAATACAATTTAAGTAAGGTATCACAAGTGGGGATTACTATATAAAATTTTATGCTGTTTTTGAGCTTTTTTTGCTTTTCTGAGTCACTTTAGAGCTTTTTGTGCGGTTTTTATGCTATTTTAAGCTCTTAAAGCAAGTTTTTTTGTGCTTGTAAGTCCGCGTTTTAATTATTATTTTAGTGATGGCTCACAAGCTACCTTTGCTTTTTTATTTTTTGACGAAAAGCTTAAGTTTCTGAAGTTTGCGGCAAATTGTTTTTGATTTTATTTCGAAAAAAATTGTAAAATTTGTAAAATAGGTATAACTTTCGAAGGCAAATTTCAGATTTTTGTGTCGAATTCGAAATAATTTTTTGCTCTAAAATCTTGAAAATGAAGCTTAGCTCCGCTGAAGTTCACTTTTCTCAAAAAAAAAACTTGAAAAAAAGCTAGATTTTACTAAATGTTTCAAGACGAATTTTTACCACAATTTTAACCACAAAAAACATCTTTTTTTTTTTGTTTACAGAATCCGCAGGTGAAAAAAACACTAAAATGAATGGAAAAAAAGAGGAAGTTTCGGATCGGATATCCGACATGTTCCACGGTCGCACGGTTTTGGTCACCGGTGGATCGGGGTTTTTGGGCAAAGTTTTGATTGAAAAACTTTTGAGGAGTTGCGAAGGGGTGAAAACTATTTATCTTCTTTTAAGAAGCAAGAAGGGAAGGACGCCGGAGGAGAGAATGGAGGATATCTTCAATAATGCGGTAAGTTTGATCCTATTTCTTCTTCTTCCGTAAATAAAGTCTGTGAACAAAATATAATTGTTATATAAATATATAAGATTGTTCGATACGGAAATATAGTAGACAGAGGAGAAATATATTGAAACTTAATTTTTTATGCCTAAATATTAAATATTATATATAAATTACAGAAAGTGCTTATTAAACTGATGATTATTTTGTTACCTCTCTTGCACTTTAAGCATATCTCTTTTCCATTAATATCACTTTTTCTGGGCTTTTCTGAAAGCACAGGAGAATTCGCTCGCTCGCTCGCTCGGCCGCATAACTTGAGAACGAAAGCAGATATCCAGCTAAAATTTTGTACACATGTGTATACCCCGAAAATCTCGGCGAGGATTGTTTTTGGGCCATATCGAACCAGGGGGGTGGGAGTTAGGGGTGAAAAACTAAGAAATTACAATTTTCGACGTTTGATCGCGAACGCTGCCTCAACGCTTGAAGCTAGAGCAAAAGTTTGCGAGGAGGAATTGTCGGCAATGAAAAGATCTACAAAAAAGTCCGCGACGGCATACAGCTATCTACAAGGGGTAGCCCATAGAGATCGTTTGTGTTTTAATTTTTGACGAAAATAGCTTCAGTGGCTTATTGTCGGCTATCCGTAATAGATATTTATTTGCTGCCGCGGACTTTTTTGTAGGTCTATTCGTTGCCGACAATTCCTCCTCGCAAACTTTTGCTCTAGCTTCAAGCGTTGAGGCAGCGTTCGCGATCAAACGTCGAAAATTGTAATTTCTTAGTTTTTCACCCCTAACTCCCACCCCCCTGGTTCGATATGGCCCAAAAACAATCCTCGCCGAGATTTTCGGGGTATACACATGTGTACAAAATTTTAGCTGGATATCTGCTTTCGTTCTCAAGTTATGCTTTTTTTGTAGGTCTATTCGTTGCCGACGTTTCTCCCTTACACGATTTTAATCCATCTTCAAGCGTTTAGGCAGCGTTCGCAGTAAAAGCGCGAGATGCGAGGTTTTTTCTGTACCGAAAAATTATTAATTGTAACTCGAGAACCAGTGGAGATATTTTACTGAAACTAGATTTGCGTTTTTGACGTACAAGTCTGTTGAAGGTGAGGGGGTGTCAATTTTGGGGATGAAATTTACGGGTTGAAAATCACAAAAATACGCTAACTCAAATATTTTGCACATGGAGGTCTGAAACCACATATATTTTGACATTATTTGATAAGGGATGGTTTTTTCTGCAAGATGAAACAGAAAGGGGTGCAAATTAGGGGTTGAAACTCGAAATTTCACGTGTTGCTTGAAATTCAAATAATTCGATAACTTTAACATTTAAAGCATCTTTGTTTCTATCCTTTCCCTGTAGAATAAAATCTGTTTTGCCAGTGATACCAACCTAGTGACTACGAATCGGTAGTACCAACAAAAACTTAGCTTAATCCTTGACGTTGAGCAAATAACTTATTTTTACGAAAAGCTCGTTTCTCCTCATTCCTTTAACATTCTTTTAACAAACAATTTTTTGCAATTTCTCCAGGTTTTCCGACAAATTGCAGTTATTTTTATTTTTTAACTTCATAATCATGCATAAGCAAATAAAAGAATAGAGATGGATTTCGTAAGAGGCACCGACCCACATTATGTCGGTTGATTCCACCGCGGAATTTTCCTCCCAGTAAGGTCACAGAAATTGCACTCTTACTCAAGCACGGTCCAGTTATTGTGTCGAAATTATTTTTCGGCAATTTCCATCCGAAGTTGTACTCGTTACTTTCACGAGAAGGTATACCAAAATATTCCACTCAATCGTTGAAATATAAATAATTCTGTTTAATTAAATAATTGAGCTTCCTGATTAATCATGTAGTATACCTATTATTACTACTTATTATAATTTTTAACCTCCCCACTCCACTTCACCATTTAAAAAAAAAGGGAGGTTACTGCAATCACTAAAATTTTCGAATTCGAGATAAGACCGGATCTATACGTTTTGAGGTCTCACGAACCCAAAAAAGTGGTTTTTAAAATGTGTCTGTATGTATGTACGTACGTTCGTACGTTCGTAAACACGCCACAGCCCAAAGTACTCGACCGATTTGGCTGAAATTTGGTACGTGTGCATGTGATAACCCAACTTAGATCTGAAAAGCTTTTGGAGCCAATCGTGCAACTAGAAATGCCATCTTGGCACATCAACTTTTAAATTTTAAATGCAAACCCCCATTTTTCACGTCACGATAGGAAAGGCCTTCAAATTCTGCTTCTAAAAATGCATTAATTCTTAGTGGCCTTTTGACCAAAAATAAAAAAAAAATTGATTTTTATCGGACTTTAAAATCGTGCTACAGCCCAAGCCCCTGAACCGATTTGGCTGAAATTTTGCACATGGGGATTGTATTACACGTCGAAGAGGTGGACAAATTTTGGATTCAATCGGCCCACGGAAAGTGCCATTTAGGCATATCAACTTTAAAATCTTAAACACAAGTCACGGAAATCAAAGACCTACGCGTTGGGGAGGTTCCAGCCGCTTCTCTGCTGCCTTTTTTTTATTTGATACTGTAACTTTCTGACTCTACTGAAAGGGGGACCGTTGTGAAATCCCTCTAATCTTGCAAAAGGACCCCTAAATTTGGTGTCGTATCATCTCATCCCAATAACCAACTCATCCCAGGTGACAACTCATCCCAGACCAACTCATCCCAGACCAACTCATCCCAAACCAACTCATCTCAGACCAACTCATCCCAGACAAATTCATCCCAAACCAAGTCATCCCAAAAGACAACTCATCCCAGAACGCAACTCATCCCAGACCAAGTCATCCCAACGGACAACTCATCCCAGCAGACCAGCAGACAACTCATCCCAGATGAAAATATCGGTTTGCAGTGCGAGAAGCTAGGGCAGTTCAGGTCTATGTCAGGTCAGGTTTTTTTTTTAATAACATTTTCTCTCAAATTCTGCCCGTCCAAAGTTCCACGCGAGCAAAGCGTCAAAATATCGGTTTGCAGTGCGAGAAGCTAGGGCAGTTCAGGTCAGGTTTTTTTTTAATAACATTTTCTCTCAAATTTTGCCCGTCCAAAGTGGAAAATTGTATGAGATGATATTAGCCCGCGGCTACCTTAAAGCGAACAGCCCAAACAATAACAAGCAAGAGTTGGTCTGGGATGAGTTGGTTTGGGATGAGTTGTCTGTTGGGATGAGTTGTCGGTTGGGATGAGTTGTCTGTTGGGATGACTTGGTCTGGGATGAGTTGTCTTTTGGGATGACTTGGTTTGGGATGAGTTCGTCTGGGATGAGTTGGTCTGGGATGAGTTAGTTTGGTATGAGTTGATCTGGGATGAGTTGGCCTGGGATGAGTTGTCAGATGGGATGAGTTGGTCATTGGGATGAGATGATACTAACCCCCTAAATTTAATTACGTTGTGGTTGTGGTTCGTTTTACGAGGCCGTGGACACAGGAAATAAAACGGATCTTCCAAATAACAATAAATGGTTTTAACGGTTCGAGGGATGTGGACCCTGTGATTTCTCGTGAAAGCCCAAATTTAGTTTCTTGCTGCTTCTTTCTTCGTCTTCAGTGTACGTGGTACAGACACTGCCGGCGGTCCCAGCCCCCTGTTTGGGGTGTCTGGCGGGATACAGGAAACCTGTACCACTAGCAATCGTTGGTACACCAGGCCAAATCACAGGTGGAAGATGTCAACGGGGCACCCTCCAAGTGAGCAACAATCACGTGTTGGCAAAACTGTAGCGTTTTTAACCGCAACTGTGAATTATTGTCGACAATCCAGCGGGAACAAATTGCAAACAAATTGCAGAGCTGAGAGAGCGCGTCCCCTTATGGATATCCCCAAATTTCCTTTACCTCTTTCTATGCTAATAAAAGGGAAGAACTGGATGCGCTTTACCAAACCCTAACTATTCCACTACCGAAATGCAAGCAAGCTAAAGTCTACTCTGCAAAAGGGGTTAAATTAATTAATATTTAGCGGATGAAAAAGGGTTCTAGTCTATGAAAGCTAATTAGAGATCGGGAGACCTTCAATCAAATGCACTAACGGAACTACAAATCTAGTTGCGTAATACCTGATCTAGTTCCACCCTGCAGACCGGGAGGTGTTCTACCAATCACCAATAACCACTAAACACTATCCCCATACGGCGTGGTTACACTAACTTCAATATTACACAAGCACGAACTTTAACTACACAAAACCCAAACAACAAATAACTATTTTAAAATATTTGGAAAATATCGCAAATTCGAGAGCTTTGGAAAATACTAAGGCTAGGAACCGCATTCGAATTATTCGAATATCTGAATATTCGAATATTCAAAATTCGAGTTATTTGACAGTACAATTATTCGAATAGTCGAATATTCAAATAGGTATTCGAATATTCGAATATTCAAATATCCGAATATTCAAATATTCGAATACTTATTCAAATATTCGAATATTCCAATTTTCAAATAAACAGTTAAGCTCAAACTTGCTTGAATCTTGAAATACAAATAGCAATAAGTCGGTTGTTGAGAAAGATAGGCGCTCTAACAGATGGGACACCGTGAACGTGACAAATACAATACCGACGCTTCTCGAGTCTAATAAACCCGCCATGGGCCCATGGCCCTGCAATAATAATAAACGGTAAGTGCGAGGGTGCTTTGCAAAATGTATGTTTTTATTGCTACATTACAACATCTCATTTACAAATTTCGAGAAAGAAAATCAGTTTGCTGTGCCTTATCTGTGGGAATGGAAGCGGAAAACACGGCTTCAGCTAGCAAGTTCGTTGCAAGAACGGATTCTAGCAATCGAAGCAAGATTTGGAAGTATTTCAAAAAAAATGGAACGCGCATTCAGTGTGCGTTTTGCAACTATAATGGCCATAATAGTGGAAACACAAGTAATTTATGGAATCATTTGAGAAATAAACATTCTAGGTAAGTAATCAGTGGCTACTGTTATATAGTTACTTTATTTATTTAATAATTGACATCATCGCCACCAGTACTGCTGGGGAATTAACCAATTTCTAGGATTTTTTCACTTAACATCTTTTAATTTGGAAAATTTTCTAATGTGAGCAAGTGCAATTAAATATTTACAACTTTTTGGCGATATTTCACGACTTTTGGGAGTTAAATAGGAAAATTAGGCATTTTGACTGATAAATTTAGAATTTTTGCTATTGAAAGGGTGGCAGGATTGCCATAGATGTTCTCTCAAAGCATGTTTGGAAAACTAAGGTATTTCTTTTGCAGACATTTGAAATTTTGGAATTTAATTGAACGAGAGAAAAATTAAAAAATAAATATCAACTTTTGACATAAGTATGTACTGTAACACACCTCGTCCAAAAGCGACAGACTTCAACTCGTCGCAACTGACGGTCCGCCACTCCTCATGACTCGACACCTGTCATTCGGATTCTGCTCTAAATGTGGCGTGCTAACATAATAATTTCGCGCTGTCACATAAATCCCGCTCTCTCTCTCTCTTATACTCTCTATTATTAATTACCACGGTCCCACTGACCTTACCCTCTTTCGGAGTAACCCTTCCTCTCGAATTACTCTCGAAACATTTAAACAACTCGCCTTGATCCCCTCGACCAAGACGTCCACCTTGAGCGCCACTTAGTCTATTTTTATTCCCGGACTAAGAGAGGGAAATACAAATGAGAGAGATGCTTTTTAACTTGTGAGAGAACGACACTTTCTGCGACAACACTACTTTGCCTGGTTCAGCTTAGCTCAGGTTTGCTGGTAGAGGGAGTGAGTAAGGAACAGGCTCTTTCCAATAATTTAGATTGATCTCCCTGTACTAGCTTTAACTCATTACGCTCGCTGCTTTGCGGTACTTACAAATTCTTTTTCGGCACTGCACAAAAATAGACGCCTATCAACAAAATAATTTATTTACAAACAAAAGGCGGCTATAAAACAAAAGAACAAAAATACATCTAGGGATTTCTATTTTCCACCGTTGGCGTTACTTCTTACACCGCTGTCATTCAACCCCGGCCTATCATCAAACGTCAAACTTGTCGTTTTAGCCCATCATGGTCATGCGTAATTGTACTTGTTGACTTAAAATTATTTGCATCCTATTGAAGAGGTCTTGGTTTTTGCCCTGTTCAGAATCAAATAATTGAATGTAGCGCGGTATTTACCTTTACGGTATGTCCTTATAAAAGGATAACAGTGCTAGACGGAATGGGATGTCCGAAAGACTGTTCGTAGTGAGAGCTCCCCACACCTTCACTGCATGAGAAACTTTGACGATGGTTTTTGGTGTGGGATCTTTTATCTCCTCTTCAGCTCCGGAGTATTCGTGGAAGCTTCCGTGAGCGCCCTCTATTATTGACAACAATTAAACTGGTAGCAACAATTGCCCCTCCGGCGTGACGTCTAAAAGTGAGGTTATGTGGAATTTTCGTTTTCTTTAACACTTTTTCTGTCTTATAGGCTTTGTCGGTCGTGTGTTTTCATATAATCATAACCTGAGAGCTTCTACTAAGTGTCCCCCCACATCTGAGAGGAATCGTAGGTGTAATTTGGATATTTTGAATGAAAATTAAAATGTCATGGCTACTTAGATGTTTACGATCGTTGACTTCGGATAATTCATGACCTGCAACTGCACTGATGGGGCTTGAGGGATGTTTCTGATCTTCTTGCAAGTTCTGTAAAAATCAGGAGGTGGAAATAAAAAATGAATTTTTAGGGAGCAAGTAACGGTTCACCAATTTACAAGGCATAGTCCTTGTACCATTATTATAAAATTGGTGGACTGGTTCGTTACAGTACCTACTTATATCCGATATAGGTACATATTATAAGTACATCGGATATTATCATGATATTTTTGAACCCTGCACAATACCCTTTCTAAAACTAACACACCTATGCATGTTTGTGTTGTCTTGAATTTATATTACGTCATGAAAAATTAGTATTTTAAAATGTGATTTGCTGTGAAAGCAAAACATGAAAATTTATAATAGCTTACCTATTGTTTCAGTAACTTGCAAAACGATAAAGAAATGACTCCGGTTCAGCAAGTGAAACTACGTCAATTTCATCCGGTACTCATCAGCCCAAAATTGATAGTCATTTTTTATCGAGTAAAATAACAGAACAGAAACAAGAAGTCATTACACAATTAATAACAAAAATGATCTGTATTGACACTCTGCCGTTATCATTTGTGGAAAATAGAGGATTTCAGAGTCTGTTGTCGTATGTCGCGCCCACATACAAAATTCCAGTGGCAAAAGCTATTTCTTCGCGTATTGATGCTCTTTATGATATAGAAAAACAAAAGCTTGCCAAAAAATTAAGTGATGTTGATGTAACCTATGTTGCTTTAACAACAGACTGTTGGAGCTCGAGAGCAACTGAATCATATGTCACTGTGACTTGCCATTATATTTCAGAAACGGAATGGAATCATGTCTCGCACTGTATAACTACAGAAATTATAGAAGAAAAGCATACATCATTAAATTTGCAAACCAAATTGGAAAATATTATTAGCGAATGGGATATTGGTGATAAATGTGTAGCGATCGTGCATGATAACGCTGCGAATATAGTCGGAGCAACTAGAACGTTGCCATACGAATCTGTATCCTGTTTTGCTCACTCTTTACAGTTAGTTCTAAATAAAATATTGGATGAACCAAGCATTAAGCCTATCATAACTAAATGCAGCAGTGTTGTGGGTCATTTTAAACATTCGAATTTAGCATCGACGGCCTTCGTATTCGTATTCGTATTTCGTTCTGCGATGCGTTTCCCTGACGGGTCCGCTGCATTCAGACCTTATGGTCCATTATGCCCGCACTGTGACAGTTATCCATTTCCTACATCAGGAACCCCGGTTCTGCAAAGACCCAGTACTTCTGCTGTAGAAACTGAATAGTGTTAATCGGGTGCTAGAAAAGCCACCCCGCTTTGCTATACCACGGCGGGTACTTCTGCTCTTTAGGGAGTTTGTTGAAGCTTCGTCCCGCGAACCCACTATAACCGGCAGGTCTTTTTCAGCCCTGCCGGATACAACTGGTTTCTTGGTGTCGAAGGCAGCTTAAAGTGTACCCTTAAAGGGTTCAGTTGAGGTATCAATTTATGTCCCTCTATGTTACAAACTGCAGACATCCTCCCCCAGTGTGGCCGACGGTTCTTGGTGGACAGCCCCATCAGCCACAACTGGTTGTTGGTGCCACAGTCCCTGAGGGTCTGCCAGTGTCACGGTACCTGTGCAGCTGTGGTATCTTTTTCAGTCCCATCAGTCACAACTAGTCCCTAGCGTCCTGCGCAGCACTATTATAACTACCCTTCCGTACAGACTGCAGACATCTTCCCCCCGTGTGGCCGATGGTTCCTGGTGGACAGCCCCATCAGTCACAACTGGTTGTTGGTGCCACAGTCCCTGAGGGTCTGCCAGTGTCACGGTACCTGTGCAACTGCGGTGTCTTTTTCAGTCCCATCAGTCACAATTAGTCCCTAGCCACAAAAGTCTGATAGGTCCAGTTGTCAACCTGTCCCTATCGCAACCGCGAGGTATTTTTCATTTTTTTTTCCCTCCGTACAGACAACAGAAGTATCAGTCTTCCAGTCCCTCTGTTCAGACTGCTAGGTCCCGAAGTCTCAGAGCAGCTATGGGTGTCCTTCGACCCCATTTGCCGCATTGAGGCCTCCAGTATCCTCTTAAATCTGGTCTGAAATTCCCAGTTAACCCCGGGAATTCGGTCCGCCCTCATTCCCTGAGGGTCTGCCAGTGTCACGGTACCTGTGCAACTGCGGTGTCTTTTTCAGTCCCATCAGTCACAATTAGTCCCTAGTCACAAAAATCTGATAGGTCCAGTTATCAGCCTAGCCCTATCGCAACCGTGAGGTAATTTTTTATTTTTTTTTTGTCCCTCCGTACAGATAACAGAAGTATCAGTCTTCCAGTCCCTCTGTTCAGGCTGCTAGGTCCCTAAGTCTCAGAGCAGCTATGAGTGTCTTCCGACCCCATTTGCTGCATTGAGGCCTCCGGTACCCTCCTAAATCTGGTCTGAAATTCCCAGTTAACCCCGGGAGTTCGGTCCGCCCTCATGGAGCCCGGCGCATGAGGGTAAGGCTGTTACTCTGAGAGGGCGCCGGGTGTCTCAGAGGGGTTGGTTCGCGGTAGCGGCTTTGGTACAGACACGTGAGGGTTTTAAGCCCCAGGTCTGCACGTATGGCCGTAACTAACCAGCGGACTGGCCATTCCCCTATCCACCACCCGGAGACGCGCCCGATGGGCACCCAACCGCACGGGAGCCCCCCATTGAAAAAGTGAAAAATATAAACATAATCCAAATGAGTTCAATTTATTGAGGCAAAATAAATTACGCAAATTTTGCAAAATAAATACTTATACAGGGTTGTACCAAACATTTAATTCTGGAGTTAACGCTAACCCCATTACGATACCATAGAAACAATTGTTGTCAACAATTTGTTGCTATAGATTTTTTGAAGGATTAATTTTAACACACGGTTAAATGCTTGGTACCACCCGCGCTTAGGGGGTTGAAAAATTGTAAAGGGGGATGAAAAGTTAAAGGGATGAGAATTAGTCGTAATTAAGTAGAATTACAGAAAATAACACCAAAATAACCCAATTATGCAAATTTACCTTTTAGGGCTTGAAATCTTGCGAAGTTTGTCGAAAAAGTAAAAAAGGCAAACAGCACCCATGTGAGTAAAATGTATTACCGAAAAAAGACAAAATTTTACGCACGGGGGTTGAAAAATTATGAAGGGGGATGAAAAGTCAAGAGAGATTAAAATGGACTGTAGTTAAGTAACTAGCGAAAATTACACGAAAAAGGAGCGGTCTGCGTAAATTTTGCTTTTTGAGAGTTCACGTATCACGAAAAGGGATGAAAAATTGTGGATGGGTTAAAATTAATGAAAATGACTTCGAGTTATCGAAAAAATCACAAATAAACCCGAGAAAATAAATAAAATGTATATTCATACTTTTTTTCTTATTTTTATCGTCCAGTAATTAAAATTGTATAAATGTCATGGGTCTTGATGAGGGCGGATGTGTTATTTTATTATTTAAATAATTTTAATTATATTTCAAAAAAATTAAGTTAGCCTGTGAAGATCACGTGAAGTGGTCGAAACGTTGGCCAAAATAGCTTAAGTTTTTAAAGATTTCTCTTTTGTCCGCCAACCCCATACCAGCGTAAGATTTTAGTAAATAAAATGTATTTACTGCGCTTGCGATGGGTCAGGGGTTGTTAGTACCTTAGAGGTTGGTTTTAGGTTGAAGATACATAAGGCGTTTTTTCTATGGTTAACCGAAAACTATCGAACCCCGTAATTTTATTCCACCATTTATTTGAAGAAATTTCCAGTTTCAACCCTTAAATTTCATCCCCCTTGTTGTGAAAATTTGTCTACCCGGCTATAGAGTCACTGAAAATTGACACACAAAACTCTGAGTAGTTTTTGAGTTCTCGTACTTTTGTGTTTCTGCAGGTTAGGGGTTGTAGCGCCTTTAAGGGTGGTTTTGTGCCAATGATGATCAAGACTTTTTTTATACCATCAATAGAAAGCTATCAAACGTTATTAATTTCAACCCTTCATTATACAGTGAAAATTCGAGTTTCAAATCTTAAATTTCATCCCCTTCGATAAATTTCTCCTAAAATTCACTCCTCCTTTCGCGAAGATGCAACCCAAATGTTGCTCGTCTGCGTCAAATTACAGGGCTTCATGAACGTTTCAACCCCTAAACCCCAACCCCCTATTTCACCACCTCCACATGCGCTGTGTTTTCAATTTCAGCGCCCTAATCCAATTCGTTAAAAATTTGCGACGATTTATTAGATTCATGTATTCGACCCCTATTAATTTCACCCTTTTGCGATTTACAGGGGTGAGTTTATTTCTATGGTGTTACAGAACTTATTCTTGCATACTTAGGTATTTACTTCGCGGTTGTTCATAAATAAACCAACAGGATTTTTTAGAAGAAATAAATAATAGTTATTTACGTAATTAGTTATGAAATGTCCTATATTGTCTGACGAGTCGTAATATTTGCCAAAACGAGCGATAGCGAGTTTTGCAACATTATGCGAGTTATCATATTTTTTGTGGTTTTCATTCCCTAAATTTCATCACCCGAAATTAGCACCCTTTCACTTTCAACAGTAAGATACCTTCAGTAGTTCTCGAGTTATTGCAATTAATAATTTTTCGGTTTTTCACCCCTAGCTCCCACCCCCTCGCACAATGGTTCAATTATTAAATTTTGTGGCCAAAAATCATAAAAATCAAATTAACTGAGTAGCCTTAAATGTCGCATAGTTTAATAATGAAGCATTCATACGTTTTTTTTACGTTTTTGTCGTCATCTAATTGACAAAATCTCCAATTTTCAGAATTTTAGGAGACACATGATTTTACACCCCCTTCTTGGAATGCACCCCCCAGACCGATTTGATTTTTTTCGATATTTTTTCTGGTCTTGTAACGTAATTGATAAACATTCCAATTTTAATAATTTCAAAAGACAAAAAGTGTTTTCACCCCACTTAATTTGACCCCCAGATCGACCTAATTTTTTTCAATATTTTTCCCGTTTATGTCTTCATCTAATTGTCAAAACTTCCAAGTTTCATAATTTTAGGAGACAAAAGACAAAAAAGTGTTTTCGCGCCCCCCTAATCGGTTTAATTTTTTTAATATTTTTCCCGTTATTGCCAACATACTTCCGTTCGACATTGAAAGTTTCTAATTTTTGGCCATTTTTCTGGTATTCTGTAACGCTGTGCCTTGGTCCGATATGGCCCGCCTTACTTTTCAGGAGACAAAGCCGTATACCAAGTTTCAGGCCGATATCTCAATCCGTTCTCAAGTTATGCGAGCGAGCGAGCGATTAGCGAAAATAGAAATTAATGTTTTTTTTCGCCGGTAGTCATTAAAAGTGCATTTTTACTGGCTAGGCACTAAAAGTCGATTTTTTACTGCCGGCAGCATTAAAAATACACTTTTACTGCCGCACAAGCGGCAGTAAAAATGCACTTTTTTAATGCCTTGTCAAATTACTATTTATTGCTTCCACAGGTATTCGAAGTGCTGAAGAAGCAGCAGCCGAAGACCCTCACCAAGTGCAAACCCCTCGCCGGAGATATCACGGAAATCGGTCTCGGAATCTCGCAAGAGGATCGCGAGAAATTGCGAGACGAAGTCGAGTTCATTTACCATTCGGCTGCCTCCACCAGATTCGACGATACCGTGAAGACGGCGGCCAAAATGAACACGAGGGGGACCAAGTTTATGCTGGATTTGGCTCACGAGTGCAAGAAGTTGAAGGTCGGTGCTTGATGGTAATTGAATAGAGGGGTGGTTAATTGAGAGTTTGCCAAAATTGAGGATTATTGTTTGAAAAAAAAAGATGGACTGTTGGGCAATTTTATTGCGTTTTGGAAATCTTAGAGGCACTATTTGCTGCTTGCTTCTTAAAATTGTAAATTTATACAAAAAGTGAAGATTTACACAAAAACTGTAAATTTATACAAAAACTGTAAATTTATACAAAAACTGTAAATTTACAGAAAAACTGTCAATTTATACAAAAATTGTAAATTTACACAAAAAGTGGAGATTTACACAAAAACTGTAAATTTACACAAAAACTGTTTTACCCAAAAACTGTCAATTTATATTAAAATTGTAAATTTATACGAAAAGTGGAGATTTACACAAAAACTGTAAAACACAAAAACTGTCAATTCCCAGAAAAACTGTCAATTTCCAGAAAAATGTAAATTTATACAAAAAGTGGAGATTTACACAAAAACTGTAAATTTATACAAAAACTGTAAAATACAAAAACTGTAAATTTACAGAAAAACTGTCAATTTATACAAAAATTGTAAATTTACACAAAAAGTGGAGATTTACACAAAAACTATAAATTTGTACAAAAACTGTCAATTTATATTAAAATTGTAAATTTATACAAAAAGTGGAGATTTACACAAAAACTATAAATTTGTACAAAAACTGTAAATTTACAGAAAAACTGTCAATTTATACAAAAATTGTAAATTTACACAAAAAGTGGAGATTTACACAAAAACTATAAATTTGTACAAAAACTGTCAATTTATATTAAAATTGTAAATTTATACAAAAAGTGGAGATTTACACAAAAACTGTAAATTTATACAAAAACTGTAAATTTATACAAAAACTGTAAATTTACAGAAAAACTGTCAATTTATACAAAAATTGTAAATTTACACAAAAAGTGGAGATTTACACAAAAACTATAAATTTGTACAAAAACTGTCAATTTATATTAAAATTGTAAATTTATACAAAAAGTGGAAATTTGCACAAAAAATGTTATTTTATACAAAAACTGTAAATTTGCACCAAAACTGTCAATTTATATTAAAGTTGTAAATTTATACAAAAAGTGGAGATTTGCACAAAAACTGTCAATTTATACAAAAATTGTAAATTTACACAAAAAGTGGAGATTTACACAAAAACTATAAATTTGTACAAAAACTGTCAATTTATATTAAAATTGTAAATTTATACAAAAAGTGGAGATTTACACAAAAACTGTAAATTTGCACAAAAAATGTCATTTTATACAAAAAATTGTAAATTTGCACAAAAACTGTCAATTTATATTAAAGTTGTAAATTTATACTTAAAGTGGAGATTTACACAAAAACTGTCAATTTATACAAAAATTGTAAATTTACACAAAAAGTGGAGATTTACACAAAAACTATAAATTTGTACAAAAACTGTCAATTTATATTAAAATTGTAAATTTATACAAAAAGTGGAGATTTACACAAAAACTGTAAATTTACACAAAAACTGTAAATTTACGCAAAAACTGTCAATTTATATTAAAATTGTAAATTTATACGAAAAGTGGAGATTTACACAAAAACTGTAAAACACAAAAACTGTCAATTCCCAGAAAAACTGTCAATTTCCAGAAAAATGTAAATTTACAAAAAAACTGTAAATTTACACAAAAACTGTAAATTTGCACAAAAAATGTCATTTTATACAAAAACTGTAAATTTGCACAAAAACTGTCAATTTATATTAAAGTTGTAAATTTATACAAAAAGTGGAGATTTGCAAAAAAACTGTCAATTTATACAAAAATTGTAAATTTACACAAAAAGTGGAGATTTACACAAAAACTATAAATTTGTACAAAAACTGTCAATTTATATTAAAATTGTAAATTTATACAAAAAGTGGAGATTTACACAAAAACTATAAATTTATACAAAAACTAAATTTATACAAAAACTGTAAATTTACAGAAAAACTGTCAATTTATACAAAAATTGTAAATTTACACAAAAAGTGGAGATTTACACAAAAACTATAAATTTGTACAAAAACTGTCAATTTATATTAAAATTGTAAATTTATACAAAAAGTGGAGATTTACACAAAAACTGTAAATTTACACAAAAACTGTTTTACGCAAAAACTGTCAATTTATATTAAAATTGTAAATTTATACGAAAAGTGGAGATTTACACAAAAACTGTAAAACACAAAAACTGTCAATTCCCAGAAAAACTGTCAATTTCCAGAAAAATGTAAAACAAAAAAACTGTAAATTTACACAAAAACTGTAAATTTGCACAAAAAATGCCATTTTATACAAAAACTGTAAATTTGCACAAAAACTGTCAATTTATATTAAAGTTGTAAATTTATACAAAAAGTGGAGATTTACACAAAAACTGTAAATTTACACAAAAACTGTAAATTTGCACAAAAACTATAAATTTGTACAAAAACTGTCAATTTATATTAAAATTGTAAATTTATACAAAAAGTGGAGATTTACACAAAAACTGTAAATTTACACAAAAACTGTAAATTTACGCAAAAACTGTCAATTTATATTAAAATTGTAAATTTATACGAAAAGTGGAGATTTACACAAAAACTGTCAATTCCCAGAAAAACTGTCAATTTCCAGAAAAATGTAAATTTACAAAAAAACTGTAAATTTACACAAAAACTGTAAATTTGCACAAAAAATGTCATTTTATACAAAAACTGTAAATTTGCACAAAAACTGTCAATTTATATTAAAGTTGTAAATTTATACAAAAAGTGGAGATTTACACAAAAACTGTCAATTTATACAAAAATTGTAAATTTACACAAAAAGTGGAGATTTACACAAAAACTGTAAATTTGTACAAAAACTGTCAATTTATATTAAAATTGTAAATTTATACAAAAAGTGGAGATTTACACAAAAACTGTAAATTTACACAAAAACCGTAAATTTACGCAAAAACTGTCAATTTATATTAAAATTGTAAATTTATACGAAAAGTGGAGATTTACACAAAAACTGTCAATTCCCAGAAAAACTGTCAATTTCCAGAAAAATGTAAATTTACAAAAAAACTGTAAATTTACACAAAAACTGTAAATTTGCACAAAAAATGTCATTTTATACAAAAACTGTAAATTTGCACAAAAACTGTCAATTTATATTAAAGTTGTAAATTTATACAAAAAGTGGAGATTTACACAAAAACTGTCAATTTATACAAAAATTGTAAATTTACACAAAAAGTGGAGATTTACACAAAAACTATAAATTTGTACAAAAACTGTCAATTTATATTAAAATTGTAAATTTATACAAAAAGTGGAGATTTACACAAAAACTGTAAATTTACGCAAAAACTGTCAATTTATATTAAAATTGTAAATTTATACGAGAAGTGGAGATTTACACAAAAACTGTAAAACACAAAAACTGTCAATTCCCAGAAAAACTGTCAATTTCCAGAAAAATGTAAATTTACAAAAAAACTGTAAATTTACACAAAAACTGTAAATTTGCACAAAAAATGTCATTTTATACAAAAACTGTAAATTTGCACAAAAACTGTCAATTTATATTAAAATTGTGTAAAAGCCGAGATTTTACACAACTCGAAAGCTTTTATTTTGTGGGGCAGGAGAAATCATTAAACAACACTTCACTTAACTATTTACTATCCTACTTGCACAAAACTAACAAAACAAACTAATAATAGGCAGATTGAAACGGAGTTAAATTAAGATGATGCAACCTCTTGTGAGGGTCAGCTGGAACTACCCCGAGTGACTCTAACGTTCTACGTCACACGGGATATGTCATAATCAAAACCAATACTAGACTTCCTGTTATAATTGTAAATTTATACAAAAAGTGGAGATTTACACAAAAACTGTAAATTTGCACAAAAACTGTCAATTTATATTAAAATTGTAAATTTATACAAAAAGTGGAAATTTACACAAAAACTGTCAATTCCCAGAAAAACTATCAATTTCCAGAAAAATGTAAATTTACAAAAAGACTGTAAATTTACACAAAAACTGTCAATTTACACAAAAACTGTAAATTTACACTAAACTCTAAATTTACACAAAACTGTAAATTTACACAAAACTGTAAATTTACACAAAACTGTTTTACACAAAAACTGTCAATTTACACAAAAACTTTAATGACTTTCTCTTCCTGAATTTTGATGCCTGAGTTGCAAAAAATGGATATTGTGAAGAATAACATTAAAGTTGGGCCTCACTGTTTGTGCCGTTTGCTCAAACTGTATTCAGTTAGATACATAACTTTTCGGGCTTTCTTGACAAAAAGTGGCCAAAGGAACTAAAATCGCACTTGATGTCTTCGTGAATTCCAGGTCTTCTCTACACAAGACAATTTTTATAGTTCACAAAACGCCAAGGCCTGATATACAAGTCGATATAACCTGAGCAAACGGGTAAAGATCGCTGTATGTTGCCGCAAAAAAATTCTAAATGCGATGTATTCATTTGAACACCGTATGAGCGAAAGGGTTAAATGCAACAACAATTTTTTCGATAATCTGTCGACGCGAATTAAACTTTTAGACTTTTGCAGTTATTTCTTTGAGTTTCTGATCCAAAATAATTATCTTGCCATTTGTTGTCCTTTGTTTTTCTTAATCTTCGAAAGACTTGCGGTTCTTTTTAACTTTGCAAGTTTGTCGCTTAAAGCTAAAATCCAACCCTGTTACAAATGAACAATAAAATCCAATAAAGAATATATTGGAACCTATTGGCTCTGATGTGTGTAGTGTGTGTAGTTTTTGAGTTTCTGCATGTTAGGGGTTGTAGCGCCTATAAGGGTGGTTTCTCTCAAAATATGAATGACACCTTTTTTGAATCATTAATGGAAAGCTATCGAATGACGCCAATTTCGACTAATACTTATTAAGCGGAATTTCGAGTTGCAACCCCTAATTTCCACCCCATCTGTTCGATTTTGCTAAAAACGCATCCCCCGCAAGATTTCATCGATATATGTGTGTACGTTGAGTTTCCGACAGCTGCGTGCAACCCTTGCGGAGTTATCATATTTTTTGTGGTTTTCATCCCCTAAATTTCATCCCCCGAAATTACCACCCCTTCACCTTCAACAGGCTTGAGGGTCGAACGTGCATACCAAGTTTCAGCAAGAGTCCTCTACTAGTCCTCGAGTTATTGCAATTAGTAGTTTTTCAGTTTTTCACCCCTAACTCCCACCCCCTTGAATAAGCTAAAACAAAAGTGCCTCGCATTTTGCTCCGACACTAAAAGGTGTTTTGAAACCATGTAAAGCAAAAATATTTATTGTGTCCGTATTGAGAACCTATAGCGGCTGCGGACAAGACGCGGGAAACGTAAAAATTCTGAGCGGACCGGGCTTGCGTGAGTTTCTATACATTTTTAATCAAAATTATGAAAATTGACCGTCAATCAGACATTTGTAACAGGAAAATTAAAATGTCTCCGACGATTTGGTTGTGATAATCCAATAAAATTCACTTTTCCTTCGGATATGAAAACTTGATGGGAAAATCACAATGGAATTCCGCTCAAATAAAAATTTACGTTAAGGTCCAGTAAAATTTCTATTAGAACATCACAATCAATATTCTTCACAATTCGGAACAACCCCAACATGATTGGAATTTTCCAATAGAAAGCAATTGAATTAAACAAGACCAATATGTTCCAATGTAAACAATAATATTTTGGTTGGAATGTATTATTTCCTAACAGACATTTGTAACAGGGAAAGAATATCTTCTTAGGTACATTTTCTGACTTAAGGCCGTCATTTTTCCTGGCAGCATTTTGCCGTCTAGCAGACTATGAAAATTTTGTCTACTTTGTGAGCTTAAGCCCGATTTCTTTAGGCCTTCATCCACGTGTCCACCGCCTACGCCTTCCCCAAACAGAAAATCCTCTACGAAAAAATCTACGCACCCCCAGCAGACCCGCACAAAATCCTCGCCAGCATCGACTTCAACAAAAACGACGATTCTGAAGAACATCTTCACCTCAAGTAACCCTTAAGACCTCCAAAATAAAATTTAATCAACCCCTTCTAGACTTTTAGGCAATTGCCCAAACACTTACACCTTCACCAAGGCCTTAGCCGAAGGCCTTGTTGCAGAGGAAATGAACAACCTTCCGGTAATAATCGTGCGACCTTCCGTAGGTAAGAACTAATTGTAAAAAATGGAAAAAAAATCAATCAATTGATAGTTTGCCCAACCGTCAAAGAACCCTTCCCAGGGTGGTGCAACAACCTTCAAGGGCCGATGGGGCTCTTCGTGGGGGCTGGAAAAGGGATTCTTCGCTCAATGTACGTCAATAGCCAATCTTACGCTGATTTTATTCCAGCGGATATTGCAATTAAAGCTATAATTACGGCCACTTGGACTTTCGTGGAAAATGACAGGTTTGTAAGATTTTTTTTTTCATTATTTACCAGAAATATTATACAATACGTGAGAAAAAAGTGTAAAATGATGAAATATGTTGCTGGTGGAACAAAAAATTTTTTTGAAAAAATCAAGCGCTAGTTTACGGAAATAAACAGCAAAACAGCAAAAATCAACTTTAAGGGTATGTTTTTTGGATTTTAGAAGCCAAAGAGTCTTCAACATCACCAGTTCAGCTGACAATTCCTATACTTGGGAGGAAATAATAGAATTGGGAAAAGACGTGATTTATAACGAGGTTCCCTTCAACGGAATCGTATGGTATCCTGGAGGAACTTTGAAAAAATCCAAGCTGGTGCACAATATTTGCTTCTATCTCTTCCAGATTATTCCTGCATTGTTAATAGATGCTCTTTTGATGGTCTTAGGCTATCCTGCAATGTGAGTTTTGATTTCAAGCTTTTCTGATTTTCTTGGTGTATTTTGTTTTGTTTTTACTTAATTATTTGCTTAATCCTAGCGCCTTTCTACCCTTACAGGGTGTAAGGCGGGGTGCGCGCATCTCTAACGAAGCACCCCTTGGGGAAAAAGAAATAACCAGTTCACATAATTACAATCGAACTTCACTGGTAAAGTGATGTTCGATTGTAATAATTTACAATTTTTCTGTAAATTTACACTTTTTCTGTAAATTTACACTTTTTCTGTAAATTTATACTTTTTCTGTAAATTCACAGTTTTCTGTAAATTTATACTTTTTCTGTAAATTTACACTTTTTCTGCAAATTTACACTTTTTTCTGTTTTACACTTTTTCCTGTAAATTTACCTGTAAATTTACACTTTTTTCTGTTTTACACTTTTTCCTGTAAATTTACACTTTTTCTGTAAATTTACACTTTTTCTGTAAAGAAATAACCAGTTCACATAATTACAATCGAACATCACTGTGATGTTCGATTTTAATAATTTACACTTTTTCTGTAAATTTACACTTTTTATGTAAATTTACACTTTTTCTGTACACTGTTTCTGTAAATTTACACTTTTTTGTTTTACACTTTTTCTGTAAATTTACACTTTTTTCTGTTTTACACTTTTTCCTGTAAATTTACACTTTTTCTGTAAATTTACACTTTTTCTGTAAATTTACACTTTTTCTGTAAAGAAATAACCAGTTCACATAATTACAATTGAACTTCACTGGTGAAGTGATGTTCGATTGTAATAATTTACACTTTTTCTGTAAATTTATACTTTTTCTGTAAATTTACACTTTTTCTGTAAATTTACACTGTTTCTGTAAATTTACACTTTTTTGTTTTACACTTTTTCTGTAAATTTACACTTTTTTCTGTTTTACACTTTTTCCTGTAAATTTACACTTTTTCTGTAAATTTACACTTTTTCTGTAAAGAAATAACCAGTTCACATAATTACAATCGACATCACTGGTAAAGTGATGTTCGATTGTAATAATTTACACTTTTTCTGTAAATTTACACTTTTTATGTAAATTTATACTTTTTCTGTAAATTCACACTTTTCTGTAAATTTATACTTTTTCTGTAAATTTACTTTTTCTGTAAATTTACACTTTTTTCTGTTTTACACTTTTTCCTGTAAATTTACACTTTCTGTAAATTTACACTTTTTTCTGTTTTACACTTTTTCCTGTAAATTTACACTTTTTCTGTAAATTTACACTTTTTCTGTAAATTTACCCTTTTTCTGTAAATTTACACTTTTTCTGTAAAGAAATAACCAGTTCACATAATTACAATCGAACTTCACTGGTGAAGTGATGTTCGATTGTAATAATTTACACTTTTTCTGTAAATTTATACTTTTTCTGTAAATTTATACTTTTTCTGTAAATTTACACTTTTTCTGTAAATTTACACTGTTTCTGTAAATTTACACTTTTTTTGTTTTACACTTTTTCTGTAAATTTACACTTTTTTCTGTTTTACACTTTTTCCTGTAAATTTACACTTTTTCTGTAAATTTACACTTTTTTTGTAAATTTACACTTTTTCTGTAAATTTACACTTTTTTCTGTTTTACACTTTTTCCTGTAAAACACTTTTTCTGTAAATTTACACTTTTTTCTGTTTTACACTTTTTCTGTAAAGAAATAATCAGTTTACATAATTACAATCGAACATCACTGGTAAAGTTCGATTGTAATTATGTGAGCGTCCTCATCCGACTTGTAACACTTGTAGTACCGATTACTAGTGAGATGTGATTCTATGGGTATCGGTGTAAAGTTTCGACGTGCCTTTTAACCTGAAAATTGTGTAAAATTACTTGGAAATTATAGAAATTATGCAAATTATTGTGAAATTACGAGCGGTTGACCACTTTGATGTTGTGGTGTATATGCATGAGAAATTGTGTGTGTAAAGTGATGTTCGATTGTAATAATTTACACTTTTTCTGTAAATTTACACTTTTTCTGTAAATTTACACTTTTTCTGTAAATTTATACTTTTCTGTAAATTTACACTTTTTTCTGTTCTACACTTTTTCCTGTAAATTTACACTTTTTCTGTTTTACACTTTTTCCTGTAAATTTACACTTTTTCTGTAAAGAAATAACCAGTTCACAGTGATGTTCGATTGTAATAATTATGTGAGGCTCCTCATCCGAAGAATCACTTATAATTCACTTGTAACACTTGTAGTACCGTCCCGGTGCGCGCATCCCTAACTAAGCACCTCTACTGGAAAAAGGAATAACCAGTTTACATAATTTCAATCGAACATCACTGGTAAAGTGATGTTCGATTGTAATAATTTACACTTTTTCTGTAAATTTACACTTTTTATGTAAATTTACACTTTTTCTTAAAATTCACACTTTTTCTGTAAATTTACACTTTTTATGTAAATTTACACTTTTTCTGTAAATTCACACTTTTTCTGTAAATTTACACTTTTTCTGTAAATTCACACTTTTTCTGTAAATTTGCACTTTTTCCGTAAATTTACACTTTTTCTGTAAATTTACACTTTTTCCTGTAAATTTACACTTTTTCTGTTTTACACTTTTTCCTGTAAATTTACACTTTTTCTGTAAAGAAATAACCAGTTCACAGTGATGTTCGATTGTAATAATTATGTGAGGCTCCTCATCCGAAGAATCACTTATAATTCACTTGTAACACTTGTAGTACCGTCCCGGTGCGCGCATCTCTAACTAAGCACCTCTACTGGAAAAAGGAATAACCAGTTTACATAATTACAATCGAACATCACTGGTAAAGTGATGTTCGATTGTAATAATTTACACTTTTTCTGTAAATTTACACTTTTTATGTAAATTTACACTTTTTCTTAAAATTCACACTTTTTCTGTAAATTTACACTTTTTATGTAAATTTACACTTTTTCTGTAAATTCACACTTTTTCTGTAAATTTACACTTTTTCTGTAAATTCACACTTTTTCTGTAAATTTGCACTTTTTCCGTAAATTTACACTTTTTCTGTAGATTTACACTTTTTCTGTAAATTTATACTTTTCTGCTTTACACTTTTTTCTGTTTTACACTTTTTCCTGTAAATATACACTTTTTCTGTTTTACACTTTTTCCTGTAAATTTACACTTTTTCTGTAAAGAAATAACCAGTTCACAGTGATGTTCGATTGTAATTATGTGAGGCTCCTCATCCGAAGAATCACTTATAATTCACTTGTAACATTTGTAGTACCGTCCCGGTGCGCGCATCTCTAACTAAGCACCTCTAGTGGAAAAAGAAATAACCAGTTTACATAATTACAATCGAACATCACTGGTAAAGTGATGTTCGATTGTAATAATTTACACTTTTTCTGTAAATTTACACTTTTTATGTAAATTTACACTTTTTCTGTAAATTCACACTTTTTCTGTAAATTTACACTTTTTCTGTAAATTTACACTTTTTCTGTTTTACATTTTTCCTGTAAATTTACACTTTTTTTGTAAAGAAATAACCAGTTCACATAATTACAATCGAACATCACTGGTAAAGTGATGTTCGATTGTAATTATGTGAGGCTCCTCATCCGAAGAATCACTTATAATTCACTTGTAACACTTGTAGTACCGATTACTAGTGAGATGTGATTCTATGGGTATCGATGTAAAGTTTCGACGTGCCTTTCAACCTGAAAATTGTGTAAAATTACTTGGAAATTGTAGAAATTATGCAAATTATTGGGAAATTACGAGCGGATGACCACTTGGAGGTTGTGGTATAAATGCATGAGAAATTGCGTGTGTAAATTTACAGTTTTTCGGTAAATTTACATAAAAACTGTTTTACAAAAAAACTGACAAAAACTTCTACGTAAAAACTGTAAATTTACACAAAAACTGACAATTTACACAAACATTTGCAAAGGGTAATGGAAAAATGACAAATTTTTTGGAAGAATGGTACGGAAGCGCAGAAGTGCCACATTTTTCTCTATTTTTATTTGTAAATTACCACAAAAAATGTGTAAATTTTGAAAGAAAGAACTGTACAGAAAAATGTGTAAGTTTGCAGAAAAAGTGTAGATTTACAGAAAAAGTGTAAATTTACAGGAAAAAGTGTAAATTTACAGAAAAAGTGTGAATTTACGGAAAAAGTGTAAATTTACAGAAAAAGTGTTAATTTACAGAAAAAGTGTGAATTTACGGAAAAAGTGTAAATTTACAGAAAAAGTGTGAATTTACGGAAAAAGTGTAAATTTACAGAAAAAGTGTAAATTTACAGAAAAAGTGTGAATTTACGGAAAAAGTGTAAATTTACAGAAAAAGTGTTTTACAGAAAAAGTGTGAATTTACGGAAAAAGTGTAAATTTACAGAAAAAGTGTAAATTTACAGAAAAAGTGTAAATTTACGGAAAAAGTGTAAATTTGCAGAAAAAGTGTAAATTTACAGAAAAAGTGTGAATTTACGGAAAAAGTGTAAATTTACAGAAAAAGTGTAAATTTGCAGAAAAAGTGTGAATTTACAGAAAAAGTGTAAATTTACGGAAAAAGTGTAAATTTGCAGAAAAAGTGTAAATTTACAGAAAAAGTGTAAATTTACGGAAAAAGTGTAAATTCACAGAAAAAGTGTAAATTTACAGAAAAAATTGTAAATTTATACTTTTCTGTAAATTTACACTTTTTCTGTGAATTTACACTTTTCCTGTAAATTTGCACTTTTTCCGTAAATTTACATTTTTTCTGTAAATTTACACTTTTTCTCAAAATTACAAAATAAAAAAAGTCAGCACATATCATGGCAGCCTGTGACGTCTGATCTTTTTATTTTATTTGTTTTTTTTTTTACGTTTTAGCTTGTACAACATCCAAAGGCGCATCCAGAAAGGCTCAGAAATGTTCGAATATTACACAACAAAAGCCTGGAACTTCAGCAACGAGGCCATCCTCCAAGGGGAGAGCAACCTCAACTCCGTTGAGAGAAAAAAGTTTCATTTGCTTGGAGGGGTTGAACTCGACCTCAGAACGTACTTTAAGGATTGCGTCTTGAGTCTGAGGAGGAATAATTTGAAGGAAACGGATGATATGCTTCCGGCAGCCAAGAGGAATATGAAAATGTTGGTAAAAAGTTTTTGGAGAACATTTTTGTTAATTTTTTGTTGTAGAATGTGGGTTTTGGATAAGTTTTGCAAGGCGTTGTTCGTGTTTGCTGTGCTCTACTACGGCTTCAGCTGGGTTTATGGGTTTGTTTTAAACGCTTGAAGGATTGGATTTAGTTAGCTTTAAGATGATTAAATTTTTTTGTAGAGCTTTATGAAGAAATAAAACAATATAACCTAGGTTTTCAAAGGTAGCACTGTCGTTAAATCTTATTTGATGCGGCTAAAACGTCGATTAATTAGGTAAAGGCATCTCTAGCAGGAGGCACCAAAAAAAATACTGTTTCAATAGGCAATTTTTCTCGATTTTGTGGTTCAAACATAGAACTTTAGTTTACGTAACAGAAACAAAATTGTCTTAACGCAAAAATAGAATACAGAAAAGACTAATTATTGATCACTCAAAATCTCATTACGAAACTCCTGAACATTTAATTCAATTACGTACCCACCCCTTGTAAGGCTTCCAAACGTACGATTTAAAATTTCCACCCTCCAAAAACTAGTAAGAACAATGAATCCAAGCGATATAGTTCTCTTCAAATATTTGTTCCTAATATCCCTTTTATTACTCTATATTTAATTGCCTTTGCCTGGAATTGCTCCTGCGTTGGGGATGCTGCGAGAAATCAATACAGCGAGAAAACCTCCCTCAGTCGCTGCAAAGGGGTGAAGGATGTAATCCACGTACGCTTTATCCTCGCATTTTTTGCATTATTATTTTGTAGTGTTTAAGTTAAGTAAAATGGGGTGTGTTAAGGGTTGGTTGTATTGTTCCTTGTGGTACGCTAGCATCCTCGCTGGTAAGATAAATTTTTTTTTTTTAATAATATTTCATAATTTTTGCAGGATATGCTGGACTATTCTGTCCTTTGTTGCCGCTCGTGTTTATTTCCAATAAATTGTACAGATATTGCACGGACGCTTTGTTCACATTTTGGCAATACTATCCCACCGTAAATTGCACGCTTTTTCTACAGGGTGAGTCTGAAAGACTCCACCACGGAATCTACTGTTCAAATGATGAAGCTTGGTGCAAAAATTATTGGTCAATTGTGATTCCTCTTGATGTTATAAGCCGCCAAAAATCTCCGATGTTATTTGCCCTTGAACTTTTTTATGTTTGAAAATATTGCCAATTTGCCAAAGCGGCCGTATTCGCCGTTCAATTATAAAACTTTTTTGGCTCTTAAAATTTTTCGAAAAAACTAACCACTCACGAGGAAAATTGAAAAAACCGAAAACATGACCATCGTGATAAATCTACAATTTCGATAAAAATCAAAGTGTACGTGGACACGCATCACATTTCAACTGTTTTTTGCATTGGAGGTGTTGGCCCAGAACCATTGCTCACAATTGAAGAAAAAACATTGATGGTAATTTCACTTTTTTATGAGAGCCTCATCATTGATTTTGAGGTTATTACCTGCCATGTTCTCGGTTTTTTCAATTTTTCTCGTGAGTGGTTGGTTTTTTCGAAAAATTTCAAGAGCCAAAAAAGTTTTAGAGTCGAAAGGGGAATACGACCGCTTAGGCAAATTAGCAATATTTTCAAACGTAAAAAAGTTCAAGGGCAAATAACATCAAGAGGAATCACAATTGACCACACCAAGCTTCATCATTTGAACAGTAGATTCTGTGGTATAAAGCATGGAGTCTTTCAGACTCACCCTGTATATTTTTTTTTATAAAATTTTATTTTTAGGTTCTACTAGAAGTTTTGGTAGGGTGCGAAATTCAAGTTTCAGGAGACGCAATTCGCACTGGTGAAACTTCACTGATAGTTATGAACCATCGAACCAGAACCGACTGGAATTTCCTTTGGTCCACTATGTACCACTGCGTCTCAGGAAAGCAACGTTTCAGACACCCAACGAAATTCGTGCTCAAAGACATCATCAGGCACATTCCAGGCGCAGGTTGGGTCATGCAATTGGCTTGCTTCGTCTTCATCAAACGTTGCTGGACTTCAGACAAGTTAACTTTTCAGAAAACCATTAACTATTTTTCGGATTTTTCCTACAAATATTCGCTGATGATTTTTCCTGAAGGGACAGATTTCACGGAAAGTACCAAAAAGAGCAGCGATGATTTTGCTGAAAAATTTGGTTTGGAAAAATTCAACCACGTTCTTCACCCAAGAACCACAGGGTTTGCATTTTTAGCAAAGGAAATGCTTCAAAGAGACTCTTTGGATGCAGTTTATGATGCTACTTTGATATATCCGGATTTTGTGCCTCAGAATGAGACCGGTTTGCTGCGTGGAGAGTTTCCAAAACAAGTCAAAATACATTTGGCAAGGTAATTAATGCGTCAGGGGTTGAAGGGGGTGGGTTTCGGGGGTGCTTATTTGGTACCAATCCTCCAAATAACAGTGGTCCAAATCTTAAATTCATTTGCTCTCAATTAGTATCTTCCAGTTACAAGTAGGGTTAAATTTCCACCGAGTCAATTACTTATGTTTGTCAATTTATCGTGTTTAGGGGTTGAAGGGGGTGGTTTTCGGGGTTGCAACTTTTTGCGTTCAGTTAGTCTGTTTCTGTTGTAGATAGTCCAAGGACTCAATTTCATCCAAGTCAGTAGTTATAATATATAAACATATGCTCAAAACTTTTTCTGGGCCATTGATTAAAAGTTATCGAATTGCTTGAATTTCAAGCAACACGTGAAATTCCGAGTTTCAACCCCTAATTTGCACCCCTTTCTGTTTCATCTTGCAGAAAAAAACTATCCCTTATCAAATAATGTCAAAATATATGTGTTTTCAGACCTCCATGTGCAAAATATTTGAGTTTTCGTATTTTTGTGATTTTTAACCCCTAAATTTCATCCCCCAAAATTGACACCCCCTCACTTTCAACAGACCTATACGTCAAAAACGCATATCAAGTTTCAGTAAAATATCTCCACTGGTTCTCGAGTTATTACAATTAATAGTTTTTCGGTTCCGAAAAAAGCATTCTCGCGCTTTTACTGCGGACGCTGCCTAAACGCTTGAAGATGGATTAAAATCGTATAAGGAAGAAACGTCGGCAATGAAAAGACCTACAAAAAAGTCCGCGACAGCATATAAATATCTGTTACGGATAGCCGACAATAAGCCACTGAAGCTATTTTCGCAAAAATTAAAACACAAAAACGATCTCGGTGGGCTACCCCTCGTAGATAGCTGTATGGCGTCGCGGACTTTTTTGCAGATCTTTTCATTGCCGACAATTCTTCCTCACAAACTTTTGCTCTAGCTTCAAGCGTTGAGGCAGCGTTCGCGATCAAACGTCGAAAATTGTAATTTCTTTGTTTTTCACCCCTAACTCCCACCCCCCTGGTACGATATGGCCCAAAAACAATCCCTGTCGAGATTTTCGGAGTATACATCAGTGTACAAAATTTCAGCTTGATATCTTCTTTCGTTCTCAAGTTATTGTTATTATATTGTGAGCGGTCGAGGCCCATTACTTTATCTCCTGGGTGTACCTCCTCTAATCGCACAATTATTATTAGGATAATGTGTTTTGCTGAAAGTCCCAATAATAATGAGAAATAATGATTTGCTGATGAGCCATCAAGAAATCATTATCCCGGATTTGCATTTCTGCCAAGAAAATTTCTGGTTTTTTAGAAGAAATAATTTATATATTTTTGAAATTTTGGCTGCGGACTCCTGATGGCACCTGAAATAATATGCCCAAAAGTTCCCACCCCCCAAGTGTGCGCTTCATCCCTTATTTGGCGAAAACCACCCCCAAACGTGACATGGCGCTAGTTTTTAGCATTTTTCGGCGAAACTATCCATCTGACAAAAAATTTATTCTAATCAAAAACATTCCTTATCAAATTCTGTATTAACAAAGTCCTTTTGATTATTTCGCTTATCCCCACCTAATTCTCGCAAACGACGTCCGAAGTTGTAGAACAGTCAAAATAGATTTTTCAGTAGAACTTATTCATATATTTATGAAATTTTGGCTACGGACTGCTGATGGGCCCTGGAATGAAGGGCCGCAAACTTAACACCCCCCAAATGTTAGCTTCATCCCTCTTTTGGCGAAAATCTACTCCCAGATGTGCGCATGGTGCTGGTTTTTAGCATTTTTCGGCTAAACTATCAAACGGACAAAAAATTACTCTAATCAAGAAAATTTCTCGTGAAATTCTGCACTAAAAAGTCGTTTTCATCATTTTGCTTATCCTCGCCTAATTCTTGCAAACGGCGTCCGAATTTGAGGGTTGTTTTTCGCTCGCACCCTAAGGAATGTTTTTGATTAGAATAATTTTTTTGTCAGACGGATAGTTTCGCCGAAAAATGCTAAAAACTGGCGTCATGTCACGTTTGGGGGTGGTTTTCGCCCTTCATTTCAGGTGTCCGTAGCCAAAATTTCAAAAATATATAAATTATTTCTTCTAATCGTCTTTTTTAGATCTAATATGACTGGACTAATGAGCTTTTAGGCAGATTCAAGGAAATTATTGTCAAATTATTAATGATAAGCAGAATATATGATTTTAGGCAAAATAAGACAAAAAACAGCATTTTAGGCAAAATATATAAGTATTGATTTCAGGTACCCTAGAACTGTACTTCCAAAATCAGAAGAAGGGCTTCGCGAATTCCTCGCAAGGCGTTGGTTGGACAAAGAAAAAACCATAAGGGAGTACAAGGCCACCGGACAATTCCTCCATGGAAAAATTCTAAGAAACGAAAACCCTGCAGAGCTTTTTGCTGCTTTGATCTTCTGGACAATGCTTCCTCTCGTGGTTTTCTATGTCTTCTGCGTAACGGAATTATTTAGGATTTTAGTGGTAGCCCATACAGTGTTTTTGCTTTTCGTAAACTTGACTTTAGATGGTTTCCAGTGTTTCGAAATTGGGTTGTATAATTATAAAAAAAGAGTTTCAAGGAAATTCTGTTAAATGTGAATCATGTGCCAAAAAATGTAAATAGGATTTAGGTTTAAGAGAATATTTATTGGGGAGTAAGAATTTGTTGTGTTTTTTTTTGTAGAAGTTGGGATCCCTACCTGCAGAAATTTGCAAATTTTGCTGCTAAAATTACAAAAATTTGACAGCTGCACACATTCAGATTACTGGGGGTTGAAATTTTGTGCAGGGGGTGAAAATAAAATCCAAATTTTGTGAAAATCTCCACTGCTAAATTTGTACCTAAATGTTCGGAATTTCACCCCGATATTTCGACGTTTTTAGTGATGCACCACCAACAAAGAAAACCTAAATTCTTTATTTTGCTTTTTAAAAACCTAGGTCAATAAATGACGGTGCCATCAGGGGTGAGTTTTGCCTAAATTTTTGAGTCCAGTAATATGAAAAAAAGTATGAAATTTTGCTGTTCTCCGCTTGATTTTTATTGGCCTCTGCCATCTTTAAAACTTCAACTCAAAATTCTAAAGAAAATTCAAGAAACCTCCACACGACCAAGATTCACAATATTTCCATGCCGAAAAATTGTGGAAGGGGGTGAAAATATACGTAAGCCAAACGGGTAGAACGCAAAAATGCTTGAATTAGTTGAATTTTGCAAAATTCACTTTTAGGGGGTTGAGAAACTGCAAGGGTTGAAAAGTGTTCATAACTTTTTGCGTATCTACTGAATTCAGAAAAAAATCAAGACAAGATCTTGACAACTTCTTGATCTCGTTAACGAAAATGCTCTGGTTTTGCAAAATTAGCCCCCTTAGTGGCGAAAAATTGTGGAAGGGGGTGAAAATATACGTAAGGCAAACGGGTAGAACGCAAAAATGCTTGAATTAGTTGAATTTTGCAAAATTCACTTTTAGGGGGTTGAGAAACTGCAAGGGTTGAAAAGTGTTCATCTTTTTGCGTATTTACTAAATTCAGAAAAAAATCAAGACAAGATCTTGACAACTTCTTGATCTCGTTAACGAAAATGCTCTGGTTTTGCAAAATTAGCCCCCTTAGTGGCGAAAAATTGTGGAAGGGGGTGAGAATATACGTAAGGCAAACGGGTAGAACGCAAAAATGCTTGAATTAGTTGAATTTTGCAAAATTCACTTTTAGGGGGTTGAGAAACTGCAAGGGTTGAAAAGTGTTCATCTTTTTGCGTATTTACTGAATTCAGAAAAAAATCAAGACAAGATCTTGACAACTTCTTGATCTCGTTAACGAAAATGCTCTGGTTTTGCAAAATTAGCCCCCTTAGTGGCGAAAAATTGTGGAAGGGGGTGAGAATATACGTAAGGCAAACGGGTAGAACGCAAAAATGCTTGAATTAGTTGAATTTTGCAAAATTCACTTTTAGGGGGTTGAGAAACTGCAAGGGTTGAAAAGTGTTCATAACTTTTTGCGTATCTACTGAATTCAGAAAAAAATCAAGACAAGATCTTGACAACTTCTTGATCTCGTTAACGAAAATGCTCTGGTTTTGCAAAATTAGCCCCCTTAGTGGCGAAAAATTGTGGAAGGGGGTGAAAATATACGTAAGGCAAACGGGTAGAACGCAAAAATGCTTGAATTAGTTGAATTTTGCAAAATTCACTTTTAGGGGGTTGAGAAACTGCAAGGGTTGAAAAGTGTTCATCTTTTTGCGTATTTACTGAATTCAGAAAAAAATCAAGACAAGATCTTGACAACTTCTTGATCTCGTTAACGAAAATGCTCTGGTTTTGCAAAATTAGCCCCCTTAGTGGCGAAAAATTGTGGAAGGGGGTGAGAATATACGTAAGGCAAACGGGTAGAACGCAAAAATGCTTGAATTAGTTGAATTTTGCAAAATTCACTTTTAGGGGGTTGAGAAACTGCAAGGGTTGAAAAGTGTTCATCTTTTTGCGTATTTACTGAATTCAGAAAAAAATCAAGACAAGATCTTGACAACTTCTTGATCTCGTTAACGAAAATGCTCTGGTTTTGCAAAATTAGCCCCCTTAGTGGCGAAAAATTGTGGAAGGGGGTGAGAATATACGTAAGGCAAACGGGTAGAACGCAAAAATGCTTGAATTAGTTGAATTTTGCAAAATTCACTTTTAGGGGGTTGAGAAACTGCAAGGGTTGAAAAGTGTTCATCTTTTTGCGTATTTACTGAATTCAGAAAAAAATCAAGACAAGATCTTGACAACTTCTTGATCTCGTTAACGAAAATGCTCTGGTTTTGCAAAATTAGCCCCCTTAGTGGCGAAAAATTGTGGAAGGGGGTGAGAATATACGTAAGGCAAACGGGTAGAACGCAAAAATGCTTGAATTAGTTGAATTTTGCAAAATTCACTTTTAGGGGGTTGAGAAACTGCAAGGGTTGAAAAGTGTTCATCTTTTTGCGTATTTACTGAATTCAGAAAAAAATCAAGACAAGATCTTGACAACTTCTTGATCTCGTTAACGAAAATGCTCTGGTTTTGCAAAATTAGCCCCCTTAGTGGCGAAAAATTGTGGAAGGGGGTGAGAATATACGTAAGGCAAACGGGTAGAACGCAAAAATGCTTGAATTAGTTGAATTTTGCAAAATTCACTTTTAGGGGGTTGAGAAACTGCAAGGGTTGAAAAGTGTTCATAACTTTTTGCGTATTTAATTCAGAAAAAAATCAAGACAAGATCTTGACAACTTCTTGATCTCGTTAACGAAAATGCTCTGGTTTTGCAAAATTAGCCCCCTTAGTGGCGAAAAATTGTGGAAGGGGGTGAGAATATACGTAAGGCAAACGGGTAGAACGCAAAAATGCTTGAATTAGTTGAATTTTGCAAAATTCACTTTTAGGGGGTTGAGAAACTGCAAGGGTTGAAAAGTGTTCATCTTTTTGCGTATTTACTGAATTCAGAAAAAAATCAAGACAAGATCTTGACAACTTCTTGATCTCGTTAACGAAAATGCTCTGGTTTTGCAAAATTAGCCCCCTTAGTGGCGAACAATTGTGGAAGAGGGTGAAAATATACTTAAGCCAAGCGATTAGAACGCAAAAATGCTTGAATTAGTTGAATTTCGCAAAATTCACTTTTAGGGGGTTGAGAAACTGCAAAGGTTGAAAAGTGTTCATAACTTTTTGCGTATCTACTGAATTCAGAAAAAAATCAAGACAAGATCTTGACAACTTCTTGATCTCGTTAACGAAAATGCTCTGGTTTTGCAAAATTAGCCCCCTTAGTGGCGAAAAATTGTGGAAGGGGGTGAGAATATACGTAAGGCAAACGGGTAGAACGCAAAAATGCTTGAATTAGTTGAATTTTGCAAAATTCACTTTTAGAGGAGGCCGAGAAACTGCAAGGGTTGAAAAGTGTTCATCTTTTTGCGTATTTACTGAATTCAGAAAAAAATCAAGACAAGATCTTGACAACTTCTTGATCTCGTTAACGAAAATGCTCTGGTTTTGCAAAATTAGCCCCCTTAGTGGCGAAAAATTGTGGAAGGGGGTGAAAATATACGTAAGCCAAACGGGTGGAACGCAAAAATGTTTGAATTAGTTGAATTTCGCAAAATTCACTTTTAGGGGGTTGAGAAACTGCAAGGGTTGAAACGTGTTCATAACTTTTTGCGTATCTACTGAATTCAGAAAAAAATCAAGACAAGATCTTGACAACTTCTTGATCTCGTTAACGAAAATGCTCTGGTTTTGCAAAATTAGCCCCCTTAGTGGCGAAAAATTGTGGAAGGGGGTGAGAATATACGTAAGGCAAACGGGTAGAACGCAAAAATGCTTGAATTAGTTGAATTTTGCAAAATTCACTTTTAGAGGAGGCCGAGAAACTGCAAGGGTTGAAAAGTGTTCATCTTTTTGCGTATTTACTGAATTCAGAAAAAAATCAAGACAAGATCTTGACAACTTCTTGATCTCGTTAACGAAAATGCTCTGGTTTTGCAAAATTAGCCCCCTTAGTGGCGAAAAATTGTGGAAGGGGGTGAGAATATACGTAAGGCAAACGGGTAGAACGCAAAAATGCTTGAATTAGTTGAATTTTGCAAAATTCACTTTTAGGGGGTTGAGAAACTGCAAGGGTTGAAAAGTGTTCATCTTTTTGCGTATTTACTGAATTCAGAAAAAAATCAAGACAAGATCTTGACAACTTCTTGATCTCGTTAACGAAAATGCTCTGGTTTTGCAAAATTAGCCCCCTTAGTGGCGAAAAATTGTGGAAGGGGGTGAGAATATACGTAAGGCAAACGGGTAGAACGCAAAAATGCTTGAATTAGTTGAATTTCGCAAAATTCACTTTTAGGGGGTTGAGAAACTGCAAGGGTTGAAAAGTGTTCATAACTTTTTGCGTATTTACTGAATTCAGAAAAAAATCAAGACAAGATCTTGACAACTTCTTGATCTCGTTAACGAAAATGCTCTGGTTTTGCAAAATTAGCCCCCTTAGTGGCGAAAAATTGTGGAAGGGGGTGAGAATATACGTAAGGCAAACGGGTAGAACGCAAAAATGCTTGAATTAGTTGAATTTCGCAAAATTCACTTTTAGGGGGTTGAGAAACTGCAAGGGTTGAAAAGTGTTCATCTTTTTGCGTATTTACTGAATTCAGAAAAAAATCAAGACAAGATCTTGACACTTCTTGATCTCGTTAACGAGAATGCTCTGGTTTTGCAAAATTAGCCCCCTTAGTGGCGAAAAATTGTGGAAGGGGGTGAGAATATACGTAAGGCAAACGGGTAGAACGCAAAAATGCTTGAATTAGTTGAATTTCGCAAAATTCACTTTTAGGGGGTTGAGAAACTGCAAGGGTTGAAAAGTGTTCATAACTTTTTGCGTATTTACTGAATTCAGAAAAAAATCAAGACAAGATCTTGACAACTTCTTGATCTCGTTAACGAAAATGCTCTGGTTTTGCAAAATTAGCCCCCTTAGTGGCGAAAAATTGTGGAAGGGGGTGAGAATATACGTAAGGCAAACGGGTAGAACGCAAAAATGCTTGAATTAGTTGAATTTCGCAAAATTCACTTTTAGGGGGTTGAGAAACTGCAAGGGTTGAAAAGTGTTCATAACTTTTTGCGTATTTACTGAATTCAGAAAAAAATCAAGACAAGATCTTGACAACTTCTTGATCTCGTTAACGAAAATGCTCTGGTTTTGCAAAATTAGCCCCCTTAGTGGCGAAAAATTGTGGAAGGGGGTGAGAATATACGTAAGGCAAACGGGTAGAACGCAAAAATGCTTGAATTAGTTGAATTTCGCAAAATTCACTTTTAGGGGGTTGAGAAACTGCAAGGGTTGAAAAGTGTTCATAACTTTTTGCGTATTTACTGAATTCAGAAAAAAATCAAGACAAGATCTTGACAACTTCTTGATCTCGTTAACGAAAATGCTCTGGTTTTGCAAAATTAGCCCCCTTAGTGGCGAAAAATTGTGGAAGGGGGTGAGAATATACGTAAGGCAAACGGGTAGAACGCAAAAATGCTTGAATTAGTTGAATTTCGCAAAATTCACTTTTAGGGGGTTGAGAAACTGCAAGGGTTGAAAAGTGTTCATCTTTTTGCGTATTTACTGAATTCAGAAAAAAATCAAGACAAGATCTTGACACTTCTTGATCTCGTTAACGAGAATGCTCTGGTTTTGCAAAATTAGCCCCCTTAGTGGCGAAAAATTGTGGAAGGGGGTGAAAATATACTTAAGCCAAACGGGTAGAACGCAAAAATGCTTGAATTAGTTGAATTTTGCAAAATTCACTTTTAGGGGGTTGAGAAACTGCAAGGGTTGAAAAGTGTTCATAACTTTTTGCGTATTTACTGAATTCAGAAAAAAATCAAGACAAGATCTTGACACTTCTTGATCTCGTTAACGAAAATGCTCTGGTTTTGCAAAATTAGCCCCCTTAGTGGCGAAAAATTGTGGAAGGGGGTGAGAATATACGTAAGGCAAACGGGTAGAACGCAAAAATGCTTGAATTAGTTGAATTTTGCAAAATTCACTTTTAGGGGGTTGAGAAACTGCAAGGGTTGAAAAGTGTTCATAATTTTTTGCGTATCTACTGAATTCAGAAAAAAATCAAGACAAGATCTTGACAACTTCTTGATCTCGTTAACGAAAATGCTCTGGTTTTGCAAAATTAGCCCCCTTAGTGGCGAAAAATTGTGGAAGGGGGTGAAAATATACGTAAGGCAAACGGGTAGAACGCAAAAATGCTTGAATTAGTTGAATTTTGCAAAATTTACTTTTAGGGGGTTGAGAACTGCAAGGGTTGAAAAGTGTTCATAACTTTTTGCGTATCTACTGAATTCAGAAAAAAATCAAGACAAGATCTTGACAACTTCTTGATCTCGTTAACGAAAATGCTCTGGTTTTGCAAAATTAGCCCCCTTAGTGGCGAAAAATTGTGGAAGGGGGTGAAAATATACTTAAGCCAAACGGGTAGAACGCAAAAACGCTTGAATTAGTTGAATTTTGCAAAATTTACTTTTAGGGGGTTGAGAACTGCAAGGGTTGAAAAGTGTTCATAACTTTTTGCGTATTTACTGAATTCAGAAAAAAATCAAGACAAGATCTTGACACTTCTTGATCTCGTTAACGAAAATGCTCCGATTTTGTAAAATTAGCCCCCTTAGTGGCGAAAAATTGTGGAAGGGGGTGAGAATATACGTAAGGCAAACGGGTAGAACGCAAAAATGCTAGAATTAGTTGAATTTCGCAAAATTCACTTTTAGGGGGTTGAGAAACTGCAAGGGTTGAAAAGTGTTCATCTTTTTGCGTATTTACTGAATTCAGAAAAAAATCAAGACAAGATCTTGACAACTTCTTGATCTCGTTAACGAAAATGCTCTGGTTTTGCAAAATTAGCCCCCTTAGTGGCGAAAAATTGTGGAAGAGGGTGAAAATATACTTAAGCCAAACGGGTAGAACGCAAAAATGCTAGAATTAGTTGAATTTCGCAAAATTCACTTTTAGGGGAGGCCGAGAAACTGCAAGGGTTGAAAAGTGTTCATAACTTTTTGCGTATCTACTGAATTCAGAAAAAAATCAAGACAAGATCTTGACAACTTCTTGATCTCGTTAACGAAAATGCTCTGGTTTTGCAAAATTAGCCCCCTTAGTGGCGAAAAATTGTGGAAGGGGGTGAGAATATACGTAAGGCAAACGGGTAGAACGCAAAAACGCTTGAATTAGTTGAATTTTGCAAAATTTACTTTTAGGGGGTTGAGAACTGCAAGGGTTGAAAAGTGTTCATAACTTTTTGCGTATTTACTGAATTCAGAAAAAAATCAAGACAAGATCTTGACAACTTCTTGATCTCGTTAACGAAAATGCTCTGGTTTTGCAAAATTAGCCCCCTTAGTGGCGAAAAATTGTGGAAGAGGGTGAAAATATACTTAAGCCAAACGGGTAGAACGCAAAAATGCTAGAATTAGTTGAATTTCGCAAAATTCACTTTTAGGGGAGGCCGAGAAACTGCAAGGGTTGAAAAGTGTTCATAACTTTTTGCGTATCTACTGAATTCAGAAAAAAATCAAGACAAGATCTTGACAACTTCTTGATCTCGTTAACGAAAATGCTCTGGTTTTGCAAAATTAGCCCCCTTAGTGGCGAAAAATTGTGGAAGGGGGTGAGAATATACGTAAGGCAAACGGGTAGAACGCAAAAACGCTTGAATTAGTTGAATTTTGCAAAATTTACTTTTAGGGGGTTGAGAACTGCAAGGGTTGAAAAGTGTTCATAACTTTTTGCGTATTTACTGAATTCAGAAAAAAATCAAGACAAGATCTTGACAACTTCTTGATCTCGTTAACGAAAATGCTCTGGTTTTGCAAAATTAGCCCCCTTAGTGGCGAAAAATTGTGGAAGGGGGTGAGAATATACGTAAGGCAAACGGGTAGAACGCAAAAATGCTTGAATTAGTTGAATTTCGCAAAATTCACTTTTAGGGGGTTGAGAAACTGCAAGGGTTGAAAAGTGTTCATCTTTTTGCGTATTTACTGAATTCAGAAAAAAATCAAGACAAGATCTTGACAACTTCTTGATCTCGTTAACGAAAATGCTCTGGTTTTGCAAAATTAGCCCCCTTAGTGGCGAAAAATTGTGGAAGGGGGTGAGAATATACGTAAGGCAAACGGGTAGAACGCAAAAACGCTTGAATTAGTTGAATTTTGCAAAATTCACTTTTAGGGGGTTGAGAAACTGCAAGGGTTGAAAAGTGTTCATAACTTTTTGCGTATCTACTGAATTCAGAAAAAAATCAAGACAAGATCTTGACAACTTCTTGATCTCGTTAACGAAAATGCTCTGGTTTTGCAAAATTAGCCCCCTTAGTGGCGAAAAATTGTGGAAGGGGGTGCGAATATACGTAAGGCAAACGGGTAGAACGCAAAAATGCTTGAATTAGTTGAATTTTGCAAAATTCACTTTTAAGGGAGGCCGAGGAACTGCAAGGGTTGAAAAGTGTTCATCTTTTTGCGTATTTACTGAATTCAGAAAAAAATCAAGACAAGATCTTGACAACTTCTTGATCTCGTTAACGAAAATGCTCTGGTTTTGCAAAATTAGCCCCCTTAGTGGCGAAAAATTGTGGAAGGGGGTGAAAATATACTTAAGCCAAACGGGTAGAACGCAAAAATGCTTGAATTAGTTGAATTTTGCAAAATTCACTTTTAGGGGGTTGAGAAACTGCAAGGGTTGAAAAGTGTTCATAATTTTTTGCGTATCTACTGAATTCAGAAAAAAATCAAGACAAGATCTTGACACTTCTTGATCTCGTTAACGAAAATGCTCCGATTTTGTAAAATTAGCCCCCTTAGTGGCGAAAAATTGTGGAAGGGGGTGAGAATATACGTAAGGCAAACGGGTAGAACGCAAAAATGCTAGAATTAGTTGAATTTCGCAAAATTCACTTTTAGGGGGTTGAGAAACTGCAAGGGTTGAAAAGTGTTCATCTTTTTGCGTATTTACTGAATTCAGAAAAAAATCAAGACAAGATCTTGACAACTTCTTGATCTCGTTAACGAAAATGCTCTGGTTTTGCAAAATTAGCCCCCTTAGTGGCGAAAAATTGTGGAAGGGGGTGAGAATATACGTAAGGCAAACGGGTAGAACGCAAAAACGCTTGAATTAGTTGAATTTTGCAAAATTCACTTTTAGGGGGTTGAGAAACTGCAAGGGTTGAAAAGTGTTCATCTTTTTGCGTATTTACTGAATTCAGAAGAAAATATCAAGACAAGATCTTGACAACTTCTTGATCTCGTTAACGAAAATGCTCTGGTTTTGCAAAATTAGCCCCCTTAGTGGCGAAAAATTGTGGAAGGGGGTGAGAATATACGTAAGGCAAACGGGTAGAACGCAAAAATGCTTGAATTAGTTGAATTTCGCAAAATTCACTTTTAGGGGGTTGAGAAACTGCAAGGGTTGAAAAGTGTTCATAACTTTTTGCGTATCTACTGAATTCAGAAAAAATCAAGACAAGATCTTGACAACTTCTTGATCTCGTTAACGAAAATGCTCTGGTTTTGCAAAATTAGCCCCCTTAGTGGCGAAAAATTGTGGAAGGGGGTGAGAATATACGTAAGGCAAACGGGTAGAACGCAAAAATGCTAGAATTAGTTGAATTTCGCAAAATTCACTTTTAGGGGGTTGAGAAACTGCAAGGGTTGAAAAGTGTTCATCTTTTTGCGTATTTACTGAATTCAGAAAAAAATCAAGACAAGATCTTGACAACTTCTTGATCTCGTTAACGAAAATGCTCTGGTTTTGCAAAATTAGCCCCCTTAGTGGCGAAAAATTGTGGAAGGGGGTGAGAATATACGTAAGGCAAACGGGTAGAACGCAAAAATGCTTGAATTAGTTGAATTTTGCAAAATTCACTTTTAGGGGGTTGACAAACTGCAAGGGTTGAAAAGTGTTCATAACTTTTTGCGTATCTACTGAATTCAGAAAAAAATCAAGACAAGATCTTGACAACTTCTTGATCTCGTTAACGAAAATGCTCTGGTTTTGCAAAATTAGCCCCCTTAGTGGCGAAAAATTGTGGAAGGGGGTGAGAATATACGTAAGGCAAACGGGTAGAACGCAAAAACGCTTGAATTAGTTGAATTTTGCAAAATTCACTTTTAGGGGGTTGAGAAACTGCAAGGGTTGAAAAGTGTTCATCTTTTTGCGTATTTACTGAATTCAGAAGAAAATATCAAGACAAGATCTTGACAACTTCTTGATCTCGTTAACGAAAATGCTCTGGTTTTGCAAAATTAGCCCCCTTAGTGGCGAAAAATTGTGGAAGGGGGTGAGAATATACGTAAGGCAAACGGGTAGAACGCAAAAATGCTTGAATTAGTTGAATTTCGCAAAATTCACTTTTAGGGGGTTGAGAAACTGCAAGGGTTGAAAAGTGTTCATAACTTTTTGCGTATCTACTGAATTCAGAAAAAATCAAGACAAGATCTTGACAACTTCTTGATCTCGTTAACGAAAATGCTCTGGTTTTGCAAAATTAGCCCCCTTAGTGGCGAAAAATTGTGGAAGGGGGTGAGAATATACGTAAGGCAAACGGGTAGAACGCAAAAATGCTAGAATTAGTTGAATTTCGCAAAATTCACTTTTAGGGGGTTGAGAAACTGCAAGGGTTGAAAAGTGTTCATCTTTTTGCGTATTTACTGAATTCAGAAAAAAATCAAGACAAGATCTTGACAACTTCTTGATCTCGTTAACGAAAATGCTCTGGTTTTGCAAAATTAGCCCCCTTAGTGGCGAAAAATTGTGGAAGGGGGTGAGAATATACGTAAGGCAAACGGGTAGAACGCAAAAATGCTTGAATTAGTTGAATTTTGCAAAATTCACTTTTAGGGGGTTGACAAACTGCAAGGGTTGAAAAGTGTTCATAACTTTTTGCGTATCTACTGAATTCAGAAAAAAATCAAGACAAGATCTTGACAACTTCTTGATCTCGTTAACGAAAATGCTCTGGTTTTGCAAAATTAGCCCCCTTAGTGGCGAAAAATTGTGGAAGGGGGTGAGAATATACGTAAGGCAAACGGGTAGAACGCAAAAATGCTTGAATTAGTTGAATTTCGCAAAATTCACTTTTAGGGGGTTGAGAAACTGCAAGGGTTGAAAAGTGTTCATCTTTTTGCGTATTTACTGAATTCAGAAAAAAATCAAGACAAGATCTTGACAACTTCTTGATCTCGTTAACGAAAATGCTCTGGTTTTGCAAAATTAGCCCCCTTAGTGGCGAAAAATTGTGGAAGGGGGTGAGAATATACGTAAGGCAAACGGGTAGAACGCAAAAATGCTTGAATTAGTTGAATTTTGCAAAATTCACTTTTAGGGGGTTGAGAAACTGCAAGGGTTGAAAAGTGTTCATAACTTTTTGCGTATTTACTGAACTCAGAAAAAAATCAAGACAAGATCTTGACAACTTCTTGATCTCGTTAACGAAAATGCTCTGGTTTTGCAAAATTAGCCCCCTTAGTGGCGAAAAATTGTGGAAGGGGGTGAAAATATACTTAAGCCAAACGGGTAGAACGCAAAAATGCTTGAATTAGTTGAATTTCGCAAAATTCACTTTTAGGGGGTTGAGAAACTGCAAGGGTTGAAAAGTGTTCATCTTTTTGCGTATTTACTGAATTCAGAAAAAAATCAAGACAAGATCTTGACAACTTCTTGATCTCGTTAACGAAAATGCTCTGGTTTTGCAAAATTAGCCCCCTTAGTGGCGAAAAATTGTGGAAGGGGGTGAGAATATACGTAAGGCAAACGGGTAGAACGCAAAAATGCTTGAATTAGTTGAATTTTGCAAAATTCACTTTTAGGGGGTTGAGAAACTGCAAGGGTTGAAAAGTGTTCATAACTTTTTGCGTATCTACTGAATTCAGAAAAAAATCAAGACAAGATCTTGACAACTTCTTGATCTCGTTAACGAAAATGCTCTGGTTTTGCAAAATTAGCCCCCTTAGTGGCGAAAAATTGTGGAAGGGGGTGAAAATATACTTAAGCCAAACGGGTAGAACGCAAAAATGCTTGAATTAGTTGAATTTCGCAAAATTCACTTTTAGGGGGTTGAGAAACTGCAAGGGTTGAAAAGTGTTCATCTTTTTGCGTATTTACTGAATTCAGAAAAAAATCAAGACAAGATCTTGACAACTTCTTGATCTCGTTAACGAAAATGCTCTGGTTTTGCAAAATTAGCCCCCTTAGTGGCGAAAAATTGTGGAAGGGGGTGAGAATATACGTAAGGCAAACGGGTAGAACGCAAAAATGCTTGAATTAGTTGAATTTCGCAAAATTCACTTTTAGGGGGTTGAGAAACTGCAAGGGTTGAAAAGTGTTCATCTTTTTGCGTATTTACTGAATTCAGAAAAAAATCAAGACAAGATCTTGACAACTTCTTGATCTCGTTAACGAAAATGCTCTGGTTTTGCAAAATTAGCCCCCTTAGTGGCGAAAAATTGTGGAAGGGGGTGAAAATATACTTAAGCCAAGCGATTAGAACGCAAAAATGCTTGAATTAGTTGAATTTCGCAAAATTCACTTTTAGGGGGTTGAGAAACTGCAAGGGTTGAAAAGTGTTCATAACTTTTTGCGTATCTACTGAATTCAGAAAAAAATTAAGACAAGATCTTGACAACTTCTTGATCTCGTTAACGAAAATGCTCTGGTTTTGCAAAATTAGCCCCCTTAGTGGCGAAAAATTGTGGAAGGGGGTGAGAATATACGTAAGGCAAACGGGTAGAACGCAAAAATGCTTGAATTAGTTGAATTTTGCAAAATTCACTTTTAGGGGGTTGAGAAACTGCAAGGGTTGAAAAGTGTTCATAACTTTTTGCGTATCTACTGAATTCAGAAAAAAATCAAGACAAGATCTTGACACTTCTTGATCTCGTTAACGAAAATGCTCTGGTTTTGCAAAATTAGCCCCCTTAGTGGCGAAAAATTGTGGAAGGGGGTGAGAATATACGTAAGGCAAACGGGTAGAACGCAAAAATGCTTGAATTAGTTGAATTTCGCAAAATTCACTTTTAGGGGGTTGAGAAACTGCAAGGGTTGAAAAGTGTTCATCTTTTTGCGTATTTACTGAATTCAGAAAAAAATCAAGACAAGATCTTGACAACTTCTTGATCTCGTTAACGAAAATGCTCTGGTTTTGCAAAATTAGCCCCCTTAGTGGCGAAAAATTGTGGAAGGGGGTGAGAATATACGTAAGGCAAACGGGTAGAACGCAAAAATGCTTGAATTAGTTGAATTTTGCAAAATTCACTTTTAGGGGGTTGAGAAACTGCAAGGGTTGAAAAGTGTTCATAACTTTTTGCGTATCTACTGAATTCAGAAAAAAATCAAGACAAGATCTTGACAACTTCTTGATCTCGTTAACGAAAATGCTCTGGTTTTGCAAAATTAGCCCCCTTAGTGGCGAAAAATTGTGGAAGGGGGTGAAAATATACTTAAGCCAAACGGGTAGAACGCAAAAATGCTTGAATTAGTTGAATTTCGCAAAATTCACTTTTAGGGGGTTGAGAAACTGCAAGGGTTGAAAAGTGTTCATCTTTTTGCGTATTTACTGAATTCAGAAAAAAATCAAGACAAGATCTTGACAACTTCTTGATCTCGTTAACGAAAATGCTCTGGTTTTGCAAAATTAGCCCCCTTAGTGGCGAAAAATTGTGGAAGGGGGTGAGAATATACGTAAGGCAAACGGGTAGAACGCAAAAATGCTTGAATTAGTTGAATTTCGCAAAATTCACTTTTAGGGGGTTGAGAAACTGCAAGGGTTGAAAAGTGTTCATCTTTTTGCGTATTTACTGAATTCAGAAAAAAATCAAGACAAGATCTTGACAACTTCTTGATCTCGTTAACGAAAATGCTCTGGTTTTGCAAAATTAGCCCCCTTAGTGGCGAAAAATTGTGGAAGGGGGTGAAAATATACTTAAGCCAAGCGATTAGAACGCAAAAATGCTTGAATTAGTTGAATTTCGCAAAATTCACTTTTAGGGGGTTGAGAAACTGCAAGGGTTGAAAAGTGTTCATAACTTTTTGCGTATCTACTGAATTCAGAAAAAAATTAAGACAAGATCTTGACAACTTCTTGATCTCGTTAACGAAAATGCTCTGGTTTTGCAAAATTAGCCCCCTTAGTGGCGAAAAATTGTGGAAGGGGGTGAGAATATACGTAAGGCAAACGGGTAGAACGCAAAAATGCTTGAATTAGTTGAATTTTGCAAAATTCACTTTTAGGGGGTTGAGAAACTGCAAGGGTTGAAAAGTGTTCATAACTTTTTGCGTATCTACTGAATTCAGAAAAAAATCAAGACAAGATCTTGACACTTCTTGATCTCGTTAACGAAAATGCTCTGGTTTTGCAAAATTAGCCCCCTTAGTGGCGAAAAATTGTGGAAGGGGGTGAGAATATACGTAAGGCAAACGGGTAGAACGCAAAAATGCTTGAATTAGTTGAATTTCGCAAAATTCACTTTTAGGGGGTTGAGAAACTGCAAGGGTTGAAAAGTGTTCATCTTTTTGCGTATTTACTGAATTCAGAAAAAAATCAAGACAAGATCTTGACAACTTCTTGATCTCGTTAACGAAAATGCTCTGGTTTTGCAAAATTAGCCCCCTTAGTGGCGAAAAATTGTGGAAGGGGGTGAGAATATACGTAAGGCAAACGGGTAGAACGCAAAAATGCTTGAATTAGTTGAATTTTGCAAAATTCACTTTTAAGGTGTTGAGAACTGCAAGGGTTGAAAAGTGTTCATAACTTTTTGCGTATCTACTGAATTCAGAAAAAAATCAAGACAAGATCTTGACACTTCTTGATCTCGTTAACGAAAATGCTCTGGTTTTGCAAAATTAGCCCCCTTAGTGGCGAAAAATTGTGGAAGGGGGTGAGAATATACGTAAGGCAAACGGGTAGAACGCAAAAATGCTTGAATTAGTTGAATTTTGCAAAATTCACTTTTAGGGGGTTGAGAAACTGCAAGGGTTGAAAAGTGTTCATAACTTTTTGCGTATCTACTGAATTCAGAAAAAAATCAAGACAAGATCTTGACAACTTCTTGATCTCGTTAACGAAAATGCTCTGGTTTTGCAAAATTAGCCCCCTTAGTGGCGAAAAATTGTGGAAGGGGGTGAAAATATACTTAAGCCAAGCGATTAGAACGCAAAAATGCTTGAATTAGTTGAATTTCGCAAAATTCACTTTTAGGGGGTTGAGAAACTGCAAGGGTTGAAAAGTGTTCATAACTTTTTGCGTATCTACTGAATTCAGAAAAAAATCAAGACAAGATCTTGACAACTTCTTGATCTCGTTAACGAAAATGCTCTGGTTTTGCAAAATTAGCCCCCTTAGTGGCGAAAAATTGTGGAAGGGGGTGAGAATATACGTAAGGCAAACGGGTAGAACGCAAAAATGCTTGAATTAGTTAAATTTTGCAAAATTCACTTTTAGGGGGTTGAGAAACTGCAAGGGTTGAAAAGTGTTCATAACTTTTTGCGTATTTACTGAATTCAGAAAAAAATCAAGACAAGATCTTGACAACTTCTTGATCTCGTTAACGAAAATGCTCTGGTTTTGCAAAATTAGCCCCCTTAGTGGCGAAAAATTGTGGAAGGGGGTGAGAATATACGTAAGGCAAACGGGTAGAACGCAAAAATGCTTGAATTAGTTAAATTTTGCAAAATTCACTTTTAGGGGGTTGAGAAACTGCAAGGGTTGAAAAGTGTTCATAACTTTTTGCGTATTTACTGAATTCAGAAAAAAATCAAGACAAGATCTTGACAACTTCTTGATCTCGTTAACGAAAATGCTCTGGTTTTGCAAAATTAGCCCCCTTAGTGGCGAAAAATTGTGGAAGGGGGTGAGAATATACGTAAGGCAAACGGGTAGAACGCAAAAATGCTTGAATTAGTTGAATTTCGCAAAATTCACATTTAGGGGGTTGAGAAACTGCAAGGGTTGAAAAGTGTTCATAACTTTTTGCGTATCTACTGAATTCAGAAAAAAATCAAGACAAGATCTTGACACTTCTTGATCTCGTTAACGAAAATGCTCTGGTTTTGCAAAATTAGCCCCCTTAGTGGCGAAAAATTGTGGAAGGGGGTGAGAATATACGTAAGGCAAACGGGTAGAACGCAAAAATGCTTGAATTAGTTGAATTTCGCAAAATTCACATTTAGGGGGTTGAGAAACTGCAAGGGTTGAAAAGTGTTCATAACTTTTTGCGTATCTACTGAATTCAGAAAAAAATCAAGACAAGATCTTGACAACTTCTTGATCTCGTTAACGAAAATGCTCTGGTTTTGCAAAATTAGCCCCCTTAGTGGCGAAAAATTGTGGAAGGGGGTGAGAATATACGTAAGGCAAACGGGTAGAACGCAAAAATGCTTGAATTAGTTGAATTTTGCAAAATTCACTTTTAGGGGGTTGAGAAACTGCAAGGGTTGAAAAGTGTTCATAACTTTTTGCGTATCTACTGAATTCAGAAAAAAATCAAGACAAGATCTTGACAACTTCTTGATCTCGTTAACGAAAATGCTCTGGTTTTGCAAAATTAGCCCCCTTAGTGGCGAAAAATTATGGAAGGGGGTGAGAATATACGTAAGGCAAACGGGTAGAACGCAAAAATGCTTGAATTAGTTGAATTTCGCAAAATTCACATTTAGGGGGTTGAGAAACTGCAAGGGTTGAAAAGTGTTCATAACTTTTTGCGTATCTACTGAATTCAGAAAAAAATCAAGACAAGATCTTGACAACTTCTTGATCTCGTTAACGAAAATGCTCTGGTTTTGCAAAATTAGCCCCCTTAGTGGCGAAAAATTGTGGAAGGGGGTGAGAATATACGTAAGGCAAACGGGTAGAACGCAAAAATGCTTGAATTAGTTGAATTTCGCAAAATTCACATTTAGGGGGTTGAGAAACTGCAAGGGTTGAAAAGTGTTCATAACTTTTTGCGTATCTACTGAATTCAGAAAAAAATCAAGACAAGATCTTGACAACTTCTTGATCTCGTTAACGAAAATGCTCTGGTTTTGCAAAATTAGCCCCCTTAGTGGCGAAAAATTGTGGAAGGGGGTGAGAATATACGTAAGGCAAACGGGTAGAACGCAAAAATGCTTGAATTAGTTGAATTTTGCAAAATTCACTTTTAGGGGGTTGAGAAACTGCAAGGGTTGAAAAGTGTTCATAACTTTTTGCGTATCTACTGAATTCAGAAAAAAATCAAGACAAGATCTTGACAACTTCTTGATCTCGTTAACGAAAATGCTCTGGTTTTGCAAAATTAGCCCCCTTAGTGGCGAAAAATTGTGGAAGGGGGTGAGAATATACGTAAGGCAAACGGGTAGAACGCAAAAATGCTTGAATTAGTTGAATTTCGCAAAATTCACATTTAGGGGGTTGAGAAACTGCAAGGGTTGAAAAGTGTTCATAACTTTTTGCGTATCTACTGAATTCAGAAAAAAATCAAGACAAGATCTTGACAACTTCTTGATCTCGTTAACGAAAATGCTCTGGTTTTGCAAAATTAGCCCCCTTAGTGGCGAAAAATTGTGGAAGGGGGTGAGAATATACGTAAGGCAAACGGGTAGAACGCAAAAATGCTTGAATTAGTTGAATTTTGCAAAATTCACTTTTAGGGGGTTGAGAAACTGCAAGGGTTGAAAAGTGTTCATCTTTTTGCGTATTTACTGAATTCAGAAAAAAATCAAGACAAGATCTTGACAACTTCTTGATCTCGTTAACGAAAATGCTCTGGTTTTGCAAAATTAGCCCCCTTAGTGGCGAAAAATTGTGGAAGGGGGTGAAAATATACTTAAGCCAAACGGGTAGAACGCAAAAACGCTTGAATTAGTTGAATTTTGCAAAATTTACTTTTAGGGGGTTGAGAACTGCAAGGGTTGAAAAGTGTTCATAACTTTTTGCGTATCTACTGAATTCAGAAAAAAATCAAGACAAGATCTTGACAACTTCTTGATCTCGTTAACGAAAATGCTCTGGTTTTGCAAAATTAGCCCCCTTAGTGGCGAAAAATTGTGGAAGGGGGTGAGAATATACGTAAGGCAAACGGGTAGAACGCAAAAATGCTTGAATTAGTTGAATTTTGCAAAATTCACTTTTAGGGGGTTGAGAAACTGCAAGGGTTGAAAAGTGTTCATCTTTTTGCGTATTTACTGAATTCAGAAAAAAATCAAGACAAGATCTTGACAACTTCTTGATCTCGTTAACGAAAATGCTCTGGTTTTGCAAAATTAGCCCCCTTAGTGGCGAAAAATTGTGGAAGGGGGTGAAAATATACTTAAGCCAAACGGGTAGAACGCAAAAACGCTTGAATTAGTTGAATTTTGCAAAATTTACTTTTAGGGGGTTGAGAACTGCAAGGGTTGAAAAGTGTTCATAACTTTTTGCGTATCTACTGAATTCAGAAAAAAATCAAGACAAGATCTTGACAACTTCTTGATCTCGTTAACGAAAATGCTCTGGTTTTGCAAAATTAGCCCCCTTAGTGGCGAAAAATTGTGGAAGGGGGTGAGAATATACGTAAGGCAAACGGGTAGAACGCAAAAATGCTTGAATTAGTTGAATTTTGCAAAATTCACTTTTAGGGGGTTGAGAAACTGCAAGGGTTGAAAAGTGTTCATCTTTTTGCGTATTTACTGAATTCAGAAAAAAATCAAGACAAGATCTTGACAACTTCTTGATCTCGTTAACGAAAATGCTCTGGTTTTGCAAAATTAGCCCCCTTAGTGGCGAAAAATTGTGGAAGGGGGTGAGAATATACGTAAGGCAAACGGGTAGAACGCAAAAACGCTTGAATTAGTTGAATTTTGCAAAATTCACTTTTAGGGGAGGCCGAGAAACTGCAAGGGTTGAAAAGTGTTCATCTTTTTGCGTATTTACTGAATTCAGAAAAAAATCAAGACAAGATCTTGACACTTCTTGATCTCGTTAACGAAAATGCTCTGGTTTTGCAAAATTAGCCCCCTTAGTGGCGAAAAATTGTGGAAGGGGGTGAGAATATACGTAAGGCAAACGGGTAGAACGCAAAAATGCTTGAATTAGTTGAATTTTGCAAAATTCACTTTTAGGGGGTTGACAAACTGCAAGGGTTGAAAAGTGTTCATAACTTTTTGCGTATTTACTGAATTCAGAAAAAAATCAAGACAAGATCTTGACACTTCTTGATCTCGTTAACGAAAATGCTCTGGTTTTGCAAAATTAGCCCCCTTAGTGGCGAAAAATTGTGGAAGGGGGTGAGAATATACGTAAGGCAAACGGGTAGAACGCAAAAATGCTTGAATTAGTTGAATTTCGCAAAATTCACATTTAGGGGGTTGAGAAACTGCAAGGGTTGAAAAGTGTTCATAACTTTTTGCGTATCTACTGAATTCAGAAAAAAATCAAGACAAGATCTTGACAACTTCTTGATCTCGTTAACGAAAATGCTCTGGTTTTGCAAAATTAGCCCCCTTAGTGGCGAAAAATTGTGGAAGGGGGTGAGAATATACGTAAGGCAAACGGGTAGAACGCAAAAATGCTTGAATTAGTTGAATTTCGCAAAATTCACATTTAGGGGGTTGAGAAACTGCAAGGGTTGAAAAGTGTTCATAACTTTTTGCGTATCTACTGAATTCAGAAAAAAATCAAGACAAGATCTTGACAACTTCTTGATCTCGTTAACGAAAATGCTCTGGTTTTGCAAAATTAGCCCCCTTAGTGGCGAAAAATTGTGGAAGGGGGTGAGAATATACGTAAGGCAAACGGGTAGAACGCAAAAATGCTTGAATTAGTTGAATTTCGCAAAATTCACATTTAGGGGGTTGAGAAACTGCAAGGGTTGAAAAGTGTTCATAACTTTTTGCGTATCTACTGAATTCAGAAAAAAATCAAGACAAGATCTTGACAACTTCTTGATCTCGTTAACGAAAATGCTCTGGTTTTGCAAAATTAGCCCCCTTAGTGGCGAAAAATTGTGGAAGGGGGTGAGAATATACGTAAGGCAAACGGGTAGAACGCAAAAATGCTTGAATTAGTTGAATTTTGCAAAATTCACTTTTAGGGGGTTGAGAAACTGCAAGGGTTGAAAAGTGTTCATAACTTTTTGCGTATCTACTGAATTCAGAAAAAAATCAAGACAAGATCTTGACAACTTCTTGATCTCGTTAACGAAAATGCTCTGGTTTTGCAAAATTAGCCCCCTTAGTGGCGAAAAATTGTGGAAGGGGGTGAGAATATACGTAAGGCAAACGGGTAGAACGCAAAAATGCTTGAATTAGTTGAATTTTGCAAAATTCACTTTTAAGGGGTTGAGAACTGCAAGGGTTGAAAAGTGTTCATAACTTTTTGCGTATCTACTGAATTCAGAAAAAAATCAAGACAAGATCTTGACAACTTCTTGATCTCGTTAACGAAAATGCTCTGGTTTTGCAAAATTAGCCCCCTTAGTGGCGAAAAATTGTGGAAGGGGGTGAGAATATACGTAAGGCAAACGGGTAGAACGCAAAAATGCTTGAATTAGTTGAATTTTGCAAAATTCACTTTTAGGGGGTTGAGAAACTGCAAGGGTTGAAAAGTGTTCATCTTTTTGCGTATTTACTGAATTCAGAAAAAAATCAAGACAAGATCTTGACAACTTCTTGATCTCGTTAACGAAAATGCTCTGGTTTTGCAAAATTAGCCCCCTTAGTGGCGAAAAATTGTGGAAGGGGGTGAGAATATACGTAAGGCAAACGGGTAGAACGCAAAAACGCTTGAATTAGTTGAATTTCGCAAAATTTACTTTTAGGGGGTTGAGAACTGCAAGGGTTGAAAAGTGTTCATAACTTTTTGCGTATCTACTGAATTCAGAAAAAAATCAAGACAAGATCTTGACAACTTCTTGATCTCGTTAACGAAAATGCTCTGGTTTTGCAAAATTAGCCCCCTTAGTGGCGAAAAATTGTGGAAGGGGGTGAGAATATACGTAAGGCAAACGGGTAGAACGCAAAAATGCTTGAATTAGTTGAATTTTGCAAAATTCACTTTTAGGGGGTTGAGAAACTGCAAGGGTTGAAAAGTGTTCATCTTTTTGCGTATTTACTGAATTCAGAAAAAAATCAAGACAAGATCTTGACAACTTCTTGATCTCGTTAACGAAAATGCTCTGGTTTTGCAAAATTAGCCCCCTTAGTGGCGAAAAATTGTGGAAGGGGGTGAGAATATACGTAAGGCAAACGGGTAGAACGCAAAAATGCTTGAATTAGTTGAATTTTGCAAAATTCACTTTTAAGGGGTTGAGAACTGCAAGGGTTGAAAAGTGTTCATAACTTTTTGCGTATCTACTGAATTCAGAAAAAAATCAAGACAAGATCTTGACAACTTCTTGATTTCGTTAACGAAAATGCTTTGGTTTTGCAAAATTAGCCCCCTTAGTGGCGAAAAATTGTGGAAGGGGGTGAGAATATACGTAAGGCAAACGGGTAGAACGCAAAAATGCTTGAATTAGTTGAATTTTGCAAAATTCACTTTTAGGGGGTTGAGAAACTGCAAGGGTTGAAAAGTGTTCATAACTTTTTGCGTATCTACTGAATTCAGAAAAAAATCAAGACAAGATCTTGACAACTTCTTGATCTCGTTAACGAAAATGCTCTGGTTTTGCAAAATTAGCCCCCTTAGTGGCGAAAAATTGTGGAAGGGGGTGAGAATATACGTAAGGCAAACGGGTAGAACGCAAAAATGCTTGAATTAGTTGAATTTCGCAAAATTCACTTTTAGGGGGTTGAGAAACTGCAAGGGTTGAAAAGTGTTCATAACTTTTTGCGTATTTACTGAATTCAGAAAAAAATCAAGACAAGATCTTGACAACTTCTTGATCTCGTTAACGAAAATGCTCTGATTTTGCAAAATTAGCCCCCTTAGTGGCGAAAAATTGTGGAAGGGGGTGAAAATATACGTAAGGCAAACGGGTAGAACGCAAAAATGCTTGAATTAGTTGAATTTTGCAAAATTCACTTTTAGGGGGTTGAGAACTGCAAGGGTTGAAAAGTGTTCATAACTATTTGCGTATTTACTTCTATCGGTTGTTCATAAATAAATCAATGGGAGTTCAGGAAAAAGAAATAATAGTCATTTATTAGCGCCCTGAAGATGTCATCGGCAACGGTGTACGAAACGTCGGTAAGAACAAACCATTTAACACGGGATCCATCCGGAATCCAAAATCAAACAATGATAAAGAGATGCTTTATCGACGATGCTTTATTCACGAGTTCTATTTATTTTATAGCGGATTGCTGAATTACAGAAAATAACACAAAAATAAGCTAATTATACTTTAGCTTTCGGAGGGTTGAAATATTGCGAAGGGGGCTGAAAAAGTGAAAAAAACACACGACTATGAAATGTTTTACCGAATTAACGCGCGGGCGGGGGTTAAAAAATTTCTAAAAAAAATGGTAAAGGGGGATGAAAAGTCAAAGTTGTGAAAATTAGCTGTAGGTAGAACTAGAAAAAAAACACGTATAATAGGGATCTTCTACCATAACATCTTTAACAATGATTTACCATGCTTTATTACGCGTTTCTACATTTTGGAGGAAGTAACACCATTAAGGGTGGTTTTTTTTAAAGATCTTTTTTGTACCATCTATAGAAAGCTATCAAATGGTATTAATTTTAACCCTACATTATTCGTTAAAAAATCGAGGTTTCACCCTTAAATTTCATTCGCCTCGATAAATTTCTGTTAAAATTCACCCCCGCTTTCTCGAAGTTGTAATGTATACGACCTCGCAATTTCACAGCATACAGGGTGAGACAGCAGACGGTTATTCCCCAAATTATTCACCCTATCAAAAAATTTGTTCAAATAAAAATTGAATGGTAAATCTAGAGGCACGTTTTGTGTCAATATTTTTTTCTTTAAAAAAGAAAATATGTCAAGTGTAGTATCACTGGAAAGGCAATTTCCTTCTCTTTACAACAGTGTGAAAAAATTATGCTCTTACCTAATGGAAATTTCGAGAAAATGTCAATTGAATGTGTTCCCAAAAATATGGATTTGGTCGTCTATTTCACAAACTATGCACTTTATCAAAAAATTGTTCCCATAAAAACATGATTTTTTCACACCGTTGTAAAGAGAAAAAAATTACCTTTCCAATGATACTGCACTTGGTAATGTAAATGTCAAAAAAAATTAATTAACCAAAAACGCGCGCCTAAATTTACCATTCAACTCTTATTTGAATAATTTTTTGATACAGTGAATAATCGGTTACAGGATTTCATGAACGTTTCTACCCCTAAACTCCAACATACACCACCCCAATCCAATTCGTTGAAAGATTCCGATTATTTACAAGTTTAGGTTTTCAATCCTTTATGATTTCACCCCTATAATATGATTTACAGGGGTGATTTTATTTCTATGGCGTTATACAGTGCGAGTGTAAAGCATGGAATAAAATTTTTTTTTGCATTAGAAAACAGAATGAAAAGCTCAACATTTTATTAAAGTATCCATTAAAATCTCCAACCCTAAAGATTAACCAAAATTAAATATTCAGTAATTCAGATATTTCCACAAGACAAACACCAATCCCAGTACCACGAAAATCTTGCAAATTCTATCGATCCAAAACATTCTGAAAAACAAATTTTTCGTCTTAAACCGCCCTTAAAGCGAAAAATTATAAAAAATTTACATTTTCATATGTCGTCTAGCTGCTGGAATCTGATCATCCCTTTCCTTCAAAATATACCTTCGAGCAGCGAGCGTACAATCTGTGAAATAATCCAAATAATTGATTCCATCCCCATGCAATCGATAGATTGTTTTTTCCCTCGGATTCAGGAATGTATTTCTCATTTTTATTCCAGCCTCATTACTGAAATTCCATTGTCTATTGGCGTAATACTCGAAGACTGAATATCCTTTTAAAATCCTTCTTTGAACTTTTTTGAGTCTAGAAAATAACAAATAAGGCAGCGAAGGGGTTGTAGAGAACTTGGAAGGGGTGGAATATTTCTCTTCGGGAATGTGTTGGGGGTAGTTAGGCGGTAAACATACTAAAAGTCCGCGAGGAGGGTGGAAAGGTCCCTTTTTTTGGTTTTTCGCTTATAACTCGAAAATTGTGCTTCGTAGCGAAAAAATCATTGAATGAAAATTAAAGCCTATGAAATTTTCTACAACTCTGCTGTTATACATTATTAGGAAAAAATGCACCGTTTTCGAGATATCCGCTCTCAAAGACGGCAATTGTCAAAACAAACTTTTGCTTCCAATTCCTCAGTCTTTGGTTTTGCAGAAAAGTCGTCAGGGGGAAAGTTTTAGAGCGTTAAATTTACTTCAAGAAAATGTATATACAGGATGGTTCCTTTTTCATTGCTCAACCAAAGACAGGAATGAGAAGCAAAAGTTTGTCTTGACAATTGCCGTTTTTTGAGAGCGGATATCTCGAAAACGGTGCATTTTTCCCTAATAATGTATAATTGCAGAGTTGTAGAAAATTTTATAGGCTATCATTTTCATATAAGGATTTTTTCGCTACGACGCACCATTTTCGAGCTATAAGCGAAAAACCAAAAAGGGTCTTTTCCACCCTCCTCCCTCCCTGAAACGGACGCTTAGGGGCGGGGACTTTTAGTATGTTTACCTCCTAACTACCCCAACACATTCCCGAAGAGAAAGATTCCACCCCTTCCATGTTCTCTACAACCCCACTTTGGGCATTCGTTGCTTAATTTGAGGAAAACTCACATTGGAGGATATCCAAAAAGAAACAAAATCACATCGATAAATACTGCTGGCAACCATTGGTAAAGAAAAAAATCGATTTCGTGAAGAAATCTTGATTTTTTTATGGTACCACCAGGGTACCAAAGCCCTACGTTTAGAGGCATTCTCTTGGTTACCACAATTCTCCCCAAACGGATCAGTTCATGGAAAGATAATTTATGTTCACTTGACGACGTTAGGTTGTAGTGTCTTTGGTGCCTAAAAATTTAACTTTTGAAGGGATGGTACACGTACTCGCAAAAAAATCGGGACAACCGAAAAAAAAATTCAACCCCAAAACTCACCCCTTTCAGCTCAACTCAAATAATTGAGTGTCCCGATTTTTTTGCGAGTACCAAAAAATTTACTTGTTGATTGTGTAGAAAAAAGTGAAACAAATTGCGGCATTGGCTACTATATCCACTGGTATATAATCCGCACAAGCTTCTCCATCACAATACATTGTTCTAATAACCCCTTTTCCAGCCCCTATCAAAAGACCCATGGGCCCATTGATGTTATCAGTCCATCCAGGAAGAGGTTCTTCGCAAATTGGAGTTACTACAAAAATGAACGGAAAGGGGGATGAAAAGTCAAAAGGGATGAAAACTTACCAATAGAAGGCCTTAGAATAATAGCTGGAATATCTTTCATAGCTTCATCAACTAAAGCCTCTCCAAGAACTTTGGAATATCCGTAAGAATTAGGATATTCTCCAATGATACTAAAACCAAATAAATATTTCCCCAAAAAAAAAAACCAACTTATCTTGGACTTTCTCTATGACATCATCCCCTAACCACTCGCAAAATTTGATAATTTGATGAGGATCAGCAGGAGCAGGGTAGGATTTTTCAAACAAAACTTCTTGGTTTGTGTGCGAAAAAGCTGTGGAAAAATGGCTGAAAACCTAAAAAAATAAAAAACCCAAATTTTGATCGTCTTACAATTAATTTCCTGCAACTTTTTGCCAATTCCAGCATGAGTTTCGTGCCTCTGCCGTTCAAAATAACGGCTTTCTTCAACGGTTCGTCAAAGCGAACACTAGCAGCACAATGGAAGATAATTTCCACTTCTTCAATCAATCTTCTTCTATCTTCAAAACACAGAGATAAATCAACTGCACTCACATCAGAACAAATCGTGATTATTTTCTCAAAAACTTCTTCGCCAGATTTTCTTAGAAGATCAAAAAGCTGCAAGGAAGAAAACCGAGGGTTTAAGTTTTCTAAGAAAAGTAGTTACAGGCCCTTTGATGATTTCACGAGTCCTTTCTTCAGGATCTTTGCCTTTCTTTTTTCTGATCAGAAGATAAATCTTCTTAACCCCGTTGCAGGATCTTAGCAGCTTTTCAAGTAAAACTTTGCCAAGAAAACCAGAAGCTCCTGATATAAGGAGCGTCTTTTCTTGGTAGAATTGCGCGATGCGATCAGGATGTTCGTCCATTGCTGTACTGATTTTTTCCTTGCGAGTTCGTTAAAGTTTTAAATATTTGCTTTAATTTTCATCGAAGCTGTTATTTTTTTGAAAAAATTGTAATTAACGCTAAGTGGTCGTTCAAGGATCCGTGCGAATCGAGCAAATTTCAAGGAATGGAACAGCAATTAGGTAAAAAAAAACTAATTAAAAAATTGTGGCGTTATAAAAAGCAAAGACGATGTTTTAGTGCAGTTTTTTTTCTATGTGACTTTTGTAACAATTGTAACAATGGGTTGGCTTGGATTTTTGCACCTTTAGTCACATAGAAAAAGAACAGTTTATACAGGGTGATTCAAGAGAAAAAGAGAGGGAAAAAAAAAGGCAAAGATATTACGAAAATTGATTTTCAATGCGAAATAGAAAAACTCGTATCTTGCAAAGGGTTGAAGATTAAGGAACTAAACTCGGAGGGTTGAAACTAGAAGCTTTGAGCTTTCTCTCGCTATCTCACTTGATCACGTTGATTTCACAATATGGCGGAAAATAATTTTTTTAAATGGCAAAAAAAAATTGTCCACAACATATTGTTGGCTCAAAACTTTTTCTGGGCCATTAATTAAAAGTTATCGAATTGCTTGAATTTCAAGCAACACGTGAAATTCCGAGTTTCAACCCCTAATTTGCACCCCTTTCTGTTTCATCTTGCAGAAAAAACTATCCCTTATCAAGTAATGTCAAAATATATGTGGTTTCAGACCTCCACGTGCAAAATATTTGATGTTTTCGTATTTTTGTGAACCCCTAAATTTCATCCCCCAAAATTGACACCCCCTCACCTTCAACAGACTTGTACGTCAAAAACGCATATCAAGTTTCAGTGAAATATCTCCACTGGTTCTCGAGTTACTACAATTAATAGTTTTTCGGTTCCGAAAAAAGCATTCTCGCGCTTTTACTGCGAACGCTGCCTAAACGCTTGAAGATTGATTAAAATCGTATAAGGGAGAAACGTCGGCAACGAAAAGACCTACAAAAAAGTCCGCGACAGCATATAAATATCTGTTACGGATAGCCGACAATAAGCCACTGAAGCTATTTTCGTCAAAAGTTAAAACACAAAAACGATCTCGGTGGGCTACCCCTTTGGATTCTGGATTCTGGGGGGGAGGGCGGCCTGCCAAAGCAGACTGCTGCACTCAGGCCACAGTTGGCCCATTGTGCTGCCTCCCAAGCTCGCTAGCGCAATCTAACTCTCGAGCCAGCCGACCTCCTGCAAAAGCTGGAGTAGCGTGCTGAGAGGGGCGCCAGCGAGCATGACCAAACTAGGAGAGAGCCACGTAATTGGGCGAGTACAGGACACTGTGTGAGCACGTGTTCCATAGACTCGTCTTCTAGTTCGCATCCTCTGCAGAAGGGGCTTTGTGTAATGCCCATCCGGTGAAGGTGCTGATTCAAGCCGCAGTGGCCAGTAAGTATACCTACGGCTAGGCGCAGTTTACCTCTGGGTAGGTTGAGAAGATATTTTGTGGTTTTCTGTTGGACCACTGGCATTAGCATTTTCGAATGGCGACAACCAGGTGAGTTTATCCACCTGTCCGCAGCCATCTGGTAGCTTCTGTTAGAAATAAGGGCATATGCGGTAGTGAGGGCCAGCGGACCAGCGGGCTCGGGGCCAAGGGGCTCTCGAGACGCCCGCCGCGCCTGCCCATCGGCAACCGCATTGCCTTCTGTATTCTCATGCCCCTTAATCCATGCCAGAGTAACCCTATTTAATTGGGCCAGGTCCGTCAAGGAATCGAGGGCATCTTGGAGTAGGCTAGAGGTGTTCCTATTACATCTCAGAGCCTGAAGGGTGGCCCTGCTGTCGGTGAGAAACAGCAGGTTCTTATTTGTGGTACCTTTCCTTATAGCTTCTTTTGCTCCAATGGTGACCGCCACAGCTTCTGCTTGGAAGACAGTGGCGTACTTTCCCAGTGGTGCAGTTATATTTAAGTCGAGATTATCGGAGTAGATCCCTGCTCCTGATCCGAACTTTGTTTTTGCTCCGTCCGTGTAGATCACAGCATCATAATGAGCTGAGAACGTTTCAGGCGGAGGTGCTGTATCAAGGACGGTGAAGGGTTTGTTAAAACCAAACGTGGGTAGTCGTCGGTCCACTGGCGCCTCCAGAAGCGGAAGGTCCTTTATTACCTCCTGGAGTATGCCAGAGTGACGACTTCCCGTCCTCGCCCGTCCCCACATTCCTACTGCCTTCAGTCGTAGGGCCGTTCTGATGGCAACCTCTTGTACATGGATGTCAAGAGGTGCCAAGTTCAGGGCGGTCTCCAATGCTGAAGTGGGAGTAGTTCGCAAGGCACCTGTAATGGCGAGACAGGCAAGTCTCTGCACATGACTCAGGTCCCTTTTTGCTGTTTCTAGTCGGGTTCTCGGCCACCAGACGATTGCCCCGTAAGTAAGCATGGTCTTATGACTGCCTGGTAAATCCAAAGAACAATTCCTGGGGAGAGACCCCAGGTTGGATCAACAATTAGTAACAGTTCGTTCTACACCTTCAAAAATTTGTCTTAAGCTAATTTTGAAAAATTAAATTCGTTGAATAATTTACGAGCGTCGAATCACAGATCGACAACATAAGCTATAATTTGTTTTTTCTGTTTGTACATGCGTTCAGAAACTCTGAAAGAATTAGGTAGCCAATTTCTCGTATTTGGGGGTTGAAGGGGGTGGTTTTCGGGGGTGCAACTTTTTGCGTTCAGTTAGTCTGTTTCTGTTGTAGATAGTCCAAGTGCTCAATTTCATCCAAGTCAATTATTTGTGTTCGAGGGTTGAAGACTGTGGATTTTGGGGGTACAATTTTTTGCGTTCAAAATAGTCTGCGATAATGAGTGGTATAAGGATTAAATTCGGTCCAAGTCATTTTTTTGTGTTTCAAGGTTGAAGAGGGTGAGTTTTAGGGGCGTAGTTTTTTTCTTCAATTCAACGCTTTCGGTTGTAGGCAATGCAAGGGTTGAATTTTCTCCAAGTCAAGTTTTTGTGGTTGGGGGTTGAAGGGGGCGAGTTTCAGGGGTGCAATTTTAGGGTTCAATTAGTTTCCTCCGGTAATAGGTGGTCCAAGGGTTACATTTCCTCTAAGTGAATTTTTTGTTTCAAGTTTGAAGGGGTTGAGTTTTAGAGGTGCAATTTTTTTCCCTTCCTGTCGTAGATGATCTAAAGGCCTAAGGATTAAATATATGCTCAAAACTTTTTCTGGGCCATTGATTAAAAGTTATCGAATTGAAGATGGATTAAAATCGTATTAGGGAGAAACGTCGGCAACGAATAGACCTACAAAATAGTCCGCGACAACATATAAATATCTGTTACGGATAGCCGACAATAAGCTACTGAAGCTATTTTCGTCAAAAATTAAAACACAAAAACGATCTCGGTGGGCTACCCCTCGTAGATAGCTATATGCCGTTGCGGACTTTTTTGTAGATCTTTTCGTTGACGACAATTCCTCCTTACAAACTTTTGCTCTCGCTTCAAGCGTTGAGGCAGCGTTCGCGATCAAACGTCGAAAATTGTAATTTCTTAGTTTTTCACCCCTAACTCCCACCCCCTTCGTCCGATATGGCCCAAAAACAATCCCCGCTGAGATTTTAGGGGTATACACATGTGTGCAAAATTTCAGCACGATATCTGCTTTTGTTCTCAAGTTATGATGGACAGAGTAGACAGCCGGCCGAGCGAGCGAGCGAGCGAGCGAATTCACTAAAACTAGTGCCTGCGCATATGCCTCGCCACTAAAACAAATTTTTGGAAGACGGTAAAGTCTTTTTGAACATTTCGTCTTTTCCAGAGGTCCAAGCTAAATTTTTTAAACCTGAAAACCGCCTTAATTTCTAATATCTTTGCAAATATTGAAAATAGATATAGGGTATGTTACTAGCAGTCTAAAGGAAATTTAATTTTGCCTTTTTTGATTGCATAAAATTGTGGTACCTACACACTCACATTTGGAAAAATTTAATTTTGGACAATTTCTTTCGCGCACTTTTGAAAATTAATTGCCGCCTTATTGTTACGTCAATAGGAACAACTGAGACATCAAAAGAAAGCGCAGACCTTCTAGGGTCTACCCTCTCAGTTTGGTTCCTTAATCTGCAACCCTTCCGAAGATGTAAATTTTTCTATTGCAGATTGCAAAATCAATTTCTTGATAAAAAAAACATATTATAACGAAAACTGTTTATTGTTGTGATTAGGTGCATTTGCTTGTTGAGAATTTTGACAAAAGAAAGCACTTATCACTGCTTTAATAAAAAAAATTTATTAAAATTCACGCGCTCGGTGATTTTTATCACAATTGGTGTCAGAAGTGGAGGATTTTTGGAGATAGATGTTCCTCAAGCAGATTAATAATAATTAATAAAGGAAGATAATAACAGAATCGAAACCGTAATTGGAATAAGGCGAATAGAAGGGGTCCCAAAATGGATCCCTGAGGAAAACCTGAGCGAATTTTACGCGACGTATGTATTTTGGAGAAGATGGCGAATAAACATTTGCCAAATCTGAAAGAAAAGCTCATGACTGAACAAACCTTGTTTTTTATTACTGATCTAATTAAACATTTGGTCTAAAATTCTTTAATCTATATTCAGCTGCTTGAAACTACCCTCCAAGCCAAACAAATCGTTATAATTCGTGGGTTTTCCAGGCCTTTTCGACTCATCCGCCTTGAGATCCTCCTGCTCCTTAAACCACGGCGAATATTCATCCAATTTCTTCTCCCAGCTCAACTGCAAATCCTCCAAATCCTCCGAAACCCCTCCATAGAGCTTCGGCAGAATTTCTTTGGGCACAAACTGATGCAGCGTTTCCAATTCGTGGTGAACCTGAATCCTCTTCTTAATTTTTTCCTTCAGAAAGGGTTTCACCGAAGTAACGATAAAATCAATAACCGCAGAAGGATTCACAATGTGAACCTCTTTCAATTTCACGGGGTAGGCTTCTTGGACGCAAATCAGAAATTTCTTCACCACAGAGGGTGGTATCTTCACGAAATGCTTCATAATAGCGACACTGGCATCGAGGATGTAGACATCGCCAGTGACTCCGAATCTTTCTTCTAAAATTCGAACGTCGCCAGTCATAAACGCGAGTTTCATAGCGTCACCAATGTAAGGGGTTTCGAAATCCGATTGACGGGCTCTTAGGATGGTCACGCGTTTGCCGTCGGGAGTCAAACCGGGAAGAACTGCGGCGCAACTGGAAGAAGGGGGTAGAAAAAATAATGGGGGTGGAAAAAATTACGCTATTTTGACGATCGACTGGAGTTCTGGGCGTTTTATGTCGCGGTTGGTGAAGAATTCGGGGCAGGCTGTTCGCATGGTGTAGTACATGTCGATTTTTCTTTTGCATTTTTCGATGGAGAAGCTGCAGCCTCGGAGGAAGTTCATGAGAAACAAGTCGCCTGGAAAAATGAAAAAAAAATTAAATTTTCGTCAAATAGTGCAATAATCTACAAAATTTTACAAAATCTTCATAAATTGTTTTTGTTAGCAAAAATTCCCTTCCTAACTTAGCTTTTTGAGGATGCTTCATAAAAATTTCGAATTCGACTTCTGTATTTTTGTTTATATATTTTTAAGTTTCTTTCATGTGAAAATGTATTTTCATATTTATTGGTTTTTAAGTTTTTCTGCAGACGATTATTTTCCAAAGTAAAAGAAATCTTCAAAAGTATAGGTACTGAAAATTGTATAAGTACATCTTCAAAAGAAATCAAGAGATCGTCAACAAAATAATGTTACAATTAGATACATTGACGTTTATAAGATGAAGAAGAAGAAGAAGAAGAAAAACTTGATTACTGCCTTTAAGGGTTGTAATGGGCTACATCACTAAATTATCTACAATAAATATAAATAAACACATCATTTACTATCACTAGAAACACCGCACTACACCGAAACACTTGATTTTCACTGATGACACGTTTCGAACACAATGTGCTCATTATCAAAACCGTGGGGTGTTTCTAGTGATAGTGCATTTTTCCACCAAAGTTGTCCAGTGTTTCCATAGTGAAACACATCATTAACTGCAACTATAACTCTAGCTCTAGCTCTAACTGTAACTCGTGATAACTAACACTAGCTTCAGCTCTACCTCTAGATTTAACTCTTTTTCAAGCTTTAGCTCTAGCTCTACCTCTAACTTTACCTCTACCTCTTCCTTTAGCTCTAACTCTGACTCAACTTTTACCTCTAGCTCTAGCTCCACAAGAATTATAGTAGAGCTAGACGTAGAGCTAAATGTAGAGTTCGAACTAGAGGTAGAATTAGAGCTAGTGGTAGAGGTAGAAATCGTTTTAAAACTGAACTGTTAGAGGTAGAGCTAGATATAGAGTTATAGTCAGAAGTAGAGCTAGACGTAGAGGTAGAGTTACACGTAGAGTCAGAGTTACAGTTAGAGCTAGAGTTAGAGTCAGAGTTAGAAGTAAAGCTAGAAGTAGAGGTAGAGCTAAATGTAGAGTTAGAGCTAGAGGTAGAATCAGAGCTGGTGATAGAGGTAGAGCTAGAGCCAGAAATCGAGTTAAAACTTAACTGTTAGAGGTAGAGCTAGATATAGACCTATAGTCAGAAGTAGAGCTATAGGTAGAGTTAGAGTTATACGTAGAGTTAGAGTTACAGTTAGAGCTAGATTTAGAGTCAGAGTTAGAAGTAGAGCTAGAGGCAGAGCTAAATGTAGAGTTAGAGCTAGAGGTGGAATTAGAGCTAGTGGTAGAGGTAGAGCTAGAGCCAGAAATCGAGTTAAAACTTAACCGTTAGGGGTAGAGCTAGATATAGAGCTATAGTCAGAAGTAAAGCTAGAGGTAGAGGTAGAGTTATACGTAGAGTCAGAGTTACAGTTAGAGCTAGAGTTACAGTTACATTTAGAGCTAGAGTTAAACTCAGAGTTAGAAGTAAAGCTAGAATGCTAGTGGTAGAGGTAGAGCTAGAGCTAGAAATAGAGTCAAAACTTAACAGTTAGAGGTAGAGCTAGAGATAGACCTATAGTCAGAAGTAGAGCCAGAGTTAGAGTTAGAGTTATACGTAGAGTTAGAGCTACAGTTAGAGCTAGAGTTAGAGTCAGAGTTAGAAGTAGAGCTAGAGGCAGAGCTAAATGTAGAGTTAGAGCTAGATGTGGAATTAGAGCTAGTGGTAGAGGTAGAGCTAGAACCAGAAATCGAGTTAAAACTTAACTGTTAAAGGTAGAGCTAGATATAGAGCTATAGTTAGAAGTAGAGCTAGAGATATACGTAGAGTTAGAGTTACAGTTAGAGCTAGAGGTAGGTTACATTTAGAGCTAGAATTAAACTCAGAGCTAGAAGTTAGAAGTAGAGCTAGAGGTAGAGGTAGAGCTAAATGTAGAGTTAGAACTAGAGGTAGAATTAGAGCTAGAAATAGAGTTAAAACTTAACAGTTAGAGGTAGAGGTAGAGATAGACCTATAGTCAGAAGTAGAGCTAGAGGTAGAGTTAGAGTTATACGTAGAGTTGGAGTTACAGTTCGAGCGAGAGTTAGAGTCAGAGTTAGAAGTAGAGCTACAGGCAGAGCTAAACGTAGAGTTAGAGCTAGAGGTGGAATTAGAGCTAGTGGTAGAGGTAGAGCTAGAACCAGAAATCGAGTTAAAACTTAACTGTTAGAGGTAGAGCTAGAAATAGAGCTATAGTTAGTAGTAGAGCTAGAGGTAGAGCTATACGTAGAGTTAGAGTTACAGTTAGAGCTAGAGGTAGGTTACATTTAGAGCTAGAGTTAAACTCAGAGCTAGAAGTTAGAAGTAGAGCTAGAGGTAGAGGTAGAGCTAAATGTAGAGTTAGAACTGGAGGTAGAGGTAGAGCTAGAGCTAGAAATAGAGTTAAAACTTAACAGTTAGAGGTAGAGCTAGAGATAGACCTATAGTCAGAAGTAGAGCTAGAGGTAGAGTTAGAGTTATACGTAGAGTTAGAGTTACAGTTAGAGCTAGAGTTAGAGTCAGAGTTAGAAGTAGAGCTAGAGGCAGAGCTAAATGTAATGTTAGAACTAGATGTGGAATTAGAGCTAGTGGTAGAGGTAGAGCTAGAACCAGAAATCGAGTTAAAACTTAACTGTTAGAGGTAGAGCTAGAAATAGAGCTATAGTTAGTAGTAGAGCTAGAGGTAGAGGTAGAGCTATACGTAGAGTTAGAGTTACAGTTAGAGCTAGAGGTAGGTTACATTTAGAGCTAGAAGTTACAAGTTAGAAATAGAGCTAGAGGTAGAGGTAGAGCTAAATGTAGAGTTAGAACTAGAGGTAGAATTAGAGCTAGTGATGGAGGTAGAGCTAGAGCTAGAAATGGAGTTAAAACTTAACAGTTAGAGGTAGAGGTAGAGATAGACCTATAGTCAGAAGTAGAGCTAGAGGTAGAGTTAGAGTTATACGTAGAGTTAGTGTTACAGTTAGAGCTAGAGTTAGAGTCAGAGTTAGAAGTAGAGCTAGAAGCATAGCTAAATGTAGAGGTGGAATTAGAGCTAGTGTTAGAGGTGGAGTTAGAGCCAGAAATCGAGTTAAAACTTAACTGTTAGAGGTAGAGCTAGAAATAGAGCTAAGTTAGTAGTAGAGCTAGAGGTAGAGGTAGAGCTATCCGTAGAGTTAGAGTTACAGTTAGAGCTAGAGGTAGGTTACAATTAGAGCTAGAGTTAAACTCAGAGCTAGAAGTTAGAAGTTAGAAGTAGAGCTAGAGGTAGAGGTAGAGCTAAATGTAGAGTTAGAGCTAGAGATAGAATCAGAGCTAGTGATAGAGGTAGAGCTAGAGCTAGAAATCGAGTTAAAACTTAACCGTTAGAGGTAGAGCTAGAGATAGACCTATAGTCAGAAGTTGAGCTAGAGGTAGAGTTAGAGTTATACGTAGAGTTAGAGTTACAGTTAAAGCTAGAGTTAAAGTAAGAGTTAGAAGTAGAGCTAGAAGCAGAGCTAAATGTAGAGTTAGAGCTACAGGTGGAATTAGAGCTAGTGGTAGAGGTGGAGCTAGAGCCAGAAATCGAGTTAAAACTTAACTGTTAGAGGTAGAGCTAGATATAGAGCTATAGTTAAAAGTAGAGCTAGAGGTAGAGGTAGAGTTATACGTAAAGTTAGAGTTACAGTTAGAGCTAGAGGTAGGTTACATTTAGAGCTAGAGTTAAACTCAGAGCTAGAAGTTAGAAGTTAGAAGTAGAGCTAGAGGTAGAGGTAGAGCTAAATGTAGAGTTAGAGCTAGTGGTAGAATCATAGCTAGTGATAGAGGTAGAGCTAGAGCTAGAAATAGAGTTAAAACTTAACAGTAAAAGGTAGAGCTAGAGATAGACCTATAGTCAGAAGTAGAGCTAGAGGTAGAGTTAGAGTTACAGTTAGAGCTAGAGTTAGAGTCAGAGTTAGAAGTAGAGCTAGAGGCAGAGCTAAATGTAATGTTAGAGCTAGATGTGGAATTAGAGCTAGTGGTAGAGGTAGAGCTAGAACCAGAAATCGAGTTAAAACTTAACAGTTAGAGGTAGAGCTAGAAATAGAGCTATAGTTAGTAGTAGAGCTAGAGGTAGAGGTAGAGCTATACGTAGAGTTAGAGTTACAGTTAGAGTTAGAGGTAGGTTATATTTAGAGCTAGAAGTTACAAGTTAGAAATAGAGCTAGAGGTAGAGGTAGAGCTAAATGTAGAGTTAGAACTAGAGGTAGAATTAGAGCTAGTGATGGAGGTACAGCTAGAGCTAGAAATGGAGTTAAAACTTAACAGTTAGAGGTAGAGGTAGAGATAGACCTATAGTCAGAAGTAGAGCTAGAGGTAGAGTTAGAGTTATACGTAGAGTTGGAGTTACAGTTCGAGCGAGAGTTAGAGTCAGAGTTAGAAGTAGAGCTAGAGGCAGAGCTAAATGTAGAGTTAGAGCTAGAGGTGGAATTAGAGCTAGTGGTAGAGGTAGAGCTAGAACCAGAAATCGAGTTAAAACTTAACTGTTGTAGAGCTAGAAATAGAGCTATAGTTAGTAGTAGAGCTAGAGGTAGGTTATATTTAGAGCTAGAAGTTACAAGTTAGAAATAGAGCTAGAGGTAGAGCTAAATGTAGAGTTAGAACTAGAGGTAGAATTAGAGCTAGTGATGGAGGTAGAGCTAGAGCTAGAAATGGAGTTAAAACTTAACAGTTAGAGGTAGAGGTAGAGATAGACCTATAGTCAGAAGTAGAGCTAGAGGTAGAGTTAGAGTTATACGTAGAGTTGGAGTTACAGTTCGAGCGAGAGTTAGAGTCAGAGTTAGAAGTAGAGCTAGAGGCAGAGCTAAGTGTAGAGTTAGAGCTAGAGGTGGAATTAGAGCTAGTGGTAGAGGTAGAGCTAGAACCAGAAATCGAGTTAAAACTTAACTGTTAGAGGTAGAGCTAGAAATAGAGCTATAGTTAGTAGTAGAGCTAGAGGTAGAGCTATACGTAGAGTTAGAGTTACAGTTAGAGCTAGAGGTAGGTTACATTTAGAGCTAGAGTTAAACTCAGAGCTAGAAGTTAGAAGTAGAGCTAGAGGTAGAGGTAGAGCTAAATGTAGAGTTAGAACTGGAGGTAGAGGTAGAGCTAGAGCTAGAAATAGAGTTAAAACTTAACAGTTAGAGGTAGAGATAGAGATAGAGCTATAGTTAGAAGTAGAGCTAGAGGTAGAGTTAGGGGTAGAGTTAGAGTTATACGTAGAGTTAGAGCTAGAGTTAGAGTCAGAGTTAGAAGTAGAGCTAGAGGCAGAGCTAAATGTAGAGTTAGAGCTAGAGGTGGAATTAGAGCTAGTGGTAGAGGTAGAGCTAGAACCAGAAATCGAGTTAAAACTTAACTGTTAGAGGTAGAGCTAGAAATAGAGCTATAGTTAGTAGTAGAGCTAGAGGTAGAGGTAGAGTTACGTAGAGTTAGAGTTACAGTTAGAGCTAGAGGTAGGTTACATTTGGAGCTAGAGTTAAACTCAGAGCTAGAAGTTAGAAGTAGAGCTAGAGGTAGAGGTAGAGCTAAATGTAGAGTTAGAGCTAGAGGTAGAATTAGAGCTAGTGGTAGAGGTAGAGCTAGAGATAGAAATAGAGTTAAAATTTAACAGTTAGAGGTAGAGCTAGAGATAGAGCTATAGTTAGAAATAGAGCTAGAGGTAGAGTTAGAGTTATACTTAGAGTTGGAGTAATATTTAGAGCTAGAGTTAGAGTCAGAGTTAGAAGTAGAGCTAGAGGGGAAGCTAAAGCTAGGTAGAGCAAGAGATAGTGTTAAAGATATAGAACTGGAGGCACAAGCAAAAGTTTATGTGAGAATAAAGGTCAACAAATTGACGATAAACATCCCTCCGAGAAATATTAGCGCTTTAATCTCTTTTGGTTCAAGGCATTATGAAAATATCTCAAGCGCTCAAGACAATTATACAAGACAGAAAATATCTCAAACCCTTGAGAAAATTATCTTAAATCTTGAAACTTCTGTGGCCCTCCAGTGCTTTCGTAGAAAGTGGCGAGCTGGGGTCGTAAATTTTTCTCACCCCTCTTTAGCATTCGCCAAAAGCTCACAACTTGTACCTATTCTGAAGACTACTCGCTTTCGGCTGAGCCAAAAACTCGCGACTTAGGAAAAATGCTCGTAAATTTTTCTCATTCTCTTTTCGCTTTTATTTTTTTTATTTTTCTTTTGTAAGATTGATGACAACTATTTTGCAAAATGGGATCTTCATTAAAATCTCACACCATATCTAATTAATATGAATGTTCAATAATAATAAAACAGTAATGATTTGAAACATTTCAAAAGATGTCTCATTAAGTCTTTCAGAATGAAAAAAAAAGTTCATTAAAGAAAAATCGGTCTACCTACTCAGGTAAGGGGAACACGAATGATTTCTTTTATTACGCATAAAGAAAGAGGACACCGAAATTTTCTCTTCGTAGTACCGCTTGTGTGTATTGCTGAACCAGAAAATATATTAATCTCCTCATTTCAGAATTCATTCATGTAGGTACTGCATTTTTAATTAAACGTAAGGGGTAGGTACTTACTCATTGTTTGGGGTAAATGTGGCTGTTTCCTTAACCATTCCCGAATCATTTCCAGATCCCTGTCTCTGGTACTCACATCTTCGTTGAGTTCCCTCCGGATGTGAACTTGAAGTTCTGGACTCGGTAGTACCAACGTCATATCACCTACTGATCAAAAAACACACAATAATTCCAATCAAGTCACCCCAACCGAATTGCACTTGGAAGTACCTTTTAATTCTTGTGAAAGTTTAATGTTTACTATTACATGACTGGATCGTACCTATTAGTAGTGCCAAGGTTAATGAGAGTGTAATTCTTTCGAAAGACTTTCCATCTTGGAATGCCAATTCATTGTTGAGGTTATACGCACCTTTTGTTTGAGAGCACTGAACGAGCTGACAATTTTTTATTTATTTTTTTAATTATAGCGCAGACTGCGCGAAAGGTGCTACGGTACTGCCCACTACTGCAGCCTTGGCGTCCACATTCGTGTTTGAGATCAAGGAAGATTAGTGTTGGAACCGGTCTTCAAAATCGTTTTTATTAATGTAGAATTGACGCAAAAAAATTTAATAACCGGCGAGTTATGCTAATTAGGAAGAACTAATTGAACCTGGGCTGCTTATCAACAATTTAACAAAGGGTTCTTTATTTTATTCACGGGCTGAGTAAATTCATTACGACAAGACGTAAGTCGTCTAAGTTAATTGACAAACAACTTTTTTTCTACAAAAGCCAACGGAAGATGTATATCAATGCGATGTATATCTCGGTAGATGTTTATCAAGTTAATGTGTATGCGGCTGGTCTTACTGGTGGAATCGGGTGCAGATTTTATCAATCTGCACCTATTAGTAGTGCCTCCGCAAACGCACAGATGTGTCAAAAAGGCGAAAAGTGAAAATGGCAAGAACAATCCATAAAAAAAAGGCAAAACTGCGCGAATTTTACGAAATTAACGCTCGAGGGGGAGAAAAATTGTTAAGGGGGATGAAAAATCAAAAGGGATGAAAAGGTACTGTAGTTAAGTAGAACTAGCGAAAATCACACGAAAAAAAAGCGGTCTGGGTAAATTTTGCTCTTTGAGGGTTCACATATCAGGGGTTAAAAAATTGTGGATGAGTTAAAAATTAATGAAAATGACTTTGAATTATTAACAAATCAGAAGAAAGCAAAAAAAAAATGTATTTACTCCGCTTGCTAGGGCTTAGGGGTTGTTAGTAGCGTAGGGGTTGGTTTTAGGTTGTAGACTCATAAGATTTTTTTCAATGGTTGACCGAAGTCTATCGAACCACTTACATGAAAAAATTTCCAGTTTCAACCCTTAAATTTCATCCCCCTTGTTAGATATTAATGGAAATTTGCCCATCCGCCTACAGTGGCGCTGTAAATTACCACATCAAATTCAGCCCTGATACGTTGAGTGTGTAAGATGTCACAGTTTCGCAGAAGAGATTGCTTATCTGTGTCAAATTGCAGGGTTTTATGGACGTTTCACCCCTAAACTCCAACCCCCTATTTCACCACCCCCACATGTCCTAAAGGAAGTTGTGTTTTCAATTTCACCACCCTAACCCAATTTGTTGAAAAATTCCGGTGATTTGTAGATTCATGTTTTCAACCCGTCATGATTTCACCCTGTTTGATATACGGTGAAAATTAAGCTTCAAACGGAAGCTGACACAGCTTCACCACCGGTCGTTTGAAAAGACCAGTAGCGGTTCTAACCGTGGCAACTCGAACGATTCCATCGCACACTCTCTACTCGCGCAAGCCTCCAATGAAGCGGCGGAGAAGCCTCCTCTTTGATAAGAACAAGAGCACCAACGGCAATTGGATGCTGATTGGACCGCTGATGAAGTGTTCAAGTATTCCCTTGACCAACGGGACCAAGTGTCGCGCAACATTCGCTGAATAAGTTGCCAACGGGAAAGATGACTCAAAGGGACAGTTTGTAAATCTGCCGTGGGAAGGGAAACTAAAGGCTCAAAAATTAGAAAATGTCCAGCTGTCAAAGCGCGCAAGTCATTCGCTATTTCCCACCCCGGTGGAAATGCGCCAACGTAATCTTCATCCCCAAACCCGGCAAAGACCGAAAGTTCCCTCAGAACCATCGACCAATCTCACTGCTCTCTGGCGTCAGCAAACTTGCTGAACGCCTCATTCGCTCTCGTCTCACCGAGATTGTCTCCGATCTCGGTATCATTCCCCAGGAACAGTTCGGCTTTCAACCCAAACATTCCACGACCGATCAACTGATCAGAGTCACAGAGCTCTCCTCACGATGGCTTGACTGGGGTCACGTAGTAGGCGCTACCTTCTTTGATGTTTCAAAAGCTTTTGACACGGTCTGGCATGAGGGACTTATTTATAAGCTCGCTCATGCCGGAATCCCCGCGTCGATGGTCCAGATCATCAACTCCTTCTTGTCCGGTCGCTCCTTCAGAGCCAAAATTCAAAACTCCTTCTCAGAGGAGCACCCTCTCGAGGCAGGTGTCCCACAAGGCTCTGTACTCTCACCAACTCTCTTCGCCCTCTACGTGGCAGACATGCCACGCAGCCCAAACTCCACCTTGGCCGTCTACGCCGACGACACGTGCACCCTAGCACACTCCCGTAGCCCTCAGCTGCTTACCCAATGCCTCCAGGAAGCAGCTGACAACCTGAGCGAATTCTTTCTTCGCTGGCGCATCGTCGTCAATCCCGAGAAAAGCTCCGCCCTATTCATCTCGCGCAGAAGAGAAGTGCCGCACGGCCATGTGACGATGGACGAGGAGGAGATTCAGTGGCACAACGAGGTCAAGTACCTCGGGGTCAAGCTGGATCGACGACTCAGCTTCATTCCTCACGTGGACTACTCAGTCGCCAAAGCCAAAATGGTAGTTGGCCACCTCTATCCAATGCTGTGTAGAAGCAGCGGCTTATCTTTCGAGAATAAGCTGAGGCTCTACAAGGCTGTGGTTAGACCAGCCATGACCTATGGCTCTGGCGCCTGGGGACACGTCTCTAACGCGCAACTCCAAAAACTCCAAGTCATCCAGAACCGTTGTCTGAGGTACGCCTTTAACGCTCCCTGGTACGTTCGAAACACCCAGCTCCATCAAGAAGCAAACTTCCCGACAATCAAAGACTTCCTCTTTGAAACAAACACACGAACCTTTGTTCGAGCAGAGGTTCATCCCAATCCGCTAGTGAGAGATGCGGTCGACTACGACCCAGCGAATTCCAGAATTCGTCGTCCCAGGACGGCTCTCATCCACCCACCTTGAACCACTAATGTTTAGTATGTTGCAGGTAGACCACAGCAAGATTTCGTCGTTAACTTTCTTTTTCAGCGAACTCTCCCACCTAATGCCTCTCCTTGCCCCTCAGGCAAAACGCTCCCCAGACCCTTCAGGTCTCCCCTCTAAGGAACTCCCCTCAGGAGTCCCTTTCTTAAATTACCTCAGGAGCTTTGCTCCAGCCCGACACGTCAAAAAATAAACAATGATGATACACCGCACGTTGCAGGCTTGCCTTGACGATGCACATAGATGATGAGCAGTAGGGGCCCTTGGCCTGGCTCTTTTCTGAGTTGTTTTTTTTTTTTTTTTTTTTGCGCGCAAGTCACGAGCGGCCTTGAATTTAACATCGCCTCCACTTGAGCAAGAAGCGTGGAAAGCTCCTCGTAGGTGAGCAATTGATCTCCAATGACTCGCAGCAGGTGAATCTTCACCGATTTATCGCCTCCCTCCCATAACCCCCCGAAATGAGGAGCTGATGGTGGATTGAAATGCCAAGAAATGCCCTCTGAGGCAGCAGCTGTTTACATATACTCGCGGAGTTGACGATGTGCACTTATGAAATTAGACCCACAATCGGAATAGAGATGACTACAACGACCTCGTCGAGCCACGAAACGTCGGAGCGCTGCCAAAAAGGTATCAGCCGAGAGATCAGTAGCAAGCTCCAAATGAAGTGCCTTCGTGGAGAAACAGACAAAGAGGCACAAGTATGCTTTCAAGCGCTTGGCACCCCGTATTCTCCCCATAGTGATGAAGAAAGGTCCAGCGTAATCAACGCCAGAATGCAAGAAAGGCTTTGCTTGAGAGACTCGTGCAGCAGGAAGAGCAGCCATGGGGGGCTGACTGGCAACTGGGTGACAGCGGAAGCATCTGACACACTTATGGTTCGTCTAACGCAAGGAATGAAAAAATGCGCAGAAAGCAGAAATTGAACCATTTGATGCCCTGCGTGGAAATACCTAATATGAGTGTACTCAATAAGAAGTGATGTAAAACGATGAGACGAGGGCAAGACCGCAGGAAATCGTGCGTCGTAGTGAATGGGTGCCTGGGCGAGGCGTCCACCGACACGCAAAACATTGTCATCATCGAGAAATGGAGAAAGTTTCTGAAAACTTTTGGGCAATACTTTACCAGTCTTACAAGCCTCGATCTCAGCAGCCAAAGAGACAGCTTGAGCTCGCTTCATTAAGAGCATCAGAGAGAAGTGAATTTCAGTCCAGTGAAAGCTTTCGTCGGAAAAAACTTAAGGAGGACAAAGCGGCGCACATAGCAAATTAATCGAAGAATTTTCTGAAGGGAAGAGAACTTATTCAACAAATGATCGAGGAAGTTATCGGATACCAGAGCGGTAAAACAATGAGTTCGTTCTTCGTCGGACGTGTGGAGAGAATCGGGAAGGTTCACAATCCGATTGCTCAAACTTTCCTGGGATGTCAGAAATGGGGCTCCCGCCCACCATAACGAACTGCGGGTAAGATCAGAGGGAAGAAGTCCTCAGCAGGGTTTTCGCCAGATGCGACATGGAACCAGCAATCAGAAGAAATCCGTTCTTGTATGAAAGAAACACGATGGCTGACAAACGTCTTCCAACGGTGCGGAGAAGATTTAATCCAGGCCAACGCAGTGGTTGAGTCCGACCATGCGCAGATGCGAGCGAACGTAAGTTTGTCCTTGAAAACATCATGAAGGTAAGAGACAAGTTTAGCCAATAAGACGGCGGCACACAGTTCAAGGCGAGGAATAGTGATCCTTTTGAGGGGGGCAACTTTTGACTTAGAGCAAACAAAGCGAGTTTGGTTGTCACCTGGAGGATTGGAGAAGACGAAGTACACAACCGCGCAGTAGCCTTTCTCCGAGCTATCGCAGAATCCATGTAACTCACAAGTGACTAACGGGTCCAGGGTCATTTGACGCGGCACAGAAAAATTATCAAAGGCGGGAAGATCATCGACAAGACTCTGCCAGAGGCGAACAATCTCATCAGGCGGACTCACATCCCAATCTAACTTCAAAGCCCATATGCGCTGAGTCAGGTGCTTAATTAGAAAGGTGAAGGGGGATAAAATCCAGATAGGATCAAAGATGCGGGCGAGATTAGAAAGAAGATTACGTTTAGTGCAGGTCGTCTCCAACGCCTGAACAGTGAATCTGAAACTATCAGAAGATGGATTCCATTGAAGACCTAAGATTTTGAGGGAACTGCTTTGGTCTTCAGCAAAAGCTAGAAGGTCCATCGAAAGATGAGTCGCGGGAAGATCAGACAACAGTGAGGGATCGTTGGATGCCCACTTGCGCAACTCAAAGCAGCCTTTCTCTAGCAGTGAGATTAGCTCGCCCTTCAAGCGCAAGGCTTCAGAGCGAGAAGCGGAACCTGCAATGATATCGTCCATGTAGGTGGTGTGCCGCAAGGCAGCGGCAGCGAGAGGATAATTTGATTCTTCTTCAGCAGCTAACTGCAGAAGTACTCGAAAAGCGAGAAAGGGAGCGCAGTTCAGACCATAGGTGACTGTATTTAACTGAAAATATTGGAGCGGTTCTTGTGGGGAAAAGCGCCAAACAATCCGTTGGTAGTTTCTTTGATTAGGATCGATGAGTATCTGCCGATACATCATCCGAATATCAGCGGTGACGACAAAGCGATGCAAGCGAAAATTGAGGAGGATTGTCAGAATATCTCTTTGCAACTTGGGACCTACAAAGAGATGATCGTTCAAAGAGGATTGACCCCAAACAGAAGCACTTGCGTTGAACACGACAGTAAGGCTCTCAGTTCTGATCACACAGGTGTGAGGGATATAGTACGATGACGAAGGTTGCGAGGTGGCAGGAACCACTTCCATGTGGTTCAGATTCAAATACTCGCGCATAAAATCGGAATATTGCTCGTAGACCTGAGGATGATTCTGAAGACGTCTTTCCAAACTGAGAAATCGCTGTACTGCTAATGTTCGACTGTCTGGAAAGGAAGGACAAGGATCGCGAAATGGCATCGACACCACAAAGCGACCAGAATCTTCACGAGAATCAGTGGCTAAAAAATGTTTCTCGCAAAGAGTGTCCTCAGGAGAATGCGACTGAATCTGTGGAACTGATTCAAGTTCCCAAAGCTTCTGAAAATCATCGTCGACTGCAGAAGTCTCCACCTGAGTGAAGAAAGAACATAGAGATGAAGGATGAGAAACTCCAACTCTACCTAAAAGAATGTACCCAAACACCGTCTCTAGGGCATCAGGTTCTCCCGGCTCTCCTCGGATGATTTCGCCACTTAAGAGTTGAGAATAGATATCTGCGCCTAATAATATATCAACGGACCCTGGGATCCCTACAGTAGGATCTGCAAGTGGCAGCTTTTTCCTTAAGTGAGACCATTGAGTCAACGATAGTTGTGCGGAAGGAAGTTTATCACAGATCTGAGGCAGGACAATGGCGTCAACATGGAACACTGGAGCTAATTGCCCAATCGGTTTAAGAGACAAGGTGACAGAACCGGTATTAGCGAATGTAGAAGTCTGACCTAAACCTTTGACAAGAATACCAGTCCTTCTCGTAGAGAGACCAAGTTGACCTAAACCTTTGACAAGAATACCAGTCCTTCTCGTAGAGAGACCAAGTCGAGTACAGGCTCTTTGAGAAATAAAGGAGCTTTGAAAGCCGCTATCTAATAACACACGCGAAATTTCGAAAGTTCCCCCTTTGGTGAGGACCTCGACTCGCGCAGTGGACAAGAGCACGCCTGTATTGAATGACGTGAAGCTGGCACCACTGGTGACAGAGGGTACATTAGCAGAAGGTGTGCTATTTGAAGAGGCTTCACCAGAAACTGACTCTTTCGGAGGGTCAGGGAGTGTGGTCGATGAAGGTTCAAAGTGGAGTAGAGTGTGGTGATGTTGATGACACTCATGACAGGCATTGGAGGATTTACATAACCTGGTGGCAATTTATGCAAAGCTGCTTGGTCTTTGCCACTAAATAACGATCTCTCGACGACTTGCTTAAAAAATCTGGACATCTGCAAATGCCATGATTGGATGCACAAATAGGGCACTTGGCACCCGACTGGGTATTAGCAAGCAAAGTTGTCGTAGAACGATAAAAAGACTCTTCAAGTTATAGCCAACGTTTCGGTCTTTATTTAAGGCCTTCTTCAAGGGCAAAACTTAATTATTTGATTTGATTTGTCTTTCTGTCGTGGCCTGCCGGGATGTACGCTTAACGTCATATTTTAATTCATTTATAACTTTTATTATTTAATAATCAAGCAATACCGCCCCGGAACCCCGTCAGCGTTTCGATGGTTTTCACTTTAAACACAAATTCTAAATGTTCGTCAAATAATTAAGTTTCGCCCTTGAAGAAGGCCTTGAATAAAGACCGAAACGTTGGCTATAACTTGAATAGTTTTATTGTATTCAATAGTCCGACAACCCAATAAGAACATCGATTCAATATTTTGAAGTATGACGATAAGTCAAGTTGTTTTAACGTTTGTTGACAGTTGTTAAAAATGACGTTTTCTGACACCAGTATTAAAAGTCATTTTTTTCACTACTAGTCTTAAAACGTACCATTATCTTTGAACTGAGAATTCGGTTTTCTTGCCAGTAAGTGAAAAAAGTACTATGTTCACCACGGTAGAGAAGACTATTTTAGCCCTCGGGGTTACAATTTTGCCGCTTGGGCTAAAATAGTTCTTATCCACTTTGGTCAATAATATACTATAATTTTAACACTGGTGTTAAATACCTAATAATTGACCAAGGTAGATAAGAACTATTTTAGCCCAAGCGGCAAGATTGTAACGCCGAGGTGCAAATCACCGAGGCTTACAACCACGCGAGGGCTAAAATAGTCTTCTCTACCGTGGTGAATATAGTACTTTTTCACTTATGTAGTAGCAAAAAAAACCGAATTCTCAGTTCAAAGAAAAGTCAATAATGGTACATTTTAAGGGTAGTAGTGAAAGAAGTGAAAAAAGTGACAATGCAACAAGCCCCGGCAACAAATTTTTTTAATCGTGTTTGTAGAGGCTAACGGAAGATGTATATCAATGCGATGTGTATCCCTGTAGATGTTTATTCATATATCCAGTTGAACTTGGTGGTTTTGGGTACAGATGTAATCTGCACCTAGTAGTAATGCCGAAGCATATGCTCATGATAAAGAATTCGTGAGGGTGTATCAATTGATGAATTTTTTGCGTTAAATTAGTATCTTCCGGTTGTAAGTACATATAGATCATGCATCAAATTTCCACCAAGTCAATTTTTTGTGATGATGGTTGAAGGGGGTGCAATTTTTTCCGTTCAATTATTATCCTCAGGGGTTGAAGGGGGTGGGTTTCGAGGGTGCTTACTTGGTACGTATCCTCCAATAACAGTGGTCCCAATCTTAAATTCATTTGCGCTCAATTAGTATGTTCCAGTAACAAGTAGCGTAAGGGCAGAGCTGGGTCGAATACTGCGAAAAAGTATTCGAATACTAAATACTACATTCTTGTACTTCAACTACTTCGAATACTAAATAACTCAGACAAAAAGTATCTTAAATATCGAATACCAAATACTCCTTTAAAAAAGTATTCGAATACTTTAATGGAAAATTAGAATTAAAATAAATCACCACTGCCTTTCATGCAATGCTCACATCATGTGAGTCACATGTTCGTTCTCGATCCTAAACCGAATGATTGGCGCGAAATTCAAATAAAAGTATTCGAACAATTTTCGAATACTTTTTTCGAATATATACTCTAGTATTCGGATTCTTCGAATACTAACTACCTGCCGAAAAAAAATATTCGAATACTAATTACTTTCCAGAAAAAAGTATTTAGATAAGTATTTGACTACTAAATACTTCGAATACTACCCAGCTTTGTGTAAGGGTTAAATTTCCACCGAGTCAATTATTTATGTTTGTCAATTTTTCGTACTTGGGGCTTGAAGGGGGTGGTTTTCGGGGTTGAAACTTTATGCGTTCAGTTAGTCTGTTTCTGTAGATAGTCCAAGGGCTCAAATTCATCCAAGTCAATTGTGTTCGAGGGTTGAAGACTGGATTTTGGGGGTACAATTTTTGCGTTCAAAATAGTCGCCTGCGATAATGAGTGTTAAAAGAATTAAATTCCGTCCAAGTCATTTTTTGTGTTTCGGGGTTGAAGGGGGTGAGTTTTAGGGGTGTAGTTTTTTGTTCAATTCAACTCTTTCGGTTGTAGGTGGTGCAAGGGTTCAATTTCCTTAAAGTCAAGTTTTTGTGGTTGGGGGTTGAAGGGGGCGAGTTCCAGGGGTGCAATTTTTTGTGTTCAATTAGTTTCCTCCGGTAATAGGTGGTCCAAGGGTTACATTTCCTCTAAGTGAATTTTTTGCTTCAAGGTTGAAGGGGTTGAGTTTTAGAGGTGCAATTTTTTTCTCTTCCTGTCGTAGGTGATCTAAGGGTCTAAGGACTAAATATATACTCAAAACTTTTTCTGGGCCATTGATTAAAAGTTATCGAATTGCTTGAATCTCAAGCAACACTTATGTGAAATTTCGAGTTTCAACCCCTAATTTGCACCCCTTTCTGTTTCATCTTGCAGAAAAAAACCATCCCTTATCAAATAATGTCAAAATATATGTGGTTTCGACCTCCATGTGCAAAATATTTGAGGTTTTCGTATTTTTGCGATTTTCCCCCCTAAATTTCATCCTCCAAAATTGACACCCCCTCACCTTCAACAGACTTGGACGTCAAAAGCGCATATCAAGTTTCAGTAAAATATCTCCACTGGTTCTCGAGTTATTACAATTAATAGTTTTTCGGTCCCGAAAAAACCTCGCATCTCGCGCTTTTACTGCGAACGCTGCCTAAACGCTTGAAGATGGATTAAAATCGCATAAGGGAGAAACGTCGGCAACGAAAAGACCTACAAAAAAGTCCGCGACACCATATAAATATATGTTACGGATAGCCGACAATAAGCCACTGAAGCTATTTTCGTCAAAATTAAAACACAAAAACGATCTCGGTGGGCCACCCCTCGTAGATAGCTATATGCCGTCGCGGACTTTTTTGTAGATCTTTTCATTGCCGACAATTACTCCTTACAAACTTTTGCTCTAGCTTCAAGCGTTGAGGCAGCGTTCGCGATCAAACGTCGAAATTTGTAATTTCTTTCAGTTTTTCGCCCCTAACTCCCACCCCCCTGGTCCGATATGGTCCAAAAACAATCCTCGCCCAGATTTTCGGGGTATACACATGTGTACAAAATTTCAGCTCGATATCTGCTTTCGTTCTCAAGTTATGCGATGGACAGGGAAGACTGCCGGCCGAGCGAGCGAATTCACTAAAACTACAGTGCCTGCGCATATGCCTCGGCACTAAAATATTGTAGGGGATGAGAAAACCTGGCCAATGAGAAATACCAAAAGTAACACGGAAAATAAGAAAGTTTTGCAAATTTATAGTTTGGAAAGATTGAAATGTTGTGTTGAAACGTTGGGAAGAGTGGGAGTATAATCCCGATAAATGAGTAGAATTGCCGAAACAAATTCGGCGAATTTTGCAAAATCAACGCTCAAGGGGTTGAAAAATTAGGGGTTGAAAAATTGCGAAGGGGAAAGAAAAATCACGAGGAGTGAGGATTAGCTGTGGTTACGTAGAATTACGAAATTACTCAAATTACCAAAGAATTTCTCACAGTTTTACAGCAGATATTGTTTCTCTCTGTCGAATTACAGGGCTTCATGAGCGCTTCAACCCCCAATTCCCTATTTCGCCACCCCCTCACGCTCTAAAGAAAGTCGTGTTTTTAGTTTCACCACCCCAATCCAATTCGTTGAAAAATTGGTGGCTTTTTTCACGAACACTTTTTTGAACCATTAACGAAAATTTATCGAATGACGTAAATTTATACCAACACCTGTTAAGCGGAGTCTCGAGTTGCAACCCCTAATTTCCTCCCCATCTACCCGTTTTCTTGGAAAAAGCGTCCCCCGCATGTGTTAGTCGGTTTTCAAACAGTTTTCATCCCCTAGATTTCATTCCCCGTGCCATAGTTTTAGGCGGCCAAAACCGGACAAAATATATTTAGGAATAAGTCAGCCATTTCTCAACCGATTTGGACGAACCTCGTCTTAAATGAAAGCTAAAGAACCAAGCTTTCGAACCGTGCAAGAAACTTCGACAGATGGCGCTGCCGTAGTGACCCTATTGATACTTGTTTGTAAGGCTTTTTCAGGTGCTTGGGGATTGGTCAGACAAGAACCAATCGTTATGTTACTTAAGTGGCATTGAAGTTCGTTCTTTTTTCTGCAAGAATCTTTTTTCAAAAGTCGATTTGGTTTACTCATTAATTATCTGCGGCTTTTAAAAAATATGTCTTTTTACTCCATAATAACTGATGAGTAAAGTTAGTGACGCACAAACAGCATAATTTTTGGTTATAAATTATCGCATTTTATGAAAACACAGGTGACTGCCAATGAGGGACAAATTGGAGAGCTATTACTGAAAATTAAGCTGTTTTTGCGTCATATCATAAAAGCGTGAAAATAAGGGAAAACACATTTTTTAAAAAAATCACTTAAAATCAATGCTTAAACCAAATCAACTTATGAAAAAAGGTTTTTGAAGACAAAAGAACGATCTTCAAGGATTTCTGAGTCTCATAACGATTGGTTGTTTTTTCACCAATCCCCACGCACTTAAAATAAGTCTTAAAAACAACCATTAATAGGAATACTACGACAACGCCATCTGTCGTAGTTTCCAAAAATATTTTGTCCGTTTTTTTTGGGACACCCGATACTTAAACCAACTACAATTTTTAATGTTTAGACTCGTCAGGCTTACCTTTTCCGTTGTAACTCATATTTTAACACTTTAAAACAAATTCGACTAGTTCTTGACCAAAACAGATTCAAAATGAGCTTCTAGAAAGATAATTATTAAATTATGCATCTCGCACGTCATAAGTTGTGAGAAGCACAATAAAATAGTTATAATTATAGCAATCATTCGATCAAAGATCGATGATAAATGATTAATAATAATACCCCTAATAATTTTTTATTACATAATACTAATATGAAAATGGTGTTGAACAGGTCAAAGCAGTTAATTAAAAGAAATATGTTTATGATAGTTATAAAAAGAGCACGGGTTTATATTATCAAGTTTGTGTCATTAAGATATTCGATATTCATTAAAAGTAATGCGCTTTACCTAACAAATAACTAGTTTTTTTCCAGTACATTTAATTTTTTCAATGTCTATAGCTCTTTCACATTAGGTGATGTAATAGCAAATTGAAAGCAAAAAAATTATGCTCCCGAAAACCACCACCTTTCAACCCCCGAACGCAAAAAAATTTACGGAGAAATTCAACCCTTGACCTATATACAACAGGAAGATCCTAGCTATTAAAAGCAAAAAATTTTATCAGCCCCTCACGATTGCTTTATCATAAAGCATATACTGCGGCACTACTACTAGGTGCAGGTTAAATCTGCACACAAAACCACCAAGCCCACCTCAATATATGAATCATTCACGCTGAATAAACATACACATCGCATTGATATACATCTTCCGTTGGTTTTTAAATTGTTTGTGGGGGGGTTAAAAAATGGGGTTTGTTTTAGTGCCGTTCGTAGCAGTATGCGAGTCACCCTTGTTTTTGATCATTCGCCGTCGGATAACTTGAGAACGGATTAAGATATCGAACTGAAACTTGTTATACCTGCAGTTGCTTATCCCTAAATACTCGGCGGGGGTTGCTTTTGGGCCATATTGGAAAAAGGGGTGGGAGTTAGGGGTGAAAAACCACCCTTAAAGGCGCTGCTACAACCACTTTTTTAACCCCTTTCACGATGTGTGAACCTTCAAAAAGCTAAATTTACGCAGACTGCTCCTTTTTCGTGTAATTTTCACTAGTTATTCTATTTAACTACAGTTAATTTTTACCCTCCTCCTGACTTTTCATCCCCTTCACAATTTTTCAACCCCCTTAGCGTTAGTTTAGTAAAATTGGCGTAATTTTGTCTTTTCGGAAATAAACACTCATTTGAATTATGTTAGCCTTTTTTACTTTTTCGCTCCCCTCCGTAATATTTCAACCCCTAAAAGTTAAATTAGCATAATTTTCTTATTTTTGTAATTCTACTTAACTACGATTAATAATTTCAACCCCCTAAGGGCCGATTTTACAATTCGAGTTCAGGAATGGTTTAACTGAGTTCAGCTCAATTTCTTAGCAACCGGTGCTCTCATTGGCCGTCACGTAGCAACTTAACCTACCCAAGTGAACCTCCACGAGTTGTAAATTCGGCCCTAGGTGTTAATTTTGCCAAATTCGGGTAATTTTACTTTTCATCATCGGTAATAAATTGAACTCATTTGGATTCAGTTTACCTTTTACAATTTTTCAGCCCCTTTGGCAATAGGTATAAGTATTTCAACCCCCACAGAAGTCTGATGTACATAATATGGCTTATTTTCGTGTTACATTTTGTAATTTTTCTTAATCACAGTTCATTTTCGCCCCTCTTGACTTTTCATCCCCCTTCGCAATTTTTCAACCCGATAACTATTCATCATTACTCATTTGGAGTATGTTTTCACTCTTTGCATCTTTTCCACGTCCTTCACCATATTTCATCCCCCCAAAACATAAATTAGCAAAATTGTCTTATTTTCGGTGTTAGTTTTGGTATTTCTACTTAACTGCAGAAATTTTTTCTTGCCTGTAATGCTAATTTTACACATTTCGCATAATTTTTGTAGTTTTTGTCCATCTTCTACTGCAAATACAGTAAAGAACTATTTTAGACTAAATTAGCCTAAAATCAACCCCTTTATAGGTAAAAACAATCTAAATCAACAAACCTTCGTCTTCGGGGACTTATTTCCATCACCATCATTGACTATAACAAGGTGGCTTCCAAAGGGGCGAAGCCCTAACAAGAAGGTTCCATGGGGGCCAGACTAACAAGAAGGGAGGGTATGAGGGCGAAGCCCTAAGGGTTGCTATTTTCCAGTTAAATTACAAATTTGATATAACAACAATTATCTTGGAAACCTTTCAACCCTTTCAAGCACCTTTAAAATCCCTCATTACTTAATTAAAAATGTTAATTTCGAATCTTTTTCTCAAATTACTACGACTCTAATTGAAGCAGCAATTATCCATAACCTCGCCCCAATTATTCAATCGTTCCACTCGAACATGCAAATGGATCCATTGTTGAAATTTTTTCATTACCAAGGCCAGCACCGCTAGAATCTACGAAGAATCAATATTCAATAATGACATCGTAACCCCCCGCAACCCCAAAAGGATTACATGGCCGAAGATTTGAATAAAAAACCAGCTATAAATGCTCCGAAATCCGCTGCATCTTCAGTCGAGTTGTGACAATGGCACCAAATCTAATAGACACCCACAATATCACCAACATTGAAGAATCGACCAAACCCAGAAGAACGGAGAAATGGCCAATCGTCTGGAGGAATGTGGTTCTTTTTCTTTTCTTACATTTTTTCTCAGCTTTGGGGATGTACTTTGCCTTCACGAGGGCAGGGCTGAAGACTTGGATTTGGAGTAAGTTTCTTCTTGGTTTTTAGGCAAACTTACGGGATTTTGCAGCTTACCTTTTGGCTCTCTTCTCGACGCAAGGTACTGGAGCTGGGGTGCATAGATTGTGGGCGCATCGAACCTACAAGGCAAAACTACCCCTCAGGATTATTTTGGGGGTCTTCCAGACGATGTGTCTTCAGAACCACATTTACGAGTGGTGCAGAGATCATCGTGGCCACCATAAATACGCAGACACTGATGCCGACCCTCATAACGCCAAAAGAGGGTTCTTTTTTTCTCACATGGGGTGGCTTTTGGTCAGAAAACACGAAGAAGTTATTGCCAAGGGGAAAACTTTAGACCTCAGCGATTTGGAAGCCGATCCTGTGGTCATGTTCCAGAAAAAATACTACGTAATTCTAGCGCCACTTTTCGCGTTTATCATTCCGACTGTGGTTCCGTGGTACTTCTGGAATGAAGATCTGTTTTTATCTTTTTGCATGTGTGCCATGCTGAGGTACTCTTTAAGCTTGCATGGCACTTGGTTAGTTAACAGTGCCGCGCATATGTACGGTAATAAACCCTACGATGACACTATTATGGCAACGCAAAACGCGATGGTTTCCTACATTACCAATGGAGAGGGTTGGCATAATTACCACCACGTTTTTCCATGGGATTACAGAGCTTCAGAGCTTGGCAGCTATTCTGGAAATTGGAGTACGGCTTTCATAGATTTTTTCGCAAGGGTTGGATGGGCTTACGATTTGAAAACTGTGTCTGAGGGGATCGTCAGAAAGAGGATTTTGAGAACAGGGGATGGGACGGGACAAGCTGAAGATTTGTTTAATAGAAATGTGTGGGGGGTGGAAGATAAAGATATGAAGGAGGAAGATGTGTGTTTAGTGGAGGTGAGAAATAGGAAGAGTGGATAGTTGTTAGGCTGTGATTTAGTTAAGTTTTTATAGACTGTTAGTTGTAGAATAGTGTCTTTGTTAATAAAGTAACTTGGATGCCTTGAAAAGTAATGTGAATTATTGAAAAAATACAGTCAATTGGGATGAGAAACCTGAAATAGTCCTTTAAGGTGTATAAAATTAACAAAAGAAACACTAAAATTTTGCGAAGTCTATTCTCTCAATTCATTTCAACATTGACTAAAGTCAACCGAGTTACAGCATAGCCATAGGGCTGAATCACAATTAAGTAGGATTACAGAAATTAACATTAAAACTAGACTCGGACCTGACCTGACAAAGACCTGAACTGCGTTGGATGCGGAAAGTAGTTGATGCGCGTGGATGTTTAGACTGCTCGCTTTCGGCTGACGCCTCAAGCGAGCGCGTGAAAAGAGTTGCAAGCAACTCTTTTCGTTTACCTCGACTGTACCTGAATGGGTTTCGGCTTTGCCGAAACGATCTCGTAGGGCTGAATCATAATTAAGTAGAATTACAGAAATTAACACTAAAATAAGCCAATTATGCAAATTTGGCTTTTGGGGGTTGAAATATTGCGAGGGGGGTCGAAAAAGTGAAAAAAGCAAACAATCCATGAGTAAAATACATTACCCGAAAAATAGACAAACTTGAGCGAATTTTACAAATTTAGCGCTCGGGGGGTAGAAAAATTGTTCTCGTCGCAAGGTACTGGAGCTGGGGTGCATAGATTGTGGGCCCATCGAACCTACAAGGCAAAACTACCCCTCAGGATTATTTTGGGGGTGTTCCAGACGATGTGTCTTAGAACCACATCTACGAGTGGTGCAGAGATCATCGTGGCCACCATAAATACGCAGACACTGATGCCGACCCTCATAACGCCAAAAGAGGGTTCTTTTTTCTCACATGGGGTGGCTTTTGGTCAGAAAACACGAAGAAGTTATCGCCAAGGGGAAAACTTTAGACCTCAGCGATTTGGAAGCCGATCCTGTGGTCATGTTCCAGAAAAAATACTACGTAATTCTAGCGCCACTTTTTGCGTTTGTCATTCCGACTGTGGTTCCGTGGTACTTCTGGAATGAAGATCTGTTTCTCTCTTTTTGCATGTGTGCCATGCTGAGGTACTCTTTAAGCTTGCATGGCACTTGGTTAGTTAACAGTGCCGCGCATATGTACGGTAATAAACCCTACGATGACACTATTATGGCAACGCAAAACGCGATGGTTTCCTACATTACCAATGGAGAGGGTTGGCATAACTACCATCACGTTTTTCCATGGGACTACAGAGCTTCAGAGTTTGGAAGTTATTCCGGAAATTGGAGTACGGCTTTCATAGATTTTTTCGCAAGGGTTGGATGGGCTTACGATTTGAAAACTGTGTCTGAGGGGATCGTCAGAAAGAGGATTTTGAGAACAGGGGATGGGACGGGACAAGCTGAAGATTTGTTTAATAGAAATGTGTGGGGGGTGGAAGATAAAGATATGAAGGAGGAAGATGTGTGTTTAGTGGAGGTGAGAAATAGGAAGAGTGGATAGTTGTTAGGCTGTGATTTAGTTAAGTTTTTATAGACTGTTAGTTGTAGAATAGTGTCTTTGTTAATAAAGTAACTTGGATGCCTTGAAAAGTAATGTGAATTATTGAAAAAATACAGTCAATTGGGATGAGAAACCTGAAATAGTCCTTTAGGTGTACAAAATTAGCAAAAAAAAAACTAAAATTTTGCGAAGTCTGTTCTATCAATTCACTTCAACATTGACTAAAGTCAACCGAGTTACAGCATAGCCCCAGGGCAGAATCATAATTAAGTAGGATTACAGAAATTAAAACTAAAACTAGACTCGGACCTGACCTGACAAAAACCTGAACTGCGTTGGATGCGGAAAGTAGTCGATGCGCGTGGATGTTTAGACTGCTCGCTTTCGGCTAACGCCTCAAGCGAGCGCGTGAAAAGAATTGCAAGCAACTCTTTTCGTTTACCTCGACTGTACCTGAATGGGTTTCGGCTTCGCCGAAACGGTCTCGTAGCGCTGAATCATAATTAAGTAGAATTACAGAAATTAACACGAAAATAAACCAATTATGCAAATTTGGCCTTTGGGGGTTGAAATAATGCGAGTGGGGTCGAAAATGTGAAGTGAGTTACAGCATAGCCATAGGGCTGAATCATAATTAAGTAGAATTACAGTAATTAACACTAAAACTAGACTCGGACATGACCTGACAAAGAACTGAACTGCGTTGGATGCGGAAAGTAGTCGATGCGCGTGGATATTTAGACTGCTCGCTTTCGGCTAACGCCTCAAGCGAGCGCGTGAAAAGAGTTGCAAGCAACTCTTTTCGTTTACTTCGACTGTACCTGAATGGGTTTCGGCTTCGCCGAAACGGTCTCGTAGCGCTGAATCGTAATTAAGTAGAATTACAGAAATTAACACTAAAATAAGCCAATTATGCGGCCTTTGGGGGTTGAAATAATGCGAGTGGGGTAAAAAAGTGAAAAAGGCAAATGTAATCCATTGAAGAGTCCACCAAACCCAGAAAAACAGAAAAATGGCAAATCGTCTGGAGGAATGTGGTTCTTTTTCTTTTCTTACATTTTTTCTCAGCTTTGGGGATGTACTTTGCCTTCACGAGGGCAGGGTTGAAAACTTGGATTTGGAGTAAGTTTCTTCTTGGTTTTTAGGCAAACTCACAGGATTTTGCAGCTTACCTTATGGCTCTCTTCTCGACGCAAGGCACTGGAGCTGGGGTGCATAGATTGTGGGCGCATCGAACCTACAAGGCAAAACTACCCCTCAGGATTATTTTGGGGGTGTTCCAGACGATGTGTCTTCAGAACCACATCTACGAGTGGTGCAGAGATCATCGTGGCCACCATAAATACGCAGACACTGATGCCGACCCTCATAACGCCAAAAGAGGGTTCTTTTTTCGCACATGGGGTGGCTTTTGGTCAGAAAACACGAAGAAGTTATTGCCAAGGGGAAAACTTTAGACCTCAGCGATTTGGAAGCCGATCCTGTGGTCATGTTCCAGAAAAAATACTACGTAATTCTAGCGCCACTTTTCGCGTTTATCATTCCAACTGTGGTTCCGTGGTACTTCTGGAATGAAAATCTGTTTTTATCTTTTTGCATGTGTGCCATGCTGAGGTACTCTTTAAGCTTGCATGGCACTTGGTTAGTTAACAGTGCCGCGCATATGTACGGTAATAAACCCTACGATGACACTATTATGGCAACGCAAAACGCGATGGTTTCCTACATTACCAATGGAGAGGGTTGGCATAATTACCACCACGTTTTTCCATGGGATTACAGAGCTTCAGAGCTTGGCAGCTATTCTGGAAATTGGAGTACGGCTTTCATAGATTTTTTCGCAAGGGTTGGATGGGCTTACGATTTGAAAACTGTGTCTGAGGGGATCGTCAAGAAGAGGATTTTGAGAACGGGGAATGGGACGAGGCAAGCTGAGGATTTGTTTAATAGAAATGTGTGGGGGGTGGAAGATAAAGACATGAAGGAGGAAGATGTGTGTTTAGTGGAGGTGAGAAATAGGAAGAGTGGATAGTTGTCAGGCTGTGATTTAGTTAAGTTCTTATAGACTGTTAGTTGTAGAATAGTGTCTTTGTTAATAAAGTAACTTGGATGCCTTGAAAAGTAATGTGAATTATTAAGAAACTGTCAATTGGGATGAAAAACCTGAAATAGTCCTTTAAGGTGTATAAAATTACCAAAAAAACACTAAAATTTTGCGAAGTCTGTTGTCTCAATTCATTTCAACCGAGTTACAGCATAGCCCTAGGGCTGAATCATAATTAAGTAGGATTACAGAAATTAACACTAAAACCAGACTCGGACCTGACCTGACAAAAACCTGAACTGCGTTGGATGCGGAAAGTAGTTGATGCGCGTGGATGTTTAGACTGCTCGCTTTCGGCTAACGCCTCAAGCGAGCGCGTGAAAAGAGTTGCAAGCAACTCTTTTCGTTTACCTCGACTGTACCTGAATGGGTTTCGGCTTTGCCGAAACGATCTCGTAGGGCTGAATCATAATTAAGTAGAATTACAGAAATTAACACTAAAATAAGCAAATTATGCAAATTTGGCTTTTGGGGGTTGAAATATTGCGAGGGGGGTCGAAAAAGTGAAAAAAGCAAACAATCCATGAGTAAAATACATTACCCGAAAAATAGACAAACTTGAGCGAATTTTACAAATTTAGCGCTCGGGGGGTAGAAAAATTGTTCTCGTCGCAAGGTACTGGAGCTGGGGTGCATAGATTGTGGGCCCATCGAGCCTACAAGGCAAAACTACCCCTCAGGATTATTTTGAGGGTGTTCCAGACGATGTGTCTTCAGAACCACATCTACGAGTGGTGCAGAGATCATCGTGGCCACCATAAATACGCAGACACTGATGCCGACCCTCATAACGCCAAAAGAGGGTTCTTTTTTTCTCACATGGGGTGGCTTTTGGTCAGAAAACACGAAGAAGTTATTGCCAAGGGGAAAACTTTAGACCTCAGCGATTTGGAAGCCGATCCTGTGGTCATGTTCCAGAAAAAATACTACGTAATTCTAGCGTTACTTTTCGCGTTTATCATTCCAACTGTGGTTCCGTGGTACTTCTGGAATGAAGATCTGTTTTTATCTTTTTGCATGTGTGCCATGCTGAGGTACTCTTTAAGCTTGCATGGCACTTGGTTAGTTAACAGTGCCGCGCATATGTACGGTAATAAGCCCTACGATGACACTATTATGGCCACGCAAAACGCGATGGTTTCCTACATTACCAATGGAGAGGGTTGGCATAATTACCACCACGTTTTTCCATGGGATTACAGAGCTTCAGAGCTTGGAAGTTATTCTGGAAATTGGAGTACGGCTTTCATAGATTTTTTCGCAAGGGTTGGATGGGCTTACGATTTGAAAACTGTGTCTGAGGGGATCGTCAGAAAGAGGATTTTGAGAACAGGGGATGGGACGGGACAAGCTGAAGATTTGTTTAATAGAAATGTGTGGGGGGTGGAAGATAAAGACATGAAGGAGGAAGATGTGTGTTTAGTGGAGGTGAGAAATAGGAAGAGTGGATAGTTGTTAGGCTGTGATTTAGTTAAGTTTTTATAGACTGTTAGTTGTAGAATAGTGTCTTTGTTAATAAAGTAACTTGGATGCCTTGAAAAGTAATGTGAATTATTGAAAAAATACAGTCAATTGGGATGAGAAACCTGAAATAGTCCTTTAGGTGTACAAAATTAGCAAAAAAAAAACTAAAATTTTGCGAAGTCTGTTCTCTCAATTCACTTCAACATTGACTAAAGTCAACCGAGTTACAGCATAGCCCCAGGGCTGAATCATAATTAAGTAGGATTACAGAAATTAAAACTAAAACTAGACTCGGACCTGACCTGACAAAAACCTGAACTGCGTTGGATGCGGAAAGTAGTCGATGCGCGTGGATGTTTCGACTGCTCGCTTTCGGCTAACGCCTCAAGCGAGCGCGTGAAAAGAATTGCAAGCAACTCTTTTCGTTTACCTCGACTGTACCTGAATGGGTTTCGGCTTCGCCGAAACGGTCTCGTAGCGCTGAATCATAATTAAGTAGAATTACAGAAATTAACACTAAAATAAGCCAATTATGCAAATTTGGCCTTTGGGGGTTGAAATAATGCGAGTGGGGTCGAAAATGTGAAGTGAGTTACAGCACAGCCATAGGGCTGAATCATAATTAAGTAGGATTACAGTAATTAACACTAAAACTAGACTCGGACCTGACCTGACAAAGACCTGAACTGCGTTGGATGCGGAAAGTAGTCGATGCGCGTGGATATTTAGACTGCTCGCTTTCGGCTAACGCCTCAAGCGAGCTCGTGAAAAGAGTTGCAAGCAACTCTTTTCGTTTACTTCGACTGTACCTGAATGGGTTTCGGCTTCGCCGAAACGGTCTCGTAGCGCTGAATCGTAATTAAGTAGAATTACAGAAATTAACACTAAAATAAGCCAATTATGCGGCCTTTGGGGGTTGAAATAATGCGAGTGGGGTAAAAAAGTGAAAAAGGCAAATGTAATCCATTGAAGAGTCCACCAAACCCAGAAAAACAGAAAAATGGCAAATCGTCTGGAGGAATGTGGTTCTTTTTCTTTTCTTACATTTTTTCTCAGCTTTGGGGATGTACTTTGCCTTCACGAGGGCAGGGTTGAAAACTTGGATTTGGAGTAAGTTTCTTCTTGGTTTTTAGGCAAACTCACAGGATTTTGCAGCTTACCTTATGGCTCTCTTCTCGACGCAAGGCACTGGAGCTGGGGTGCATAGATTGTGGGCGCATCGAACCTACAAGGCAAAACTACCCCTCAGGATTATTTTGGGGGTGTTCCAGACGATGTGTCTTCAGAACCACATCTACGAGTGGTGCAGAGATCATCGTGGCCACCATAAACACGCAGACACTGATGCCGACCCTCATAACGCCAAAAGAGGGTTCTTTTTTCGCACATGGGGTGGCTTTTGGTCAGAAAACACGAAGAAGTTATTGCCAAGGGGAAAACTTTAGACCTCAGCGATTTGGAAGCCGATCCTGTGGTCATGTTCCAGAAAAAATACTACGTAATTCTAGCGCCACTTTTCGCGTTTATCATTCCAACTGTGGTTCCGTGGTACTTCTGGAATGAAGATCTGTTTTTATCTTTTTGCATGTGTGCCATGCTGAGGTACTCTTTAAGCTTGCATGGCACTTGGTTAGTTAACAGTGCCGCGCATATGTACGGTAATAAGCCCTACGATGACACTATTATGGCCACGCAAAACGCGATGGTTTCCTACATTACCAATGGAGAGGGTTGGCATAATTACCACCACGTTTTTCCATGGGATTACAGAGCTTCAGAGCTTGGAAGTTATTCTGGAAATTGGAGTACGGCTTTCATAGATTTTTTCGCAAGGGTTGGATGGGCTTACGATTTGAAAACTGTGTCTGAGGGGATCGTCAGGAAGAGGATTTTGAGAACGGGGGATGGGACGAGGCAAGCTGAGGATTTGTTTAATAGAAATGTGTGGGGGGTGGAAGATAAAGATATGAAGGAGGAAGATGTGTGTTTAGTGGAGGTGAGGAATAGGAAGAGTGGATAGTTGTCAGACTGTGATTTAGTTAAGTTCTTATAGACTGTTAGTTGTAGAATAGTGTCTTTGTTAATAAAGTAACTTGGATGCCTTGAATGACTAAATACAGGGTTAAAAAACTGTCAATTAAGATGAGAAACCTGAAATAGTCCTTTAAGGTGTATAAAATTAACAAAAAAACAGTAAAATTTTGCGAAATCTGTTCTCTCAATTCGTTTCAACATTGACTAAAGTCAACCGAGTTACAGCATAGCCCTAGGGCTGAATCATAATTAAGTAGGATTACAGAAATTGACACTAAAACTAGACTCGGACCTGACCTGACAAAGATCTGAACTGCGTGGATGTTTAGACTGCTCGCTTTCGGCTAACGCCTCAAGCGAGCGCGTGAAAAGAGTTGCAAGCAACTCTTTTCGATTACCTCGACTATACCTGAATGGGTTTCGGCTTCGCCGAAACGGTCTCGTAGAGATGAATCATAATTAAGTAGAATTACAGAAATTAACATTAAAATAAGCCAATTATGCAAATTTGGCTTTTGGGAGTTGAAATATTGCGAGGGGGATCGAAAAAGTGAAAAGGGCAAACACTGAAATGTATGGGGGGTGGAAGATAAAGATATGAAGGAGGAAGATGTGTGTTTAGTGGAGGTGAGAAATAGGAAGAGTGGATAGTTGTCAGGCTGTGATTTAGTTAAGTTCTTATAGACTGTTAGTTGTAGAATAGTGTCTTTGTTAATAAAGTAACTTGGATGCCTTGAATGACTAAATACAGGGTTAAAAAACTGTCAATTAAGATGAGAAACCTGAAATAGTCCTTTAAGGTGTATAAAATTAACAAAAAAACAGTAAAATTTTGCGAAGTCTGTTCTCTCAATTCGTTTCAACATTGACTAAAGTCAACCGAGTTACAGCATAGCCCTAGGGCTGAATCATAATTAAGTAGGATTACAGAAATTGACACTAAAACTAGACTCGGACCTGACCTGACAAAGACCTGAACTGCGTGGATGTTTAGACTGCTCGCTTTCGGCTAACGCCTCAAGCGAGCGCGTGAAAAGAGTTGCAAGCAACTCTTTTCGATTACCTCGACTATACCTGAATGGGTTTCGGCTTCGCCGAAACGGTCTCGTAGAGATGAATCATAATTAAGTAGAATTACAGAAATTAACATTAAAATAAGCCAATTATGCAAATTTGGCTTTTGGGAGTTGAAATATTGCGAGGGGGATCGAAAAAGTGAAAAAGGCAAACACTGAAATGTATGGGGGGTGGAAGATAAAGATATGAAGGAGGAAGATGTGTGTTTAGTGGAGGTGAGAAATATGAAGAGTGGATAGTTGTCAGGCTGTGATTTAGTTAACTTTTTATAGTTAGTTGTAGAATAGTGTCTTTGTTAATAAAGTAAATTGGATGCCTTGAAAAGTAATGTGAATTATTGAAAAAATACAGTATTAAAAAACTGTCAATTGGGATGAGAAACCTGAAATAGTCCTAAGGTGTATAAAATTAACAAAAAAAAAACACTAAAATTTTGCGAAGTCTGTTGAATTGGTAAGACAGGAGACAGGCAAGAAACAATTTACTGCAGTTAAGTAGAAATACCAAAACTAACATAGAAAATACGACAATTTTGCGCAAATTTATGCTTTGGAGGCGATTAACTGAGTTAAGAAGATTGACAGTGCGTCGGCTGGGTATTGGTTTGTCCTATCTCCAATTTTGGGGCAAATTGAGTTAGATACACCGTTTTTCTCGCTGAAATGCGCTTGTTCTATCTCCACAAAAATTTTTAGTGAATTTTTATTCCTTGTCCTATTTCCTGTGTCCTTTCTCCAATAAAAATATTTGTGAGTTAGTTTTATTTTGTCCTATGTCCATAAGCCAATAGAAATTCTCCATCTTCGGAACCGCGTGCTGCTGTCGGTTATGCCACAAGTATCTTACTGTTACAACCCGATAAGGTCTATTTTTCTGCTGCATTACGAAACTGTACGGGCGCACGTGTTGCTTGTTTATTATTTTGACGAGTTGAGTATGTTATTAATATATTAGTTGTCAATCATCATCGTGTAGTGTACGTATAGCTACGTTTATATTTCATTTGTTATATTTGTCGTTAGTTACTGAAAAATATGCGTTGGGGATTTAACTGAACTCCATAAAAGAGTTTTATTAACGCCAGAAAAAATGGTGATATTGGTGATAAGTAAATAATTAAGTAGGAACACCAATATTGAGGTATGTACATACCTCGGTACATACCTACTTACATAGTTTACAATTAATACTGAATTCGAATTAGGTACCTACTTATTCTCGCTTATTCTTAATTTTGCTGCATCGTTCAAATAACTATTTTGTCTAAATCCATGCTAACTCTACCTGCACGTTTTGTTTGTAAAACATGGTAAGACTTGAACGAACATTGAATTACAAATAATTAATAATTAACTATAAAAATAATGTATAAACCAAAATCCAAACGGATTGAAGATATTGTGCCGCTATTTTGTCTCATTTCCCTGTTTAAATAAATTCCGAACGGATTTAAGATTACCAACATTTTTGTCTCATCTGCCTATGTTATGTCTTATCTCCATACAAAGTATTTTAGGATATGTGTGTGTCCTATCTCCAAAGTGTTTTTATTTTTTTGCGGGACTATTGTAATTATTAAGTTAATTATGTAAGTGCAATTTGATTTAATCAACACCAAAGAAAATTAACGAACTACTACTTATTGTCTAGCAACTTTCTGCTTCTTGTGAAAAAGCTTCAAACTTTCAAATGGTCATATCTCCGTTTCATGATTTTGGAGATAGGACAAACCAATACCCAGCCGACGAGTGGTTAAGAAGAATTACAAAATATAACATGAAAATAAGCCAGTTAAGCAAATCAGGCTTTCGTGGGGGTTGAATACTTATATATTATGATGCATTGCGAAGGGGACTGAAAAATTGCAAAGAGTAAGACATAATCATGAGTATAACATGTCATATCAATAGTTTAAGGTTATCTTATGGGTAATATTATATTTGGTAATACACGTTTAGGTACGTTTAGTGTATTCACGATGTCACTTTTGAGATGAAGCTTGGAGACACGGGTGAGTCGTTGAAGAAGTGATGATTGTGTTGTAAAATTTGGTTTGAGGGAGGGTTGAAAGAGGGTTGAGAGAAGGTTGAGAGAGTGTGGAGAGAGGGCTGCAAGAGGGTGGAGAGGGGGTTGAGGGAGGGTTGAAAGAGAAATGAAAGAGGGTTGAGAGAAGGTTGAGAGAAGGTTAAGAAAGGGTTGAGGGATGGTTGAGATGTGGTTGAAAGAGGGTTGAGGGTGGGTTTGTAATGTTTGTAATGTGTTCTATTGGAAACCTATTACAGTTTCTAATGAAACCTAATGAACAATTTCTGGGATATTCTTCATTACGTTACATTAGAAATCAGCTTTTGTTTTTGTAATGAGTTGATTTGGGAATTCCCAGAATGTCAACAGATTCTCTAATGAATTGTAATGGAAAGTCTGGGATTCTACATTAGGTTGCATTAGGAACTAACTTTTGTGTTTGTAATGGGTTGTAATGGGTTGATTCCCCAGACAAATTCCTTACCTCAGCCTAACTGGGGGGCAAACCGCTGGGGATGCCAGGTGTGCAATTTAGGGGGATGTCAGAGGATGTCTGGTGTACAAAATGCGAATAGCGGTTTACCCCCCCAGTTAGAAACTCATTACATTAATTTCTAAATGTATTTTAATGGTAATTTGCAACAGAGATGGAGGAAAAGATAAAATAAGTGTTCAAAGAGCCCCCAGTTTACGGTACATGAACCCACTTTAAATATTTTTATATAGCACGTCCGTAAAGACAATTCATGTTTCATACTTATTTATACTATCACCTGACACTGACCCAAAACCAGTGGCGGCGCGGCCCTTGGATTTTTTTAAATGAGGGGGCTTAGCCTCCTTAGCCTACCCTGACCAGCCGCCACTGTCAGAACCAAATGCCACATTGTCCAATCGGGCCGTATAATTTACTTTAAGCTCTTCTCTGGTTTAAGCCTTCTTTTTAACACTGTTTGCGCGTGAACTGATATCACTATGAACATGTTTACTTTTATTGTTATTGTTTATGTTTACCAATCGCAGCGTCGGATAGGAGGAGTTTGGTGACTTTCGTTATCGATATTTGGCACCACTGTAAACACTAAACATAATTTGGGCTGGATGCTGGATTTATAAACAATAATGAGCATTATAAATAAATAAACGTGAAAGGGGCCCAGGAGGGAGTCTCGGAGGAGTAAAGGTACGTTATTTTAACGTTTTTTATAATTATTTTCCAAGGGCGAGTTTCGAGGGTTAAATTGGGTTGCTTGGTGTTAAAATCGAGGTTTAATTTAATTTTCTGCTGTTTATTTGTGGTTAATTCATGTAAAATAAGTAAATAAACAAATATTTGGGGAATTTTAGTACAGTTGGTAGTGAAACAACAAAACGTTTGACTTTGACAGATGTTCATAGCCGCCTGTTTTTAGCTGCAAAAAACATGGAAGAGCCCTTTGGAGCCCCCCAAAAAGCCAGGATCTACCCTTCCCTGGAGCTGCAGTTAACCGAAGAGCCAATCCTCGAGATCCAATCACCAAAAACCCCAACTTTATCTCGAAAACTAAAAGCTGTCAGTTTGGACTCGGACCCCCCCAAACAATCAACCCTCGAAGTCTCAAGGGATGTTTTCTCGATGCCCAACACCCCCAAACGACAAATCAAGCACAAACTGTCCTGTGAGTTAGACGAAGGAAAACTAACCCCGAATTTCAGCTCAAACTTGAAGAAATTCGCCTCCAACAATAGCATATCCGGGTCTCAAACCCTCAAAACCCTGCCGGAGGTCATGACCTTGCATGATTTTTCCTCGGAAACCCGATCTGAACCCCTGAGGATTAAAACAAAGGGGCTGCTGGAAAGGAGGGGCTCCAATGCGAGTCTCACGATTGATTTGGGCTCGAAATATTGTCTATTTTTATAAATAAAGTATCTTTTTGAAGCTCAATATAATATAATGCATTTATCACACAGAAAATATGCGTTACAAGGGTTTTATACCCTACAAAATTGGCGATTGCTAAAGAAATATTTTTTTGTAATATTTTTGTTCAAACTGAATAAATTAAAATATGCATAGCACAGTCTCAAAGTACGCATCGAGACCCGTGTATACACAAAATTTGGAATAAATCGGACGTCTGTGTCAAAAGTTACAGGCTTTTAAAATTGAAAAGTGGCCAATTCGACCCCACTTTACGGTACCTACTGTTTGAAACTCAAAACTGTTGCAAGTTGCTTCCATTGACGGTACTTTATAAGATTTTTTCTTACATTGTGATTCTGGTAAAGATTTTTAAAATATAGCGCGAAAAATGTTTTGAGGAGGCTCAGCCTCCTTAGCCTCCTCTGACCAGCCGCCACTGGCAGAACCAAATGCCACATTGTCCAATCGGGCCGTATAATTTACTTTAAGCTCTTCACTGGTTTAAGCCTTCTTTTTAACACTGTTTGCGCGTGAACTGATCTCCCTATGAACATGTTTACTTTTATTGTTATTGTTTATGTTTACCAATCGCAGCCTCGGATAGGAGGAGTTTAGTGACTTTCGTTATCGATATTTGGCACCACTGTAAACACTAAACATAATTTGGGCTGGATGCTGGATTTATAGACAATAATGAGCATTATAAATAAATAAACGTGAAAGGGGCCCGGGAGGGAGTCTCGGAGGAGTAAGGTATGTTATTATTTTAACGTTTTTTATCATTATTTTCCAAGGGCGAGTTTCGGGGGTTAAATTGGGTTGCTTGGTGTTAAAAACGAGGTTTAATTTAATTTTCTGCTGTTTGTTTGTGGTTAATTGATGGAAAATAGGTAAATAAACAAATATTTGGGGAATTTTACTAAGGTTGGTAGTGAAACAACAAAATGTTTGACTTTGACAAATGCTCATAGCCGCCTGTTTCAGGTGCAAAAAAAATGGAAGAGCCCTTTGGAGCCCCCTAAAAAGACAGGATCTTCCCTTCCCTGGAGTGAAAGGGGCCCAGGAGGGAGTCTCGGAGGAGTAAAGGTATGCTATTTTAACGTTTTTTATAATTAATTCCAAGGGTGAGTTCCGGGGTTAAATTGGGTTGCTTGGTGTTAAAATCGAGGTTTACTTTAGTTTTCTGCTGTTTGTTTGTGGTTAATTGATGAAAAATACGTAAATAAACAAATATTTAGGGAATTTTACTAAGGTTGGTAGTGAAACAACAAAATGTTTGACTTTGACAAATGCTCATAGCCGCCTGTTTTTAGTTGCAAAAAAATGGAAGAACCCTTTGGAGCCCCCCAAAAAGACAGGATCTTCCCTTCCCTGAAGTGAAAGGGGCCCAAGAGGGAGTCTCGGAGGAGTAAAAGTATGTTATTTTACGTTTTTTATAATTATTTTCCAAGGGAGGGTTTCGAGGGTTAAATTGGGTTGCTTGGTGTTAAAATCGAGGTTTAATTTAATTTCTTGGTGTTTGTTTCTCATTTATTGATGTAAACTAGGTAAATAAACAAATATTTGGGGAATTTTGCTAAGGTTGGTAGTGAAACAACAAAATGTTTGACTTTGACAGATGTTCATAGCCGCCTGTTTTTAGCTGCAAAAAACATGGAAGAGCCCTTTGGAGCCCCCCAAAAAGCCAGGATCTACCCTTCCCTGGAGCTGCAGCTAACCGAAGAGCCAATCCTCGAGATCCAATCACCAAAAACCCCAACTTTATCTCGAAAACTAAAAGCTGTCAGTTTGGACTCGGACCCCCCCAAACAATCAACCCTCGAGGTCTCAAGGGATGTTTTTTCGATGCCCAACACCCCCAAACGACAAATCAAGCACAAACTATCCTGTGAGTTAGACGAAGGAAAACTAACCCCGAATTTCAGCTCAAACTTGAAGAAATTCGCCTCCAACAATAGCATATCCGGGTCTCAAACCCTCAAAACCCTGCCGGAGGTCATGACCTTGCATGATTTTTCCTCGGAAACCCGATCTGAACCCCTGAGGATTAAAACAAAGGGGCTGCTGGAAAGGAGGGGCTCCAATGCGAGTCTCACTATTGATTTGGGCTCGAACAGCAGCATTGCCGAGAAGGCCCCCTTTGTGCGACTCAACACGGCTAAAAGTGTCTCGAATTTGAATCTGTCAAGTTTTGGGTTTGTCGACAAGTGTTTGTGCGATAAAAGAGTGGGGGAGAGGAGGAAGTCTCAGGAGGCTTGCGGCAATTGCATTATTTATGAGTCGGTGCCGAGCAAGGCTTATGGGGGCAGGTGTGGGGCTGTGCCGAAGAGATGCAGCTGTTCGAGTGTTAAGTGTCGGAGGAAATCGTTGTCGAATGAAAATTTGTACGTACCCCCTTGCGGCTTCTGTCAAAAGGGGGCCTTCAAAGAATGTACGACGAAAAACTGTAAGGGGTATCGGAAGGCTTATTACCCGAGGCAACCCGATTTGGAGGCTTCGCAGCTGCTGAGCGAGGATTTTAAGATGCATTTGCAGAATGTGCAGTATTTGCAGACTGCGGGGAGGGTTTTGAGTGTCGAGGAGTTAAGGGTTGCATGTGAGGTAGGTTGATTTTATGTAGGGGAGACCTGGGGCATGTTGATCCTTGTGGTTGTTAAGTAGGGGAGACCCTTACATTAGGAGCTTTGCATTTACATATTTGTCTCACTTAATCTCAGCAATTTGATTGGTGCATTTGAATATTGACCAATCAAATTGCTGAGATTTCTCAGGTAATGTGAAAATGGCAAAATTAAGTAAGGGAGATCTGCTCATTATAGCACCACAGGTCCTCAGTACTGATAAATGAACATATCAAAAGTCTAATAAATCAGGTTGATTTTATATTAGGGAGAGTCACACTGGCAACAGTGCAAAATTATCTTTGTACATACATTTACTCGCAAAAAAATCGGGACACAATTTCCTCTATGTCCATTTTTTGAGTTTGGGGGCTGAAAGGGGTGAGTTTTGGGGTTGAATTTTTTTTTCGGTTGTCCCTATTTTTTGCGAGTAAGTGTACTATACTTACGGTAGTTTTAAAGTTTTCAAGTTTGCACGATATTGTTAAAAAGTTCAGTGATTTCAGATTGACAACCCTGATTTACTCGTTTAATAAATAATACGCTGATCCATTCTTTGTAATGTTGGTAGACCTGTGTCAGTTGATACTTCTTAAAACAATGCTTGAGGCGAGGGGGAGGCGAGGGAGTCTGTCTTCATCTTAAGAGGGACACAATGTATATATATAATATAATATAGTTCTTAAGGGAGTTTTGCATCTTACTGACTACAGGGTGTCCCAACGGTGCGACAGGGTCCATTTATGTCCACGTCATTAATAATATCGAAAATCTGTGTACGCCAACCGTTAGTGACTGAAAATGTGCATAATCTAAAATTACTGTGAACTCACATGGGCGGCTCGTGTAGGGAGGGCAGCACAAAATTACATTTTGTTAAATGGAACAAATAATTTTTGGTTTCTACGTGTCATTCTGTGCAACTTTTGTCATGTGTGGCACATATTGAAATTCAATAGTTTTTGAGTTATTTAATCAAGCGGCAGCGCACTATGCGCAGATGGTATATTGTTTATGGCGGCGCATAGGGGGTCTGACATGGCACATCTTCCATCCTTTTATGCTGAAAACCCTTATTAAATGAAGCTTGAAACTTATATTTTTGACACCTGCCAACTCAACAACATTGACGGAAATTTTCTAGGCCTTCTAGATTTTGAGCAACGACAGTCAACTTTTCTTTTTCTCATGGCCATCATATTAGATTTTAACAGCATTAAATGCACAAAAAAATTAGCTAAATACAGCCAACGTGGAATTTTTTGACAGATCGTCAAATTTTGAATATTATTGCTATGAATAGTTTGTAAAATCAGCCTAAACTTAGATGAAAAAAAAAGAGTACCTAAACCTAACTTTTGACATGTAGAAACAATTGAATCCAACGGTAATAAAATACGCCTTGGTGTGACTCAAACTTTGACATATTTTTTCAAAGAAGTCCATATTGATTCCATTATGATCCAATATGGCGGCCATAAGAAAAAGAAAAGTTGACTGTCGTTGCTCAAAATCTGGATGGCCTAAAAAATTTCTGTCAATGCCATTGAATTGTCAACTGTCAAAAATATAGAAGTTCCAAGTTTCATTTGAATCGCAATTTTCACTTTTTCCGCGATAACTCAGGAACGAATCAAGACATCGGGAAGTTCTTTACAGGTTCTTGATCGCCTTAAAAAAGCGCAACTTTTCTCTAATTTAACCTACTCTCGAGCTCTTATGGTTTCCGAGTTCCCAATAGTGTGCAACGACAAATTGACCACCCTGTATAGGTGCACCATGTTAGCTCGACTTCCCTTCTTGCTAGTTGCTTAGGGGAGACCCTCATGTTGTAGACTCCATTGGTTCAGTAGTATTAAAGCCGTCAAGCTATTGGACAAAAAATTGACATATGTCAGAAGTCAGCTGTAATTGCAGGTGTCGCGCGTGCCCAAGCTGCATTCTGAGTGCATAACCGTATAAATACCAAAAATCCACCATGTTAACTCGACTTCCCTTCTTGCTAGTTGCTTAGGGGAGACCCTCACGTTGTAGACTCCATTGGTTCAGTGGTATTAAAGCCGTCAAGCTATTGGACAAAAAATTGACATGTCAAAAATGAGCTATAATTGCAGGTGGCGCGCGTGCCCAAGCTGCATTCCGAATTCTGGGAAGTACCCCTGAATCTCCAGGAAAGCATAAATTTTGTAAAAGTTTTTTGCGACCACAAGTGTGACCCATCTTATTTCTTCAAATTTGAAGGAGAATCGATTGGTGCAAATTTCAAACTTCTAGAACTCACACACTTCGAGAAAAGTAGGTTTTCTTTCATTTAAAGTTCCAAAATAGAATAAAACTAATAAAAATTGCATTTTGTATTATCAGAGGCTCTAGTGAAACCAATTTCCAGCTATTTTACTGATAAAAACTTTAAAACGCGAAACTCACTACAAAGCAGAATTTTGTAAAAGTTTTTTGCGACCACAAGTGTGACCCATCTTATTTCCTCAAATTTGAAGGAGAATCGATTGGTGCAAGTTTCAAACTTCTAGGACTCACGCACTTCGAGAAAAGTAGGTTTTCTTTCATTAAAATTTCCAAAATAGAATAAAACTAATAAAAATTGCATTTTGTATTATCAGAGGCTCTAGTGAAACCAATTTCCAGCTATTTTACTAATAAAAACTTTAAAACGCGAAACTCACTAGAAAGCAGAATTTTGTAAAAGTTTTTTGCGACCACAAGTGTGACCCATCTTATTTCCTCAAATTTGAAGGAGAATCTATTGGTGCAAACTTCAAACTTGTAGGACTCACACACTTCGAGAAAAGTGGGTTTTCTTTCATTTAAAGTTCCAAAATAGAATAAAACTAATAAAAATTGCATTTTGTATTATCAGAGGCTCTAGTGAAACCAATTTCCAGCTATTTTACTGATAAAAACTTTAAAACGCGAAACTCACTACAAAGCAGAATTTTGTAAAAGTTTTTTGCGACCACAAGTGTGACCCATCTTATTTCCTCAAATTTGAAGGAGAATCGATTGGTGCAAGTTTCAAACTTCTAGGACTCACGCACTTCGAGAAAAGTAGGTTTTCTTTCATTAAAATTTCCAAAATAGAATAAAACTAATAAAAATTGCATTTTGTATTATCAGAGGCTCTAGTGAAACCAATTTTCAGCTATTTTACTAATAAAAACTTTAAAACGCGAAACTCACTAGAAAGCAGAATTTTGTAAAAGTTTTTTGCGACCACAAGTGTGACCCATCTTATTTCCTCAAATTTGAAGGAGAATCTATTGGTGCAAACTTCAAACTTGTAGGACTCACACACTTCGAGAAAAGTAGGTTTTCTTTCATTTAAAGTTCCAAAATAGAATAAAACTAATAAAAATTGCATTTTGTATTATCAGAGGCTCTAGTGAAACCAATTTCCAGCTATTTTACTGATAAAAACTTTAAAACGCGAAACTCACTACAAAGCAGAATTTTGTAAAAGTTTTTTGCGACCACAAGTGTGACCCATCTTATTTCCTCAAATTTGAAGGAGAATCGATTGGTGCAAGTTTCAAACTTCTAGGACTCACGCACTTCGAGAAAAGTAGGTTTTCTTTCATTAAAATTTCCAAAATAGAATAAAACTAATAAAAATTGCATTTTGTATTATCAGAGGCTCTAGTGAAACCAATTTCCAGCTATTTTACTAATAAAAACTTTAAAACGCGAAACTCACTAGAAAGCAGAATTTTGTAAAAGTTTTTTGCGACCACAAGTGTGACCCATCTTATTTCCTCAAATTTGAAGGAGAATCTATTGGTGCAAACTTCAAACTTGTAGGACTCACACACTTCGAGAAAAGTAGGTTTTCTTTCATTTAAAGTTCCAAAATAGAATAAAACTAATAAAAATGGAATTTTGTATTATCAGAGGCTTTAGTGAAACAAATTCCCAGCAATTTTACTGATAAAAACTTTAAAACGCGAAACTCACTAGAAAGCAGAATTTTGTAAAATTTTTTGCGACCACAAGTGTGACCCATCTTATTTCCTCAAATTTGAAGGAGAATCGATTGGTGCAAACTTCAAAGTTGTAGGATTCACACACTTCGAGAAAAGTAGGTTTTCTTTCATTCAAAGTTCCAAAATAGAATAAAACTAATAAAAATTGCATTTTGTATTATCAGAGGCTCTAGTGAAACCAATTGCCAGCAATTTTACTGATGAAAACTTTAAAACGCGAAACTCACTAGAAAGCAGAATTTTGTAAAAGTTTTTTGCGACCGCAAGTGTGACCCATCTTATTTCCTCAAATTTGAAGGAGAATCGATTGAGGCAAATTTCAAACTTCCAGGACTTACACACTTCGAGAAAAGTAGGTTTTCTTTCATTTAAAATTCCAAAATAGAATAAAACTAATAAAAATTGCATTTTGTATTATCAGAGGCTCTAGTGAAACCAATTGCCAGCAATTTTCCTGAGAAAAACTTTAAAACGCGAATTTCGTTAGAAAGCATAAATTTTGTAAAAGTTTTTTGCGACCACAAGTGTGACCCATCTTATTTCCTCAAATTTGAAGGAGAATCGATTGGTGCAAACTTCAAAGTTGTAGGATTCACACACTTCGAGAAAAGTAGGTTTTCTTTCATTCAAAGTTCCAAAATAGAATAAAACTAATAAAAATTGCATTTTGTATTATCAGAGGCTCTAGTGAAACCAATTTCCAGCTATTTTACTAATAAAAACTTTAAAACGCGAAACTCACTAGAAAGCAGAATTTTGTAAAAATTTTTGCGACCACAAGTGTGACCCATCTTATTTCCTCAAATTTGAAGGAGAATCGATTGGTGCAAACTTCAAAGTTGTAGGATTCACACACTTCGAGAAAAGTAGGTTTTCTTTCATTCAAAGTTCCAAAATAGAATAAAACTAATAAAAATTGCATTTTGTATTATCAGAGGCTCTAGTGAAACCAATTGCCAGCAATTTTACTGATGAAAACTTTAAAACGCGAAACTCACTAGGAAGCAGAATTTTGTAAAAGTTTTTTGCGACCGCAAGTGTGACCCATCTTATTTCCTCAAATTTGAAGGAGAATCGATTGAGGCAAATTTCAAACTTCTAGGACTTACACACTTCGAGAAAAGTAGGTTTTCTTTCATTTAAAATTCCAAAATAGAATAAAACTAATAAAAATTGCATTTTGTATTATCAGAGGCTCTAGTGAAACCAATTGCCAGCAATTTTCCTGAGAAAAACTTTAAAACGCGAATTTCGTTAGAAAGCATAAATTTTGTAAAAGTTTTTTGCGACCACAAGTGTGACCCATCTTATTTCCTCAAATTTGAAGGAGAATCTATTGGTGCAAACTTCAAACTTGTAGGACTCACACACTTCGAGAAAAGTAGGTTTTCTTTCATTTAAAGTTCCAAAATAGAATAAAACTAATAAAAATGGAATTTTGTATTATCAGAGGCTCTAGTGAAACCAATTGCCAGCAATTTTCCTGATAAAAACTTTAAAACGCGAATTTCGTTAGAAAGCATTTTTGTAAAAGTTTTTTGCGACCACAAGTGTGACCCATCTTATTTCCTCAAATTTGAAGGAGAATCGATTGGTGCAAGTTTCAAACTTCTAGGACTCACGCACTTCGAGAAAAGTAGGTTTTCTTTCATTAAAATTTCCAAAATAGAATAAAACTAATAAAAATTGCATTTTGTATTATCAAAGGCTCTAGTGAAACCAATTTCCAGCTATTTTACTGATAAAAACTTTAAAACGCGAAACTCACTACAAAGCAGAATTTTGTAAAAGTTTTTTGCGACCAAAAGTGTGACCCATCTTATTTCCTCAAATTTGAAGGAGAATCGATTGGTGCAAGTTTCAAACTTCTAGGACTCACGCACTTCGAGAAAAGTAGGTTTTCTTTCATTAAAATTTCCAAAATAGAATAAAACTAATAAAAATTGCATTTTGTATTATCAGAGGCTCTAGTGAAACCAATTTCCAGCTATTTTACTGATAAAAACTTTAAAACGCGAAACTCACTACAAAGCAGAATTTTGTAAAAGTTTTTTGCGACCACAAGTGTGACCCATCTTATTTCCTCAAATTTGAAGGAGAATCGATTGAGGCAAATTTCAAACTTCTAGGACTCACGCACTTCGAGAAAAGTAGGTTTTCTTTCATTTAAAATTCCAAAATAGAATAAAACTAATAAAAATTGCATTTTGTATTATCAGAGGCTCTAGTGAAACCAATTGCCAGCAATTTTCCTGAGAAAAACTTTAAAACGCGAATTTCGTTAGAAAGCATAAATTTTGTAAAAGTTTTTTGCGACCACAAGTGTGACCCATCTTATTTCCTCAAATTTGAAGGAGAATCTATTGGTGCAAACTTCAAACTTGTAGGACTCACACACTTCGAGAAAAGTAGGTTTTCTTTCATTTAAAGTTCCAAAATAGAATAAAACTAATAAAAATGGAATTTTGTATTATCAGAGGCTCTAGTGAAACCAATTGCCAGCAATTTTCCTGATAAAAACTTTAAAACGCGAATTTCGTTAGAAAGCATTTTTGTAAAAGTTTTTTGCGACCACAAGTGTGACCCATCTTATTTCCTCAAATTTGAAGGAGAATCGATTGGTGCAAGTTTCAAACTTCTAGGACTCACGCACTTCGAGAAAAGTAGGTTTTCTTTCATTAAAATTTCCAAAATAGAATAAAACTAATAAAAATTGCATTTTGTATTATCAAAGGCTCTAGTGAAACCAATTTCCAGCTATTTTACTGATAAAAACTTTAAAACGCGAAACTCACTACAAAGCAGAATTTTGTAAAAGTTTTTTGCGACCAAAAGTGTGACCCATCTTATTTCCTCAAATTTGAAGGAGAATCGATTGGTGCAAGTTTCAAACTTCTAGGACTCACGCACTTCGAGAAAAGTAGGTTTTCTTTCATTAAAATTTCCAAAATAGAATAAAACTAATAAAAATTGCATTTTGTATTATCAGAGGCTCTAGTGAAACCAATTTCCAGCTATTTTACTGATAAAAACTTTAAAATGCGAATTTCGTTAGAAAGCATAAATTTTGTAAAAGTTTTTTGCGACCACAAGTGTGACCCATCTTGTTTCCTCAAATTTGAAAGAGAATCGATTGGTGCAAATTTCAAACTTCTAGGACTCACACACTTCGAGAAAAGTATGTTTTCTTTCATTTAAAATTCCAAAATAGAACAAAACTAATGAACAGTGGCAAGTTTTAATCAAAGTTGCATTTTGTATTATCAAAGGCTCTAGCGAAATCAATTGCCAGCAATTTTCCTGTTAAAACTTTAAAACGCAAATTTCACTAGAAACCATAAATTTTGTAAAAGTTTTTTGCGACCACAAGTGTGACCCATCTTATTTCCTCAAATTTGAAGGAGAATCGATTGGTGCAAACTTCAAAGTTGTAGGATTCACACACTTCGAGAAAAGTAGGTTTTCTTTCATTTAAAGTTCCAAAATAGAATAAAACTAATAAAAATTGCATTTTGTATTATCAGAGGCTCTAGTGAAACCAATTGCCAGCAATTTTCCTGATAAAAACTTTAAAACGCGAATTTCGTTAGAAAGCATAAATTTTGTAAAAGTTTTTTGCGACCACAAGTGTGACCCATCTTGTTTCCTCAAATTTGAAAGAGAATCGATTGGTGCAAATTTCAAACTTCTAGGACTCACACATTTCGAGAAAAGTAGGTTTTCTTTCATTTAAAATTCCAAAATAGAATGAAACTAATAAAAATTGCATTTTGTATTATCCGAGGCTCTAGTGAAGCCAATTTCCAGCAATTTTCCTGATAAAAACTTTAAAACGCGAAATTCACTAGAAAGCATAAATTTTGTAAAAGTTTTTTGCGACCACAAGTGTGACCCATCTTGTTTCCTCAAATTTGAAAGAGAATCGATTGGTGCAAATTTCAAACTTCTAGGACTCACACATTTCGAGAAAAGTATGTTTTCTTTCATTTAAAGTTCCAAAATAGAACAAAACTAATGAACAGTGGCAAGTTTTAATCAAAATTGCATTTTGTGTTATCAAAGGCTCTAGTGAAACCAATTGCCAGCAATTTTCCTGATAAAAACTTTAAAACGCGAATTTCATTAGAAAGCATAAATTTTGTAAAAGTTTTTTGCGACCACAAGTGTGACCCATCTTGTTTCCTCAAATTTGAAAGAGAATCGATTGGTGCAAATTTCAAACTTCTAGGACTCACACATTTCGAGAAAAGTATGTTTTCTTTCATTTAAAATTCCAAAATAGAATAAAACTAATTAAAATTGCATTTTGTATTATCAGAGGCTCTAGTGAAACAAATTTCCAGCAATTTTACTGATAAAAACTTTAAAACGCGAACAAAATGTAATTTTGTACCGCCCCCCCTACACGAGCCGCCCATGTAAATTAATAGTAATTTTAGATTATTATGCACATTTTCAGTCACTAACGGTTGGCGTACACAGATTTTCGATATTATTAAAGACGTTTGCATAAATGGACTTTGTCGCATCGTTGGGACACCCTGTATAATTCTTAAGGGAGTTTTTGCATCTTACCGACTATTTAGGTGCATAACCGCATAAATACCAAAAATCACCCGACTCCCCTTCTTGCTAGTCGCTTAGGGGAGACCCTCACGTTGTAGACTCCATTGGTTCAGTGGTATTAAAGCCGTCACGCTATTTGGACAAAAAATTAACATATGTCAAAAATGAGCTATAATTGCAGGTGGCGCGCGTGCCCAAGCTGCATTCCGAATTCTGGGAAGTACCCCTAAATCTGCAGGAAAAATGTTACGTGTCCGGCAGCCAGAGCCGAAACAGGTACAAAGGGGTGCTACCGAATGAACATAGCCGCGTTCACCTGCCGGGCCCCCAAGGCTACATTCACGCCAATTTCATCAAGGTGAGATGACGTCACGTCGGCCATTTTTATCGTAGTTTTTTTTGTAGGGTCCTGATTATACGGAGACGGCCTACGTGGCCACCCAGGGGCCCATGGCCCACACCTGTCAGGATTTCTGGGACATGGTCTGGCATACGAACGTAAGTTTTGAGTATTTTTGGGGCCCAGCACTTGACGTTTGACAGTGACGTCCGCCATTTTGATTGAGTGTGAATTTTGAGCCGCCATTTTGGAGCTCATTGATCATTATTTGTCGTATAAAGCAGATCCTAACAAAAAAAGCCGCCATCTTGGGTCCCAGAACTAGTGGTGATTCCCGCCATTTTGGATCCCACTCACAAATCAAAACATTCCCCCGTCCTATATCTTAAATTTTAATAAATACATTTTCGATTTATTTAATAATCCATCATTGTACCGACAAGATTACGAAATCGGCCATTTTGGAGCCCACATCTATTTTGCCGTTCTGAATCCAATTGATCTTGAAGCACCGGTGGTTATTTTTAAAACGTATATGTGCCTCTTTCATAATAAATCGTTGTCTATAGAGTTACCGTTAACAAGATGTCAGCCATTTTGGAGCCTACTCACATTTAAGAGAATTTCTAATGTTGATGTCCTCGCCTTTAAATCTGTTCATATTCATCGTTAACCGAACAGCTAACGAGATCAGACATTTTTCAGGGCCGGATTAAACAATATTGGGGCCCGGGGGCCCCCTTGGTTGTGGGCCAGCTAGGGTGTGGTGCTTATTTCGTACTGTCAGGAGACTGTAAAAAGACTGACTGTCACTAATTTTTCACGTGAAAAACCGAAAATGCCAATTTCAGCAAGAGGTATACACTGGAAGTTGATTTTTTTTGAAACCGTTAGCGACCTAAAGTGTGACCCATCTTGCTTCCTCAAATTTGAGGGAGAATCAATTGGCGTAAATTTCTAGTTTCTAAGAGCCACCCACTTCGAGAAAAGTAGACTTTTTATTGGTTTAAAACTTCAAAATTCAATAAAAGCAATAAATCATGGCAAGTTTTAATGAAAACCGGATTTTGTATTATTAGAGATGCTAGTGAAACCATTGCCCCCAGTTTTTCTAAGAAAAAACCTTAAAACGCCGAGATTCAGTAGAAACTACAAATTTTTACGTTTTGTAAAAGTTTTTTGCGACCGCAAGTGTGACCCATCTTATTTCCTCAAATTTGAAGGAGAATCGATTGGTGCAAATTTCAAACTTCTAGGAGACGCACACTTCGAGAAAAGTAGGTTTCCTTTCATTTAAAATTGCAAAATAGAATAAAACTAATAAAAATTGCATTTTGTATTATCAGAGGCTCTAGTGAAACCAATTGCCCGCAATTTTCCTGATAAAAACTTTAAAACGCGAAATTCACTAGAAAGCGTACATTTTGTAAAAGTTTTTTGCGACCGCAAGTGTGACCCATCTTATTTATTCAAATTTGAAAGAGAATCGATTGGTGCAAATTTCAAACTTCTAGGACTCACACACTTCGAGAAAAGTAGGTTTTCTTTCATTTAAAATATCAAAATAGAATAAAACTAACAAAAATTGCATTTTGTATTATCAGAGGCTCTAATGGAACTAATTGCCACCAATTTTCCTGATAAAAACTTTAAAACACGAAATTCACTAGAAAGCGTACATTTTGTAAAAGTTTTTTGCGACCGCAAGTGTGACCCATCTTATTTCCTCAAATTTGAAGGAGAATCGATTGGTGCAAATTTCAGACTTCTGGGACTCGCACACTTCGAGGAAAGTAGGTTTTCTTTCATTTAAAGCTCCAAAATAGAATAAAACTAATAAAAATTGCATTTTGTATTATCAGAGGCTCTAGTGAAACCAATTGCCAGCAATTTTCCTGATTAAAACTTTAAAACGCGAAATTCACTAGAAAGCATACATTTTGTAAAAGTTTTTTGCGACCGCAAGTGTGACCCATCTTATTTATTCAAATTTGAAAGAGAATCGATTGGTGCAAATTTCAAACTTCTAGGACTCACACACTTCGAGAAAAGTATGTTTTCTTTCATTTAAAATTCCAGAATAGAATAAAACTAATAAAAAATGCATTTTGTATTATCAGAGACTCTAGTGAAACCAATTGCCCCCAATTTTCCTGATAAAAACTTTAAAACGCGAAATTCACTAGAAAGCGTACATTTTGTAAAAGTTTTTTGCGACCGCAAGTGTGACCCATCTTATTTCCTCAAATTTGAAGGAGAATCGATTGGTGCAAATTTCAGACTTCTAGGACTCGCACACTTCGAGGAAAGTAGGTTTTCTTTCATTTAAAGCTCCAAAATAGAATAAAACTAATAAAAATTGCATTTTGTATTATCAGAGGCTCTAGTGAAACCAATTGCCAGCAATTTTCCTGATAAAAACTTTAAAACGCGAAATTCACTAGAAAGCATACATTTTGTAAAAGTTTTTTGCGACCGCAAGTGTGACCCATCTTATTTCCTCAAATTTGAAAGGGAATCGATTGGTGCAAATTTAAAATTTCTATGGCTCACACACGTCGCGAAAAATAGCTTAGATAAAGTCGACCTTTGCAAAGTCGGCCATTTTAGATCCCACAGCCGTAATAATTTTTCTCGCGTTATTAAATTCGCTGATATTGCAAGTCCACCATTTTGGATCCCTTTGTATGTCAAACCCACTGTCAAGTATTGGTTTATTGCCTAACAAATTCGGCCCCAGATAGTTTTCAGATGTTTATTTTGCCGCTAAAACGTCTGTCGGCCATTTTGGCTCCCACTCGCCGCCAAGTGCTGGGTTTTCGAACACTTAAAGTTGGCACCCTGCCTGACCCGTCATTTCCAGTGCATGCGCATCGTGATGCTGACCGGCCTGGTGGAAAAGGGGCGTAGCAAATGCGAGCTCTACTTCCCATTGGGCAAAACGGACCAATCGCGTTCCTTCTACCGCGTCAAAACGACCCGCGAACGCGACAAATTCACCTTCGACATGAACCTCAACCAATACGAGGAGGAGACGGTCGAATTCGAACAACTGAACGAGGTCGAACACGGCAACTACCGAATCAAGTATTCTGCGGAGGAGGCGCTGGACGAGTGCACGATACGTCACCTGGAAGTGACCAATCGGAACAGGGGAGAGACGAGGTCGATCCGCCACTATTGGTTCCCCAATTGGCAGGACCACAAAATGGCCAATCCCCAGCAGCTGTTAAAGATGGCGCTGCACCTCCTCAGCTCGCTAGATAAAATCAACAACGAGGACGTGTCGAAGAAAGTGAAGAAGTACAAAACGGTCGAACGCAGACTGTCGAACGATGGTGGGGGGAAAGCCCCGCCCATACTCGTCCATTGCAGCGCCGGGATTGGTCGGACGGGTTGTTTTCTCGCCATCTTGAACGGGATTCAACAGTTGAAGGTCAATTACAACGTTGACGTTTTGGCCATTTTGTGTTCGTTGCGGTTGAATAGGGGAGGGATGGTGCAGACGGCCGAGCAGTACGAATTGATTCATAGAGTGCTGAATCTGTATGTAGACGAGCTGTAGGCGATTTTTGACATTTGACATTCCACTGACAATATGACGACGACTGCTCGCTCTGAACGCATTATAGGCACAAACTTGGGTATCGTTCGCATTTACGTGTTCTTACAGAATCTCCCGACATTTTGGCGCCCAACAGTGTTGATGAATTTAACTTTGGCAATACTATGGAGAATGTAGACAAATTATTTGAACCCTACGATTCGCCGATTTTGGATTTGATCATCGTATATACAATTTTCCTGTTGTGTTTTTCCTCCGTATCTTTTTCGTTAAATGACGCCATTTTGGAGCCCACTGACAATCAGAACTCGATCCGATTTTGTTCTCGATGTTGTTAAAATGGTTGGAGCTGAATTTTACGTCCTGTTTCCGCCATTTTGGATCCCTATATTGAAAGTACAAGATAGTTGCTTAATGTTTCGTCTTGACACGTTTGATGTCCGATGGATTTATTCGTTTTTGACAACTTTTTGCTCAACTAAAAAATTCTAGTTTTCAGCGTTTTATGTTGATCGTTCTGTATTTTCTTTTAGGTCGACCATTTAGACAAGCTTACCAAACGCTTTAAAGGTAAAACCCACGCGTCCGCTTTTGCTAATTTTTATTTGCACTTTGCAGTTTTCTCCATTTGAAAGGCATCGTGCAAAGGGTAATGGAAAAATGACAAATTTTTTGGTAGAATGGTAGGGAAGCGTAGAAGTGCCACATTTTTCTCTTTTTTTATTTCCAAATTAGCGCCAAAAATGTGTAAATTTCGAAAGAAAAAACTTTAAATTGACACAAAAACTGTCAATTTTACGAAAGCGTAGATCTACGCTTTTTCTGTAAACTTACACTTTTTTCTGTAAATTTACACTTTTTTCGTAGATTTACACTTTTTCTGTAAACTTGCACTTTTTTGTGTAAATTTACACTTTTTCTGTAAATTTACACTTTTCTGTAAATTTACACTTTTCCGTAAATTTACACTTTTTCCGTAAACTTAACTTTTTTCTGTAAATTTACACTTTTTCTGTAAATTTACACTTTTCTGTAAATTTACACTTTTCCGTAAATTTACACTTTTTCCGTAAACTTAACTTTTTTCTGTAAATTTACACTTTTTCTGTAAACTTACACTTTTTCTGTAAATTTACACTTTTTCTGTTTTACTCTTTTTCTGTAAAACAGTTTTTGTGTAAATTTACAGTTTTTTCTTCCGAAATTTACACATTTCCTTTAAAAAACTTTAAATTGACACAAAAACTGTCAATTTTACGAAAGCGTAGATCTACGCTTTTTCTGTAAACTTACACTTTTTTCTGTAAATTTACACTTTTTTCGTAGATTTACACTTTTTCTGTAAACTTACACTTTTTTCTGTAAATTTACACTTTTTCTGTAAATTTACACTTTTTCCGTAAATTTACACTTTTTCTGTAAATTTACACTTTTTCCGTAAATTTACACTTTTTCCGTAAATTTACACTTTTTCCGTAAACTTAACTTTTTTCTGTAAATTTACACTTTTTCTGTAAAACAGTTTTTGTGTAAATTTACAGCTTTTTCTTCCGAAATTTACACATTTCCTGTGGTAATTTGGAAATAAAAAAAGAGACAAATGTGTCACTTCTACGCTTCCGCAGAATGGGGCTGCGTTTTGTTTTTTTTTATATTAAGTACAGGATGTTCCAACAAAAACTATTTACATCTAATATTTCGGAAATGAAATATTTCAAAATTTCAAATGACAACCCCCACCTGTGATACTCATTTGAAAGCTAATTTTATTACGAATTTCAAGGGTGGAAAACTTTTGCATGTTGATGCAGGAATTTTTGAAATCCCTCCACTTTTTCAGGAATTACAGTAAAAACAATTATTATTTCTAGTCAGTTCATGTTCTTCAGTGTAAATTTTGAAGGGGTGGATAAATTTCAAAAGTTTTCAGAGTAGATTCTATTGACTTGTTTTTGACGATTTTCGTTTCCACCATTTTGGAGCCAAAGCCTAAGCTGCTTTCGTGTTTTATCGGTGGCGTCGTATATTATGGATTACCTCGTGTGTCGGCCATTTTGGAGCCCACTGACAGCTTTCTTCATAAATATGGAAATCTTCAATGTTTTTGCAACAAAAATTGAATTTTTGCCTGGGCAAACTTAACAATCGCAGAAAAAGTTGAAATTGTTAAGCTCTTTTCACCAAAAATCTTAATAATTCGCCCAGCTATACAGAAAAAGTGTAAATTTACAGAAAAAGTGTAAATTTACGGAAAAAGTGTAAATTTACAAAAAAAGGTGTAAATTTACGGAAAAAGTGTAAATTTACGGAAAAAAGTAAATTACAGAAAAAATGTAAATTTACGGAAGAAGTGTGAATCTACGTTAAAAGTGTAAATTTACAGAAAAAGTGTAAATTTACAGAAAAAGTCTAAATTTACGGAAAAAGTGTAAATTTACAGAAAAAGTGTAAATTTACAGGAAAAGTGTAAATTTACGGAAAAAGTGTAAATTTACAGAAAAAGTGTAAATTTACGGAAAAAGTGTAAATTTACAGTGTTTTACAGAAAAAGTGTAAATTTACGGAAAAAGTGTAAATTTGCGGAAAAAGTGTAAAACAGTGTTTTACAGAAAAAGTGTGAATTTACAGAAAGTGTAAATTTACGGAAAAAGTGTAATTTGCGGAAAAAGTGTAAATTTACAGTGTTTTACAGAAAAAGTGTAAATTTACGGAGAAAAGTGTAAATTTACAAAAAAAGGTGTAAATTTACGGAAAAAGTGTAAATTTACGGAAAAAAGTAAATTACAGAAAAAATGTAAATTTACGGAAGAAGTGTGAATCTACGTTAAAAGTGTAAATTTACAGAAAAAGTGTAAATTTACAGAAAAAGTCTAAATTTACGGAAAAAGTGTAAATTTACAGAAAAAGTGTAAATTTACAGGAAAAGTGTAAATTTACGGAAAAAGTGTAAATTTACAGAAAAAGTGTAAATTTACGGAAAAAGTGTAAATTTACAGTGTTTTACAGAAAAAGTGTAAATTTACGGAAAAAGTGTAAATTTGCGGAAAAAGTGTAAAACAGTGTTTTACAGAAAAAGTGTGAATTTACAGAAAGTGTAAATTTACGGAAAAAGTGTAATTTGCGGAAAAAGTGTAAATTTACAGTGTTTTACAGAAAAAGTGTAAATTTACGGAGAAAAGTGAAGTTTCCGGGAAAAAGTGTAAATTTATACTTTTTCTGTAATTAACACTTTTTCTGTAAACTTACACTTTTTTCTGTAAATTTACGTTTTTTCTATAAATTTACACTTTTTCCCGTAAACTTACACTTTTTCCGTAAATTTACACTTTTTCTATAAATTACACTTTTTCTGTAAACTTACACATTTATCTGTAAATTTACACTTTTTCTGTAAAACACATCTCAAAATGGCTCGCGCATGCCTATAGGTGACGTTGAATATTGTCTATAGCGGACAGCAAATGTCTAATCGCAGTAGGCTGGGATTTCTGCAAATTTTGAAGCTTTACATGCAAAAAAAAGAATAGATTTCAGTGGTTCCAATTAAAGTGAGACAGACTGTATTTCCATGTGTGTGAAGTTACCACCTTTACACTATATCTCAGTGACATATCTCCTGTCCTTTTCTTTTCGTGAATGAATCTCTCGCGTCTTCCGCCATTTTGGGTCCCAGTGACTTAACAAGTATTAAGGGTACAACGAATAACATAATGCAATAAAAACCGAGTTTTTCTTTCGCCGCCGCCATTTTGGAGCCCACCGAGTTCAAGTGTCAGATTGACGTCAACATGTCAACGTAAAACTAGTGATAATTTTTGACGTCAAGTTTGAGCCTATAATGCGTGGGTTGGTAACAAATACCAAGGCCTGCCATGACCTTCGTGCAGTACCATCATCAGGAGATATCTAAGAACCCATGATAATCATTTGTATAGAATTTATGTGATAATTTCTAGCCGTAAGTTGTAAATATTTTAATTTCGTTGTTTTTTATTAACAAAGCATTTCCCCAGTTATTTATTGCGCTTATGTCGATCCCTAGGGTTAAGTTCGTCGCACAATTGTGATGTCAAGTTGGTACCGCTGCCGGCGGTACCAACTTGAAGTTGAGCAAAAACGAAAGAGTGATTTTTTACCAGCTGTATCGATGTTAACTGTAAGTTCGGTTCCTGTTTGTTTTTAAGTACAAAAATAGTTTGTCAGTGTTGTTCCTTTGAGAGTTTAGACGATGAAAAGAGTGTTAAAACGTGTTTAGATTAATAATTTTAAGGCGAGGTTGTGCCATGACCGTGGTGCAATCATTACAATTTTAAACACCAAATATCAGACTCATTTGTAAATTAATGTGTCAAAATTATACAAGAATCTCAGAATTTGGGGGTTGTTCTTCATTTCCTTGTAGTTTTTTAGTTTCTGCCAAATCCTTGTTTTGTAAGTTGCGGACCAAAAGAGTAAGTACTAGATTGAATATGTGTTAGTGTGTAAATTTACAGAAAAAGTGTAAATTTACAGAAAAAAGTGTAAATTTACAGAAAAAGTGTAAATTTACAGAAAAAATGTAAATTTACAGAAGTGTAAATTTACAGAAAAAGTGTAAATTTACAGAAAAGTTTACAGAAAAAAGTGTAAGTTTACAGAAAAGGTGTAAATTTACAGAAAAAAGTAAGTTTACAGAAAAAGTGTAAATTTACAGAAAAAGTGTAAATTTACAGAAGAAAGTGTAAAACAGAAAAAGTGTGAATTTACAGAGAAAGTGTAACTTCACTGAAAAAGTGTAAATTTAAAGAAAAAAAAGTGTAAATTTACAGAAAAAGTGTAACTTCACTGAAAAAGTAACTTTACAGAAAAAGTGTGAATTTACAGAAAAAAGTAAGTTTACAGAAAAAGTGTAAATTACAGAAAAAAGTGTAAATTTACAGAAAAAGTTAACTTCACTGAAAAAGTGTAACTTTACAGAAAAAGTGTGAATTTACAGAGAAAGTGTAACTTCACTGAAAAAAGTGTAAGTTTACAGAAAAAGTGTAAATTTACAGAAAAAATTGTAAATTTACAGAAAAAGTGTAACTTCACTGAAAAAGTGTAAATTTAAAGAAAATAGTGTAACTTCACTGAAAAAGTGTAACTTTACAGAAAAAGTGAATTTACAGAAAAAAGTAAGTTTACAGAAAAAGTGTAAATTACAGAAAAAAGTGTAAATTTACAGAAAAAGTTAACTTCACTGAAAAAGTGTAACTTTACAGAAAAAAATGTAAATTTACAGAAAAAGTGTAAATTTACAGAAAAAATGTAAATTTACAGAAAAGTGTAAATTTACAGAAAAAGTGTAAATTTACAGAAAAAATGTAAATTTACAGAAAAGTGTAAATTTACAGAAAAAGTGTAAATTTACAGAAAAGTTTACAGAAAAAAGTGTAAGTTTACAGAAAAGGTGTAAATTTACAGAAAAAAGTAAGTTTACAGAAAAAGTGTAAATTTACAGAAAAAGTGTAAATTTACAGAAAAAGTGTAAATTTACAGAAGAAAGTGTAAAACAGAAAAAGTGTGAATTTACAGAGAAAGTGTAACTTCACTGAAAAAAGTGTGAATTTACAGAAAAAAGTAAGTTTACAGAAAAAGTGTAAATTTACAGAAAAAAGTGTAAATTTACAGAAAAAGTGTAACTTCACTGAAAAAGTGTAAATTTAAAGAAAAAAAAGTGTAAATTTACAGAAAAAGTGTAACTTCACTGAAAAAGTAACTTTACAGAAAAAGTGTGAATTTACAGAAAAAAGTAAGTTTACAGAAAAAGTGTAAATTACAGAAAAAAGTGTAAATTTACAGAAAAAGTTAACTTCACTGAAAAAGTGTAACTTTACAGAAAAAGTGTGAATTTACAGAGAAAGTGTAACTTCACTGAAAAAAGTGTAAGTTTACAGAAAAAGTGTAAATTTACAGAAAAAATTGTAAATTCACAGAAAAAGTGTAACTTCACTGAAAAAGTGTAAATTTAAAGAAAATAGTGTAACTTCACTGAAAAAGTGTAACTTTACAGAAAAAGTGTGAATTTACAGAAAAAAGTAAGTTTACAGAAAAAGTGTAAATTACAGAAAAAAGTGTAAATTTACAGAAAAAGTTAACTTCACTGAAAAAGTGTAACTTTACAGAAAAAGTGTGAATTTACAGAGAAAGTGTAGCTTCACTGAAAAAAGTGTAAGTTTACAGAAAAAGTGTAAATTTACAGAGAAACGTGTAAATTTACGGAAAAAAGTGAGTTTACAGAAAAAGTGTAAATTTACAGAACAAAGTGTAAATTTACAGAAAAAGTGTAACTTCACTGAAAAAGTGTAAATTTAAAGAAAAAAGTGTAAGTTTACAGAAAAAGTGTAAATTTACAGAAAAAAGTGTAAATTTACAGATAAAGTGTAACTTCACTGAAAAAGTGTAAATTTAAAGAAAAAAGTGTAAGTTTACAGAAAAAGTGTAAATTTACAGAAAAGGTGTAAATTTACAGAAAAAAGTAAGTTAACAGAAAAAGTGTAAATTTACAGAAAAAAGTGTAAAACAGAAAAAGTGTGAATTTACAGAAAAAGTGTAACTTTACAGAAAAAGTGTGAATTTACAGAAAAAGTGTAAATTTACAGAAAAAAGTAAGTTTACAGAAAAAGTGTAAATTTACAGAAGAAAGTGTAAAACAGAAAAAGTGTGAATTTACAGAGAAAGTGTAACTTCACTGAAAAAAGTGTAACTTTACAGAAAAAGTGTGAATTTACAGAAAAAAGTAAGTTTACAGAAAAAGTGTAAATTTACAGAAAAAAGTGTAAATTTACAGAAAAAGTGTAAATTTAAAGAAAAAAGTGTAAATTTACAGAAAAAGTGTAACTTCACTGAAAAAGTGCGACTTTACAGAAAAAGTGTGAATTTACAGAAAAAAGTAAGTTTACAGAAAAAGTGTAAATTTACAGAAAAAAGTGTAAATTTACAGAAAAAGTAACTTTACAGAAAAAGTGTGAATTTACAGAAAAAGTGTGAATTTACAGAAAAAGTGTAAATTTACAGAAAAAAGTGTAAATTTACAGAAAAAGTTAACTTCACTGACAAAGTGTAACTTTACAGAAAAAGTGTAAATTTACAGAAAAAAGTGTAAGTTTACAGAAACAGTGTAAATTTACAGAGAAAGTGTAAAACAGAAAAGGTGTAAAACAGAAAAAGTGTGAATTTACAGAGAAAGTGTAACTTCACTGAAAAAAGTGTAAGTTTACAGAAAAAGTGTAAGTTTACAGAAAAAGTGTAAATTTACAGAAAAAGTGTAACTTCACTGAAAAAGTGTAAATTTAAAGAAAAAAGTGTAAGTTTACAGAAAAAGTGTAAATTTACAGAAAAAAGTGTAAATTTACAGATAAAGTGTAACTTCACTAAAAAAGTGTAAATTTAAAGAAAAAAGCGTAAGTTTACAGAAAAAGTGTAAATTTACAGAAAAAAGTGTAAATTTACAGAAAAAGTGTAAATTTACAGAAAAACTAAGTTTACAGAAAAAGTATAAATTTACAGAAAAAGTGTAAATTTACAGAAAAAGTGTAAATTTACAGAAAAAAGTAAGTTTACAGAAAAAGTGTAAATTACAGAAAAAGTGTAAGTTTACAGAAACAGTGTTATAGTGTGATTTTTGTCAATTCTTGGCAGTTTTGGGCTTCTGGTATTATGGAAATTAGACAAAATTTAAAGCATTGTAGGTCTGCATACAGGGTGTATTATTTTATCTAGGCACCATTGCTAACTTTGTTAATACTGAAGACACAAAATCGGTTAAATTAGCAAAGAGTTGTATTTAATTTATAATAGTTTACTTTGGTTTTTAGGTACATAATGCATATAAACTTTTTCTTAAGAATTATAATAGCTTTTCAAGGAACTCAAAACATACGGGGTGTTCCATTTAAATAATTTTCATTTCAATGATTATTTAACGAATTTAACCGATTTTGTATCTTCAGTAATAACAAAGTTAGCAATGGTGCCGAGATAAAACAATACACCCTGTATATTTAAGTCTTCTAGAAAGTTCCGATTGTCTTGGCAATGTCAACGTCTACATAAGTCAATTTTTGTAATGGAAAAACACATTAGAAATCTTTTGTACTTGTTTTTCTAATGGGTTCTATTGATAATAATGGGTGACCATTACATTTCAGTACAAATATTGGGTTTTTCCATTAGAAATTGGTCTCAATTTCCCTTACGATTCAAAAGCTCATTAGATACCATTACAACGCATTACAAATCCCTAATGTTTTCTATGCAAATTCTGATGGGCATTTGCAACAGGGATCTTAATTAAGTCGCATATAATTATTCACCAAAAAATCCCAAAAAAATATGTGTCTTTTTGGCACATCAACTTTAAAAATTTAAACGCAAACCCCCATTTTTCGCGTTACCATATGAAAGCTCTTCGAATTCTGCTTCTAGAAACGTATTCACACTTGTGATCTTTTGGTTAATTTTGCAACGACCCTAAAACGTCATCCCTCCATTTACTGAAGAATATTTCAAAAACTAAACGAGGGTTGCTGCATTAAATGAGTGGCCTTGACGTAGAAAAGTGGAGTTAACAACCCCACAAAATTTCAGTAAAATCGCATTATAAATAAAAATTTTATTGACAGACAAAGTCTGTTCCAACTTTTAGGGGCCCACCCTGTAGCTCGACGCAATGGGCCAACTTTACGGACCCGACCGAACGCGCCGAAACGTCATAAGATAGTGAGGTTAGAGTTTTTTCTAACGTTACAAGTGACAATTGTCGGTTACAAGTGACAGTTGTCAGTTGCAAGTGACAGTTGTCAGTTGCAAGTGACAGTTGTCAGTTGCAAGTGACAGTTGTCAGTTGCAAGTGACAGTTGTCAGTTACAAGTGACAATTGTCAGTTGCAAGTGACAGTTGTCAGTTGCAAGTGACAGTTGTCAGTTGCAAGTGACAATTGTCAGTTGCAAGTGACAATTGTCAGTTACAAGTGACAATTATCGGTTACAAGTGTCAATTGTCGGTTACAAGTGACACTTGTCAGTTACAAGTGACAATTGTCCGTTGCAAGTGACAATTATCGGTTACAAGTGTCATTTGTCGGTTACAAGTGACAATTATCGGTTACAAATGACAATTGTCGGTTACAAGTAACAGTTGTCCGTTACAAGTGACAATTGTCAGTTGCAAGTGACAATTTGCTGATGCAAAACGCTTTTGATTGGCTTTCGTCCATTTTGCTGCACCACGCAGTGCAGGACAGACCGAAAGCGGCATAAGTGCTTATTAAGACAAGACACCATGTTTTTACTTAAGAGACTGCATAAATATCAACTTTTTTTTTTCGTATCGAAATGTCATTACAGCATACATCGAAGTATAGCCATCCTTGTTCCTCTAATTCCGGTACATAACCTAAAAAGACATAAATAAAAAAGAGAGGTTAAGAATCAAAAACAAATATTTATTTTACACAATCACACAACAATATTGCATACATATATCGCTAACATCTACAGTAAATATTTGTTCATATTACTCTGTATAATAAAATAATAATAATAATAATAAATCTGATAAAATGGAATGCAATAGTTCTACAAAGTGGACGGACACTTGTTAAGTACGTTTTATCTATCTCATAAAGCTCTAACAAAAAAAAAAAACTTTTTTGGTGCTCATTCCTCCTGACTAAAATATACGAGAGAGTGTTACAGGTACCCTAAATTACGCATTTCATGCCAAAATGAGATTTTCATTCATCGCAGCGCCGGAAAAAATAAAAATTGTATTCGATGAAGTCCATCCCCAAACTCGAAAGCTTGCAAACGTTGTCTGTCGGTCTCAAGGCCGCCCTGTACGTCATTTTTTTGGACTGAAAATCCGCCATGTCCACCTCGAAAATGACACTTTGCAGGCTAGGCAGTTGGATGGAGTTGTGCTCGTTGACTTTGTGGCGGATTTGGGGTTTTTCGTCGGCGGAGCACCCCGAAGGGTCTTTGTGGTCCTTGAGGCAGTGCTCTATCTCTTTGATCTCACCCCTATTTGATCTGAAAATGAAATTTTCTTGCTCTATTGTGCTAAATTTGATAATACCACAAAGTTAATTACTCAAAATATACTAAATGTGAGGTTATGTTGGGTTACCAAGAGTCAGAATACTCTAAATGTGAGGTTATGTTGATTAATACTACCATGAGAGGAACAAGGATAGAACTATAGCGGTCTAAGAAATTCATTCGTATAATAGGTACAGAAAGAAGGATGGAGATAGTTGGTGCACTTGCAACTACCAACGCACAATGACTAAAAATTCCCTGCATAGAGTTTTATTGGTTAGAGATATCTCTATTTCTTTTCAAAAAAGATAGTATAATATCCATCTCTCTCTTTCTTACTGGAATTCCCGAAGAAGAAGAAGGATGGAAGCAGGGTTTGCACCAACCAAATCTGAGGTTATGTTGGGTTACCAACTTAAGTGTCAGAATACTCTAAATGTAGGGTTATGTTCATCGCATAACTTGAGAACGAAAGCAGATATCGAGCTGAAATCTTGTACACGTGTGTATACCCCGAAGATCTCGGCGGGGATGGTTTTTGGGGGATATCGAACCAGGGGGGTGGGAGTTAGGGGTGAAAAACCAAGAAATTACAATTTTCGACGTTTGATCGCGAACGATGCCTCAACGCTTGAAGCTAGAGCAAAAGTTTGTAAGGAGGAATTGTCGGCAATGAAAAGATCTACAAAAAAGTCCGCGACGGCATATAGCTATCTACGAGGGGTAGTCCACCGAGATCGTTTCTGTTTAATTTTTGACGAAAATAGCTTCAGTGGCTTGTTGTCGGCTATCCGTAAGAGATATTTATATGCGTCGCGGACTTTTTTGTAGATCTTTTCGTTGCCGACGTTTCTCCCTTGTACGATTTTAATCCATCTTCAAGCGTTTAGGCAGCGTTCGCAGTAAAAGCGCGAGATGCGAGGTTTTTTCGGGACCGAAAAACTATTGTAATAACTCGAGAACCAGTGGAGATATTTTACTGAAACTTGATATTCGTTTTTGACGTACAAGTCTGTTGAAGGTGAGGGGGTGTCAATTTTGGGGGATGAAATTTAGGGGTTGAAAATCACAAAAATACGAAAACGAAAATATTTTGCACATGGAGGTCTGAAACCACATAATTTTGAGATTGTTTGATAAGGGATGGATGCAAATTAGGGGTAGAAACTCGAAATTTCACGTGTTGCTTGAAATTCAAGCAATTCGATAACTTTTAATCAACCAAAAAATGACCCTCTCTTTTTTTCTCACTTAAATTACTACAGGTGAAGAAGCATAGACAGAGACGCTAGATTTGAAATATTTTACCAACTTAAAGACTCTAAATAATATAAATATGGCGCTATATATAGCCATCTCTGTCTTTTTAAAACCAAAACCACTTAAAAGAACAAGGACAGAGCTATACAGAAACTTATAAACGCCCTTCTTACCAGTAGTACCAACGGCAAGAAATTGTATTGTTCTTTTGGCAGTAGTTCAGGCGTGCTCGCAATCGGTATATCTCCCTCTCTCTCCCTCTTAATGGAATTGATCAGGTGGAAAAAGGATGGAGACAGGGTTGCTACCAATAACCTATACATAGAAGCTCAAAATACCCCACACGTACCTTTATGTTAGTTAATATACCATATAGTATTAATAATTGAATATTGTCTCTATCTCTTTCTTTTTAAAACCAAAACCACCTAAGAAGAACAAGGATAGAGTTATCGGTAGTAGCAACAATACTCTCCATTCATTTTCTATCGAAGTGACAGAACGTCAAAATTTGAATTTTATGTTGGTACGAGGAAATTTTGCAAGGAGTTTTACTAACAGGTGAGTTGGTAGAACTGATTTCAATGCCATACGTCAGAAAACATGACAAATGTCAAAATTTTGCAATTGCTCTAAATTGGCCCAAAATGGCCTTTGTGTGCGTGCAGTTTTGAGTAAAGTGCAAAAAAAATATTCACGAAAAAGCGTTTATCTGTGACACTGCTTCTAACAATAAAAAAAACCCTAGAAAATTTGGGTTATGCAATGTTTTTGCTTTCCCGCCAAATTTCTATCAAATTGTCAAAAGTACACCCCCTTACAAATGAGGGTTGTACAGTTCCAGAAAAATTTTAGATCTTCAATAGAAAATGAACGAAGTTTTCTTTTCATAATAGAAAAATAAGGGATGAAGACAAAATCGCTGTACTTATGCCAATACTACCAAATTATAGGCTCAAAATACTCTACAGTATATATACTTCATGAACGCCGCCCATTTTCTCAGTTAACCGTTTAGAAATTTTCGCAATCTCCATCTCTCTTTCTCTTAATGGAATTGATAAGAAGGAAAAAGGATGGAAATAGGTTCGCTGTACTTGCCAATATATCACCAAAATGGAGGCCAAAATGGTTAATACTACCAACACCACAATTGTGGTCAATTAAGGTGTTAATAAATTTATTATTATTATTATTATCACTATCCACGTGCTATACTTGCCAATACTACCAACCTACATAGAAACTCAAAAAAAACCCTACACGTACCTTTTTTTAATTAAAAACGAGTTAAAGTGGGTCGTGAAATAGTTAAGTTGGCTAAACTGAATCAATAATCAAAATCAAGAGTGTCTAGTTTCTATCTATTGTTGCTGCATTGTCAAAAAGTGACAGATCAAAATTATTTCTACTGTCACATGTCAACGTCAATTCTTAATTCGTTTTTTTTAGATCTCACGGTACATTTGCGGCAAGAGCATGACATAAATTGACAATAAAGCATCATTTACAAAGAATGAGAGAAAAATGTACGAAACTCGATGTACGCAATATATTTCCATCTCTTTTTTTCACAATATGTAATTGCAAGAGGAAAAATGACGGAGATGGAATCGCTGTACTTGTCAATACTACCAACCTAGAGGCTCAAAATACTCTACATGTACCGTTAAGAGAGAGAAACAAACTAAGGATAGAAAATGTCTCATCAATTTGCGCATGTCAACATGACGCAAGCTCCTGATTGGTGTTTTCGATTTGATTCTAGGGATTTCACGTCCTGTTGTACGCCCTGGTTCTGGTGCTTTTCATTTGACATTTGTCACGTGTTTGTCATAACCTCAAAATCGAAGGAACCCCTAAAATGGTGTTTTTTGTGTGTTTTCGCAATAAAAATGGATTGAAAATTGACAAGAAAAGGCGTACAAGACGGATTTGCGATCAAAAATCCATAAAATGAGACAAATCGTCCAATTGGAGGCCTTCGTCGGAGCAGGCGCAAATCATGCAACAACAGTTTTGAGCGAGAGGCATGATAGGGTGTCTCTTTTCCACTCATGACTGTGTTTGCTTCAACCACAACTCATGGGAAAGGTAGGCTTGTTTATCATCAGTGGTACCAACGGAAAGAAATTTTGTGGTTTTGGTGTTAACAGTTCTGGCAATCTCCATCTCTTTTCCTCTTAGTGGAATTGATAAAGAAGAAAAAGGATGGAGATAAGGTTGCTATACTTGCCAATACCATCAATCTAGAGGCTTCAAATACTCTATATCCACTTCTTTTAACAAATCTATTTAAAAAGAACAAGGATAGAACTACTGAGAATCATCTCTTTCTCTTTCACCCACACGACATCTCTAATACCGACGAAGAGGACAAAATATTTTGATAAAAACGCCAATATAAGTACTTAATTAAATAAAAAGCCGACGGAAGATGTAAATCAATGCGATGTGTATCCCTGTAATGTTTATTTTTGTGTTGGGGGTTGAAGGGGGTGCAATTGTTTCCGTTCAATTATTATCTTCAGAGGTTGAAGGGGGTGAAATTTCTAGTTTCAACCCCTAATTTGCACCCCTTCTGTTTCATCTTGCAGAAAAAAACCATCCCTTATCAAATAATGTCAAAATATATGTGGTTTCAGACCTCCACGTGCAAAACATTTCAGTTTTCGTATTTTTGTGATTTTCAACCATTAAATTTCATCCCCCAAAATTGACACCCCCTCACCTTCAACAGACTTGTACGTCAAAAACGCACATCAAGTTTCAGTAAAATATCTCCACTGGTTCTCGAGTTATTACAATTAGTAGTTTTTCGTTCCCGAAAAAACCTCGCATTTTCGCGCTTTTACTGCGAACGCTGCCTAAACGCTTGAAGATGGATTAAAATCGTATAAGGGAGAAACGTCGGCAACGAAAAGACCTACAAAAAAGTCCGCGACAGCATATAAATATCTGTTACGGATAGCCGACAATAAGCCACTGAAGCTATTTTCGTCAAAAATTAAAACACAAAAACGATCTCGGTGGGCTACCCCTCGTAGATAGCTATATGCCGTCGGGGACTTTTTTGTAGATCTTTTCATTGCCGACAATTCCTCCTTACAAACTTTTGCTCTAGCTTCAAGCGTTGAGCCAGCGTTCGCGATCAAACGTCGAAAATTGTAATTACTTTCAGTTTCTCACCCCTAACTCCCACCCCCCTGGTCCGATATCCCCCAAAAACAATCCCCGCCGAGATTTTCGCGGTATACACATGTGTACAAAATTTCAGCTCGATATCTCCTTTCGTTCTCAAGTTATGCAGAGTTTTTACTGCAGCTGTCTCTTTTTAGAACGTCACACACTCATTTTACTATCTCTCTCGCACTCAAGCTATACCTCTCTCTCTTTCTACAGCGCCAACTTACCTAAACACCAAATTAACGAACTCATCCGGCATGTACTTCGATATAGGAACGAAATAGGAATAATTAAACAACTGATACGTCTGCGTTGCGTAGTGATGCGTCAACGTTGTGTTAAAGTTACGTCCTTGGACGGTGATCAGGAACATCTGGTCGTCTGTCAAAAAAAAAACAAAAAATCAAAAACAATCGAAGGTCACAGGGCTACCAACCTGACGGATCGAAAGAGTTGGCGTCGTCCGTCGTATCCAGGGTGTCCCGCCGCTGCCTGATGTTCAGCTGTTTCTCGATGTCGTTGGAGTGGAAGGGGGTGGAGATTTTGTTTTTTTCGATGTTCAGCAGTTGGCTGACCTGACCGGTTCGGTTCGGGCTGGCCTTTTTGTCGCCGTAGTGGGAGCCGGGGGGCTCCGGGGGGGGGATTATGTGTTGGGGCGTCATGGGGGTGGACACCACGCAACAGAAAATCTAAAAATTTCGTTTTATTTTAATTTTTTTTAATTTCAATTTTCGAATTTTTTTTAATTTCTGTAACTGAAAAGAAAATTTTGAAAATTAAAATAAAAAAAATTTTGAAAATTAAAATTAAAAAAAATTTTGAAAATTAAAATAAAAAAAAATTTAAAAATTTAAATTTAAAGAAATTTAAAATAAAATAAAATTTTATTTTAATTTTTAAATTTTTTTTTCAGTTGGTACAATTAAAGTAAAATTACCAACTGAAAAAAAAAATTGAAAATTAAAATAAAAAATTTGAAAATTAAAATAAATAAAAATTTGAAAATCTAAAAAAATTATTTGAAAATTAAAATAAAAAAATTGAAAAATAAAATTAACCGTACCAACTGAAAAAAAACTTGAAAATTAAAATAAAAAAAAATTTGAAAATTTGAAAATTAAAATAAAAAAAAATTTGAAAATTAAAATAAAAAAATTTTTAAATTAAAATTAAAAAAAATTTCAAAATAAAACAAAATTTTGTTTTAATTTTCAAATTTTTTTTTCAGTTGGTACAGTTAAGTAAAACTACCAATTGAACAAAAAAATTGAAAATTAACAAACAAAAATTTGAAGATTAAAATAAAAAAAAATTTTGAAAATTCAAATTAAAATAAAACAAAATTTTATTTTAATTTTCAAATTTTTTTTTCAGTTGGTACAATTAAGTAAAACTACCAATTGAAGAAAAAAATTGAAAATTAAAATAAACTGTACCAACTGAAAAAAAACTTAAAAATTAAAACAAAAAAAAATTTGAAAATTAAAATAAAAAAAAAATTAAAAATTAAAATTAAAAATTAAAATTAAAAAAAAATTTGAAAATTCAAATTAAAAAAAATTTGAAATAAAACAAAATTTTATTTTAATTTTCAAATATTTTTTTCAGTTGGTACAGTTAAGTAAAACTACCAATTGAAAAAAAAGTTGAAAATTAAAAATAAAAAAAAATTTGAAAATTCAAATAAAAAAAAATTTGAAATAAAACAAAATTTTATTTTAATTTTCAAATTTTTTTTTCAGTTGGTACAGTTAAGTAAAACTACCAATTGAAAAAAAAATTGAAAATTAAAATAAAAAAATATTTGAAAATTAAAATAAAAAAAAAATTTGAAAATTCAAATTAAAAAAAAATTAAAATAAAACAATTTTATTTTAATTTTCAAATTTTTTTTTCAGTTGTTACAGTTAAAACTACCAATTGAAAAAAAAAATAGAAAATTAAAATATTTAAATAAAAATTTGAAAATAAAAAAAATAATTTGAAAAATAAAATTAAAACAAATTTTCAAATTTTTTTTTATTTTAATTTTCAATTTTTTTTTATTTTAATTTTCAATTTTAGTTAAAGTTAAAGTAAAATATTACTTACAGGGCACAATTGTGTGTTCTCCAGATCTTGTTCCACCGAAAGACAGTCTGGGGGTCGACCTATAATTGAAGATGGCCGTTTCAGAAGCGCCGAAGTGTCTATAGTGACTTTTGTGATGTCTAAATGTAAAACAAAATAAAACAAAAAAAAATTAAAAACCAAAAATAATATTTTTGACGAATTTTTAAATTAAAAAAAATATATAAAAAAAATACCTTCGTCTCTGAAGGTATCTGTAGTGTGATGTGGCGGTACCGTGAGCCACGAGGGGTAGTTTTTCGACGATTTCATTGGTCTCTTCGTGACCATCGCCCTCCTCGGCGTTTGGGGGTTGTTATTTTGCAGAAGATGTCTATGTCTTGACGCTTCCATCAGGTACAGGGCTGTTATAGCTATCAAACTAAAAAAAAAAATTTTTTTAAATAAAATATTTAAAAAAAAAAATTTGTACCAAAGTGCCATAATGATCACAAGAACGACGATGATGACTTGGATGAATTTGTTTGAACAGAGTTCATCGTCTTTGTTGCACGAGCGGTGCTTCGGACATTTCTGGGAGTAGGAATTTTTCGAGCTGCTCACTGAAAGGTTGGCACAACTGTCAGTTAAGAAGAATCGAGCGGATTTACGCATGCGTACCAAATTTCAGCTCGATATCTACATTCGTTTCGGAGTTATTAAGGTTTTTTGAAAAGTCGACTCCTAATTTTAGCACCCTTGCCGAATTATTTGTAAGTTTGGAGGGGATTAAGATATCGACACGAAATTTGGTACATGTTTAGCTTCACTACGACTTGGGAAAGCACGAGCATCAAATTTCAGTTCGATTGCTTCAGCAGTTTCAAAGATATTGCAGATTTTTTGAAATTCAACCCTTTAATTTTCCTTACTTATTAAGAAAAGCTATGGTATTAATTTCAACCCTGCATTATTCAGGAAAAATTCGAGTTTCCACCCCTAACTTTCATCCCCTTCTATAAATTTTTCCTAAAATTCACTCTTCAGAAGACAAAGATACAAAGATACAGGGTGTTGCCATCTAAAGTGAGACACACTGTATTACCGATGAAAATTTAAATTACGCGAATTTCAACGTTTAGGGGGTTAAAAAGTCAAAAGGGGTGAGAATTAATCGTAACTAAGTAGGATTACAGAAAATAGCACGAAAATAAAGCAATTATCCTTTAGCTTTTGGGGGGAGGGTGAAATTTTGCGAAGGGGGTTGAAAAAGTGAAAAAGAAAAACTACCCCAAAAACAGAACTTTTGAGGTCTACATCCAAGAAAAAAAGTTGTTTGACTACTTCTCGAGTTATTGCAATATATAGTTTTTCACCCCTAAATTTGGTTAGAAATGGCCCAAAAGCATTCTCCGTCGAGTATTTAGGGATTTGCAATCCATTTTCAAGCGAGAGAGCGATCGAGCGAATAATTAAACACCCCCGCATCCTGGTACGGCACTAAAAATTAGTACCAACCAGTGGCGGCTCGACAGAGGAGGCTAAGGAGGCTCAGCCTCCCCAAAACATTTTTCGCGGGGAAAAATCCAAGGGCCGCCACTGGTACCAACTGCGAAACAACTTAAGACATAACAACAAATTTGGTACGCATCTGAAAATAATAATAATAATAATGATATTACCTGTACTGTTCGATTTGAGGCTGTCACCCCTTTTGAGCTTGTTCAACCTTCTGTTTATCCTCTCCAACTGACCAATCCTCGTCTCCAGATTATCGGTGACCTTGCAGAGCTCCTTAACTGCCCCTATATTTTCCATAAAAATTCTTTCTTTGTTGACGACCAAAAAATTATCAATGGAAATGCCGTTATTTAGGAGCAGATCACCGGCGGGCCTTACGGCCTCAGGAATGACCTTGGCGACCTCTTGAGCGATCACCCCCGTGTCCGACCTTTGACTGTCCGTGTTCAATTGGGAGGCGAAGGTCGGATCGTAGTCGTACTTCACCACCTGAATTACATTTTTGTGTAAATAATTTGAAAGAAGATGAATTTCGAGTCGCAACCCCTAATTTCCACCCCGTTTGTTCGATTTTACGAAAAACGCATCCCCCGCAAGATTTCACCGATATATGTGGGTACGTTGACTTTCCGACAGCTGTGTGCAACCCTATATTTCATCCCCCGAAATTAGCAGCCCTTCACCTTCAACAGACTTGAGGGTCGAACGTGCATATTAAGTTTTAGCAAAAGACCTCCATTAGTTCTCGAGTTATTGCAATTAATAAAAATTATGTGCGTCCATTTTATCACGTCCGTAACTTTAGTAACAACCCCTTGTTAATCTCAGGAATGCAGAATTTAGTGAAGAAAAAACCACCGTTCTCCTCTAACCTGACGTTTCGGAATGATTGTTACTCCTCCTTCAGAGCCGTAGAACATTCAGTATCTATTTTTCCATAGTTAAAATCATTAAAAACATCGATACTGAATTCTTTACGGCTCTGAAGAAGGAATAAAAATGATTCCGAAACGTCAGGTTAGAGGAGAACAGTGGTTTTTTCTTCACCAAAATCCACATTCCCGAGATCAGTGACTTAGTGTATTTGTGTATCTAAGGATCTACGAAATGTCTTAGATACAAGATACTATAAAACATGTATCTAGATACAGATAAGATACGGTTAGGATAAATGTATTTAGATGCGTATCTAAATAAATCAAATGTATCTAGATACTTGTATTACTTAATAACGCTGACTAAAATACTGTACTGGGCATGATCTGAACATTTTTTTACCTTTAGACAAAAATAAATATCAAAAATAATAAAAACTAGTGGAACTCGCGAGTTGGGCGCCACTGTAACGGACAGGAATATCCGGGGGTTGGGGTTAACTTTCGAGGGGGTTAATTCAAAGGGTGGAACGTGGTGATGATGACTTTTATTTTATCTCAATTTGACAACTCTAATAATCATTATTAAAACAAGTGACGGGGAGGATGGGTATACTACACTAGTGTTTTATTTTTCATAAAACACTCAACGGTTGTTACGGTAGCAAATCGGTATCTATTTTGCCCTATTTATGCCCTCAGTAGACAGGTTGTGGATAAAACGTTATATGGCACTAGTGTCTTATCCGCATTTTAGACACTCAAGAAATTAGACACTCGTGCCTAAACTTTTCTTGTGTGTTAACTATTTTCGCACGGGATTACGAAATAGCTATTTATGTAACAAGTGGGAAAAAAACATCATTGATGATGCATTTTCCCACGAGTTACATACAAGATTTTTAATAATCCCCATCGAGACATTCAAAAATTATAATTGGCGAAGCACTGAAAAAGATTTGGTGTTTTTTCATAAATTGCTCGAAATGTTTAGTGATCACGTGGATCGTGCTGATTGAAACAAATTAAAGAAATCATATTAACATAATTACTTTTCGCATTATGATGCATTTCCTAACTAAAATTAGTGCGAAAAATAACATTTTTCGCACGGAATTATGAAAACGACAGTTATCGTTACTGATAGTTCTTACACCCTCGCTACCAGTAACACATCAGACGTACTTTTTTTTTGTTTAATACGACTGGACTTGGATTTTTTTTAGTAATTTTCAGAAAACTCACCCTCAACTTCTGCACGTTTCTCAATTGTTCGGCTGTGTCGCATTCCACGATATTTTTTTTCGCCCTAATATCGCTCGGCTGGATGATGTGGCCGGTGATTTTGATGTTCCCGTGGACGACGAGGGACTCGTCTGGACGGTCCGTATTTATCCCGATCTTCCCGTTGTGGAAGATGGAATCCTGGGTCTGGCCCTTTTGCCAGCAGAGCTCGACGTCGCTTTCGAATTGGCCGGGATTTGAGGCCCTGACGATGATTTTTTGGCTGGCGTGACTGACGACGGGGAAGTTGCCGGTGGAGGTGTGCGCGTGGAGGCCCACCACCAACTAAATTTTTTAATTTTTATTTTTATTTCCAAAAATTTTTATTTTTATTTCGAAGAATTTGTTTTAATTTCGAAAAATTTGTTTTAATTTCGAAAAATTTGTTTTAATTTCGAAAAATTTTAATTTTTATTTCGACAATTTTTTTTATTTCGAAACATTTTTATTTTTTTTTGGAAAAATTTTATTTTTATTTCGAAAATTTTTCGATTTTATTTCGAAGAATTTTTATTTTTATATCGAAAATTTTTTATTTTTATTTCGAAAATTTCTTATTCTATTGTAAAATTTTTTATTTTTATTTCGAAAAATTTCAATTTTTATTTCGAAAAATTTTTTTCATTTTTATTTCGAAAAATTTTAACTTTTATTTCGAAAAATTTTTCATTTTTATTTCGAAACATTTTTATTTTTTTTTCGAAAAATTTTATTTTTATTTCGAAAATTTTTCGATTTTATTTCGAAGAATTTTTATTTTCATATCGAAAATTTTTAATTTTTATTTCGAAAATTTCTTATTTTATTGTAAAATTTTTTATTATTTCGAAAAATTTCAATTTCGAAAATTTTTTGTATTTATTTCGAAAAATTTTTATTTTTTTTCGAAAAAATTTTTTTATTTCGAAAAATTTTTATTTTTGTTTCGAAAATTTTTTGTATTTATTTCGAAAAATTTTTATTTTTTTTCGAAAAAATTTAATTTTTATTTCGAAAAATTTTTATTTTTATTTCGAAAATTTTTTGTTTTTACTTCGAAAAATTTTAATTTTTTTTCGAAAAATTTTTATTTTTAATAATTTATGTAATTAAGGCTTACCTGAAAGTACCTCTGCTCGGGGTTGGGTTTGCCCTTTTTGCGCATGTTGTTCGAGGTCGTCTCGCTGAAGTGTAGGCGGCCCACGGTTACCTTAGTTACTTGGGTGTTGACCAGTTCCACCCTGAGGAGACTGTTATTTGTAAAAATGTCAACTGGCGGTCTTTTAACTTTCTTTACAACAACAAAAAAGTAAAGTCAGAAGTTTAAAAGTTTAAAAGCTTTGTGAAGCTGACAACTGGGGGTTGTAAGTTGATGAACCGTGCAATACTCCTCAACTGAGAACCGAATATTTTATAAATCTTGAGTAAAAGTCGGTCAGTTGTCAACTTCGACGTTAACAAAACTGATATTTCGAAAAATGTCAACTGGTAATCTGTTAACTGTCAACTGGCGGCTTAAGTTGTTTCAAGTTATAAAAATAATCCTAAACTAACGAGTAAAATCGTCAACTGGCGCTGTTTTTACCCACAAGTATTTTTTTAAACAAAAAAATGTTTGAAAGCTTGGTAAACCTGACGGGTAAGTTGATGAACCGCACAACATCCCTCAAGTGAGAAGTTGACTATTTTACAAATTTAAGTAAAAAAAGTCGGTCAGTTGTCAAGTTCGACCTTAACAAAATTGCTATTTCCCAAAATGTCAACTGGTAATCTGTTAACTGTCAACCGAGTTTTAAAAATCTGTCAACTGGCGGCTTAAGTTGTTTCAAGTTATAAAAATAATTCTAAACTAACGAGTAAAAACGTCAACTGGCGCTGTTTTTACCGACAAGTATTTTTTTAAACAAAAAAATGTTTGAAAGTTTGGTAAACCTGACGGGTAAGTTGATGAACCGCACAACACCCCTCAAGTGAGAAGTTGACTATTTTACAAATTTAAGTAAAAAAAGTCAATTTTACAAATTTAAGTCACAGATTCTTAAGACAAAATTAGCGGACGCGTATTTTTTATTTTTGCCATGTGGCCCCATATTTCGGAGTTACAACCCCCTGAAATTCACCCCTAAGAATAGTTTTTTTTATATTTCACAACCCTGTGGTACGAGAATCACTAAATTTGGTTCAGGGGGGTCTTATGACATGTAGACTCTGATTGTGCTACGCTTTTTGTCGGGGGACCCCCTTAAGACACTTTTTCGTGGGCCTCCTTGTCTTTTGACCCCCAAAACTTCGGTCGCGTATTTGAATTTCTTAAAGATTATTAGCCCACTAGAAAGAGCATTCAATTCGGAAACTTTTTTATCTCTTGCAATCGCTTCGTCAAACGCAATGTTTTCGAGAAAAATCGCAAAATGTGATCGAATGCATAGGGAGATCCGTACGAAATTCTACGTGTTAATCGTAGGTGGCTGGCGTTTCGGCGTTCGCAATTAACAAACAAATTTATTTTTTGACAGTTATCATAAATCAGTTGTCAGATCTTTTCTATTTTTCTCGAAAAACTTGTGAGATTTTTTTTTCGCGATAATAACATCAAATGACTCGTTTTCCGGTAAATCTCACAAACACTCACATTTACGAGAAAATGTTTGCATTTCACCCCTAAACGAAACCGTAATTAACTTAACCGATTAATCAACCCTTTTTACCTGAATTCTTAATTTTTTACCATCAGCAATAAAACGGGCAATTTAAAGTCCACATGAGTGGGGAAAAAATAACTAATAACAATTTTCGAATCAATTAATCGGAGTTTATCAGGCTTCAAGAGCTCCCAGAGCGCAGCAGGGGTCCAGGCTGAAGGCTCTAGCGCAACTAAAAATTATAGACGCTGCCATCGTGGAAGTCAGCATTATCGCATTGACTCCAACCATCAGAGAGAAAAGCAAAATGCGAGCTAGCGTTGTATCGAATAGAGAAAGGAATCGAGACCACGTGATGTAGGGCAAGACTCTTTAAAAGCACATTAGAAAGATAGAGTTTTTCGCTGAAATCTCGTATTAATAAATGAATTGAAAGGGTGATTTGCATAATTAATCTTCATTTAATTTCTTTTCAGCTGAAATTTAAAACAACTTTATAAAAATATGTTTTTAACGAATTTTAGAAAATCTTTATTTTTTAAAATGAAATAATGTACAACTGAAGTTTCAAATTTCGTAATATTGTCAGGTACATGTCTCACTTCTATGTACGGCCCATCTAATAGGAAGTATTGTGAGATCATTGTTTAATACGTGGAAAATCTTTCGCATCTTTGACCACAGCAACACAATAGTTATTTACGACAATAAGTGTTAAAAGGGGTATTCGTATTTCGTATTCGTATTTCGATTCTGCGGTGCGTTCCCTTACGGGTCCGCTGCATTCAGACCTTAAGATCCATTATGCCCGCACTGCAACCTCTTCTCTACAGAAGCCCCGTCCCTTCCATGAAGGCCAGTACATCCGCTGCAGAGAGTGAGTATATTTCCGCAGGGGCTGGGTATGCAGCCCCCAGTTCCCTAAGCCTTTTGTGACCGAGCGGGCCACATTCGGTTAGCAAATGAAGAGGCGTTTCTTCCTCTTCTCCGCACACTCTACAAGTGCTTTCCTCAGAACGTCCCATTAGATGAAGGTGTCGTTTGAGTGCGCAGTGCCCAGTCAGGACGCCCACGACTTTCCTTAGCCGCTCTCGGCTTAACTGGAGAAACCACCGTTGGGCTGTTGGCGAGGAGGGCCGAGAAATGAAGGCCCTCGCTTGCCTCATCCCCGGTGCATTTTCCCAGTGTGAGTGAAATTGCTTGTTGAGCCAGTTTCCTAGCTCTTTCCGCAACGCACTCTCCGTCACAGCGAGTGCTGGTTGTGGTCCCAGGTATGGCATGTTCGATGTCTCCCTTGCCAGTTCGTCAGCTACCTCATTGCCAGCGATTCCTGAGTGCCCAGGAACCCAAACCAGGTTGACCGAATTGTTATTTCCAGCCAACTTCGTTAATGCGTCTCGACAGTCGTTAACGAGGCCGGATCTCACCTCCACGGAGTTCAGAGCCCCGAGCGCCGCCCGACTGTCGCTGCAGATGTAGATGTACTTGCCAGAGTAGCCCCTACGTAGGTTCTCCTCAGCGCACACCAGAATTGCGTATATTTCCGCCTGGAATACACTGGGGTACTTGCCAAGAGGTACGCTCACTCGTCCCTCTGGCATCCCCCCAGTGAATCCTGCGCCGGTGCTCAGATCGTTTTTGGCCCCGTCTGTGTACCAGACTAAGCCACGCGGTGTGAGCAATTTTTCTCCCTTCTCGCCCCAGTCTTCCCTAGAGGGGATCCTGGTTGTATATGGGTCATTAAAGCGCAACCGACGCTCTATCCTGTTTTTGCGCATTTGCAAGACAGCCTCATCCGCGCCCGGTAGAGCGAGTGCACTTCGATGTCCCTCACTTCCCGCTCGCCATTCTCCTATCCCCTGCAACCTGAAGGCTGAGGCCCGGGCCGAATGCTGCACTCTGAGGTGCAGCGGCTCCAGGGCCAGGATCGCCTCCAAGGCTGCTGAGGGAGTTGTTCTTATAGCACCGGTCACCATTAGGCATCCCAGCCTTTGCACTCGCCCGAGGGCACTCCTGGTACTAGCGCGTTCCGTGGAGCGCCACCAGACCAGGGCGCCATACGTGACCAGAGGCCTCACGACGGTTGTGTATAACCAGTACGCCACCCGCGGTTTTAGTCCCCAAGTGGAGCCGGCGAAACGCCTACACATCCATAAGGACGCGCAGGCCTTCTTTGTTTGTGACTCTACATGGTCTGTCCAAGAAAGCTTCGGATCCAGGATTACTCCCAGATACTTCACTCTCTCGGCCAGACCCAAGGTCACCCCTTGCAGCTTTGGCCATCTTACGGTGTCCAACTTTCTTTTCCTAGTGAAGAGGAGCAACTCCATCTTGTTCGGGTTTACCGACAAGGATCGCCCCTCGCACCAGTTGCTAACTCTGTTCAGAGCCTGTTGCATGATGGCTGTGACTGTCCCCAGGAACTTGCCCCTAATTACAATGCACACATCATCAGCGTACGCCTGAGCGTAGCACATTTCTCCGTTCAGGTCCCTTAGGAGGCCGTCCACGAGTAGCGACCACAGTAGCGGAGATAGAACTCCGCCCTGCGGACAGCCCCTCGACACTGTTGCCTCCAGTACATGTCTCACTTCTATGTACGGCCCATCTAATAGGAAGTATTGTGAGATCATTGGGGGGTGGGATTCGCGAAACAACAAATACTCCGATTTAGCTTTGAACTAGTTTTGTTTACAAGCGGCTCAGCTACTAATATTTAATGGACAAACAAACAAAACAACAAAATCAAAAAGAAAATAAACTGTAAAAAAAATCCTTTCACACCCTTTTTTCTTCCGAAGAAACATTGTTTAATACGTGGAAAATCTTTCGCATCTTTGACCACAGCAACACAATAGTTATTTACGACAATAAGTGTTAAAAGGGGTAGGTACTTATTTTATTTTGTGAGATTTTCATTAGATGGATCTGTTGGACAAATAGATGGATTGGCATTGCGATATCCGTAGTTGGAATTGGAGTAATTTTCGGCATCCTGTCATTGACTTGCATAATAATGTTTTATGCAGCTTCACTGCCCGAATGGGATTATGGGTCGAATAAGCCTCCATCACCAGCCGAAGCTAAAGCATTAGGTATTCCGGAAGCAAATAATTGTTGAGACATCGTTTCCACGTATTTGAGAGGGATGAGGAGGACTCTTGCTTCTGTCGGAGGTCACGTTTGTATTTGGCTCGTCTTTGCACTAAGGGATGATAGCTCTGCTCGTCATAACCAGTCAGATATTATTATTAAAAACAATTAAGTGTCAAACTGATGTCAGTGTTAAAAATAAATGACTTTTAATACTGGTGTCATAAAATGTCATTTTTAACAATTGTCAACAAACGTTAAAACGACTGTCTGCGGGTCGTGTTCCAAACTTCCCTTCTCACAAAACAAAATACCACTTTTAACACTTATATCATAAACAACTATTAACACATTTTTAGATTGTATAAAAATTATAGAAAACATTTCGTTGGAAAGAATTTTCAATTACGGTTGTTTACAGGAAATATTTAGAATCAGGAGGAAATAGATCTAAGAGACAACTGGTGCAGCTTTTACTGCTGAAACTCAAAGAAGACAACATTGAATTGCTTGACGTGTGGGATTTGAGGAAAACTTGGATAACATAAAATTCAACAATATGGAAACATTTGTGTTGAAGATTTATAACAACAACGATGAAGTAACATTATATCGAAATCGACGATTTACGGGCGATGCTTGCGTTAACTAAGTCGTGTCACGTTCATTTTCGAGCTCCCGAGCTGTTCCACTTTCGAGGGTGGATATTGCTCGATTCTCCTTCTCCGCTGCTATCTTGCATCATCGGTTATAATTCTCGGCCTCCCTCTGCAGGAGTTCGGGTGGTGGCAGCGGAAGATCGGCGTCTTTTGGGGGCGCTTCAGATGGCGTTTGTGTCTCAAAGTTTGGTGTCGATAAATAAGTCACATGGTAAAGAATTACTTACCTGGTGGTTTATTAGGGATCCGTAACCCCGTTTCGGTATTTAAATCTGGGTTTCACGGCCAATTTGGCCGAATTATCATTAAATTGCGGAATATCAACAACTGTCAGATTTCGAGGTTAAGTTAGTTTTATCTACGAGCTAGGGAATTTGGGCTACCAATGTTAATCTGTCTGGGGGAATTTTGGTTCCGGAAGGTGCCAGAGAGGGCGCTGTGTCTTCCGTCAGGCTAAGGTCACTAGATACGCACCGCTTCGCTTCTAAGGTAGCGTCATCCCATTCCGAAAAAAATAGTGCCAGAACTGTAAGAGAGGTCTAGACAAAGACCACAAATCTGGGGATTTCTACCGCTTATGGTTGCCGGTGTCTGTCAATTTGACACCTAATCTGTTTGACACTGTCAGGATCACATAACCCTGTCACCTGAAATTTTTTTTGCTTAATTTTTAATTTAATAGAGGCATAAATAACACTGAAATTGTGTGACGGTGCCCCTTTCTTGTGTTTTGGTCACCGGTCACTTAAGTAGAGGACAGCCTCCACCCTGCAAGGTCAATCGGTTGCCTCGATTGATGCTCCAAGTCCAGGTGCGATTTTCCCACCCCCTTTATTTCCTCAAATAATAAGAAGTTATGTTTTGTGCTGCAGCTTATTACTGGGACGCACCGACTGTCCGTCCGCTTGTTAACATTGGCACGAGTCGATTAAATTTTCTTGCCGACTCCTGCTAATGTAATCTCGTACCCGGAGACCCATGAAGCTATGGTTGTGAAAAATATAAGACAGTGACTGACCCCTGGAAATGAGAATATGGCATAGACTATTGAATTGCAACTTGTCGAGTAAGTATAAATAGAAATATTTATTTGCTTATGTTTCGTACATTTAAATACCACAAAACATTCATAATTTTCTCCATATATCTAGAGGTGTGGTAATACCGATACTTCCAGGTGCAGATCCTTGTTGAGGCTGTGTTTGTAACCAACAAAGAAGTCACCCTGGCAAAAATGCAGCTACAGAGAAGATGTTTAAGTGGCATGAACATAATCTCATTTTAACATTGTTTACATCACATAAATAAATTCTTCTTTGATCACCCTCAGTTAATTTCAGAATTTTATTTCACCGCTCCTGCTTGTTATTATTGGAAATACCTAAAACAGGATACATTTGAGCCATATAAAAAGTACGTATGTAACCTTACTCTGAGGGGCTTCGAAAAAATTTACGCCTCTTTTTCTGGCCTTTTCGTCGGTCAGTGCAGGACTTTACAGCACATGCGAAACTCATCGTCAAAGAAAACGGAATATTGATGAATAAATTGTAGGTTAAACAAACCAAACAAGTAACTGCTTGACACTTCGCAGACAAAATCGACAACTGTCAATAAATCACTATCCCAAAGGTTTTTCCGTCACGTCACCGTGGGTTACGTCAAACACTACTCATCTCTTTATTTCCATATGTCCATCGCTTACATTGCTGGACCATGGCGCTACCTTAGAACCGAAGCGGTTCGTATCTAGTGACCTTAGGTACATGTCTGTATCACTGCCACCTGTCGGAAGGTCTAGGCGGCTTCTCATCGGTCGACAACATCACAAACACTAAGCAGATTGAACGAGGCGTACACCACGCTTCATAGCTGCTTAATAAACGCGTTCGAAACCTCGTGCCCCTGTACACCGCCTCCGAAACTGAGCAACTTTTACTCCTAACCCACTTCCCGGGATGCATAACGTCAGACGCCCCTACGATATGGGCACCTGCCCCCCTCGTCGCCCCTTCCTCGGCCAACTGGGGGGTGGCGGATGCTGTCGTAGACTCTGACAAGGTATCTTGGGCAGTACGATCATTCTCGCCATTCAAGTCGCCGGGTGTGGACGGGGTTTTTCCAGCCCTCCTCCAGTGGGGGCTGGATATCATTCTGCCACATCTCGTGCGCATTTTCCGGGCATGTATCGTATTTGGATACATACCGGAGGCATGGAGAGAAGTTAAGGTAATTTTTATACCTAAGCCCGGCCGTAGTGACTATACGCTACCAAAATCTTACCGCCCAATCAGCCTAACGTCCTTCTTATTGAAGACGCTGGAAAGGTTGTGCGACAGATCAATACGGGAGAAGTGGCTTCATAAGTTACACCCGCAACAACATGCCTTCATTGCTGGCAAGTCGACCGAGACGGCGTTACACCAAGTAGTGTCCCACATCGATCGATCATTAGCATTGAAACACTCTACCCTTGGGGCATTCATAGATATTGAAGGAGCGTTCGACAAGACCTCCTTCAACTCAATAGACACTGCACTCCACGGCTGGGGTATTCCCTCCGCTTTATGTGGCTGGATATCACACATGCTCGAATGGAGATCGGTTAAAATCGACAGTGGCAATGGAACCTGTTGGGCGCGGGTCGGCCGCGGCTGTCCTCAGGGGGGCGTTTTATCACCGCTCCTGTGGAATCTGGTGGCTGACTCTCTTATCCGCGCCCTAAACGATAAGGGCTTCACAACCATTGGATACGCGGATGACATTGTCATCTTAATAAGTGGCACCTCCCACGGAGTGATAGGAGGCCTTATGCAGACTGCACTCCGGGTAGTTGAAATATGGTGTCAGGACAGCGCCCTGGCTGTGAACCCTCACAAAACAGAGCTAGGCCTATTCACCAAAAAGACAAGGACCGATGATTTAGAGGTACCTTCAATTTTCGGCGTTCCACTTAAGCTCTCGTCCGAGGTAAAATACCTTGGTGTTTTCCTCGACAGCAAGCTTACATGGAAAAAACACCTAAAGACCAAAACGGAAAAAGCTTGTCGAGCCTTTTGGCAATGCAGGTCAGCCATTGGAGCAACCTGGGGTCTCTCCCCAGGAATTGTTCTTTGGATTTACCAGGCAGTCATAAGGCCCATGCTTACTTACGGGGCAATCGTCTGGTGGCCGAGAACCCGACTAGAAACAGCAAAAAAGGACCTGAGTCATGTGCAGAGACTTGCCTGTCTCGCTATTACAGGTGCCTTGCGAACTACTCCCACTTCAGCATTGGAGACCGCCCTGAACTTGGCACCTCTCGACATACATGTACAAGAGGTTGCCATCAGAACGGCCCTACGACTGAAGGCAGTAGGAATGTGGGGACGGGCGAGGACGGGAAGTCGTCACTCTGGCATACTCCAGGAGGTAATAAAGGACCTTCCGCTTCTGGAGGCGCCCGTGGACCGACGACTACCCATGTTTGGTTTTAACAAACCCTTCACCGTCCTTGATACAGCACCTCCGCCTGAAACGTTCTCAGCTCATTATGATGCTGTGATCTACACGGACGGAGCAAAAACAAAGTTCGGATCAGGAGCAGGGATCTACTCCGATAGTCTCGACTTAAATATAACCGCACCACTGGGAAAGTACGCCACGGTCTTCCAAGCAGAAACTGTGGCGGTCACCATTGGAGCAAAAGAAGCTATAAGGAAAGGTACCACAAATAAGAACCTGCTGTTTCTCACCGACAGCAGGGCCACCCTTCCGGCTCTGAGATGTAATAGGAACACCTCTAGCCTACTCCAAGATGCCCTCGATTCCCTGACGGACCTGGCCCAATTAAACAAGGTTAGTCTGGCATGGATTAAGGGGCATGAGAATACAGAAGGCAATGCGGTTGCCGATGGGCTGGCGCGGCAGGCGTCTCGAGAGCCCCTTGGCCCCGAGCCCGCCGTCCCGCTGGCCCTCACTACCGCATATGCCCTTATTTCTAACAGAAGCTACCAGATGGCTGCGGACAGGTGGATAAACTCACCTGGTTGCCGCCATTCGAAATTGCTAATGCCAGTGGTCCAACAGAAAACCACAAAATATCTTCTCAACCTACCCAGAGGTAAACTGCGCTTAGCCGTAGGTATACTTACTGGCCACTGCGGCTTGAATCAGCACCTTCACCGGATGGGCATTGCACAAAGCCCCATCTGCAGAGGATGCGAACTAGAAGACGAGTCTATGGAACACGTGCTTACACAGTGTCCTGTACTCGCCCAATTACGTGGCTCTTTCCTAGTGGAAGAATGGCCAAGTTTGGTCATGCTCGCTGGCGCCCCTCTCAGCACGCTACTCCAGCTTTTGCAGGAGGTCGGCTGGCTCGAGAGTTAGAGTGCGCTAGCGGGCTTGGGAGGCAGCACAATGGGCCAACTGTGGCCTGAGTGCAGCAGTCTGCTTTGGCAGGCCGCCCTCCCCCCCAGAATCCAGAATCCAGAGGTACATGTCTCACTTCTATGTACGGCCCATCTAATAGGAAGTATTGTGAGATCATTGGGGGGTGGGATTCGCGAAACAACGAATACTCCGGTTTTGCTTTGAACTAGTTTTGTTTACAAGCGGCTCAGCTACTAATATTTAATGGATAAACAAACAAAACAACAAAATCAAAAAGAAAATAAACTAAAAATCCTTTGGACCCTTTTTTCATCCGAAGAAACATTGTTTAATACGTGGAAAATCTTTCGCATCTTTGACCACAGCCACACAATAGTTATTTACGATATAAGTGTTAAAAGGGGTAGTTATTTTATTTTGTAAGATTTTGATTAGATGGATCTGCTGGACAAATAGATGGATTGGCATCGCGATATCCGTAGTTGGAATCGTGGAAGGAGTAATTTTCGGTATCCTGTCATTGACTTGCATAATAATGTTTTATGCAGCTTCATTGCACGAATGGGAATATGGGTCGAATAAGCCTCCATCGCCAGCCGAAGAAAAAGCATTAGGTATTCCGGAAGCAAATAATTGTTAAGACATGGTTTCCACGTATTTGAGAGGGATGAGGAGGACTCTTGCTTCTGTCGGAGGTCACGTTTTTTTGCACTAAGGGATGATAGCTCTGCACGTTATCACCAGTCAGATATTATTAAAAACAAATCACGTGTCAAACTGATGTCAGTGTTAAAAATAGATGACTTTTAATGCTGGTGTCATAAAATGTCATTTTTAACAATTGTCAACAAACGTTAAAACGAGTGTTTTTAATAGTGTTTGTAGACGCTGCGGGTCGTGTCCCAAACTTCCCTTCTGACAAAATAAAATACCACTTTTAACTATTAACACATTTTTAGATTGTACAAACGTTAGAGAAAAAATTTCGTTGCAAAGAAATAGTACTTTGCAGTAAGCCAAATCAACGAAGAAAAAATAGTTTTCAAAAAGTTATTCAAACTGTTATTCTGCCTTTACTAGCAAAAAAAATATTGGAAGCCTTCGCTAGCGATATGAACTGACAAACGAGGCATTTCGTCTAATATGTCCTTCCTTGCTAAAAACTTCTTTTTGTGTAGATAAGTGTCTCTTTTGTTAAAAGAAATCTAATAAGAAATCCAAGTGAATAACGAACCAAAATGTGCGAGTTAAATGCGACGTTTTATCCACGATTATTGAAATATACATGGTGGGTAATTTTTCGATAACTGTAAAAGGTACGGGGTCGGTTAAATTAGAGAAAAGTTGCGCTATTTCTTGGCGATTGAGAATCTGAAGAGAATTTTCCGATATTTTGATTCGTTCCTGAGTTATCACAAAAATACTGAAAATTGCCAATTTCAAGAAAAAAAAAAAAAAAAAAGGCAGCAGAGAAGCGGCTGGAACCTCCCCAACGCATGGGTCTTTGATTTCCGTGACTTGTGTTTAAGATTTTAAAGTTGATATGCCTAAATGGCACTTCCCGTGGACCAATTGCTCCCAAAAGCCTTTCAGCTCTTCAATGGGTTACCTAACCTCCATGTACCAAATTTCGGACAAATCGATCCAGTAGTTTGGGCTATAACGTGGTTTCAGTGTTATTACAAAATTTCGATTTTTCTACCCAAAGGGTACTAAATGCGAATAAATTTTATCTCATTTAAAACCAGAATTTGAAGACCTTTCTGATGATAACAATAAATCTTTCAAAAAGTTGTTTTTGATGGGTGAATGAGAGAATAATTTTAAGTTTCGAAATTGGTGTGCCAAAACGGCACTTTCCGTGGGCCGATTGAATCCAAAATTTGTTCAACTCTTCGACGTGTAATACAATCCCCATGTGCAAAATTTCAGACCAATCGGTTGAGGGGCTTGGGCTGTACCGCGATTTTAAAGTCCGATAAAAATCAATTTTTTTTTATTTTTGGTCAAAAGGGCACTAAGAATGAATACATTTTTAGACGCAGAATTTGAAGGTCTTTCTTATGGTGACGTGAAAAATGGGGGTTTACATTTAAAATTTAAATGTTGATGTGCCAAAATGGCACTTCTGGTTGCACGATTGGCTCCAAAAGCTTTTCAGATCTAAGTTGGGTTATCACATGCACACGTACCAAATTTCAGCCAAATCGGTCGAGTAGTTTGGGCTGTGGCGTGTTTACGAACGTACGAACGTACGTACATACATACAGACACATTTTAAAAACCACTTTTTTGGGTTCCTGAGACCTCAAAACGTATAGATCCGGTCTTATCTCGAATTCGAAAATTTTAGTGATTGCAGTAACCTCCCTTTTTTTTAAATGGTGAAGTGGAGTGGGGAGGTTAATAATATCATTATAAAACGCAATTGAAGGTTTAACCTAGAAAATTTGTAAATAATACAACATTTTCTTCCTAAAATTTGTGGGAGTACAATGGACCTTTTAGTGCCGTAGCAGAATGCGGAGGTACTCTTGTCTTTGCTTATTCGCTCGCTCGCTCGCTCGTCGTATCGATCGCTCCTCACCCTGTCCGTCGGATAACTTGAGAACGGATTGAGATATCGAGCTGAAACTTGGTATACGGCTTTGCCTCGCAAAAAGTAAGGCGGGGATTGCTTTTGGGCCATATCGGACCAAGGGGGTGGGAGTTAGGGGTGAAAAACCGAAAAACTATTAATTGCAATAACTCGAGAACTACTGAAGCTATCTTACTGAAACTTGGCATGCATGTTCTTCCTTCAAGTCCGTTGAAAGTGAGAGGGGTGCCAATTTCGGGGGATGAAATTTAGGGGATGAAAATCACAAAAAATGTGATAATTCCGCGAGGGTTGCACGCATCCATCTAAAACTCAACATACACATATATTTCGATGAAACCTTACGGGGGATGTTTTTTCCGCAAACTCGGATTGAGGGTGTGGAAATTTGGGGTTGTAACTCAAAATTTTGCTTAATAAGTATTGGTCGAAATTGGCGTTATTCGATAGCTTTTCGTTAATGGTTCAAAAAAGGTGTTACTCATATTTTACGAAAAACCACCCTTAAAGGCGCTACAACCCCTAACATGCAAAAATACAAAAATACGAGAACTCAACAACCACTCAGCGTATCAACGCAGAATTTGATGCGGTAATTTTCAGTGACTCTGGAGGGGGATGGACGAATTTTTACTAACATCCAATAACGGGGATGAAATTTAGGAGTTGAAACTTGAAATTTCTTCAAGTAAATGGTAGTATAAAATTACGGGGTTCGATAGATTTCTATCAACCATTGAAAAAAGTCTTATGAGTTTTCAACCTAAAATCAACCCCTAGGCTACTAACAACCCCTAACGCTTTGTCAGTGGTTAAATAGGTTTTATTTATTTTTCCTGAAATTCTATTGACTTATTTATGAACAACCGAAGTAAGCAAATACACAAAGAGTTATGTAACAGCGGAAAAATAAATTCACCCCTGTAAATCATAAAGGGGTGAAATCTTAGGGGATTGAAACTGAAAATCTATTAATTGCTATAACTCGAGAACTGCTGAAGGTATCTTACTGAAACTTGGTACGCATGTTCGACCTTCAAGTCTATTGAACGTGAGGTGGTCCCCAGTTGGGGGATGAAATTTAGTGGATGAAAATCTCAAAAAAAGTAATAACTCCGCAAGTGTTGCACGCATCCATCTGAAACTCAACATATACATATATTTCGATGAAACCTTACAGGGGATGTTTTTTTCGCAAAATCGGAAGGAGGGGGTGGAAATTGGGGGTTGTAACTTAAAATGCTGCTTAATAAGTATCGGTCGAAATTGGCGTCATTCGATAGCTTTCCGTTAATGATTCAAAAAAGGTGTTAATCATATTTTACCAAAAACCACCCTTAAAGGCGCTACAACCCCTAACATGCAGAAATACAAAACGTCGGATAACTTGAGAACATTGAATGAGGTGTCGAGATCAAATTTACTATACGGCTTTGTATCCCAAAAGTAAGGCGGGGATTGCTTTTGGGCCATATCGGACCAAGGGGGTGGAAATTAGGGGTTGTAACCCACAATTCCGATCTATAAGTATTGGTCGAAATTAGCGTCATTCGATAGCTTACCGTTAATGATTTAAAAAAGGTGTTATTCATACTTTGCAAAAAAGCACCCTCAAAGGCGCTACAACCCCTAATATGCGGAAACACAAAAATACCAGAACTTAAAAACTGTTCGACGTATCAATGCAGGATTTGGTGTTCTAATCTACAGTGACATTGTAGGTGGATGAGCAAATTTTCATTACGATCTAACAAAGGGGGTTAAATTTAAGGGTTGAAACTGGAAATTTCTTCAGATAAGTGTTGTATTAAATCACAGGGTTCAAAAGACTTCGTTAATCATTGAAAAAAGGTCTTATGAGTCTTCAACCTAAAACCAATCCTTAGGCTACTAACACCCCTAACCTCGATATGTGAACCCACAAAAAGCAAAATTTCCGCAGACCGCTTCTTTTTAGTGTAATTTTCGAAAGTTCTACTTTACTACAGTCACTTTTCACCCCCTTAACTTTTCATCCCCCTTCACAATTTTGCAACCCCTCGAACGTTAAATTGGCCAAATTCGTGCAATTTTGTCTTTCTTCGGTAATAAATTTTACTCTTTTGGATAATATTTACATTTTTCACTTTTTCAACCCCCTCGCAATATTTCAACCCTCCAAGGGCTAAATTTGCATAATTGTCTTATTTTTGTATTATTTTCTGTAATTCTACTTCACTTGGGTTAATTTTCACCCTCTTTGACTTTTCATCCCCCTTTACAATTTTTCAACCCCCTAAGCACCCATTTTACTAAATTCAATATTTCAACCCTCCAAGGGCTAAATTTGCATAATTGTCTTATTTTTGTATTATTTTCTGTAATTCTACTTAACTTGGGTTAATTTTCACCCTCTTTGACTTTTCATCCCCCTTTTTTTCATAATTTCGTCTTTTTAACACCACTGTGCGTCTGCGGAGGCACTACTACTAGGTGCAGATTTATAAAATCTGCACCCGACTCCACCAGTAAATTCAGCTCGCCCCTACATACACATTAACAAGGTAAACATCTACAGGGACACACATCGCATTGATATACATCTTTCGTTGGCTTTTTATGTAAGTCGTGCGAAAAACACAATAACGACTAGCAAGAATACTATTGTTGCGTATTGTTTTTTTATATTTTGCTCCCCTTTGGCCTTGCATTGGCAGACTTGACAACTAAATCTAGATAGGGATGTTGTCAGATTTGAAGGTTTTGTAAGTTTGGTTTCTAGGGGCGGAAAATCCTGTTTCACGCTGTCCCAGTGTTCGCTCGAAAACAGGTCAACTTTACGTGGCCGTTTTTTTTTAAGCTGATCGGTTGGTGTAGGCGGAATCCGGTCAATTGTTCGAAAACAGTTTGTTCGAAAATCAATTGTTCGAACGTTCAGTTGTTCGAAACTCAGCTTGTCGAAGCTTCTATTGTTCGAACGCTCAGTTGTTCGAAAATTCCGTTTTTCGAAGCGTTGGTTGACCAGGTGCTGTAGCATTGACTACAACAAAAAACATGTTTCCTTAAGTTTTTGTCAAATAGTCATCAAACATTATTAATCCCTTACATGAGAATTACAGATCTAATCTTTTTCAAGCTATAAGTTTTATGAAATTTTTTATGAATGTTACAGTAATTATTCCTTCGAAGAATTGTTCATTCAAAATATTAGCCTTACAAATACGAATGATTCTTTTAGTGCCGGAGCAAAATGCGAGGCATTCTTGTTTTAGCTTATTCGCTCGCTCGTTCGTCGTATCGATCGCTCCTCAATCTGTCCGTCGCATAACTTGAGAACAGATTGAGATATCGAGCTGAAACTCGGTAGGCGGCTTCGTCTCCCGAAAAGTAAGGTTTGGATTGGTTTTGGGCCATATCGGATCAGCGGGGTGGGAGTTAGGGGTGAAAAACTGAAAAATTATTAATTGCAATAACTCGAGAACTATTGGAGGTATCCTGTTGAAACTTGGTATGTACGTTCGACCCTCAAGTCTGTTGAAGGTGAAGGGGTGTTAATTTCGGGGGATGAAATTTAGGGGATGAAAACCACAAAAAATATGATAACTCCGCAAGGGTTGCACGCATCTGCACGCATCTATTCATCCCCTTTGTTAGATTTTAGTGAAAGTTTGTCCATCCACCTACAATGTCACTGAAAATTAACACACCAAGTTATGCCTTGATACGTTGAGTAGTTTTTGAGTTTTCGCATTTTTGTGTTTCTGCATGTTAGGGGTTGTAGCGCCTAAAAGGGTGGTTTTTCTCAAAATATGAATGACACCTTTATTGAATCATTAATGGAAAGCTATCGAATGACGCCAATTTCGACCACCAACACTTATTAAGCGGAATTTCGAGTTGCAACCCCTAATTTCCACCCCATCTGTTCGATTTTGCGAAAAACGCATCCCCCGCAAGATTTCACCGATATATGCGTGTACGTTGAGTTTCCGACAGCTGCGTGCAACCCTTGCGGACTTATCATATTTTTTGTGGTTTTCATCCCCCGAAATTGGCGCCCTTTCACTTTCAACAGACTTGAAGGTCGAACATGCATACCAAGTTTCAGAAGGATACCTCCACTAGTTCTCGAGTTATTGCAATTCATAGTTTTTCAGTTTTCCAGCATTAGATATGTTGATACCTATACCTACATTATTTCGATAATCACGTTCAATCGATTAAAAAACAATCATCATTTATCAACGAATTCAAAATCAGCTGTAAGAAGCCGTGAGAAGTAGTACTTTCACAGCCCTCTTGAAGCACGTAAATCTCATTATCAGTTATAGTGTAGGAAGAAAAACCATTTAATCCTGTCTTGATTCTATAGCAACAAATTGTTAACAACAATTGTTTCTATGGTATCGTAATGGACTTAGCTTAAAATCCAGCATTAAATGTTTTATACAACCCGCCCTTGCAGTGTTTTATTTTAGTCTCAAACGCGCACAGATGTAAATTGTAATTAGCAAGGGTCCCAAAATTGAACCTTGTGGTACACCAGCCGGGGAGAGCTCGCCCCTTTTTTATCCTAAATTCTTTTTTCTGTAATCTAACAGCACTGGAATGGTTAACGACCACGTGATGGTTGTAGATTTGATGATGTCGTCTGTGATTTTAAGTAAAGTTGAAGTGGTGATACGATTTTTCCTCAATTTTAATTGAAGACAGAGCAAAATATTGTGAGAGTAGATGAAAACGTAATTTACTATACTCATAATTTTTTCGAAGATTTAACTTTAAGTAATACGAAAATATACGAGAATTTTTGAATGCCTTCCAGCCTGCCCCACTTTGTGTACATTGTGCAATGAGCATCTGTTCCACGGTGCCTAAAATCCCATGTAAAGTGTGCCATGTCCTTTGTTCGCTTTGACAACCGAATTCCGTCACGATTTCGCGTCGACGGCAAAATTCTTTCGAAATTCCAAAATGAAATTTTTCGTGATCCTCGCCTTCGTCGTGTTTTCTTCCCTCGCGGCTCCCGTGAACGAGACAAGTGGCGCCATCAACAGCAGCCGAGTAATCAAGAAGAGAGAATCGATGACATGTTACGAGTGCACCGACGCGAATGAATGCGCAAAAGAAGACCTAAAGGAGGTGGCGTGCGATTACGACACGACGTGCTATTCAATCGTTGTGCAGAGAGCAGGGCATCTCAAAGGATGCGGTACATGCAGTGCGTACAGCAGCAGCAGCAGCAGCAGCAGGTCGACGGGGATGTGCAAAGAGTGCACTCAATCTCTATGCAATTCTGCCACGTCTTTGGACAAAACCGTCCTCAAGATTCTCGTCGGTGTGACGGTTGTGCAGGTGATATGGTTCGTGCTGCAGCAGACGATCTAGAAGTCTCTCTTTGTTCTTGATTTATAAATATTTACACGTTTATTTATTTTATTTTAATAAATCGAGGTTGTCTTCCTATTTCCATATAAAAGAGTTTTCAGTATAAGATTGTCCTTTTCTAATTATGACGTCATGCGCAGCCTATTTCTGCGCAGAGTGCGCCTTTCGTAATTGGTGCTTGAGCTCAGGCGGTACATTTCCCATTGCGTGCTACAGTTGAATTATTCTAAGACTTCCAGACTCTCATTAACAGACGTAAAGACACACGTTTCATTACCGTCGCGCCCTAGCCCACAGCCGCCCGGCATTGGACGTATAACAACGTAGCTCGTAGCATTATTCTTGTATGTCTGCCTTCGTTTAATTCAACGTGTGGGAAAGAAAGCTCTCCAGTAGCGGTAGCCAGTGGATCTCTAGACAGCACCTTTGGAGTACCGCTCACTGCCATTCTCGCTTTCTTTCCTGTACGTTGGGTTAAACGAAGGCAGACATACATGAATAATACTAGGAGCTACGTTGTTATACATCCAATGCCGGACGGCTGTGACCTAGAGCGCGACGGAAATCAAACGTGTGTGCTTACGTATGTTAATGACAGTCTGGAAGTCTTAGAATAACTGAACTATAGCTGTCACTATCTTTTGCTCCGAGCGGTTGCGCGTCTTTGTTAGACTTGCGCGTCTGTAACCATCCATCTCTCTTTATACTTACTTAGTTACTTACTTACTTAATCCTAGCGCTTTTCTACCCTTAAGGCGGGGTTGAGTCGGTTAGTTGGGTGTTTTTCTCCATGCATCCCTCCATTTTTTCCAATTTGGCGTCATCTGTTTCACTTCACTTCAGTATACGTTTCTTTTTACCACTGCACTTCTAACACCCTCCGTCCATGTTTTTCTTGGTCTTCCCCTTTGCTTCTTCTTTCCAGTTCGCGTTTCGTACACTTTCCTCGCCAGATTGTTCTCGTTCATTCGCATTACATGACCTAACCATAGTTGTCCTTCTTCTATTGTTGTACTAATCGGTTTTGTATTGAGATTTTCTCTGAATGTCGTGTTCCTGATTTTATCTAATCTTGTCTTTCCCTTTATCTTCCTCAGGTATCTCATTTACATGCTTTGCATTCTGTTCTTCTGAGTTTCAGTTATCGTCCACGCTTCTGAACCATAGATTAGGATTGGCTTTGCTACTTTTTCGTTTGTTTCGGTATCTTTGTTCGCCAGAAAGGAGTTTTTTATACTCCCGTTCTTTCTATTATTTCTTCCTTTAAACTTCCATCCTGTGCCATCGTCGTTCCTATGTATTTAAACTTTTTTACTTGTTCCATAGTCGTCTACCCTTATTTTGCGTTCTTTTTCTGAGTTGCTTATTATCATTCATTTAGTTTTGTTCGTGTTTATCTTCATCTTTTTGTCGCTAAAACTTCGGTTGTATCTTACTATGTTTTCGTTAAGTGTTTTTTCATGCTTGGCTATTAGCACCATATCGTCGGCGTAGCATATTTCCGATATCTCTCCTTCTTTCATTCTCCAGTGTCCTATTTGGTATTGTTTCACATTTTCTTTTGCTTCCTTAACTGCTTCATCTAGGACTAAGGCAAATAGTTGTGGGCTCAGTATACATCCCTGTTTCACTCCTTTCGTTGTTTCAAATAACCTCGATTTTTCGTGTCTTGATCTTACAAAGTTTTTCGTTCCTTTGTACGGGCTTTTTACCCCTCTGATTAAGATTTTGTCTACTCCTCTCTTCTTCAGTGATGTTCGATTGTAATTATGTGAGGCGCCTCATCCGAAGAATCGCTTATAATTCACTTGTAACACTTGTAGTACCGCCCCGGTGCGCGCATCTCTAACTAAGCATCTCTAGTGGAAAAAGAAATAACCAGTTCACATAATTACAATCGAACATCACTTTAATAGTGATGTTCGATTGTAATAATTTACACTTTTTCTGTAAATTTACACTTTTTATGTAAATTTACACTTTTTATGTAAATTTACACTTTTTATGTAAATTCACACTTTTTCTGTAAATTTGCACTTTTTCTGTAAATTTACACTTTTTTCTGTAAATTTACACTTTTTCTGTAAGTTTACATTTTTTCTGTAAATTTACACTTTTTCTGTAAATTTACACTTTTTCCGTAAGTTTACACTTCTTCAGTACTTTTTTTTCTGTTTTACACTTTTTTCTGTAAATTTACACTTTTTTCGTAAATTTACACTTCTTCAGTTTTACACTTTTTTCTGTAAATTTACACTTTTTCTGTAAATTGACACTTTTTCAGTTTCACACTTTTTTTGTAAATTTACACTTTTTCTGTAAATTTACACTTTTTTCTGTAAATTTACACTTTCTCTGTAAATTTAAACAAGCCTCAACCGATTTTTATGAGGGTAGGGCAATTTTTCGAAGTAAAACTTGAGAGGGGTGAGAAATGATTCTTTGGATGAGGAGCCTCACATAATTACAATCGAACATCACTGGTAAAAGTTCGTTTAATTGTTCAAATAATGGTTTTCGGTATAAGATTGTCCTTTTCTAATTGTGACGTAATGCGCAGCTTATTTCTTGCGTGCTAGCTGTCACTCTCTTTTGCTCCGAGCGGTTGCGCGTCTTTGTCAGACTTGCACGTTCTGTAACCATCCATCTCTCTTTATACGACGATCCTATATATACGAACGGAGTATCGCGCGAACGCACTGATCTGTCAAGTTGACAGTCCTACGTCGAAGTTGAGGTTACGTAGCAGATCCTCTCAAAATAATTAATATATTAAGAAGTGAGACAATGGTAAAGAAGTGTTCTGTGGCCATAAAGTCCAATGAGTAATTTTTGCCGTGGTCTCTAGTTGAGAGCTACTTCGCAATATGAAAAGAGATAATCGCGACACAGATGAACAACTTTGGTGCGAAGCTATTTCCAATCGCACCCTCTTTTTAGTCCGGGGGTTAAAGCAATAAATTGAGGTGAACCTTGCGTTTTATTGTAGAGTTTTGCCACTTGGCACATATACTCCCCAGACATGTAGAAGTAGATTTAGAAGCGGAGCCCAACAAAATTTCCGTGCTAGGGGGTGAAGCCACCCCTCAGAAGTTACCACTTTTAAAAATTCAGTTTTCTTACAATATTCTCGGTATCACATTCCTTTTATACCAGAGGGTTAAGGCAAAAATGATATTAACAGTTGGCACAAACACTGTCCAGAGGTGTACAAATGAATTTAGGAGGACAAACCATCCCTATTTGCCTCACGTGGAGTGTTAAGCCACCCCGAGAGGGTTAGCTTCCCTTAAAATGCATTTCGGGCATTTTGTCTCGATTGTGTATGGGGTGTCAATAAAAATTTATTGCGACTGCTAGGCACAGCTACATGAGTTGAGGGAGTTGCAACCCCCACCCCCTTCAGTCAAGCACCCTCTTCACCCCCCAAGATTGTCTCTTACAGACCCTTGGGGCCTAAAAAGCAAACAATCTGTAATATATTGTGTCCCTATTAACTATTCTATTTGTGTGTAAATACATCTACTCCATATTAATCCACCTTGGTAAGAAGCTCGATGAGTATGTAACGTCAGTGCGTCTTCTGTTGGAGTAACATCTTCCCTTTTGCGTCTTTTTTTCGTAAATAGAACGAGTCTAGCCTCGTTACAGTTGTGTTACTGCTTGATTTGTCGAATAAAAGTGTAACACCGAAAGAATGAGACAACGTAACAACGAAGAATGTAACAACGATGTAATTTTAAACTTGCTCTGTCACTCTTAAATGAAAAACGCGCCACCAAAAACCAGGAAAGTTTAGCAAGGCTACCGGTCTAATGCTATCTTGGGCAGGTCAGAATTATTTTTCGCATCCAGAACAAACACAGATTTACTAAAGTTAAATTAACTAATACTTTAGTTCATGGCCACTCGCTGACACTAGATGGTAAGTCATAAAAGTTGTTATTTAACCCAGAAAATCGAATCGCCAAAAACATCAAATAATAATTTATATTACTTTAAGTTGAAAAGTCGGGTAGAATAGCATTGAAATCAAGAAAACTGCGAGTGGAGGCAATCGCAGTTGCACCCCTCCCTTAACTTTAAGTAATAGACTATATACGAAAATCTTTGAACGCCTTCCAGTTGACCGATTTACTAATTGATCACACGATTTTACATTTTTTTCATAATATGTTGATCGGTTGACAAGTTTACCCACAAATCCGTTTCACCCCAATTTGGCTAAAAGATTCAGCTGACAATTTGATCACCAATCTCCCTAGTTGACGAGTTTTCCAAAACTCAACCCTTAAGTTGAAAACTACCCCTCTTTATCGCTTTACATATTTCAGTTGACCAATTTACAAGTAATACTCACAGAACCGGATGAAAAGGCTTCTTGCTGCGATCGCTCTGACTCTGCTCCACCCTGATGGTCTGCGTAGGACAGTCGTGTTTGACACCGTAAAAATGAATGTGAAAATTGGAGATCTTCTGGAAGCCATCAGGCGTTTTGACGAACTGAGCATCCCCCAAAAGCTGAACGTGGCAAGTTATCTAACGAAAAAAAAAAACAACCCTACAAAAAACTAAACGAAAAAATTCGTCGAACTGACCTGAAAGTGGTTCTTCTTCTGGCAGACGAACGCATCGTCCGCGTTCGAAAAGTTGAACCCCTTGTCGGCGTCCACCCTGTAGTGGGGGGCTGGCCTAAGCGCAAACGAACGTCAAAAAACCACCCCCAAACGTCGAAAAACTTACAGTTCTGTGAGGTTCTGATCGCACAAGGCGTGCCATTGGTTCTGTTGAAAGGGGTTGAAACGAATGCACTGGTACTGAGACTCGGACAGGCAGGCCTCCGAAGACGCGTATTCTTCGTCCATAGAAGAAGAAAGGGGGCCCGGGGGGCTCAGCTGACTCGTCGAGCAATGCTCTTCAAAAAACTTAAAACCAGAAACTCCTAGCAAGGACCTACCTGGCTCGTTTTTGACCAACGGAGAATTGTCTTGAGACAGTTTCCTCTTTTTGGGGGCGTTCTGCAGATTAGTGTACACCCCCTGTATCTCTTCGCAGAGATTACCGTCCACGGGGTTGTAGCCCAAATGCACCATGTTCTCTTTGTACAAATTCTGGTTCGAATCCGGACTCGAGAGGATGTTGCCCTCGGTCATGAGGAGATTGGGATCTGTTTGGTTGACGATTATCCTTCCATCCTGCAGAAGGCCGCCGTTGTCCATGAGCTGATCGCCGTTTTGTTCGGTGACTACTATGTGAGAGCCTAGGATTAAATTGTCGCCGAGCAGGGGGTTGATTATGGCCGCGGGTTTGTACATGTTTGGACCAAGGGTGGTGTAGATGTTGTCGGAGGAGATGGAGGGTTCGCAACCCTCTTGGGGGCTGTAGGGGTGCTCGGAGCTGCTGTCGGGCGGGCTGTCCGGCAGCGAATGCCTGCCAAAGATATAAAAATCGCACCCTTAGTGATCTTCTTTGATAAGCTTTAAGTTGCGTCTAGAAATATGGCGAAAGAAACTCGTTTCTAAAACCTATATAGCATATATACGCGCTGTCCGGCAGAGAATGCCTGCCAAAGATATAAAAATCGCACCCTTAATGATCTTCTTTGATAAGCTTTAAATTGCGTCTAAAAATATGCCGAAAGAAACTCTTTTCTAAAACCTATACAGCAAACAAGAGCCTTTCCCCACCTTCAAATTTAGGTATAATAGAACGAAAATACAAATACTGGATTAATTCCCGAAAGAACGCTTCACTGCGTCTGAAAAAACCCCCAAAGAAACTTGTGTGTAAAACCTGCATAGTAAACCTGGAGCCTTTCCCCACCCTCAATTTTCGATTTAATATAAAAACATCTAAACCATTCGATTGGCTTCTTAAAAAACTATTTATTTCGTCTGAAAAAAAACACTAAGAAACTCGCTACGAATTTATCACGAAAACCAAAACCACGCCCATACTTGAATTTAAAAAACTGAATGCCTGCTAAGATATAAAAATCGCACCCTTAATGATCTTCTTTGATAAGCTTTAAATTGCGTCTAAACATATGCCGAAAGAAACTCATTTCTAAAACCTATATAGCAAACAAGAGCCTTTCCCCACCTTCAAATTTAGGTATAATAGAACGAAAATAGAAGCACTGGCTTAATTCCAGAAAGAACACTTCACTGCGTCTGAAACAACCCCCAAAGAAACTTGTGTGTAAAACCTGCATAGTAAACGGAGCCTTTCCCCACCACCAACTTTCGATTTAATAAAAAAACCTTTAAACCATTCGATTGGCTTCTTAAAAAACTGTTTATTTCGTCTGAAAAAAACCACGAAGAAACTCGCTACGAATTTATCACAAACCACGCCCATACTTGAATTTAAAAAACTGAATGCGCCAAAGATATAAAAATTGCACATTTAACGGTCTTCTTTGATAAGCTTTACGTTGCGTCTAAAAATATGCCGAAAGAAACTCATTTCTAAAACCTATATAGCAAACAAGAGCCTTTCCCCACCTTTAAATTCAGGTATAATAGAACGAAAATAGAGGTACTGGATTAATTCCCGAAAGAACATTTCACTGCGTCTGAAACAACCCCCAAAGAAACTTGTGTGTAAAACCTGCATAGTAAACGAAGCCTTTCCCCACCCCCAACTTTCGATTTAATAAAAAAACATTTAAACCATTCGATTGGCTTCTTAAAGAACTATTTATTTCGTCTGAAAAAAACCACGAAGAAACTCGCCCCAAGTTTACCACGAAAACCAATACACAATGGCTTTTCCATGCCCATACTTGAATTTGAAACTGAAAAAATGTTAATATCCATCATTTTTTTTCCATAAGTTGGCTATTGCTTTTAGAAATAACTCGTAAAGAAACTAAAACTGAATGTGATAAAAATCGCATTTTCAATTATGTTTTTCCTGCACTAATAAGTAAAGGGTCTAGATGAAGGTGCTTATAACGAGGTGCGACAAAAAGAAAGGAGATAACATACATGAAACATAGCTCTTTCTCTTTAAATTTTGTAGAAAAAAGCAAGCTGAAAGGAGAAGCAATATGTGGTATACATATAGACTCGGAGATGACATGGAAAGAGCGCGAAAATCAAAAAGCAATAAGAGAAAAAGCCGAGGAAAAGCAAAAAAGTAAAAATAAGGTTCCAGAAAGTCGAAATAGATGACAGTGCACAATGTGGAAAACCACCTCGAGCACTTCATACAATAGAATGGAAGAAGGGGATACAACAAGTGCTACAGTGGTATGCGGAAACATTTTTGTCAGACCTTACAACCTCTTCAAGAGCAAAAGCTGATGCAATTACGGATGATTTCACACTGCAGGCCAAAAAACGAATAAACGGAGTATGCAACGTAGAACCGATGAAGACCACGCAACGTATAACGATAACGAATTATAGGTAGATAGAGAAAAATAAAAAAAGCAATCAAAAGAAATAAACAAGAAGAAGATGGCGAGGAAAAAGTTATGGATCCATGGAAAGCGATAAGTAAGGTTAATAAAAATGACGACAAAGACAAGTGTAAGATAAAGAATTGGGACAAAAAAGAAAACAAAAACAATGCAAAAGATATCGAAGAAATAGACAATGAAAAGGGGAATAATATAGCAGAAACAGGAAAAGAAAAGGGCCCAGGAGGTGAAGTGGAGAAAAAAGAAGAATGATGCTATTCGGATGAAATTTTTACCTCTTCCATTAAGTTTCAAGTTTTAAAAATACCACAGTCAATTACGGTCTTGGAAGTAACTTACATCGCGTCTAAAACCATGCGCAAAGAAACTCGTTTCTAAAACCTATACAGCAAACAAGAGCCTTTCCCCGCCCCCAAATTCAGACCAAATCGAGCAAAACCAAAACCATCGGAATAATTCCTCGAAGAAATCTTTCTTTCGTCCGAAACAACCCCTAAAGAAACTCCAAAACTCACCCTCCGGCATTCCTCTTGTTCTCCACGATGACGTTGAGCATCTCATTTTTTAAAGACTTTCATCATTGTAATTATGTATTTTGACGAATGCTACTTACAGTTGAAGTGTTTTTTTGCCTTGTTCTTTCAGATTCAATAATATTTAAAGATTTCCAGCCTTTCCCCAGCCTTTTCTACAAGTTTTCTATCGCTCGTAGAATAATAACTAAGGAAACTGAGAATTAAATTTTTACCTCTTCCATTAAGTTTCAAGTTTTAAAAATTCCACGTTCAATTACCGTCTTGGAAGTACCCTACATCGCGTCTAAAACCATGCGCAAAGAAACTCGTTTCTAAAACCTATACAGCAAACAAGAGCCTTTCCCCGCCCCCAAATTCCGCCCAAATCGAGCAAAACCAAAACCATCGGAATGCTTCCTCGAAGAAATCTTTCTTTCGTCCGAAACAACCCCCAAAGAAACTCCAAAACTCACCCTCCGGCATTCCTCTTGTTCTCCACGATGACGTTGAGCATCTCATTTTTTAAACACTTTCATCATTGTAATTATGTATTTTGAAGAATGCTATTTACAGTTAAAGTGTTTTTTTGCCTTGTACTTTCAGATTCAATAATGTTTGAAAATTTCCAGCTTTTCCCCAGCCTCTTCTACAAGTTTTCTATTGCTCGTAGAATAATAACTAAGGAAACTAAGAATGAAATTTTTACCTCTTCTATGAAGTTTCAAGTTTTAAAAATTCCACAGTCAATTACCGTCTTGGAAGTACCCTACATCGCGTCTAAAACCATGCGCAAAGAAACTCGTTTCTAAAACCTATATAGCAAACAAGAGCCTTTCCCCGCCCCCAAATTCAGACCAAATCGAGCAAAACGAAAACCATCGGAATATTTTCTCGAAGAAATCTTTCATTCGTCCGAAACAACCCCCAAAGAAACTACAAAACTCACCCTCCGGCATTCCTCTTGTTCTCAACGATGACGTTGAGCATCTCATTTTTTAAAGAATTTCAACATTGTAATTATGCATTTTGACAAATGCTATTTACAGTTAAAGTGTTTTTTGTCTTGTTCTTTCAGATTCAATAATATTTAAAGATTTCCAGCCTTTCCCCAGCCTCTTCTATAAGCTTTCTATTGCTCGTAGAATAATAACTAAGGAACGAAGAATGAAATTTTTACCTCTTCCATTAAGTTTCAAGTTTTAAAAATTCCACAGTCAATTACCGTCTTGTAAGTACCCTACATCGCGTCTAAAACCATGCGCAAAGAAACTCGTTTCTAAAACCTATACAGCAAACAAGAGCCTTTCCCCGCCCCCAAATTCCGCCCAAATCGAGCAAAACCAAAACCATCGGAATGCTTCCTCGAAGAAATCTTTCTTTCGTCCGAAACAACCCCCAAAGAAACTCCAAAACTCACCCTCCGGCATTCCTCTTGTTCTCCACGATGACGTTGAGCATCTCATTTTTTAAACACTTTCATCATTGTAATTATGTATTTTGAAGAATGCTATTTACAGTTAAAGTGTTTTTTTGCCTTGTACTTTCAGATTCAATAATGTTTGAAAATTTCCAGCTTTTCCCCAGCCTCTTCTACAAGTTTTCTATTGCTCGTAGAATAATAACTAAGGAAACTAAGAATGAAATTTTTACCTCTTCTATGAAGTTTCAAGTTTTAAAAATTCCACAGTCAATTACCGTCTTGGAAGTACCCTACATCGCGTCTAAAACCATGCGCAAAGAAACTCGTTTCTAAAACCTATATAGCAAACAAGAGCCTTTCCCCGCCCCCAAATTCAGACCAAATCGAGCAAAACGAAAACCATCGGAATATTTTCTCGAAGAAATCTTTCATTCGTCCGAAACAACCCCCAAAGAAACTACAAAACTCACCCTCCGGCATTCCTCTTGTTCTCAACGATGACGTTGAGCATCTCATTTTTTAAAGAATTTCAACATTGTAATTATGCATTTTGACAAATGCTATTTACAGTTAAAGTGTTTTTTGTCTTGTTCTTTCAGATTCAATAATATTTAAAGATTTCCAGCCTTTCCCCAGCCTCTTCTATAAGCTTTCTATTGCTCGTAGAATAATAACTAAGGAACGAAGAATGAAATTTTTACCTCTTCCATTAAGTTTCAAGTTTTAAAAATTCCACGTTCAATTACCGTCTTGGAAGTACCCTACATCGCGTCTAAAACCATGCGCAAAGAAACTCGTTTCTAAAACCTATATAGCAAACAAGAGCCTTTCCCCGACCCCAAATTCACACCAAATCGAGCAAAACCAAAACCATCGGAATAATTCCTCGAAGAAATCTTTCTTTCGTCCGAAACAACCCCCAAAGAAACTCCAAAACTCACCCTCCGGCATTCCTCTTGTTCTCCACGATGACGTTGAGCAGCTTCCCCGAAGCGGGGGCGGTATTGAGCGAATCATTGAAGTAGGCGTTGTTCCCCTGCGACCCCTCGCTGTTGATGAAGTCCTCCAATTGGGAGAAGTCGAGCGCCTCATTGTCGATGCCGGCGACGAAGTCTGTGCCGCGACCTGAAACCGAATCTATTCGTTATTTATTATTAATAAATATTTGAACGCGTTTTTTCCGACGATCGATTAACTTCTTCTCGCGCGTTCGAACTTAACAGAGCGTGGGATGGATTTCTTCGCGCGAGGAAAAGAAAAATCGAAACCGTTATCAATTCGGATTATAAACTTTCGCTGGACGTCGGTTTTTTTTCTAATTGCGAAGCGCGCCCTTGCATTGAGGCATTCCACGCACGGGATTTACTTTCGATGTTGTTGCGGTATCGTCGCTTTCGTTAATTCGATCATTTTCGCGTTGGCTCCAAAATGGCAGAGAATGTAAACGTCACACATTCTTGGTTAAAGACAATCAAGTTCACTACCTCGGCAAGAGACGTTTGCGCATCAAAAAACTATATTTTTCGTATACGGATAACATGCTTTGCAGATCATATGAACATACTTCAATTTTACACAATTATTTTTCGAAATTTGAAGCTAACTGATCTTTAAAAGCAAAAATAAAAGCACCTTTTTGCCAAGACGTGTTTCTTGGAACTTATACTGTGGTACGTCAACCTGTGTGAATGTAACTTCACATTACAATTTATAGTTTCAGATTTAATTGATCTCATTTTATAATTTAGATTTGTGGGAAAAATAGGTCGAAAATTGGTCGAAAATGTGTGGGGTAGGTAATTATGAATTAAACACCTAAAAGTCCTCCCCTGTTTGTCGAGTCACAAGCCACCCTGGGTAATGCCATCATTATCACATATCTCTTTTTCGCAGTTTCACATCAGTTGGGCTCCAAAATGGCGGATATCAAATGTGCTAACGCACTATAGCTAGCTACTTCTTCCTCCACCTCCTTAAAACTGTACATCATTTTGTATATCCGCAATGAGACCATACGTATTAAATATTTTAAAGGGTGTCCCAAAAAAAACGAACGATTTATTTTTAGCTATAACTTTGTTATTACTGAACCGATTTTGCCCAATTTTGTACCGGACGTAGTCAAAAGATGAGGCTTTTAGAATCAACCGTCATTTTAGAGATGGAGCCATCAACAAATTTTTTGTTGGTGTTTTTTCCAAGATCGGTAGCAACATAAAAAAGCCAACGCAAGATGTATATCAATGCGATGTATATCTCGGTAGACGTTTATCAAGTTAATGTGTAGGTATGTAGGGGCGGCTGGTCTTACTGGTGGAATCGGGTGCGTAGTAGTGCTTCCGCAAAAACGCACAGATGTGTCAAAAAGGCGAAATGTTAAAAAATTGTTGTTACAAAATTTAAAAATAGAAAATGAACAGGAATGAACAGCTTAGCTTCAGCGAGCACATAGACTCTGCTGTTTCTGCGTCCATACGCATGTTGGTCTTTGTCTACCGTAATTGTAGAGATTTCGAGAACATAAACTGTCTGATGCTTTTGTATACTACGCCTTAATAAGATCAAGATTGGAGTACTGTTGTATAATATGGGACCCCATCTACGTTTACCAGCAAGCATGCATTGAAAAAGTCCAACGCAAGTTTTTAAAATTTCTAGCCTTCAAACTGGACAGATGTTACCCTCCTAGAGGTTTCGATCACTGTGCTCTCCTAAATAGATTTCAATTTGTTTCACTTTGTGCGAGGAGAAAAATGTTATCCGTTGCGTTTGTTGTCAAGCTTATCAATAATCAAATTGACTGCGCTCCTCTATTGAACATGTTAAATTTTCATATTCCAAGAGTTGAGACCAGATGTCACTCATTATTTTATGTTCCTTTCAATAGAACGAATATGCTTGTAAGTCACCGCTGACAAGCGCGTGCAATAATTGTAATTCTATTGCGTCCCTATCCGACTTTTATTGTAACTCGCTGAGGAGTGTAATGACTGTCGCTATTAATTATTTTAAATAACTGTAATTTTTGTGTGCTATTTTTAGTGTGCAAATGTTTTGTCTTCTGTGGATACCTACTTGTATCTGTATAGGCAAATAAAATTATTATTATTATTATTATTATTATTAAATGAAAAGAATTACCGGAATTAAAACAAAATTTGGCGAATTTTGAAAAATTAACAATCAGGGCTGAAAAATTGTGTAAGGGGATGAAAAGTCAAGAGGAATAAAAATTAAGTGCGATTAAGTAGAATTACGAAATAAAACATGAAAATAACCAAATTATTACCGAAGAAAAACGAAAATATCCGAATTTGGCAAAATTAACACCTAGGGGGTTGAAAAATTGTAAAGGGGTATGAAACGTCAAAGTGGATGATAATTAATCGTAATTAAGCAGAATTACAGAAAATAACACGGAAGTAAGCCAATTATGCAAATTTAGTTTTTGGGAGTTGAAATGTTGCGAAGGGGGTTGTAAAAGTGAAAAAAGATAAACATAATCCAAATGAGTACAATTTATTACCGAAGGAAAACTAAATTACGTGAATTTTGCAAAATAAACACTTAGGGGGTTGAAAAATTGTAAAGTGGGATGAAAAGTTAAAGGGGATGAGAATTAATCGTAATTAACTAGAATTACAGAAAATAACAAGAAAATAAGCCAATTATGCAAATTTGACTTTTGGGGGTTGAAACATTGCGAAGGGGTCGAAAAAGTGAAAAAGGCGAGAACAATCCATATGAGTAAAATTCGGTAAAATTTATTACCGAAAAAAGGCAAAACTGCGCGAATTTTACAAAATTAACGCTTGGGGGGGCGAAAAATTGTTAAGGGGGATGAAAAATCAAAAGGGATGAAAATGTACTGTAGTTAAGTAGAACTAGCGAAAATCACACGAAAAAGAAGCGGTCTGGGTAAATTTTGCTCTTTGAGGGTTCACATATCATGAAAGGGGTTGAGAAATTGTGGATGGGTTAAAAATTAATGAAAATGACTTTGAATTATTAACAAATCAGAAGAAAGCAAAAAAAAATAAATAAAATGTATTTACTCCGCTTGCTAGGGCTTAGGGGTTGTTAGTAGCGTAGGGATGGTTTTAGGTTGAAGACTCATAAGACTTTCTTTCAATAATTAACCGAAATCTATCGAACCCTATAATTTTATTCCACCACTTACATGAAAAAATTTCGAGTTTCAACCCTTAAATTTCATCCCCCTTTTTAAATCATAATGAAAATTTACCCATCCACCTACATCAGCGTCGCTGTAAATTACCACACCAAATCCAGCCCTGATATGTTAAGCAGTTTTTGAGTTCTCGCATTTTTGTGTTTCGGCATGTTAGGGGGTTGTACCGCCTTTAAGGGTGGTTTTTCACGAATGATGAATAAGACCTTTTTTATACCATCAATAGAAATTTATCGAATGGTATTAATTTGAATCCTACATTATTCAGTAAAAATTCGAGTATCCACCCCTAACTTTCATCCCCTTTGATATATTTCTCCTAAAATTCACTCTTCCCTTCTCGAAGATGCAGTGTGTAGGATATCACAGTTTCGCAGAAGATATTGCTTCTCTGTGTCAAATTACAGGGTTTAACCCCCTATTTCACCACCCCCACGTGCCCTAAAGGAAGTTGTGTTTTCATTTTCACCGTCCTAACCCAATTCGTTGAAAAATTAAGGTGATTTGTTGATTCATGTTTTCAACACCTCATGATTTCACCCCTTTATGGTTTACAGGGGTGAGTTTATTTTTCCGGTGTTACATAACTCCTTGCGTATTTACTGACTTCAGTTGTTCATAAATAAATCAATAGGATTTCAGAGAAAATAAATAAAATATAATTATCCGCTTGCAAAGAGTTAGGGGTGGTTAATGGTCTAGGGGTTGGTTTTAGATTGAAAACTCATAAGACCTTTTTTCAATAGTTGACCGAAATCTGTCCAACCCCGTAATTTTATGCTACCATTTACTTGAAGAAATTTCAAGTTTTAACCCTTAAATTTCATCCCCTTTGTTAGATATTATTGAAAATTTGTCCATCCACCTAAAATGTCACTGGAAATTCACACACCAAATTCTGCCTTTATACGTTGAGTAGTTTTTGAGTTCTCGTATTTTTGTGTTTCTGCATGTTAGGGGTTGTAGCGCCTATAAGGGTGGTTTTTCTCAAAATATGAATGACACCCTTATTGAATCATTAATGGAAAGCTATCGAATGACCCCAATTTCGACCAACACTTCCCAGGTGGCACATTATGTTGGTTGTAAAGGGGTGTTATATATCACCTATATATGTATAACGTTTCTATATAGACAATGTCTACTCGATATTGGTACGACATCGAATACAAAATTATGTAACTATATAGTTTGCCCATTATAACTCCGATATAGGTGCTAAGTAGAAAAAACTACATTGATTCTTTGTTATTGGCCCAATAAAGGTTAGACATTTATAAATCTATGTTGATTATATCAATATGAGACCCATATCTATGAACTAGATACAATCAACATTAGCATTTCTCAGATTGATTCTATATAGAATAGACATGAACAGTTTTATATTGATTTGGCCTGTATCATGCCTATAAATACAATCTATATCGATGGTAATATATAGGATCAATATCAAAATGTTCGAGGTATTTTATATAGCCTAGATCGGGGGCTATTTTATGGACAATTTAATATTGTACCATTGTCTCAATATATTTGGAATCGTCATGGAAAATTCCAGGATGGTGCTACATAGAATCAACTTGGAACTTATACCTATACTTCAAGATATGAGTTTCTTGCCTGAACAAGTTAATTTTGCAAGAGATTGAAATATGTACAAGTGTCTCGAATGGGACTGTGGATAAACATTTGCCAGGTATTGGTGGAATAGTTTTCAAAGTTTCAAGCAAAAAAGTTCGGTACTACTTTTTCGGCGAAGGAACGCCATTGTGCCGTGCGCTGTGCGGTTGTCACTTGTTATTCCTACGCAGTACGTTTTCGCAACCCAAATAATCACGTTCCTTGAAGTACCGATTTCAAGAGAAAACTAAACTTGCAATAGTATCTGGAAATGTAAGAATAATATTCATTTTGAGAATATAGGATCAGACATGCCATCACTTTCAAAGTTTCGAGCCAAAAATTTCGGCACTACTTTTTCAGCGAAGGGATGCCATTGTGGTTGCCGCTTGGTGTTCCTACGCTCCCTACGCGTCCCTGTGTTACCCTCTACTCCCTCTACTCAATTGCCTCGTCTTGTCGTCTTGATCAGAACGCGTTGTGCTATCTGGTGTGGGTTAATAAAATAAAATCAAATTTGGATTTTGGTTGGAGCTAGTCTAGTGTGGTGTTCTTTTCCGGCGTCCCTGTTACCTACCCTCTAGTCAATTGCCTTGTCTTGACTTGATTGAACTAGAGAAAAACGCATTGTACGGTCGTCTGGTGTGTGATGTTAATAAAATCAAATCAAATTTGGATTTTGGAGCTAGTGTGGTGTTGTTTTATTTAATTGTACAAACAAAATAAATTAAATATTGATTCAATAAAAAGATTTAAGGTTAACAAGTATATATGTATTTTGCCCTATATCGGTCCTCTCTAGATTAAAATATAAATTCCATATTGATATCCACATTTACCCTATGTATTTTGCAATATGTTGCTTATATTGGTTTTCACATGGAAATGAGATAGATTCTACATGCATTCTATATAGAAGCCTATATGCATTCCATCTCTCAAAGCGTTAACATTTTATATCGATTTTATATTAAATAAATATATGGAATCTACATTTAATCAGTTTATAACCTACATCGGTTCTACATGGTGTGCTACCTGGGTTATTAAGCGGAATTTCGAGTTGCAACCCCTAATTTCCACCCCATCTGTTCGATTTTGCGAAAAACGCATCCCCCGCAAGATTTCACCGATATATGTATGTACGTTCAGTTTCCGACAGCTGCGTGCAACCCTTGCGGAGTTATCATTTTTTTTGTGGTTTTCATCCCCTAAATTTCATCCCCCGAAATTAGCGCCCTTTCACATTCAACAGACTTGAGGGTCGAATGTACATACCAAGTTTCAGAAAGATACGTCCACTAGTTCTCAAGTTATTGCAGTTAATAGTTTTTCGGTTTTTCACCCCTAGCTCCCACCCCCTTGGTCCGATATGGCCCAAAAGCAATCCCCGCCTTACTTTTCGGGAGGCAAAACCGTATACCAAGTTTCAGCCCGATATCTCAATCCGTTCTCAAGTTATCCGACGGACAGACATGAGGAGCGATCGATACGACGAGCGAGCGAGCGAATAAGCTAAAACAAGAGTGCCTCGCATTTTGCTATACGGCACTAAAATGAACGAAAAAAAGTGATAATAAAGATTTTTCAAATAAAATATTAGTGAAAAGAGGTGATACTTGCCGACTTGGCCTACTTGGAAGTGGGTAGATTTTTGATGCAAAACACTATAACGATGATTACTTAATGATGAAGGTTTGTTTTCATCAGCGTTTTCTTTATTTTTTATGTAATACAATTTCTATGTTTTAGGTTGCATTAATAATTGGTCCTGCCGGTGGGTGAAGAAGAGATGAATGTATGATACTGAGGATAAGAAGACAGTTCTTATTGTCAAAATCCCATAAGACTCAAAAACAAAAATTCAACGAATCTTTATCGTTGTTGGAGGAGCGAGCAACTTAAATTTAGTCCTTTACCGGAAATAGGTCCCCTTACGTCCTAATAAGACGCCGCATAGAAGATTATTCGTATATTTCAAAAATGGAAAATGTACCACCCATAACCTCTGTAGGTCTGCATATACCGAGGGGTGATCCGCAGACTAAAAAACGTACACTGATTCCGGGAATACCGAGGGGAATACCCAAGTATTCCCAGTATTCCGATGTATTCTGAAGCTATTCCGGGACTCGATTTAAAGCTATTTCGGTATTCCGATGTAGATAGTCCGCAATTTTCTTCATCGATATTCCCGAGATTCCCTAGTATCCCGGTGTATTCCCATGTATTCTCATGTATTCCTAAGTGTTCCCGGTTATTGCGAATTATTCCCAAATCGAGTCCCTAGTATTCCGAGATTTTCTAAAACTAACAGGCGCAGGCGCATCAGGCGCTTCCGAAGCTGCCCCGCGTTATTCTGATGTATTCATGATAATTCTACCTCCAATCAATAAATTTTAATATATCGCAGGGAAATTTCCAATTATTCACAACTATTCCAGAGTATTCCGGGTATTCCCATCTATTCCCGGTGTATTCCCGAAAAATATATACTGATTCCGGCCTGCGGATCACCCCTCGGCATATACTTTTGGAGGAATTCCGGTCAAAATTGACACATTTCTTATTGGATTAGGACTAAATGCAAAGGAACACAAAGGTCACGCATTCTGCATAGATCTTCCGCAACTTTTCTATAGGTAGTTGAGGCAGGAGGAGATATACTAATAAATTGAAAATGCACGGTGATGGATGTAATAGTTATTTTCTTCCCACATTAACTGAAATAGTTATTAATTAACGATACTAGGTTGGTAAGCGTATGTTAACAGAATCGGCTCCGCCTCGTTTTTGCAAATTCCAATAAGATTCTGTTAAAACGCACTTAACAACCGTGTATCGTAGATAATTTTCCACACAATCGAATTTTACCATTATAGGTAACGACAAACTTGGACAAACTTTTTGAAGCCGATCCGACGAGAAATTTGAAGCAAAATGCCATCAGTCGGGAATCACAGGAAACCCAAGTTTTATTAAATTAAAACGGTTTTGATAGCTATTTGACATCTCACGCGCTATTTACGATTTCCATTTGTTTTACTTACCGCGCATGTATGATGATGGTTCATAACGGCACTGTTATTTTTTTGTTTCTATGGAGAAACTAAACCGTTTTTGGCAAGGTCAACTTTGCGCTCATTATAGTAATTTTATGATAAGTTAAAATATCGAAACGATTGATTGTGTGAAAAATATATAACACCAGTGTTGCCAAAGGTTAAAGGTTAGAGAATTCGCTACAAAACAAGCTGAGCACTGCGAAAATGATTCAAAACAGCCGAAAAAATCAGTAAGAGGAATCTTTAAATTGATGATGCTTTACTTCATCTACCAGCAGAATAATTGTCGGTATTAACTAATCAACTCAATGTTGCTATAATAATAGTGACATTGTAATTCCAAGCAAATCGGGTCCTGCATGTTAATTTTAGAGCACATAATTGTATCATTAATGTTAAATGTAAATCATAAGTAGGTAATTAAAGTGGATACAGTGAAAATAAGTGAAATTTATTACAGGTTATTTTCCCGGACTAGTCCGGGAAAGATCACTTTCCGGTATTATACAAATTAGATCGGGCGCCTAAAAAATAATTTTTTCGTCGATCGTACTGGAAACGTCACATTCTTGACATGCAATTATCATCCGAAAGCTGACGTTTCCAGGGCTGCGTCATTTGCTATAGGCAACACGCACTAGCTGTACAGGAATAGCGCTTTTTGCGACCTAGGTCGGAAAAATATTCCTGTACTTCTCTTAAAAAATAGTTCAAAATTTCATTATTTCTGTCTATAGTTGCGCGATCGACGAAAAAATTGTAGGTGCAACACGAAGGAAAATATATATATATTCCGGAATATAATATTTTTCCTACTATTTAACACAATATTATATGTTGGTTGAAAGCTTGGTCCATTTTTTCAAAGAGGAACTGATGTTTGATTACACAAGGTAGTTTCACAGTCTGGTTCCACAATTTTTTTTTTTTTTTTTTTTTATACTTACTGTTTAGGACGCGTTTCGGAGTGTTACTCCATCTTCAGCTATAAAAGAAATTAACACAAAATACAAAACAGTTGCCTGGAAAATGAAAAAACGTTTGGGTCAATGAAAAATAACAGCTTTTGGTTCACATGTTTGAGCGTCTTTCGATCGATTTACAGTGCGACCCAGAAGCTGTTATTTTTCTTTGACCCAAACGTTTTTTCATTTTCGAGGCAACTGTTTTGTATTTTGTGTTAATTTCTTTTATAGCTGAAGATGGAGTAACACTCCGAAACGCGTCCTAAACAGTAAGTAAAAAAAAATAAAAAATAAAAAAAAAAAAAAAATTTGTGGAACGAGACTGTGAAACTACCTTGTGTAAACAATATTATATTATTTTGCAAGTCCGGTAGAAAAAGCAGAGCTTTGAAGGCGTCATTATGTGACAATACTTCTTTAGGCGCTTGACCGGAAAGTGGCCTTTTCCGGACTAGCCCGGGAAAGTAAAAAATTAATTTTTCCGGTCAATTTTAGGACCGGGAAAGTGAAATTTCACCGGAATATATTATGGATTTTGTTATCGTGTTAATTTTTACTAGGCTTCTCACATTTTTCAGTTTAGATAGTTTCAATTAAAATATTCAATTTCACACAGAAAATATGTTGCGAGCATCTAAAAAATTTAATACGTAACTCGCATGTAAAGTGTCTTTCCTGAACTCGCAGGCTTTCAGGCTTCCGCCTAAGGCATGATAATCTGCATCATTATTTGACATTTAGGGAGATTTTGAGTCACTTCCGGTTTCAGCGGAAATGGACCCTACTTCGAAATTTTAAATGGAACATCTGCTGTATACCTTATATCTTGAAATTTTCGAGTTTTGTATTAAATTCTGAGTTTGACAGAATATTTTTTTTCAAATGACCGATTTCATGTTTTCGAAAAACTTCATTTTTATTTCTTAATCTAGGGTGCAAGCAACAAAAACTAAAATACAAATGTTTTTCACCCCTAACAGGACATTTTTTGAAAAAAATTGCACTAAGGGTTCGATCCGGCAATGCAAGAGCTATCGAATTCGATAATGATAATGTCCCCTTTTGCTAAGAAAAACTCAAAAAGGGCCTTTTTGTCCCTAAAACGGAAATTTTCTAAAAAATTGAACCAAGGTTTTTGATCCGGCAATACAACAGCTGTCTAATCTGACAGTAATATTTATTTTTTTTGTAAAATAAATTGAAACAAGGGCCCTTTTGCCACTAAAATGACATTTTTCGAAAAAACGGCACTAAGGTTTTCGGCAAATCAGCTATCAAATCCGGTAATAAAAATATACAGTCATGCATAGGTTTTCTTTCACGGCACCATTTTTTGGCCAAAAAGGCACAAGTGTGAATACATTTTTAGAAGCAGAATTCGAAGGGCATTCATATGGTAACGCGAAAAATGGTAGTTTGCATTTAATTTTTAAAGTTGATGTGCCAAAAAGGCACTTTCCGTGAACCGATGTGGCCCAAATTCTAATCAGCATCTGCAAATCTCCCACTGAATATGTGTGCCAAATTTCATCTCGATACGTTCACTAGTTTGAGCTGCAGCGTGATCACAGATAGACAGACATTTTTTCAAAAACCACTTTTTTGGGTGCTAGTTTTGAGAGGTCAGCACTCTAGATGATGGAGTACAAAAACCAAGTGTGAAATCAGAAATTTGAAAAAAATTATTCCGACATACTCATCAGAATTTAATACAAAACTCGAAAACATTACGATATACAGGGTGTCCCACTTAAAAATTTGCATCTTTTTTAATAAATGCGAAAAAAGGGGGTGAGTCTGGTTTCGTTGACACCCGGTATATGTATGTATACAGGGTCCTGCAACAGTGCGTTAGCCTTCTATAGCGCATAAACCATATCAGTTAGCAATTTATTTCAATTTATTTAAACTATAAATGAAAACGCATTTCAGGAAAATATTTTTGGCAAATTTACAACCCTTTTAGGAGCTTTGTTCATCCCTAAAATTTTACGGCTTTTGAGTAGATATATGGTTTGGGGTCAAAAAAAAATTTTTGAAAAAAATTGGACTTTACATCACTCTACTTAAAAACTCCCCATTTACACGGGTGCAGTTTTTATAAAAAGATAAGATGAGGATCTTGTACTACAGGCTTTTAGAAAGCTCTGGTCTTGTTTTAGTTGTTTTTCTATGTATACAGGGTGTTCGAAATTAATTTATAACCTTTGCGAACTTTAAACCTATTTTTCTCGATTTTTTCAAACGCAACACCCTGTATATTTTTACTCGGTGTAATGTAGAATTTGTAAACGAATCATTTTTGTATACTACAAACATGTTACGTTACTTAAATTTTGAAATATTTATCATAAGGGTATAGGAACTTTTCGACATATTTTTATGTAAGGAAGCTCTGGTTAAGCGTTTTGCATCACATTTTTTAACATCGCACAAGAAAAGCCTTCAAATTATGTTTCCCAATAAATGAAGTGTTCAAAAATAATGCTATTTTGGCAAAATATTGAAACAATTTGAAAAATTTCATCATCAAAATTTAAATAAGATTGTCTATCTGATTGATGTTGATGATGATGGAGTTCGATTATTTACCATAATCGGTTGTGTAGTTATACGGGGTGTTCCGAAATTAGTGGTCAAAACTTTACCAGTGGATTTTTCTATATGAAAAATATGAAAAAAGTCATCATGAACATATTGAAAGTGTTTTTTTCTAAATATCTTCAAAACGGTTAAAGTGAAATTTGGTATCTTTGATGCTGAATTTACTTTTTTTTAGTTTTTTCTCAAATTTGATTCCAAAATCTGAAAACTTGAGGCTTTTTAAGTAAAAATGGTACCCCATTTTTGATATTTTCGAAAAAAATTGGCTTTTCGTTGGTTCAGAGCTCAAAAATTTGTGACAGAAAACATCAAAATATAGTATTTCGCCTTTTTTTCAGAGGACACGATAATAAGAAACGGAAAATAAATCCAAACAAAATCGATATTACCGCAAAACGAAGCAAAATATCAAATTGTGATTTTCCAGCAACCTGTTATAGGTTCATTCCGCACGCGAAGTCGTAAACAGAAAAAAAACAAAAATGAACCGCGTTGCCAAGACGACCAGTCAATAATCGGGTCTCATTATTGACTAAACAAATCCAATGGCCCAGTGGGATTTAATTGAAATTTAAATCGAAAACTATATATTTTTTTTTTTTATTAAATTATTAAATTAAGTTTCGTCTTAACGAGAAGGGTAAACTCGCGTTGTATACGTATTGTGACGTAATTAATATATGCTAATTGAAGGATAACAGCGAGATTTTCGATGTAAATAGATGTGTAAGTGCGAAACGATGACGATTCGACTTCCTAATTATAGAAAATATTTTGATAATTCGCGATTTTCGTGAATTTCCTAATCGCACTCGGGCATAAAGAATCACTTTACAACCTGAATTCACAACCCTCTGTCTGTTCTCCCGACGATCGTCCATATCCCAAAATTCCATAATTCGATATCACTGACACATAATTACCGACCGACGACAAAACACGCGCGAAACAAAAGACGACCACCAATCAAGTCATAGCATAGCCCGCGCGACCCGAACACGCCTGTTGCGACCGCACGAAATTATTTAATAAAATATTTAAAGAGTTAAACGATATTTAGCGCCCCACCGCCCATTTCGGTTGCTTGGCAACGCGCCGATAACAATCCAGGGGGGGGGGGGGGCACGTCAATCACGCCGATCCAATTTGCAACGCACACGCCGATATCTTTTTTCCTAAATCACGTCTCCTAGTATATAGTTTCGATTGTCATTTGTTTGATGATGGATAAAACAAAACGTAATCGGAAAAATTCGGCTAACTTGATATAATTAGGGATGTGACAATATGAACGTCCAATGGGGATGAGGGTGAAAATCGATCGGCGTGTGGATTGGTGAGGGTGCGCTTCGCGCGTGTGGTTGGTGGAGAGATGTGAAAATGGAGGGCCGTAAATGCGATTGATGGATTTATTTTTTCGCGATTATGGTTGGACGGGTCGAGCGTGACTGTTTTGGTCTAGAAATCGTTGGAAGAATTTATTGTTTGTTATAACTTTCGATGATGATGGGTCGATTCAAGGTTTTCAAATTTAACAGTTATTAAAAGTCACCTTATGGATGGGTAAAATTTATTTGTAACCTCCTTTAGTCATTTAGCAAAAATGTTATAACATCAATAGGGTGTTTTTTTCTAAATATCTTCAAAACGGTTAAAGATTAACGTGAAAGGTATCTTTAAACTAACTGAAACAAGTTTTGTAAATTTACAGAAAAGTTTACTTAATTTTCATTGTGAATGAAACCATCAGTGTAATTTATTATTTACAATAAAATCCTTGTAATTATTTACAGAGTGCATCATATACAATTTTCCGACTTTTGTGGGTCTTTACATCAGTGTATTGTTCTACATATTACAAATTCCTGTGATATTACAATGTAATTATCCGTTTTCACTGTGAAATCACATAAAAGTTACTTTTACAAAAACTCTTGTAAATTCACAAGAAACATGTACCTAGGTAGACTTGGTGGTTTTGGATGCAGAGTATTAAATCTGCACCTCCACATGATGCTCTAGAGAAAGTTGGGTCTTCGATACAGGAAAAGTGCAAGTTTACAGAAAAAGTGTTTTACAAAAAAAGTGTAAATTTACAGAAAAAGTGTAAATTTATATTTCCATTCTGAGAGCACCATTACCGAGTTGTACAGGGTAGTTCAAATGTATACAAATGTAATACACGGCACTCATACGACCAAACAATAAGATAAACGAATAAAATAAAAAATCAAGGGTAAATTGGAATAAATTACCTTTCATTCTTACAGAAAGTGTAAATTTACAGAAAAAGTGTAAATTTATGTTTCCATTCTGACAGCACCATTGATGAACATCTTCCGGTGGCTTTTTTCTGAATTCAAAAGTATCCAACAAGTTGTCACTGCTTTAAAAACAATTGCAAAATTTTCACGAAAATGCACTTTCATCTTGCAATTCCGTGAAAGCCAACCTTGAAGTATTTTTTGAGAGGTTTCATTTGGTTTTGAAATCTTTCAAATCGGACAATAAATAAGAAAGTTGGGGCGTTTTTCGCGTGATACCCTCTGTATTTCCAATTATAGGTATTTCCGAAAATACTTCGATCGGTATGACCCGAGGTATGACCCCTCCAATGGTTAATTCCATTAGAAAAAGTGTAAATTTACAGGAAAAGTGTATGTTTACAGAAAAAGTGTAAATTTACAGAAAAAGTGAAAAGTTATAGAAAAAAGGGTAAATTTACAGAAAAAAGTGTAAATTTACAGAAAAAGTGTAAATTTATAGAAAAAGTGCAAATTTACAGAAAAGGTGTAAATTTACAGAAAAGGTGTAAATTTACAGAAAAAGTGTAAAACAGAAAAAGTATAAAACAGAAAAAGTGTAAATTTACAGAAAAAGTGCAAATTTACAGAAAATGTGCAAATTTACAGAAAAAGTGTAAATTTACAGAAAAAGTGCAAATTTACAGAAAAAGTGTAAATTTATATATATTTTCTGTAAATTTACATTTTTCTGTAAATTTACACTTTCTGTAAATTTACACTTTTTCTGTAAATTTGCAATTTTTCTGTAAATTTTTACATCAAAAGTGTAAGTTTACAGAAGTATAAGTTTCCAGAATAAGTGTAAATTTACAGAAAAAGTGTAAGTTTACAGAAAAAGTGTAAATTTACAGAAAGTGTAAAGTTACAGAAAAAAGTGTAAATTTACAGAAAAAGTGTAAGTTTACAGAAAAAAGTGTAAATTTACATAAAAAGTGTAAATTTTCAGAAAAAGTGCAAGTTTACAGAAAAAGTGTAAATTTACAAAAAAGTGTAAGTTTACAGAAAAAGTGTAAATTTACAGAAAAAGCGTAGATTTTCAGAAAAAGTGTAAAATTTCTGGTATTTCCGGAAATACTTCGATCGGTATATGACCCCTCCAAAGGTTAATTTTAGGTCAACTTTTTCTAAAGCAACATTTCAATTTTTAATTTTAATTCCTTCTCTTAAACGACGAAAAAACAATTATTGTAATTCCTCGACCGATTACGAAATTGACCTCCATAACCCCCGGCACCCAACACGCGCGCTAATTAATCAAAAAATTACGAATTTTATTATCTCAAAATAATGTTGACTCAGCAAACATCCCAATTGTTACATCAGAAAAAGTGTAAATTTACAGAAAAAGTGTAAGTTTACAGAAAAAGTGTAAATTTACAGAAAAAGTGTAAGTTTACAGAAAAAGTGTAAGCTTACAGGAAAAGTGTAAATTTACAGAAAGTGTTTTACATAAAGACTGTAAATTTACAGAAAAAGTGTAAGTTTACAGAAAAAGTGTAAATTTACAGAAAAAGTGGAAATTTACAGAAAAAGTGTAAATTTTCAGGAAAAGTGTAAATTTACAGAAAAAGTGTTTTACATAAAAACTGTAAATTTTCAGAAAAAGTGTAATAAGTTTACAGAAAGTGTAAATTTACAGAAAAAGTGTCAGTTTATAGAAAAAGTGTAAATTTACAGAAAAACTAAATTGTCAGAAAAATTGTGTAAATTTATAGAAAAAATGTTTTACAGAAAAAGTGTAAGTTTACAGAAAAATTGTATATTTTCAGAAAAAAGTGTAAGTTTACAGAAAAAGTGTAAATTTATAGTATTTCCGGAAATACTTCAATCGGTATATGACCCCTCCAATGGTTAATTTTAGGTCAACTTTCATCTAAAACAACATTCAATTTTTAATTTTAATTCTAAAACGACGACAAAACAATTATCGCAATTACTCGACCGATTACGAAGTTGACCTCCATAACCCCCATCTCCCAACACGCGCGCTAATTAATCAAAAAATTACGAATTTTATCTCAAGATAATGTTGGCTCAGCAAACATGTCAATTGTTACATCTAATCCCATCAGAAAAGTGTAAATTTACAGAAAAAGTGTTTTACAGAAAAAGTGTAAGTTTACAGAAAAAATGTAAGTTTACAGAAAAAGTGTAAATTTACAGAAAAATGTAAGTTTACAGAAAAAGTGTAAATTTACAGAAAAAGTGCAAAACAGAAAAAGCGTAAGTTTTCAGAAAAAGTGTAAATTTACAGAAAAAGTGTAAATTTACAGAAACAGTGTAAATTTACAAAAAATGTAAATTTACAGAAAATGTGTAAAACAGAAAAAACTGTAAATTTACAGAAAAAGTGTAAATTTACAGAAAAAATTAGAATAAATCAGGGTTGGCCCGATTTATATCAAATGATTTAAATCATGATTTAAATCACTTGATTTTTTAAAATATAAATCAATGATTTAAATCATCATAAACTAAATCAAAGTTGAATAGTTTCTTTTATTAAAAAAAATCTGTATAACTCATCGACGTAACGTCATATAATAAAATTAGGTAAGTATATAGTATATAGGAGTATAAACTTATGAAGAATTTTTATTTATTTTCAATTTTCAATTTTCATTATAAAATTTATAGAGGAACACTAATTTTCCGGCTTTTTCGACGCCTAATTTATTCCGTAATTTTGAGTGCACCAATCCAAAAGAGGAGAAGACTCGCTTACAGACGCCGACGAACTGACCGCACATAAAAATTGTTTGACTTTAACTAATACGTTTTGGATAAAATTTCCTCTGAAAACATAATTTTTTTAAATGGTTCCATTTGTGCCTGTAACTGAATCATTATCGACAGCAATCCCCTATTTCCATACATTTCTTCAACAGTTGTTAAGGCTAGCTCTTTCTCTTCAGTTGATAATTTGAATACAATAGTCTGCTAACGGTTTTAAAAGCAATAAATAAATAAAAAACAAAAAAATCAAAAAAAGTGCGATTTTTTTTTAAAAATCGTGATTTTTTCCAACCCTGGAATAAATTACCTTTCATTTTTACAGAAAGCGTAAATTTACAGAAAAAGTGTATATTTATGTTTCCATTCTGAGAATTCAAGGGCATCTATCAAATTGCCATTGTTTTAAAAAAAAATTACAAAATCTTCACGAAAATACACTTTCATCTTGCAATTCCGTGAAAGCCAACCTCTTGAAGTATTTTTGCGAGGTTTCATTTTTTGAAATTGTTCAAATCGGACAATAAACTTAAACGACGACAAAACAATCATCGCAATCCCTCGACCGATTACGAAATTGACCTCCATAACCCCCATCTCCCAACACGCACGCTAATTAATCAAAAAACTACGAATTTTATCTCAATTTAATGTTGACTCAGCAAACATCTCAATTGTTACATCTAATCCATCAGAAGTTCACACTCATCAGACGCGCAACAGACAACACCATGAAAACCACACTCCCCTTCTCGGAAACCTGGCCCCAATTCCTGGCAACAGGCATCGGTAAGTGATCAACGTTTCGCCCAGTTTCATCAATCGAGACATCATCAGTGACCATCGCCAGCTTCACCACCGGCATCGGGAGAACATGGACCACCCCCTTCCTCCCGAAACTCCTCTCGGACGAATACCCCCTGGACGTCACCAACGAGGAGGCCTCCTACATCGCGATCATAGCCTCCCCCGGGAACATCGTGGGAGGATTTATTGGAGCGGCGCTCATCGACAGGATTGGTCGAAAAAAAACGATTCTTTTCATCGCGGTGCCTGAGATAATCTCTTTTGTTATGATATCCCTTTGTTATTACTCGAAGGGGTTGCTGTACGTGGCGAGGTTCGTTGGAGGGGTGGGAGAGGGTGCAACGTTCGCGGTGGTTCCTTTGTACGTAGCGGAAATAGCCCAGAAGGAAATAAGGGGTTCCCTGGGGATAATGGTGGCGATGTCGACGATTGCAGGGATGCTTTTCTGCAATATCCTGGGATCATACGTTTCGATTCCTGTATCTTCAGTGGTAATCCTGGTCTTCCCGTTGGGGCTTTTGCTGACCTTCTCGAGGATGCCCGAAAGTCCCTATTATTTATTGATGAGGGAGAGGACGGTCGACGCTGAGAAGTCCCTGCAGTTTCTTAGAGGGGGAAAAGATGTTTGCGAAGAGGTAGTAAATGTTTCTTAAGGGTGGAGATGTGATTATGTTCCACCAGGTTGCAACAGAAGAGTCACAAATTACGAAAGCGTAGGGAAAGTGTAAATTTGCAGAAAGTGTGAATTTACAGAAAAAGTGCAAATTTACAGAAAAGGTGTAAATTTACAGAAAAAGTGCAAATTTACAGAAAAAGTGCAAATTTACAGAAAAAGTGCAAATTTACAGAAAAAGTGTAAATTTACAGAAAAAGTGCAAATTTACAGAAAAAGTGCAAATTTACAGAATGTGTAAATTTACAGAAAAATGTAAATTTACAGAAAATATATATAAATTTACACTTTTTCTGTAAATTTGCACTTTTTCTGTAAATTTACACTTTTTCTGTAAATTTGCACATTTTCTGTAAATTTGCACTTTTTCTGTAAATTTACACTTTTTCTGTAAATTTATACTTTTTCTGTTTTACACTTTTTCTGTAAATTTACACCTTTTCTGTAAATTTGCACTTTTTCTGTAAATTTACACTTTTTCTGTAAATTTATACTTTTTCTGTTATTTACACTTTTTCTGTTTTGCACTTTTTCTGTAAATTTGCACTTTTTCTGTTATTTACACTTTTTCTGTTTTGCACTTTTTCTGTAAATTTGCACTTTTTCTGTAGATTTGCACTTTTTCTGTAAATTTACACTTTTTCTGTAAAACAATTTTTCTGTAAATTTACACTTTTTCTGTAAATTTACACTTTTTTCTGTAAATTGACACTTATGTAAATTTACACTTTTTCTGTAAATCTACACTTTTTTCTGTTTTACACTTTCGTAACAAATAGACTAATGTCTGGGAAAAACTTTGTTTAGGCGCTTTTTAAATTTTTCTTTTCACAAATTCGGCAAAATGTCTCAAGAACTAAGCAGGAACGCCAACAAAGTATATACTTACCTTTTTTTATAGAACATGAAATTTTCTATAAGAATGGTCTGAACAAATATTGTGATTCACGAAACTTTTTGTAGTATTTTGAATTTCGCTTCTAGATTATAATCGTGACGCACACCACAACTAAACCACCCAGCACTTCCGGTTCATCCGGAAGTGGCCGCCATTTTCGTTATTTTAAATGGAAAACCTACGTCTTGATTCTAGATTCGGATTGGTCTCTTAATTGTGAGTTTATCGCACCCATACACTTTTTTACCTGTCACAGTTTTTGACATATGTCAAGGTCTCTTAATTGTGAGTTTATCGCACCCACACTTTTTTACCTGTCACAGTTTTTGACATATCAAAGTCTCTTAACTGTGAGTTTATCGCACTCATACACTTTTTTACCTGTCACAGTTTTTGACATATGTCAAGGTCTCTTAATTGTGAGTTCCTCGCACCCACACTTTTTTACCTGTCTCAGTTTTTGACATGTCAAGGTCTCTTAATTGTGAGTTTCTCGCACCCACATTTTTTTTACCTGTCACAGTTTTTGACATGTCAAGGTCTCTTAATTGCGAGTTTATCGCATCCATACACTTTTTTACATGTCACAGTTTTTGACATATGTCAAGGTCTCTTAATTGTGAGTTTATCGCACCCACACTTTTTTACCTGTCACAGTTTTTGACATATCAAAGTCTCTTAACTGTGAGTTTATCGCACTCATACACTTTTTTACCTGTCACAATTTTTGACATATGTCAAGGTCTCTTAATTGTGAGTTTCTCGCACCCACACTTTTTTACCTGTCACAGTTTTTGACATGTCAAGGTCTCTTAATTGTGAGTTTCTCGCACCCACATTTTTTTTACCTGTCACAGTTTTTGACATGTCAAGGTCTCTTAATTGCGAGTTTATCGCATCCATACACTTTTTTACATGTCACAGTTTTTGACATATGTCAAGGTCTCTTAATTGTGAGTTTATCGCACCCACACTTTTTTACCTGTCACAGTTTTTGACATATCAAAGTCTCTTAACTGTGAGTTTATCGCACTCATACACTTTTTTACCTGTCACAGTTTTTGACATATGTCAAGGTCTCTTAATTGTGAGTTTCTCGCACCCACACTTTTTTACCTGTCACAGTTTTTGACATGTCAAGGTCTCTTAATTGTGAGTTTCTTGCACCCACATTTTTTTACCTGTTACAGTTTTTGACATATGTCAAGGTCTCTTAATTGTGAGTTTCTCGCACCCATACACTTTTTTACCTGTCACAGTTTTTGACATATGTCAAGGTCTCTTAATTGTGAGTTTATCGCACCCACACTTTTTTACCTGTCACAGTTTTTGACATATCAAAGTCTCTTAACTGTGAGTTTATCGCACCCACACTTTTTTACCTGTCACAGTTTTTGACATGTCAAGGTCTCTTAATTGTGAGTTTCTCGCACCCACATTTTTTTTACCTGTCACAGTTTTTGACATGTCAAGGTCTCTTAATTGCGAGTTTATCGCATCCATACACTTTTTTACATGTCACAGTTTTTGACATATGTCAAGGTCTCTTAATTGTGAGTTTATCGCACCCATACACTTTTTTACCTGTCACAGTTTTTGACATATGTCAAGGTCTCTTAATTGTGAGTTTCTCGCACCCACACTTTTTTACCTGTCATAGTTTTTGACATATGTCAAGGTCTCTTAATTGTGAGTTTCTCGCACCCATACACTTTTTTACCTGTCACAGTTTTTGACATATGTCAAGGTCTCTAATTGTGAGTTTCTCGCACCCACACTTTTTTTACCTGTCACAGTTTTTGACATATGTCAGAATTTGTACCAATAGACGACAAGTTTGTATCTTCCAAACGTTTGAGCTTTCTTTTGATGGCCCATTTATTCTTGTTGACTTAATAATATGAGAATCGAGGGGTGAGCTACAGGGGAAATGTAGTGTACAGCTGCTAGGAAATCTTGAAGAAATCCGAGGAAATCTTGGGTAAATCTTGGGGAAATCTGGGGAAATGTTTCCAAAAAGGAAATCTAGTGTACAAATTTTCCCCTGCGACTCACCCCTCAATGTGAATAACAGAAAAAAAAGTGCGAAACTTCATTTTTAACTTCAACGCTCGTGGAGCAGTTACTAAAATCAATCAAAAAATTCGAATCACTAATAAATAATCATCAAATCTTTAGGTTTTAGAAATTGGTTTTTGAAAAATCTCCGTCTTGTGTGTCTGCCTGTATAAGCACGTTACAGCCTAAATTAATGGACCAATCTAGATGAAATTTGATATGTGATGATGATTCATGGAAAAATTGATTAGATTTTGGGTCAAATCGGTACATTTTGGCACATCAACTTGAAAACTTTAAATGCAAATCCCCATTTTTTCCATCCCCGTAGGAAAGCTCTTCAAATTCAACCCCTAAAAATGTGTTCACACTTGGTGTCCTTTTGGCCAAATATCGGTGCCGTGAAGAAAACATATATTTTTATACAGGGTCATTCACGAAGAGCGTCCGCTAGACGTATCTCGAGAAGTTATGGCATCATAGTCGCGAAAATTCGTATACGGGAGTTTCAATGGATTCTGAATTGAAGGAAAATATTTTCAAGATGGCCGCACTTCCGTTTATACATCAACTTTTTTATTTTAAATGGGACATCCATATTTTCATAGCACATTCCGACTCTACATCAAATTATGAGAATTTTGGTGTAACATTATCCTATCGCTAAATATGAGCTTCCGAGAAAAAAAAAATTTCATTTTTCGAGACGAAAATTTCGTAATACTTAATAATTGATCTGTGCCAAAAAAAAAGAGATAGAGTATTGAAATTTTGACAGCAATAGAAGATGTCTTTGCGAGGGGTCATCCACTCCTCAAAATCTTGTACAGGGTCTTCATTCCATTAGGTACCTACTTTAAATTGTCATAGCTCCGTTATTACTTGAGATATTCGCATGAAATAAAAACTGGATGGTAGACCGGACTCCCGAGTTTTGTTCTGGACCTTACTCCCAGCGATAACCGTCGGATCTTAAGCGCTGTGGATTCAACTTGCTTTTTTTTAAATGGAACACCCGGTATATTTTTGCACGGATCGATAGAGAATTGTTTTCTGATTTCATTGATATAGGGTAGTTGATACCTAGGGTTGATAGTTTTCGAGAAAAGAAATCCTGAACTACGAGAAATGTCTGAAGGAAAATGGCAATCATGTTGAAATTTTTAATTTGTAATATTTTAAGGTAAATAAGTAAGTTAAAACTTTCAATAGTAACAAAGAAAGTAACTTACTTATTCACCTTAAAGCATTGCAAATTAAAAATTTCAATATTTTCCTTCAGACATTTCTCGTAGTTCATGATTTTTTTTCTCGAAAACTATCAACCCCAGGTATCAACTACCCTATATCAATGAAATCAGAAAACAATTCTCTATAGATCCGTGCAAAAATATACCGGGTGTTCCATTTAAAAAAAAGCAAGTTGCGTCCACAGCGCTTAAGATCCGACGGTTATCGCTAAGAGTAAGGTCCAGAACAAAACTTGGGAGTACGGTCTACTATCCTGTTTTTAGTTCAGGCGAATATCTCAAGTAATAAAGGAGCTATGACAATTTAAAGTAGGTACCTAATGGAATGAAGACCCTGTACAAGTATTGCCGAAATTGCCTAAATTGCTCATTATTGCTTAAATTGCTCATTATTGCCTAAAATGCCATTATTGCGGAAATTGACCATTTATTGCCGAAATTGCCCACTTATTGCCGAAATTGCCTAAATTTTATAGTGATAAATCTCTTTTTATTATAATACCGTTTATTATATCTTTATTATCTCATTTGCTGTAGACATTAAAGATCGTCAAGATTTGAAGTTTTTGGCCGCATAGGCAAATTTAGCAATAGAGATTGTACTACACGTGCCCCTATGGAAGCGATTGTGGAGAGATTTGTCCGGTGTTGGCATAGAGAGCGCTGGTCAGAAAAAAACGAGTTTCAGTTCAAAAAAGTGATAGTTAAATTTAAACAACATTTAAGATTTATCCAGGCCGCGTAAAAAGCTAAAAATTAGGAACAAGTATAAAAGAAGTAAATAATGAATTTGAACAAAATAAAAAAAACGACATTTAAAATTTCAATAACAGCACGTCGAACAGCACTCTTTAGGTTTTCAGAACTAAACAAAATTTAAGTAATAAGTACACTATGAGGAAGTAAATAATATATTAGAACAAAACAAAAAAGAACATTTAAATTTTCAAAATAATGTTTATGGTTTTTTTAAAGATTTGTACTTTTTGTCAATCCGTAATCTGTCGGCTCCTTTGGTATTAAAAGGGTTGGTGCCGACGAGTTCTATTGGACCAAAGAAAATAAAGTCTTTGTCGACCTGTTGGTATGTACTACAGTTTTTGGCCACTGAAAATTGCCTAAATTTTCTTGTAAGAACTTTACTTTGCAAGTTATTTCCTTGATTTCCACCACTCGTTCCAAATGCCGATATAATATTTATTTATTGCCGTTCTTACCCATCTTTTTACTTCTTATTGCCGAATTTTGCCGTTATTGCCGAGATTTTGAACAAATATTTCCCACAGTGGATGACCACTAGTGTCTTTGTGACAACGGACTGTGGCTTAAAAAGCAGAAAATTCTTCCAGGGAGTCAGTTCATCAGTTTAGTGAAAACAATTGAAACTCAATTTTTCCAAATAGAATCCCTGGTTTTTTATGATCCCAGTGTATAGAAAATTTTCGACTATCTTACATGTCAACATAGAAAAATTCATAAAATCAAAAGAGGCTACGGTTTTAGAGTAACTTTTGCCATATGATTAGCAGGCAATAGAAAAATTAAAACCGACTAAGTGGTCGAATGTACCCCCTACCCCTACCTAGAGAATGCAAAAAATTTCCTTTTGTTTTTTTTTACAATTAGGTCTGGCAGCTGCAGCAGGATTACTTATTATAGCTTTCTGTCACGTAACTCAATAGTACTCATTCCTGAATTTTTTTGATAATAACAATAATAATGTTTTTGGCCTGTGAAACAGTCAACAGTGGCGGCACCCTAATAAATGTGCAAGACCTGGGAAAAAAGAGACTTTTTTGTCTTTGTTCGTGGGCTATCACTACATAACTCAAAAATTTGTGAAACTAATGTTGATAATCTTCATTTAGAGGCGTCCTCTTTTATGCTTCGAAGATATTTTATTGCAATAGGCGCGAATTTGATAGAAATTCTTTTTATGGGAGTTAAGTTTTTCACATAATTTCATCCCTACACTAAGGGTTTATTCACAACCACTTTACGTACCTACGCAACGTAACAAAAAGTAACTTTAGTTCCAGTTACTAGTAACTTAGTTACTTCTAACACAGTTACTTTAAATAGTTACTTTTCACTTTTAGCGTTAATAAACGGGATAGAAGATCCAAACTTTCCTGTTTTTATCTTCAATCTTATTATTTTATTATTAAATCTAAAATTGGTTTAAGGCATTGTTGGCGCGCATTAGTACCTACCAAGTTTGCAATATTCTTCTCAGATAAAACACGATGAAGACATTTGTCTCATTTATTCGTGCACCAAGCTTGGTGCACGAATAAACGAGGCAAAGGAATGGAAAGAAACTAAGTTATAGTAACTTAATTACTAAATATAACTAAGTTCCTTAAAGTAACTAAAATCTGAAATTATTTCCCATACTGATTTAGTGTACTTGTTCACAATAGCGCTTGTTCACAATTCACAGAAAAAAAAACATGCTTGCATATGGAGGACCTGTTGTTTCTATGGAAAAAACACTGCACAAGAACAACATTTTGCATTCGCACAAGCTACGTCACAGGACCTTTACTCCTTATTGAAGTACAAAGTCGTTTTTTGCGTCACGCTCACAATGCTCTATAAAAAGGTTAAGTACAGTTTGTTAGCCTATCTTACTTAGTTTTTGAGATATTTGTGAAAAAATTGAAGAAAGCAAGTTCTTCGCCAACAACTTTTTGCACTTAGAGGTACAAACCGGTACAAAGTTTTGCGTAGAGACATTAGAATTCATTTGTGACCCTTCTGTCGTTATGTTAGGACTATTGTTGTGACCTGAGGAACATCTCGTCCCTTAGGTGGCTGAACGGTGTTGAATGACACTTCCTTTAATCAGGTGCGACAAACAAACGGAATAGAACATAGCTCTTTCTCTCTCACGCTTGTCACACGCTTGTCACACTTCCGGTTGATGGTCGTACCCAAGGTATGTGGAGTTTACTAGGGGTCCGTTCAGAAAAGTACCTTGAGCATTTTCTGTCTTCGTTTTACCTTTAGGGAGGGTATCTTCTGTCCTTTTCTAATCTACTCAACGGTTATCCAGAGCTACGTTTCTGAACGCACCTTAGACATGTTACAGCTATACAGCTTATGGAGCTGTCAGCGCGGTCACGTGATCGTTTTTGACGTCATTGACGAGACGAGTCAAAACGTAATTTCAGCAAATGTCAGTGTCAAGTTCGTGAAACTGCAAAAGCAATTGACAATTTCTGTTCAAAACTAAATTTTAGCTTTGATAACGAGCGCGTTGTGTCCGCCAGGTTTTGTAGCTCTTTGATGAACTTTTTTCGGTGTTGTGGAGTGTTTCTAGTGATAGTGAAGTGAATATTTATTTGCTTTATTTTACGTTATGTATGCTGTGAACATGCATGGACGAGAATTTCAAATTTGCCGCTCGCAAGTTCCACCAGTGACGTCACATGCTGCTTTTGTCGTAAAGTACAGCCTTAGCATACCTCTCAAATCTCCATATACCTTGGTCGTACTTCTCCAAAGAGAGAAATTCAGTGACCTTTGTTGAAGATAGTTCAATACCATTTAGTGAGCGGTCTTTATGAGCCATCTTCAACCCCGTTCAACCCTCGCGTTCCTGCAGTATGGCAGGGGGTTGGTTTGGTGATCGAATTGCCTTCCTCTTCCTAGCCATGCTGATGGCGCCTAACAAGGCGAAAATCAGTGTGACTCAAACACCAACTTTTTCGACTTTTTCGTCCTCGTAGGTAACGGCGTTAAGCAGTGACGTCAAACGACAAATGGAGGAATCGGGCAACTACAGCGACATCTTCACGATCTCCGCCAATAGAAAAGCGTTTCTTCTGATGGTCGGAGCGAGGGTCGCCCAGCAACTGACAGGTACCAGCGCCTTCAACCAGTACGCCCAATTATTGTTCAAAACCGCCAGCGAAGCCCTAACCCCCCAAATGGGGGCCTCAATCTTCTTCTCCGTACAACTGATCATGACCTTCCTCTCCAGCACCCTGGTGGACAAATGGGGGCGAAGACCTCTCCTCATCTTCTCGGCAATTTCCGTCTTCGCCACCCTCCTAATCCAAGCCATCTACTTCCACTTGAAAGAATACCTGGGGGTTGACGTGTCGATCGTCGATTGGTTCCCCCTCCTCATGATGACGTTGTACGTAATGTCAGTGATGCTCGGCCTAGGGCCCTGTGTACCGATCATGTGCAGCGAAATGTTCTCGGCCAGTGTTAAGGGCAAGGCGATATCTTTACTGAACGTGGTGTTTGCGGGGTTGACGATGGCTACGGTGAAGTATTACCAAAGCACCGCCGATTATTTCGGACTGACGGTTCCTTATTACACGTTCGCGGGGTGTACCTTGGTAGGGGTGGTTTTCTTTTACTTTTGCTTGCCGGAAACTAAAGGGAAATCCTTGGAGGAGATCCAGCAGGGATTGAGGAATAAATAGTGGAAGTATTAAATTTGTTTGGAATAATGGGGGGATCGCGTGCGGCCGGAGGCAAATGCTCGTTGACAACTGCGTTTGGTCGATACCCCCCGGCTCGATTTGTGACGACGGGGGGTTGATTTGCATCTTTTCTTGTATCGTTTATTGATTTTATTTTTATTACTTGAGACGTTTGTTGATGGCGAAATTTGTCAATGGAAATCGACGCATTTAGCGAAGATAAGCGCAGGGTGGGATCGTAAAAATTAGAACAAACTTTGTCTGTTAATAAAATTTTTATTTATAATCCGACTTTGATAAAGTTTTGTGAGTTTGTTAACTCGATCTTTCTACGTCGAGGCCACTCGTTTAATGTACCATTCGTTTAGTTTTTGAAATATTATTCAGTAAATGGAGAGATGACGTTTAGGATCGCTGCAAAATCTTAGAATCATATTTAGAGTTTTCTGAGCGGAGTAACACCGAAAGATTAAGAAATTTTTTGTTCTCTTACTCAAAAACTAATTTAACTAAAATCTGCAATGTTTCGCGAGAAACCTGAAATTGCAAGTCAAGTTGCCCTTGGAATTTACTTTTCTCGCATTGACAAGCAACTTTTAATCAGTTTAAGATGGCCCGATTATCGCTAGAAGAAAAATTTTAATTAAAATAAACGCTCCACGAGCATAATTTTAGAGCCTACAGAAAAGTTACCCCTCGAGCGAAACTGAACTTTTTTACTATCTTAATTGGCTTCTCCCTTTTGGCTTTGGCCGAAGCTCAAAAAACTTCAGCTTCGCCTCAGTTTTTTAAAGCTTCGATTGACTACTCGGTTTTGGCTCTGCCAAAGCTCGCAAAAACTTCGGCTGCGCCTCAGTTTTTATTGTGCCACTTGACTACACACTTTTGGCTCCACCAAAACTTCGCCTTCGCAATAAAAAACTGAGACGAAGCCGAAGTGTTGCGAGCTTTGGCGGAGCCAAAAGCGAGTAGTCAATTGAAACTCTAATAAACGGAGGCGAAGCCGAAGCCTTGCGAGCTTTGGCGGAGCCAAAAGCGAGTAGTCAATTGAAACTTTAATAAACAGAGGCGAAGCCGAAGTCTTGCGAGCTTTGGCGGAGCCAAAAGCGAGTAGTCAATTGAAACTCTAATAAACGGAGGCGAAGCCGAAGTCTTGCGAGCTTTGGCGGAGCCAAAAGCGAATAGTCAATTGAAACTCTAATAAATGGAGGCGAAGCCCAAGTCTTGCCAGCTTTGGCGGACTCAAAAGCGAGTAGTCAATTGAAACTCTAATAAACGGAGGCGAAGCCGAAGTCTTGCGAGCTTTGGCGGAGCCAAAAGCGAGTAGTCAATTGAAACTTTAATAAACAGAGGCGAAGCCGAAGTCTTGCGAGCTTTGGCGGAGCCAAAAGCGAGTAGTCAATTGAAACTCTAATAAACGGAGGCGAAGCCGAAGTCTTGCGAGCTTTGGCGGAGCCAAAAGCGAGTAGTCAATTGAAACTCTAATAAACGGAGGCGAAGCCGAAGTCTTGCGAGCTTTGGCGGAGCCAAAAGCGAATAGTCAATTGAAACTCTAATAAATGGAGGCGAAGCCCAAGTCTTGCCAGCTTTGGCGGACTCAAAAGCGAGTAGTCAATTGAAACTCTAATAAACGGAGGCGAAGCCGAAGTCTTGCGAGCTTTGGCGGAGCCAAAAGCGAGTAATCAATTGAAACTCTAATAAACGGAGGCGAAGCCGAAGCCGTGCGAGCTTTGGCGGACTCAAAAGCGAGTAGTCAATTGAAACTCTAATAAACGGAGGCGAAGCCGAAGTGTTGCGAGCTTTGGCGGAGCCAAAAGCGAGTAGTTAATTGAAACTCTAATAAACGGAGGCGAAGCCGAAGTCTTGCGAGCTTTGGCGGAGCCAAAAGCGAGTAGTCAATTGAAACTCTAATAAACGGAGGCGAAGCCGAAGTCTTGCGAGCTTTGGCGGAGCCAAAAGCGAGTAGTCAATTGAAACTCTAATAAACGGAGGCGAAGCCGAAGCCGTGCGAGCTTTGGCGGACTCAAAAGCGAGTAGTCAATTGAAACTCTAATAAACGGAGGCGAAGCCGAAGCCGTGCGAGCTTTGGCGGAGCCAAAAGCGAGTAGTCAATTAAAACTCTAATAAACGGAGGCGAAGCCGAAGCCTTGCGAGCTTTGGCGGAGCCAAAGTAGTCAATTGAAACTCTAATAAACGGAGGCGAAGCCCAAGTCTTGCGAGCTTTGGCGGAGTCAAAAGCGAGTAGTCAATTGAAACTCTGATAAACGGAGGCGAAGCCGAAGCCTTGCGAGCTTTGGCAGAGCCAAAAGCGAGTAGTCAATTGAAACTCTAATAAACGGAGGCGAAGCCCAAGTCTTGCGAGCTTTGGCGGAGTCAAAAGCGAGTAGTCAATTGAAACTCTAATAAACGGAGGCGAAGCCCAAGTCTTGCGAGCTTTGGCGGAGCCAAAAGCGAGTAGTCAATTGAAACTCTAATAAACGGAGGCGAAGCCGAAGCCGTGCGAGCTTTGGCGGAGCCAAAAGCGAGTAGTCAATTGAAACTCTAATAAACGGAGGCGAAGCCGAAGCCTTGCGAGCTTTGGCGGAGCCAAAAGCGAGTAGTCAATTGAAACTCTAATAAACGGAGGCGAAGCCGAAGCCGTGCGAGCTTTGGCGGAGCCAAAAGCGAGTAGTCAATTGAAACTCTAATAAACGGAGGCGAAGCCGAAGCCTTGCGAGCTTTGGCGGAGCCAAAAGCGAGTAGTCAATTGAAACTCTAATAAACGGAGGCGAAGCCGAAGCCGTGCGAGCTTTGGCGGAGCCAAAAGCGAGTAGTCAATTAAAACTCTAATAAACGGAGGCGAAGCCGAAGCCTTGCGAGCTTTGGCGGAGCCAAAAGCGAGTAGTCAATTGAAACTCTAATAAACGGAGGCGAAGCCCAAGTCTTGCGAGCCTTGGCGGAGTCAAAAGCGAGTAGTCAATTGAAACTCTAATAAACGGAGGCGAAGCCCAAGTCTTGCGAGCTTTGGCGGAGCCAAAAGCGAGTAGTCAATTGAAACTCTAATAAACGGAGGCGAAGCCGAAGCCGTGCGAGCTTTGGCGGAGCCAAAAGCGAGTAGTCAATTGAAACTCTAATAAACGGAGGCGAAGCCCAAGTCTTGCGAGCTTTGGCGGAGTCAAAAGCGAGTAGTCAATTGAAACTCTGATAAACGGAGGCGAAGCCGAAGCCTTGCGAGCTTTGGCGGAGCCAAAAGCGAGTAGTCAATTGAAACTCTAATAAACGGAGGCGAAGCCCAAGTCTTGCGAGCCTTGGCGGAGTCAAAAGCGAGTAGTCAATTGAAACTCTAATAAACGGAGGCGAAGCCCAAGTCTTGCGAGCTTTGGCGGAGCCAAAAGCGAGTAGTCAATTGAAACTCTAATAAACGGAGGCGAAGCCGAAGCCGTGCGAGCTTTGGCGGAGCCAAAAGCGAGTAGTCAATTGAAACTCTAATAAACGGAGGCGAAGCCCAAGTCTTGCGAGCCTTGGCGGAGTCAAAAGCGAGTAGTCAATTGAAACTCTAATAAACGGAGGCGAAGCCCAAGTCTTGCGAGCTTTGGCGGAGCCAAAAGCGAGTAGTCAATTGAAACTCTAATAAACGGAGGCGAAGCCGAAGCCGTGCGAGCTTTGGCGGAGCCAAAAGCGAGTAGTCAATTGAAACTCTAATAAACGGAGGCGAAGCCCAAGTCTTGCGAGCTTTGGCGGAGTCAAAAGCGAGTAGTCAATTGAAACTCTGATAAACGGAGGCGAAGCCGAAGCCTTGCGAGCTTTGGCGGAGCCAAAAGCGAGTAGTCAATTGAAACTCTAATAAACGGAGGCGAAGCCCAAGTCTTGCGAGCTTTGGCGGAGTCAAAAGCGAGTAGTCAATTGAAACTCTGATAAACGGAGGCGAAGCCGAAGCCTTGCGAGCTTTGGCGGAGCCAAAAGCGAGTAGTCAATTGAAACTCTAATAAACGGAGGCGAAGCCCAAGTCTTGCGAGCCTTGGCGGAGTCAAAAGCGAGTAGTCAATTGAAACTCTAATAAACGGAGGCGAAGCCCAAGTCTTGCGAGCTTTGGCGGAGCCAAAAGCGAGTAGTCAATTGAAACTCTAATAAACGGAGGCGAAGCCGAAGCCGTGCGAGCTTTGGCGGAGCCAAAAGCGAGTAGTCAATTGAAACTCTAATAAACGGAGGCGAAGCCCAAGTCTTGCGAGCCTTGGCGGAGTCAAAAGCGAGTAGTCAATTGAAACTCTAATAAACGGAGGCGAAGCCCAAGTCTTGCGAGCTTTGGCGGAGCCAAAAGCGAGTAGTCAATTGAAACTCTAATAAACGGAGGCGAAGCCGAAGCCGTGCGAGCTTTGGCGGAGCCAAAAGCGAGTAGTCAATTGAAACTCTAATAAACGGAGGCGAAGCCCAAGTCTTGCGAGCTTTGGCGGAGTCAAAAGCGAGTAGTCAATTGAAACTCTGATAAACGGAGGCGAAGCCGAAGCCTTGCGAGCTTTGGCGGAGCCAAAAGCGAGTAGTCAATTGAAACTCTAATAAACGGAGGCGAAGCCCAAGTCTTGCGAGCTTTGGCGGAGCCAAAAGCGAGTAGTCAATTGAAACTCTAATAAACGGAGGCGAAGCCCAAGTCTTGCCAGCTTTGGCGGACTCAAAAGCGAGTAGTCAATTGAAACTCTAATAAACGGAGGCGAAGCCGAAGTCTTGCGAGCTTTGGCGGAGCCAAAAGCGAGTAGTCAATTGAAACTTTAATAAACAGAGGCGAAGCCGAAGTCTTGCGAGCTTTGGCGGAGCCAAAAGCGAGTAGTCAATTGAAACTCTAATAAACGGAGGCGAAGCCGAAGTCTTGCGAGCTTTGGCGGAGCCAAAAGCGAGTAGTCAATTGAAACTCTAATAAACGGAGGCGAAGCCGAAGTCTTGCGAGCTTTGGCGGAGCCAAAAGCGAATAGTCAATTGAAACTCTAATAAATGGAGGCGAAGCCCAAGTCTTGCCAGCTTTGGCGGACTCAAAAGCGAGTAGTCAATTGAAACTCTAATAAACGGAGGCGAAGCCCAAGTCTTGCGAGCTTTGGCGGAGTCAAAAGCGAGTAGTCAATTGAAACTCTGATAAACGGAGGCGAAGCCGAAGCCTTGCGAGCTTTGGCGGAGCCAAAAGCGAGTAGTCAATTGAAACTCTAATAAACGGAGGCGAAGCCCAAGTCTTGCGAGCCTTGGCGGAGTCAAAAGCGAGTAGTCAATTGAAACTCTAATAAACGGAGGCGAAGCCCAAGTCTTGCGAGCTTTGGCGGAGCCAAAAGCGAGTAGTCAATTGAAACTCTAATAAACGGAGGCGAAGCCCAAGTCTTGCGAGCTTTGGCGGAGTCAAAAGCGAGTAGTCAATTGAAACTCTGATAAACGGAGGCGAAGCCGAAGCCTTGCGAGCTTTGGCGGAGCCAAAAGCGAGTAGTCAATTGAAACTCTAATAAACGGAGGCGAAGCCCAAGTCTTGCGAGCCTTGGCGGAGTCAAAAGCGAGTAGTCAATTGAAACTCTAATAAACGGAGGCGAAGCCCAAGTCTTGCGAGCTTTGGCGGAGCCAAAAGCGAGTAGTCAATTGAAACTCTAATAAACGGAGGCGAAGCCGAAGCCGTGCGAGCTTTGGCGGAGCCAAAAGCGAGTAGTCAATTGAAACTCTAATAAACGGAGGCGAAGCCCAAGTCTTGCGAGCCTTGGCGGAGTCAAAAGCGAGTAGTCAATTGAAACTCTAATAAACGGAGGCGAAGCCCAAGTCTTGCGAGCTTTGGCGGAGCCAAAAGCGAGTAGTCAATTGAAACTCTAATAAACGGAGGCGAAGCCGAAGCCGTGCGAGCTTTGGCGGAGCCAAAAGCGAGTAGTCAATTGAAACTCTAATAAACGGAGGCGAAGCCCAAGTCTTGCGAGCTTTGGCGGAGTCAAAAGCGAGTAGTCAATTGAAACTCTGATAAACGGAGGCGAAGCCGAAGCCTTGCGAGCTTTGGCGGAGCCAAAAGCGAGTAGTCAATTGAAACTCTAATAAACGGAGGCGAAGCCCAAGTCTTGCGAGCTTTGGCGGAGTCAAAAGCGAGTAGTCAATTGAAACTCTGATAAACGGAGGCGAAGCCGAAGCCTTGCGAGCTTTGGCGGAGCCAAAAGCGAGTAGTCAATTGAAACTCTAATAAACGGAGGCGAAGCCCAAGTCTTGCGAGCCTTGGCGGAGTCAAAAGCGAGTAGTCAATTGAAACTCTAATAAACGGAGGCGAAGCCCAAGTCTTGCGAGCTTTGGCGGAGCCAAAAGCGAGTAGTCAATTGAAACTCTAATAAACGGAGGCGAAGCCGAAGCCGTGCGAGCTTTGGCGGAGCCAAAAGCGAGTAGTCAATTGAAACTCTAATAAACGGAGGCGAAGCCCAAGTCTTGCGAGCCTTGGCGGAGTCAAAAGCGAGTAGTCAATTGAAACTCTAATAAACGGAGGCGAAGCCCAAGTCTTGCGAGCTTTGGCGGAGCCAAAAGCGAGTAGTCAATTGAAACTCTAATAAACGGAGGCGAAGCCGAAGCCGTGCGAGCTTTGGCGGAGCCAAAAGCGAGTAGTCAATTGAAACTCTAATAAACGGAGGCGAAGCCCAAGTCTTGCGAGCTTTGGCGGAGTCAAAAGCGAGTAGTCAATTGAAACTCTGATAAACGGAGGCGAAGCCGAAGCCTTGCGAGCTTTGGCGGAGCCAAAAGCGAGTAGTCAATTGAAACTCTAATAAACGGAGGCGAAGCCCAAGTCTTGCGAGCTTTGGCGGAGCCAAAAGCGAGTAGTCAATTGAAACTCTAATAAACGGAGGCGAAGCCCAAGTCTTGCCAGCTTTGGCGGACTCAAAAGCGAGTAGTCAATTGAAACTCTAATAAACGGAGGCGAAGCCGAAGTCTTGCGAGCTTTGGCGGAGCCAAAAGCGAGTAGTCAATTGAAACTTTAATAAACAGAGGCGAAGCCGAAGTCTTGCGAGCTTTGGCGGAGCCAAAAGCGAGTAGTCAATTGAAACTCTAATAAACGGAGGCGAAGCCGAAGTCTTGCGAGCTTTGGCGGAGCCAAAAGCGAGTAGTCAATTGAAACTCTAATAAACGGAGGCGAAGCCGAAGTCTTGCGAGCTTTGGCGGAGCCAAAAGCGAATAGTCAATTGAAACTCTAATAAATGGAGGCGAAGCCCAAGTCTTGCCAGCTTTGGCGGACTCAAAAGCGAGTAGTCAATTGAAACTCTAATAAACGGAGGCGAAGCCGAAGTCTTGCGAGCTTTGGCGGAGCCAAAAGCGAGTAGTCAATTGAAACTTTAATAAACAGAGGCGAAGCCGAAGTCTTGCGAGCTTTGGCGGAGCCAAAAGCGAGTAGTCAATTGAAACTCTAATAAACGGAGGCGAAGCCGAAGTCTTGCGAGCTTTGGCGGAGCCAAAAGCGAGTAGTCAATTGAAACTCTAATAAACGGAGGCGAAGCCGAAGTCTTGCGAGCTTTGGCGGAGCCAAAAGCGAATAGTCAATTGAAACTCTAATAAATGGAGGCGAAGCCCAAGTCTTGCCAGCTTTGGCGGACTCAAAAGCGAGTAGTCAATTGAAACTCTAATAAACGGAGCCGAAGCCGAAGTCTTGCGAGCTTTGGCGGAGCCAAAAGCGAGTAATCAATTGAAACTCTAATAAACGGAGGCGAAGCCGAAGCCGTGCGAGCTTTGGCGGACTCAAAAGCGAGTAGTCAATTGAAACTCTAATAAACGGAGGCGAAGCCGAAGTGTTGCGAGCTTTGGCGGAGCCAAAAGCGAGTAGTTAATTGAAACTCTAATAAACGGAGGCGAAGCCGAAGTCTTGCGAGCTTTGGCGGAGCCAAAAGCGAGTAGTCAATTGAAACTCTAATAAACGGAGGCGAAGCCGAAGTCTTGCGAGCTTTGGCGGAGCCAAAAGCGAGTAGTCAATTGAAACTCTAATAAACGGAGGCGAAGCCGAAGCCGTGCGAGCTTTGGCGGACTCAAAAGCGAGTAGTCAATTGAAACTCTAATAAACGGAGGCGAAGCCGAAGCCGTGCGAGCTTTGGCGGAGCCAAAAGCGAGTAGTCAATTAAAACTCTAATAAACGGAGGCGAAGCCGAAGCCTTGCGAGCTTTGGCGGAGCCAAAGTAGTCAATTGAAACTCTAATAAACGGAGGCGAAGCCCAAGTCTTGCGAGCTTTGGCGGAGTCAAAAGCGAGTAGTCAATTGAAACTCTGATAAACGGAGGCGAAGCCGAAGCCTTGCGAGCTTTGGCGGAGCCAAAAGCGAGTAGTCAATTGAAACTCTAATAAACGGAGGCGAAGCCCAAGTCTTGCGAGCTTTGGCGGAGTCAAAAGCGAGTAGTCAATTGAAACTCTAATAAACGGAGGCGAAGCCCAAGTCTTGCGAGCTTTGGCGGAGCCAAAAGCGAGTAGTCAATTGAAACTCTAATAAACGGAGGCGAAGCCGAAGCCGTGCGAGCTTTGGCGGAGCCAAAAGCGAGTAGTCAATTGAAACTCTAATAAACGGAGGCGAAGCCGAAGCCTTGCGAGCTTTGGCGGAGCCAAAAGCGAGTAGTCAATTGAAACTCTAATAAACGGAGGCGAAGCCGAAGCCGTGCGAGCTTTGGCGGAGCCAAAAGCGAGTAGTCAATTGAAACTCTAATAAACGGAGGCGAAGCCGAAGCCTTGCGAGCTTTGGCGGAGCCAAAAGCGAGTAGTCAATTGAAACTCTAATAAACGGAGGCGAAGCCGAAGCCGTGCGAGCTTTGGCGGAGCCAAAAGCGAGTAGTCAATTAAAACTCTAATAAACGGAGGCGAAGCCGAAGCCTTGCGAGCTTTGGCGGAGCCAAAAGCGAGTAGTCAATTGAAACTCTAATAAACGGAGGCGAAGCCCAAGTCTTGCGAGCCTTGGCGGAGTCAAAAGCGAGTAGTCAATTGAAACTCTAATAAACGGAGGCGAAGCCCAAGTCTTGCGAGCTTTGGCGGAGCCAAAAGCGAGTAGTCAATTGAAACTCTAATAAACGGAGGCGAAGCCGAAGCCGTGCGAGCTTTGGCGGAGCCAAAAGCGAGTAGTCAATTGAAACTCTAATAAACGGAGGCGAAGCCCAAGTCTTGCGAGCTTTGGCGGAGTCAAAAGCGAGTAGTCAATTGAAACTCTGATAAACGGAGGCGAAGCCGAAGCCTTGCGAGCTTTGGCGGAGCCAAAAGCGAGTAGTCAATTGAAACTCTAATAAACGGAGGCGAAGCCCAAGTCTTGCGAGCCTTGGCGGAGTCAAAAGCGAGTAGTCAATTGAAACTCTAATAAACGGAGGCGAAGCCCAAGTCTTGCGAGCTTTGGCGGAGCCAAAAGCGAGTAGTCAATTGAAACTCTAATAAACGGAGGCGAAGCCGAAGCCGTGCGAGCTTTGGCGGAGCCAAAAGCGAGTAGTCAATTGAAACTCTAATAAACGGAGGCGAAGCCCAAGTCTTGCGAGCCTTGGCGGAGTCAAAAGCGAGTAGTCAATTGAAACTCTAATAAACGGAGGCGAAGCCCAAGTCTTGCGAGCTTTGGCGGAGCCAAAAGCGAGTAGTCAATTGAAACTCTAATAAACGGAGGCGAAGCCGAAGCCGTGCGAGCTTTGGCGGAGCCAAAAGCGAGTAGTCAATTGAAACTCTAATAAACGGAGGCGAAGCCCAAGTCTTGCGAGCTTTGGCGGAGTCAAAAGCGAGTAGTCAATTGAAACTCTGATAAACGGAGGCGAAGCCGAAGCCTTGCGAGCTTTGGCGGAGCCAAAAGCGAGTAGTCAATTGAAACTCTAATAAACGGAGGCGAAGCCCAAGTCTTGCGAGCTTTGGCGGAGTCAAAAGCGAGTAGTCAATTGAAACTCTGATAAACGGAGGCGAAGCCGAAGCCTTGCGAGCTTTGGCGGAGCCAAAAGCGAGTAGTCAATTGAAACTCTAATAAACGGAGGCGAAGCCCAAGTCTTGCGAGCCTTGGCGGAGTCAAAAGCGAGTAGTCAATTGAAACTCTAATAAACGGAGGCGAAGCCCAAGTCTTGCGAGCTTTGGCGGAGCCAAAAGCGAGTAGTCAATTGAAACTCTAATAAACGGAGGCGAAGCCGAAGCCGTGCGAGCTTTGGCGGAGCCAAAAGCGAGTAGTCAATTGAAACTCTAATAAACGGAGGCGAAGCCCAAGTCTTGCGAGCCTTGGCGGAGTCAAAAGCGAGTAGTCAATTGAAACTCTAATAAACGGAGGCGAAGCCCAAGTCTTGCGAGCTTTGGCGGAGCCAAAAGCGAGTAGTCAATTGAAACTCTAATAAACGGAGGCGAAGCCGAAGCCGTGCGAGCTTTGGCGGAGCCAAAAGCGAGTAGTCAATTGAAACTCTAATAAACGGAGGCGAAGCCCAAGTCTTGCGAGCTTTGGCGGAGTCAAAAGCGAGTAGTCAATTGAAACTCTGATAAACGGAGGCGAAGCCGAAGCCTTGCGAGCTTTGGCGGAGCCAAAAGCGAGTAGTCAATTGAAACTCTAATAAACGGAGGCGAAGCCCAAGTCTTGCGAGCTTTGGCGGAGCCAAAAGCGAGTAGTCAATTGAAACTCTAATAAACGGAGGCGAAGCCCAAGTCTTGCGAGCTTTGGCGGAGCCAAAAGCGAGTAGTCAATTAAAACTCTAATAAACGGAGGCGAAGCCCAAGTCTTGCGAGCTTTGGCGGAGTCAAAAGCGAGTAGTCAATTGAAACTCTGATAAACGGAGGCGAAGCCGAAGCCTTGCGAGCTTTGGCGGAGCCAAAAGCGAGTAGTCAATTGAAACTCTGATAAACGGAGGCGAAGCCGAAGTCTTGCGAGCTTTGGCGGAGCCAAAAGCGAGTAGTCAATTGAAACTCTAATAAACGGAGGCGAAGCCGAAGCCGTGCGAGCTTTGGCGGACTCAAAAGCGAGTAGTCAATTGAAACTCTAATAAACGGAGGCGAAGCCGAAGCCGTGCGAGCTTTGGCGGAGCCAAAAGCGAGTAGTCAATTAAAACTCTAATAAACGGAGGCGAAGCCGAAGCCTTGCGAGCTTTGGCGGAGCCAAAGTAGTCAATTGAAACTCTAATAAACGGAGGCGAAGCCCAAGTCTTGCGAGCTTTGGCGGAGTCAAAAGCGAGTAGTCAATTGAAACTCTGATAAACGGAGGCGAAGCCGAAGCCTTGCGAGCTTTGGCGGAGCCAAAAGCGAGTAGTCAATTGAAACTCTAATAAACGGAGGCGAAGCCCAAGTCTTGCGAGCTTTGGCGGAGTCAAAAGCGAGTAGTCAATTGAAACTCTAATAAACGGAGGCGAAGCCCAAGTCTTGCGAGCTTTGGCGGAGCCAAAAGCGAGTAGTCAATTGAAACTCTAATAAACGGAGGCGAAGCCGAAGCCGTGCGAGCTTTGGCGGAGCCAAAAGCGAGTAGTCAATTGAAACTCTAATAAACGGAGGCGAAGCCGAAGCCTTGCGAGCTTTGGCGGAGCCAAAAGCGAGTAGTCAATTGAAACTCTAATAAACGGAGGCGAAGCCGAAGCCGTGCGAGCTTTGGCGGAGCCAAAAGCGAGTAGTCAATTGAAACTCTAATAAACGGAGGCGAAGCCGAAGCCTTGCGAGCTTTGGCGGAGCCAAAAGCGAGTAGTCAATTGAAACTCTAATAAACGGAGGCGAAGCCGAAGCCGTGCGAGCTTTGGCGGAGCCAAAAGCGAGTAGTCAATTAAAACTCTAATAAACGGAGGCGAAGCCGAAGCCTTGCGAGCTTTGGCGGAGCCAAAAGCGAGTAGTCAATTGAAACTCTAATAAACGGAGGCGAAGCCCAAGTCTTGCGAGCCTTGGCGGAGTCAAAAGCGAGTAGTCAATTGAAACTCTAATAAACGGAGGCGAAGCCCAAGTCTTGCGAGCTTTGGCGGAGCCAAAAGCGAGTAGTCAATTGAAACTCTAATAAACGGAGGCGAAGCCGAAGCCGTGCGAGCTTTGGCGGAGCCAAAAGCGAGTAGTCAATTGAAACTCTAATAAACGGAGGCGAAGCCCAAGTCTTGCGAGCTTTGGCGGAGTCAAAAGCGAGTAGTCAATTGAAACTCTGATAAACGGAGGCGAAGCCGAAGCCTTGCGAGCTTTGGCGGAGCCAAAAGCGAGTAGTCAATTGAAACTCTAATAAACGGAGGCGAAGCCCAAGTCTTGCGAGCCTTGGCGGAGTCAAAAGCGAGTAGTCAATTGAAACTCTAATAAACGGAGGCGAAGCCCAAGTCTTGCGAGCTTTGGCGGAGCCAAAAGCGAGTAGTCAATTGAAACTCTAATAAACGGAGGCGAAGCCGAAGCCGTGCGAGCTTTGGCGGAGCCAAAAGCGAGTAGTCAATTGAAACTCTAATAAACGGAGGCGAAGCCCAAGTCTTGCGAGCCTTGGCGGAGTCAAAAGCGAGTAGTCAATTGAAACTCTAATAAACGGAGGCGAAGCCCAAGTCTTGCGAGCTTTGGCGGAGCCAAAAGCGAGTAGTCAATTGAAACTCTAATAAACGGAGGCGAAGCCGAAGCCGTGCGAGCTTTGGCGGAGCCAAAAGCGAGTAGTCAATTGAAACTCTAATAAACGGAGGCGAAGCCCAAGTCTTGCGAGCTTTGGCGGAGTCAAAAGCGAGTAGTCAATTGAAACTCTGATAAACGGAGGCGAAGCCGAAGCCTTGCGAGCTTTGGCGGAGCCAAAAGCGAGTAGTCAATTGAAACTCTAATAAACGGAGGCGAAGCCCAAGTCTTGCGAGCTTTGGCGGAGTCAAAAGCGAGTAGTCAATTGAAACTCTGATAAACGGAGGCGAAGCCGAAGCCTTGCGAGCTTTGGCGGAGCCAAAAGCGAGTAGTCAATTGAAACTCTAATAAACGGAGGCGAAGCCCAAGTCTTGCGAGCCTTGGCGGAGTCAAAAGCGAGTAGTCAATTGAAACTCTAATAAACGGAGGCGAAGCCCAAGTCTTGCGAGCTTTGGCGGAGCCAAAAGCGAGTAGTCAATTGAAACTCTAATAAACGGAGGCGAAGCCGAAGCCGTGCGAGCTTTGGCGGAGCCAAAAGCGAGTAGTCAATTGAAACTCTAATAAACGGAGGCGAAGCCCAAGTCTTGCGAGCCTTGGCGGAGTCAAAAGCGAGTAGTCAATTGAAACTCTAATAAACGGAGGCGAAGCCCAAGTCTTGCGAGCTTTGGCGGAGCCAAAAGCGAGTAGTCAATTAAAACTCTAATAAACGGAGGCGAAGCCCAAGTCTTGCGAGCTTTGGCGGAGTCAAAAGCGAGTAGTCAATTGAAACTCTGATAAACGGAGGCGAAGCCGAAGCCTTGCGAGCTTTGGCGGAGCCAAAAGCGAGTAGTCAATTGAAACTCTGATAAACGGAGGCGAAGCCGAAGTCTTGCGAGCTTTGGCGGAGCCAAAAGCGAGTAGTCAATTGAAACTCTAATAAACGGAGGCGAAGCCGAAGCCGTGCGAGCTTTGGCGGACTCAAAAGCGAGTAGTCAATTGAAACTCTAATAAACGGAGGCGAAGCCGAAGCCGTGCGAGCTTTGGCGGAGCCAAAAGCGAGTAGTCAATTAAAACTCTAATAAACGGAGGCGAAGCCGAAGCCTTGCGAGCTTTGGCGGAGCCAAAGTAGTCAATTGAAACTCTAATAAACGGAGGCGAAGCCCAAGTCTTGCGAGCTTTGGCGGAGTCAAAAGCGAGTAGTCAATTGAAACTCTGATAAACGGAGGCGAAGCCGAAGCCTTGCGAGCTTTGGCGGAGCCAAAAGCGAGTAGTCAATTGAAACTCTAATAAACGGAGGCGAAGCCCAAGTCTTGCGAGCTTTGGCGGAGTCAAAAGCGAGTAGTCAATTGAAACTCTAATAAACGGAGGCGAAGCCCAAGTCTTGCGAGCTTTGGCGGAGCCAAAAGCGAGTAGTCAATTGAAACTCTAATAAACGGAGGCGAAGCCGAAGCCGTGCGAGCTTTGGCGGAGCCAAAAGCGAGTAGTCAATTGAAACTCTAATAAACGGAGGCGAAGCCGAAGCCTTGCGAGCTTTGGCGGAGCCAAAAGCGAGTAGTCAATTGAAACTCTAATAAACGGAGGCGAAGCCGAAGCCGTGCGAGCTTTGGCGGAGCCAAAAGCGAGTAGTCAATTGAAACTCTAATAAACGGAGGCGAAGCCGAAGCCTTGCGAGCTTTGGCGGAGCCAAAAGCGAGTAGTCAATTGAAACTCTAATAAACGGAGGCGAAGCCGAAGCCGTGCGAGCTTTGGCGGAGCCAAAAGCGAGTAGTCAATTAAAACTCTAATAAACGGAGGCGAAGCCGAAGCCTTGCGAGCTTTGGCGGAGCCAAAAGCGAGTAGTCAATTGAAACTCTAATAAACGGAGGCGAAGCCCAAGTCTTGCGAGCCTTGGCGGAGTCAAAAGCGAGTAGTCAATTGAAACTCTAATAAACGGAGGCGAAGCCCAAGTCTTGCGAGCTTTGGCGGAGCCAAAAGCGAGTAGTCAATTGAAACTCTAATAAACGGAGGCGAAGCCGAAGCCGTGCGAGCTTTGGCGGAGCCAAAAGCGAGTAGTCAATTGAAACTCTAATAAACGGAGGCGAAGCCCAAGTCTTGCGAGCTTTGGCGGAGTCAAAAGCGAGTAGTCAATTGAAACTCTGATAAACGGAGGCGAAGCCGAAGCCTTGCGAGCTTTGGCGGAGCCAAAAGCGAGTAGTCAATTGAAACTCTAATAAACGGAGGCGAAGCCCAAGTCTTGCGAGCCTTGGCGGAGTCAAAAGCGAGTAGTCAATTGAAACTCTAATAAACGGAGGCGAAGCCCAAGTCTTGCGAGCTTTGGCGGAGCCAAAAGCGAGTAGTCAATTGAAACTCTAATAAACGGAGGCGAAGCCGAAGCCGTGCGAGCTTTGGCGGAGCCAAAAGCGAGTAGTCAATTGAAACTCTAATAAACGGAGGCGAAGCCCAAGTCTTGCGAGCCTTGGCGGAGTCAAAAGCGAGTAGTCAATTGAAACTCTAATAAACGGAGGCGAAGCCCAAGCCTTGCGAGCTTTGGCGGAGCCAAAAGCGAGTAGTCAATTGAAACTCTAATAAACGGAGGCGAAGCCGAAGCCGTGCGAGCTTTGGCGGAGCCAAAAGCGAGTAGTCAATTGAAACTCTAATAAACGGAGGCGAAGCCCAAGTCTTGCGAGCTTTGGCGGAGTCAAAAGCGAGTAGTCAATTGAAACTCTGATAAACGGAGGCGAAGCCGAAGCCTTGCGAGCTTTGGCGGAGCCAAAAGCGAGTAGTCAATTGAAACTCTAATAAACGGAGGCGAAGCCCAAGTCTTGCGAGCTTTGGCGGAGTCAAAAGCGAGTAGTCAATTGAAACTCTGATAAACGGAGGCGAAGCCGAAGCCTTGCGAGCTTTGGCGGAGCCAAAAGCGAGTAGTCAATTGAAACTCTAATAAACGGAGGCGAAGCCCAAGTCTTGCGAGCCTTGGCGGAGTCAAAAGCGAGTAGTCAATTGAAACTCTAATAAACGGAGGCGAAGCCCAAGTCTTGCGAGCTTTGGCGGAGCCAAAAGCGAGTAGTCAATTGAAACTCTAATAAACGGAGGCGAAGCCGAAGCCGTGCGAGCTTTGGCGGAGCCAAAAGCGAGTAGTCAATTGAAACTCTAATAAACGGAGGCGAAGCCCAAGTCTTGCGAGCCTTGGCGGAGTCAAAAGCGAGTAGTCAATTGAAACTCTAATAAACGGAGGCGAAGCCCAAGTCTTGCGAGCTTTGGCGGAGCCAAAAGCGAGTAGTCAATTGAAACTCTAATAAACGGAGGCGAAGCCGAAGCCGTGCGAGCTTTGGCGGAGCCAAAAGCGAGTAGTCAATTGAAACTCTAATAAACGGAGGCGAAGCCCAAGTCTTGCGAGCTTTGGCGGAGTCAAAAGCGAGTAGTCAATTGAAACTCTGATAAACGGAGGCGAAGCCGAAGCCTTGCGAGCTTTGGCGGAGCCAAAAGCGAGTAGTCAATTGAAACTCTAATAAACGGAGGCGAAGCCCAAGTCTTGCGAGCTTTGGCGGAGCCAAAAGCGAGTAGTCAATTGAAACTCTAATAAACGGAGGCGAAGCCCAAGTCTTGCGAGCTTTGGCGGAGCCAAAAGCGAGTAGTCAATTAAAACTCTAATAAACGGAGGCGAAGCCGAAGTCTTGTAAGTTTTGCCGGAACCAAAAGCGAGAAGCCATTGAAGATGTAAGAATCTGAAGGCGAAGCCGAAGTTATGCGAGCTTTTGGCAGAGCCAAAAGCGAGTAGTCAATGGAAAATGTAAAAAACTGCCTTTTCCATCAGACAAGTGCCAGAAATTGAGAGGTAAAACTGCATACGTCAATTTTGGATTTATTTGCGAAAAAACGAAAGTATCGAAATCTGTCAAAGATCGGATTAACTGTCAAATTTTAGAGAGAAAACTGTCACCTACGCCAAACTGTCAATTGTGAGCATAATATGTGAAAATTATCGTCGGCAGTTGTAACACTGTCAAATTCGTGTAGGTACAGTACAGTATGCGTCAGATATTTTGCTCGATCGCTTGTTACGCAACTGAAAACTTTGCGGAACAGACTCAGTCATGCATTACTTAAAAAGTTTTCAGTTGCGCAACAAACTATCGAGCAAAACATCTGACGCATACTGTACCTTCACAGCTCTGTAAGAGTGACAGATGTAACCGTTACTGTGCAGATAATTGCACAGTTACACTGTGCAATGCTTCGCGCGGTGCAGGACGGACCGAAAACGACATTAAACAATTCCTACCTACACTAGTTTAGTTATAAATAAAAAAAAAAATACACACAATCGAATTAAAAATTGACGTAGAAGGGAACAGACAATAATTGTCAAAACTTGTTAAACATACAGAACTACAAAAGTAACAAAACCATATTTTCGAAAAAAAATTTCCACAAAGTTAACAAAAAAAAAAACCTATTGACAATTAGAAAAGCAGTCTATAAAATAATTAAATAAATTAATAAAAATGTATTGGCAGGCAACGCAGAAATAACTAACTGTCAAATCAACCAACTACATTGACAGGTGAACAGTAAATGAGAAGAATCGCTGTAGACCAGGCGCCAAGTATTTCAAAGTGGAAAAAATTGGGGGCAAAGATATTATATGATCTTAAATGCTTCATTAAGCTGTCATTACGCTATCTTTAAGTTTTCCTCCTCCTCCAGCTTGTCCGTTTTTTTAGTGTTAACCACTAAATTCTTTTAATATAATACAATCACATTTTGCATTCGTCACCTAATTGTACAGTAGATAAATTATTTGCAAAAAATACACACCATCTTACTTGTAGCATTTTCACCGCTTTGAGTGGTTCACAAGCGATTAGGGTACTTATCCATCACAAAGCTTAGCAAATCCATCACTTTACACAAATGTGCAGAAACCTTGGTGTAAACAATATCCGTCAGAGTGATATTACAGGTTTCTGTATTTATAACAGACGACGATTACTATTTTGTAGTCAATTATTGGGAGGTCTTCGCGCGTCCCTATCTTGGAAAATATACTTTTTACGATAAATATGTATATAACCTTTTACATAGAGAATTTATTTGGCTTCAATTTGATATAGATCTATTTTTGTTGTCCATCGAACAGAAAGCGAGTTATAACCAAAAAACTGAATTCTTGCAACTTTCCGATACCGTGGTTAAAAACGCACAAACCGGAGGAGGAGGAAAACTTAAAGATAGCGTAATGACAGCTTAATGAAGCATTTAAGATCATAATATCTTTGCCAAACAATTATTTCCACTTTTCCCCCATTTTTGGTCCTGCCGCCTGTACTATTGGACAGAAAACAAAATTGGCGAATTTTGCAAAATTAACTCTAGGGGGTTAAAAATTGGTAAAGGAGGATGAAAAGTCGAAGGAGGTGAGCATTAATCGTATCAACCCTTGCGGAGTTATCAGATTTTTTCGTGATTTTCTTACTGTAAATTGCATCCCCGAAAGTGATAACCACTCTCCTTCAGCAGACTTGAAGTTCGAAAGTGTAATACCTCAAATACTTCTCGAGTTATAGTTAAGAGTTCTTCAGTTTTTCACCCCTAACTCCCACCCCTTGGACCGATATGGCCGGAAAGCAATCCCCGTCGACTATTTAGGGATACACAATTGTATACCAAATTTGGGATTGCTATCTCAAGGTTCAAAAGGTTCAAAATGCAACAAATTTTAAGTCTTGTTTTTGTTCTTCTGAGCGAAAAGCCGGTTTGACTCCAGTCAGTCCAATTTAGAGAACTTCACAACAAAATTAAATTCAGTTTTTCCGACTATTAAAACTCATGAAGTTGCAAAATATAAAAAACTCCCTTTCCTATATACTCTATAGTGATTAGAAATAATGATAAGTCAGAAGTAGACGTTTATAGTAAAGGAACAGCACATGATGGCGAGTTTCCACTTTTCGGAATTTTCCTTTTAACAAGAAAAGATATCAGAAAGAACTCAAAACAATTAAAAAAAAATATAACGAAATGCAACGGATTCGAATTCATAGTGGATAACATTATTAGGAAGCTGAAATTTAAACAACAATAAGTGCTAAATGGCACGACCTTTGGTTCCGAACAACAAAAACAAGACTTAAAATTTGTTGCATTGCCTTTTGAACATCAATTGAATAGAGATTTGACAAGGTTTTTTGTTGGTAAACAAAATTTAAGGGTAGTTTTCAGCTCTGAAAACAAAACTTAAAAACCTTTTTCACCCAATCGTACGTTATCATAACTCTCTTACACAATGCTTAAGTTTGCCTCAAATTTAGATTTTCGCTTCAATAATAAGGCACAGCTAAGTACTCAGTAAAAATAATTCCTTAGCCCCAATTGCACCGCCCTCCCTTAACTTAGTGACCCTTATGCACGATTCCACAGACCTTACTTAACTTTAAGAGACCCTTAAAATGACAATTATGACGTTTATACCATAAGGCAAACGTCATTCTTCATTTTTAAGTCTAACTTAAGTGATGAGTTTGGTCCGTGGGATTGGCCCTTAAAAACTGTGGAAACGATTGTCTCAATAATTGTTTCCAAGGCTTTTAAGGGTCACTTAAAGTTAAGGGAGAGTGGTGCAATCGGGGTTAAATGGACTAATAATTAAAAGGGCATGTCACGTGCTGCTGGTCGTTAAGATCTAAATTTGGGGAATAATTAACGAGTTTCCTTGATCCTTAAGACGACTTAAAGTTAAGCATTGTATACCAGCCTTAAGTCTGACTTGAATTGACTTGTGAATAGTATCGAGACGCATTTGGGAAAAAAAAATAATTCCTCAGAATGCTTCAGAATTCCCAGAGGCTTGTCGGCCTGGGAATACCCCAGAATTCCCCAGACTTCCTGTGAATACCAAGAATTCCCAGAGACTTCCTGGGAATTCCTATGAATTCTCACAAACCGCATGAAACCAGACTTCCTTGTTAATTCGACTAGTAACACAAGTTTTTTTGACAATGAAGACACAGTACCTCGCAAAGGGCAGTGGTGACTTTGATTTCTCATACAAGAAGAAGAAGAACACTCACTTTTTGCGACCGATGGTTTGGCTAAAAATTCATGTAACGTTTACGAACTTCACAAAGAATATTTAAAGACTACCCAAGAGTTCATACAGATGTCCCAAAGACTACCCCTAGAATTCATAAGAATTCCTTGACATATGACCAAAGAATTCCCAATGTATCAACCCCTCGGTGTACATTGTGACGAACCACCACCATTCCTGTTCTAAGAGTGCAGGCGTTTAGCCTGGGAAATGGTGGTTGTCACTTGCCTCCGACCCAGGTTGTCTCTTGCGGGGTTCCCTAAGTCCTAGATCCCTATTAATCCACCTAAACTTTCCCTTTCATGTACTGTGAATATCTCCGAGGAAGCAGGTCGTCCTACAACAAGCGAAATAGGGGACTATTGGGAATGACAGCCGTACCTGGACGTAAGGACCACTCAGGGAAAGCCGTCAGGGACCCGTGAGAGCAGCAACGGGGCAAGAGAAGCCAGATGGGGGCGAGGCAGACTTGGGCTGGCGTCAGGTGTCAGAAGCTGACAGGAGGAGAGGATAGCTTGTCAGGCGAGAGATGTCGCCGACGTTACCTGATGTTGGCAAGGATTCTCAGTGATTCCATATAAGAAACTAGGTTCAGTGTGTTGGAGCCGTTTGGGAAGACCAACAGATGGAGTTGGCGGAAAGAACCACCAATACTGAGACGTGCTGAGACGTCCGAGATAGGATATAAGGGAGTGCGAGCAATCGTCTATTTAGAGAATAACTGGACTTCTCCAGTTCCCTTCTCTCCAAAGCCCGTTGGTAAGCACATAAAGGCTACCGTGAACGTGGACACGCTTCTTTCGAAGCCATATCCGAGAGGATACTTTCCGGTTTATTTATTCCAAATTCAGACTACGCCCTTTTGTTAGAATCACGCGGAACCATTATAAATTATAATCAATATCCTTTCCTTGCAGCCCCCTTAGAAAACCCCATGGCGGGCTAAAACCCTTCCCTTCCTCCGAGAGAACCGCAGTGCTTTGAGTCCTTAGTCACACCTTAGTCATGTCACCATAATGTCGCCCCCTTAGCTTCCCCGTCTTGTCCAGTTATATTATTAATTATTATAATATTATTAATTTGGCGCCAAAATTTATGTGACTCTCTCTCTCTCTTTATCTAATGTTGCCTTATGCAACGTTTTATGGGCGCCACCTCATTTTACTACGCTCGAAAAGGAGGAAAAGAGTACCGACGAGAGCGACGTCACTATAATTGAAGGGTGCTTCCGGTTGGCTCAGTGAAGAGGGGGTGGGTAGGTCTCATGAAGGACGACGAATCTATAAACTTTCTCTTTCTCTTTCTAATTCTACTAAATAAAACACCAACACCTAATTCTAGCTGAACACGTCTATTTACAATAATTACAATTAATAATATAACTGGACAAGACGGGGAAGCTAAGGGGGCGACATTATGGTGACATGACTAAGGTGTGACTAAGGACTCAAAGCACTGGGGTTCTCTCGGAGGAAGGGAAGGGTTTTAGCCCGCCATGGGATTTTCTAAGGGGGCAACGGGCTTTGGAGAGAAGGGAACTGGAGAAGTCCAGTTATTCTCTAAATGAACGATTGCTCGCACTCCCTTATATCCTATCTCGGACGTCTCAGTATTGGTGGTTCTTTCCGCCAACTCCATCTGTTGGTCTTCCCAAACGGCTCCAACACACTGAACCTAGTTTCTTATATGGAATCACTGAGAATCCTTGCCAACATCAGGTAACGTCGGCGACATCTCTCGCCTGACAAGCTATCCTCTCCTCCTGTCAGCTTCTGACACCTGACGCCAGCCCAAGTCTGCCTCGCCCCCATCTGGCTTCTCTTGCCCCGTTGCTGCTCTCACGGGTCCCTGACGGCTTTCCCTGAGTGGTCCTTACGTCCAGGTACGGCTGTCATTCCCAATAGTCCCCTATTTCGCTTGTTGTAGGACGACCTGCTTCCTCGGAGATATTCACAGGACATGAAAGGGAAAGTTTAGGTGGATTAATAGGGATCTAGGACTTAGGGAACCCCGCAAGAGACAACCTGGGTCGGAGGCAAGTGACGACCACCATTTCCCAGGCTAAACGCCTGCACTCTTAGAACAGGAATGGTGGTGGTTCGTCACAACATGCACACACTTAGCTCGAGCTAACTAAGCAATCAGGGCGGTATAGATGAATATAAATAGTTACAAATGTATAAAATAAAAGTCACTCGAAACGAATTCACCTCATAACTAAGTATATTCTTCGAGTTTCCCTCTCACGCTTATGCGAACCAGCTAACTAAGTCAGGTTATGGGCCCAGTATTGAAGATTCACAAAAAATAAACTTTGGAAATATGACGGATGATGTCAAGAAAAGCAAAACTCCACGATTCGATGGAAACAATTTCAGTAAATAATTGGAAGTTTAGAATAGAGACCTTGCCCGATCAGGTGGACTTGCTAGAATTAGTAGCGAACCCATAAGCTCAAAGAATTGGAAGATTAGAGAAAAAATGACAAGAAATGTAAGTCCCAACTCATCCAAAGGGTAGCAGACAGTCATTTGGAATACGTAAAAGATTAGGAAATCGGCTTACGATATCTGGAAAACTTTGCAGGAAACTTTCGAAAGATAGAGAATTGCGAGTCAGTAACTTTTACACACGCAAGAGGCTATTAACGATGATATTCGACTCAAGTAAAGACACCCTGTCTAGTCATTTCCTATAACCTTTGATAAGTTAATAAGAGACTTGGAAGTCGTGTGGTGGTGATCTACAAGAAACTGCTATTGTTTGTCACTTGTTATTATTAACGATGCCTCCGGAGTGCAATTAAAACATTTTCAAGCGAAAAGCTTACATTGAGCTTTGTCAAGAATTGTTTGATTGATGAAGAAACGAAGAAAACTGGTAGGTACTCGCAGGGTTTCCAAGCAAAGTGACGTGGACCCTTCAAAAGTGTTTATTGTTCAAAATCATCAGATAGGCAAGCTATATTTCAAAGTCTAACACCACCGTCAAATATTCTAGTTTAATTTTTTCCATTACAATCAATTAAGGGTGCAGTTTATGAAGCTGGGCCTTAATTGAAATAGTTTCTTTGGAGTCGTAACAAGTAAAGGAATTAGATCCATTCTGCATCTTCTATCATAAAAACTCACAACAATTATTTTACCCGTTCACTTGAATAGGACTTTGTAACAACTCACACACCATAATTAACTTTCTCATCTCAATTCTTTTATCACAAAATTAAAGTTAAAGTAAACTGATGGATGGGGTAAATTTGTTGCACCTGCGGTTTTCTGATGTCGCAAATTAAGAAATACAGTGTTTACATACTGTTTAATAATCCGAAAACACGTTTTTGTATCGATTAAAGACGGCTTCCAATGCAAATGCCAATGCTTTTACCCGCAAGGACCAGACCACCATGCTATGTTGCCAGATTTCTTCCAGCATGGCTTGCAATTTACAGTGCAAGGTGTGTGCAGTATTTTTGTCTTCCTGCCTCAGGTATTACAAAAAATACTATACGCACCTCGAAATGTAGTTTATTTTTGTGATTTCGAATGCTAAAGAAACCTCGGCTCTATGGGCCTCGATTTCCTAAACTGCACCCTCGACCATAAAAATTACACTTACATTCCTTGGTACGTAATATACCAATTAGGCAACCCAAAAGATAAAGTAAGGAATGGCCAAAAATTTTGGCATATGCCAAATAAATTGTCAAAATTGTGATCTAAAATATGTTGGTCAAACACGAAGGTTTCTCGCCACCCTGATTTAAGGAGCACTGCCGATGAAATGTTTTACACAACGACCATAGAAGATAATATTAAGTTAGTTTGTAGTAGATGTTGGACGCAATGGAAAATATCGTCATTTATAAATCTAGAGATAGACCCATTAATGGTGATGCAGGTCCTATAGCTTTCTCTCCTATCTATGTTCACGTTATTATGTAGAAAACGTCATATTTATACGTGTTCATCCGCTTGGAACCACTTCTCGACTTGCGATTGGTCCAACCTTCACAGGCGAGGGGAGGAGCTATGCTGGTCGACCTATGAATTTGACAGTTTCTCCGAGGATTGGGGTTGTCCAGCTTTGAGAATGAGCACGTTGTGTTCGAAACGCATGAGCTGTGTGCTTTTCCATTGTGTTTTCATTATCGTGTCAAATTTCGACAAAATTTGCAAAGAGCATTTTATTATTCACCATAGTTATTCTTAAACTTTGACATTTGACATGACAGATGTAGCTGTCAAAATTGTGGATTTGACAAGTGAAAAAGCCCGCGAGCTGACAAATTAACCGACATATTTGACTGTCAGTGACGGTTGACTTGAAAAATTATCTGTCAAACTTTCACAAATCGCTGCCAAATTTATTAAAAAAAAGCCAGCGAACTGTCAGTTTAAAAAAAGTGACACTTCACAAATTGCTAGGAAATAGCCAATCACATAGAACTCGTACCTAAAAAGGGCAACAGACGGCAACTGTCCAGACTTCCAAAAGTGACATTTGTAAATCCGTCAAACATTGTACGAAAATAACGTCAGTGTTCCTATTAATTCCAACGGAATATTTGTGAGAAAATATTTAAAAAATCGGTGGACACGCATGTGTGCCCGAAAAAATTCGATCGACCGTCTCACAAATAAACGATCAAAATTCGAGGGTGGAAGACTCACCTGTCGGGGGTGCGTTTGATACCCTCTAATCGGTAATAATAGCGGCAAGCTGCGTTTCACGGATCAACGATCGTGGAAATTACATCGATATACACGGCATTAAAAAAGGGAGGGACATTAAATATATTCTATATGTATTTTGCTGTTGAAAGACGCGATTAATCACTTGGGGGTGGGGGGAGGGGGTTAAACAAAACGCGATATCTAATGAGAGCGTTTGCGTATCCTTGGTGAGTTTGATCGACGTGGGGGTGGGAATCGGGAAACCGAAGAAAACATGTACATAATAAAATGTACGTAAAATCAATAAATGGTTAATCCCTCGCTAGCCAGAGACAATTAGTTACATTTTCAAGCTAGAGAACATCTAAATATTCAAATTAATCATTTCAGAGAAATTATTTAAAGCTATGTAACGATTGGTGGTTTTCCAATCAGTTGGAACTTTTTTTTTTTTTTTTTCCTTTTTGTATGCACTGCTTGAATAATTTGTTTTTATTTTAGTGGAGTGCATAAATATTATTATGGTTATTGTTAAATCCAATTGTTACAGATAAAAACAGACATTTAAAACATTGAATAAGAACGGTTTTATCACAGAAACGTTTTTATCACAGCAGGCGATGCACAGCCATGTTCGTTTCGTTGACATAAGAGTGACACCTCTGTGACAGCTGTCAACTCGATAGCATTGACGGAAAATTTTAAAATTTGTAAGAAAATAACCACCCCTGCCAAAAAAATAAACGTTAGAGATATTAATTTTTCTTCAAAATCGCAATTTTAACATTTTTCGGGATAACTCGGGAACGAATCAAGATATCAGATTCTCAATCACCAAGAAATGGCGGAATTTTCGTCTAATTTAACTGCCTCGTCTTTCGTTATCATTTAGGAAAAGCCAATGATGAATGGGCAGCTACGGAAGCGGCTGGAACCTCCCCACTTGGTGAATAATCCAATTTTATCACCAAAATCAAGTAAATTTTACTATTTCCTATACTTAAGTTTTACTCCACCAAACCTAAGGTGTTTTCCGTGATTTTTCTACATTTTACGATCTTTTGCCAAAAGGGCACTAAGTTAATAAAGAAAATGGGAGTTTATTATTCAAATTTATATACCAAATTTGAGCCAAACGAATCCAGTAGTAACAATAAGTAGTCTAAGGGTTAAATTTCCACCGAGTCAATTATTTGTTTGTCAATTTTTCGTATTTGGGGGTTGAAGGGGGTGGTTTTGGGGTGGCAACTTTTTGCGTTCAGTTAGTCTGTTTCTGTTGTGGATAGTCCAAGGGCTCAATTTCATCCAAGTTAATTATTTGTGTTCGAGGGTTGAAGACTGTGGGTTTTGGGGGTACAATTTTTTGCGTTCAAAATAGTCTCCTGCGATAATGAGTGGTAAAAGGGTTAAATTCCGTCCAAGTCATTTTTTTGTGTTTCGGAGTTGAAGGGGGTGAGTTTTAGGGGCGTAGTTTTTTTGTTCAACTCAACTCTGAGTTGTAGGCGGTGCAAGGGTTAAATTTCCCCCAAGTCAAGTTTTTGTGGTTGGGGGTTGAAGGGGGCGAGTTTCAGGGGTGCAATTTTTTCTCTTCCTGTCGAGGTGATCTAAGGGTCTAAAGACTAAATATATGCTCAAAACTTTTTCTGGGCCATTGATTAAAAGTTATCGAATTGCTTGAATTTCAAGCAACACGTGAAATTTCGAGTTTCAACCCCTAATTTGCACCCTTTCTGTTTCATCTTGCAGAAAAAAACCATCCCTTATCAAATAATGTCAAAATATATGTGGTTTCAGACCTCCATGTGCAACATATTTTCGTTTTCGTATTTTTGTGATTTTCAACCCCTAAATTTCATCCCCCAAAATTGACACCCCCTCACCTTCAACAGACTTGTACGTCAAAAACGCACATCAAGTTTCAGTAAAACATCTCCACTGGTTCTCGAGTTATTACAATTAATAATTTTTCAGTCCCGAAAAAACCTCGCATCTCGCGCTTTTACTGCGAACGCTGCCTAAACGCTTGAAGATGGATTAAAATCGTATAAGGGAGAAACGTCGGCAACGAAAAGACCTACAAAAAAGTCCGCGACAGCATATAAATATCTCTTACGGATAGCCGACAATAAGCCACTGAAGCTATTTTCGTCAAAAATTAAAACACAAAAACTGTCGCGGTGGGCCACCCCTCGTAGATAGCTATATGCCGTCGCGGACTTTTTTGTAGATCTTTTCATTGCCGACAATTCCTCCTTACAAACTTTTGCTCTAGCTTCAAGCGTTGAGGCAGCGTTCACGCTCAAACGTCGAAAATTGTAATTTCCATCAGTTTTCACCCCTAACTCCCACCCCCCTGGTCCGATATCCCCCAAAAACAATCCCCGCCGAGATTTTCGCGGTATACACATGTGTACAAAATTTCAGCTCGATATCTGCTTTCGTTCTCAAGTTATGCGATGGACAGAGTAGACGGACAGACGGCCGAGTGAGCGAGCGAGCGAATTCACTAGTTAATAGAAAAGTTAAAAAATTATTTTGACATTCTCATTTCCGCCAAAAAAATAAACTTACCCCCTTTTTGCAGCAAGATTTTCCATTATTGATGTTCATCAGTGAAATTTCATAGTTGATGTGCCATAAAGGCACTTGGCATCAGCCGATTCGCAAAAAAATTAACTGGGCTCACCTGAAGGCCAACACTAACGTCTGTACCAAATTTTATCAAGATCCGTTCGGTAGTTTCCGAGAAATCGTACGTAGGGGAGAGGGGGGCACATTCGGACAGTTCATTTATTTTTCCTTCTATTATTGATGATATTTTGTAGATTTTCTTAATTTTATTTGTGGCAGTACTTAGGCCATTTCAATAGCAATTTATATCAATTTCTAAAGTTTTATAAATTGAAGCTTTAATAAGTACCAGTTTTCGCACCTGAAAAAAAAATTGAACTTCGTCCAAAAGTACCTACCCTTGGCAGGAGCACAATCGGACAGCATAAAAAAACTGATTATATGCACCCAATGAAAATTGCTAATAAATAAAATAAAAATTTCAAAACTGGGTGAAACCCTATTAGCAGCAAATTCGCATTGTCCGAACGTGCCCCCCTCTCCCCTACGCACACACGTTTTTTCGAGCATTTTTTTAAAACCGCTTTTTCGTGATCCTGGGACCTCGAAACGTGAAGATCTGGTGTTATCTCAATTTCGAATTTTGGAGTGATTGCAGTAACCTCCCATTTTTTTTAACTGCCCGTGAGCTATGGTCGAGGGGTTGACAACTGGGTAAAAATCTGTACAACAAAATTTCCATAATTTCTAAAAAATTTCCAGAAAATGTGCAAAATTCTAACATTTCCAAAATTCCTGAAAAAAATTGTACAAATTTCTCATGCTCGTACACCAAAATTTCCAAGTGGTCAAGCCCTCGGAATGCGATAAAAAGAGATGGCGATATGAGAGAATATTTTCGTGATTTTCCTCCACGGGAGCCTAAACAGATATTCACTTCTCGAAGCGAGGGGATAACCACAAGGCAAATTAGTGTACGTACACTAAAAGGCTGGTAGAGAAAAAAATAGCTAAAAATCACTAAAACCGTTGTAAAATAGCTACCCCAGAGAACTGTACACCAAAATCGCTAAGTGGTTAACCCCTCAGAGAAAAGCAGTTTAAGATTTGGAAGACAAAGTGTTAGTTTTTTTTTAATTGGCGTCCAACCGTTTTCAGGAAAGATGGCTTTGGCGTCCAGTTCGGATGACCCTGTACACCAAAATCGCTGTGGTTAACCCCTCGGAGAAAATAGTTTTGATAGATTTGAAACATAAAATGTTTCTGTTTAATATTTGGTTAGATCGGCAATTAAGTTGAAAGCAAGGGGTTGGCCACCCATGAAAAAGGTGTACATAGTTTTGCAAATCATTTTATTTTTTTTATTTGCGAATAGTTTCCACAATTTCCAAATATTTCCACAATTTTCGAGTAATTTCTACAATTTCTCATGCATGTACCAGAATTTCAAGGTGGTCAACCCCTCGTGTCTTTTTGCCTTTTTGGCCGAGGGGTTGACAACTGGGTAAAAATGTGTACACCAAAATTTCCATAATTTCTAAAAAATTTCCAGAAAATGTCCAAAATCATGCAAAAATACCCAAAATTTCCAAAAAAATTTCAAAAATTTCCAAAATTTCTGAAAAAAATTGTACAAATTTCTCATGCTTGTACACCAAAATTTCCAAGTTGTCAACCCCTCGTTCAAAAACCTTAGTGCAATTTTTTAGAAATTTTCCATTTTAGGAACAAAAAGGCCCCTTTTTCAATTTTTCTTAGCCAAAATTTCCAAAATTCTCCAAATTTCTCATGCTTGTACACCAAAATTTCCAAGTTGTCAACCCCTTGTTCAAAAACCTTAGTGCAATTTTTTAAAAAACTTCCATTTTAGGAACAATAAGGCCCCTTTTTCAATTTTTCTTAGCCAAAATTTCCAAAAAAATTTCAAAAATTTCCAAATTTCTCATGCTTGTACACCAAAATTTCCAAGTTGTCAACCCCTCGTTCAAAAACCTTAGTGCAATTTTTTAGAAATTTTCCATTTTAGGAACAAAAAGGCCCCTTTTTCAATTTTTCTTGGCCAAAATTTCCAAAAAAATTTCAAAAATTTCCAAATTTCTCATGCTTGTACACCAAAATTTCCAAGTTGTCAACCCCTCGTTCAAAAACCTTAGTGCAATTTTTTAGAAATTTTCCATTTTAGGAACAAAAAGGCCCCTTTTTCAATTTCTCTTAGCCAAAATTTCCAAAATTCTCCAAATTTCTCATGCTTGTACACCAAAATTTCCAAGTTGTCAACCCCTTGTTCAAAAACCTTAGTGCAATTTTTTAGAAAACTTCCATTTTAGGAACAAAAAGGCCCCTTTTTCAATTTTTCTTAGCCAAAATTTCCAAAAAAATTTCAAAAATTTCCAAATTTCTCATGCTTGTACACCAAAATTTCCAAGTTGTCAACCCCTCGTTCAAAAACCTTAGTGCAATTTTTTAGAAATTTTCCATTTTAGGAACAAAAAGGCCCCTTTTTCAATTTTTCTTAGCCAAAATTTCCAAAATTCTCCAAATTTCTCATGCTTGTACACCAAAATTTCCAAGTTGTCAACCCCTCGTTCAAAAACCTTAGTGCAATTTTTTAGAAATTTTCCATTTTAGGAACAAAAAGGCCCCTTTTTCAATTTTTCTTAGCCAAAATTTCCAAAATTCTCCAAATTTCTCATGCTTGTACACCAAAATTTCCAAGTTGTCAACCCCTTGTTCAAAAACCTTAGTGCAATTTTTTAGAAAACGTCCATTTTAGAAACAAAGAGGCCCCTTTTTCAAATTTTCTTAGCCAAAATTTCTAAAAAAAATTTCAAAAATTTCCAAAATTCTCCAAATTTCTCATCCTTGTACACCAAAATTTCCAAGTTGTCAACCCCTCGTTCAAAAACCTTAGTGCAATTTTTTAGAAAATTTCCATTTTAGGAACAAAAAGGCCCCTTTTTCAATTTTTCTTAGCCAAAATTTCCAAAAAAATTTCAAAAATTTCCAAAATTCTCCAAATTTCTCATGCTTGTACACCAAAATTTCCAGGTTGTCAACCCCTCGTTCAAAAACTTTAGTACAATTTTTTAGAAAATTTCCATTTTAGGAACAAAAAGGCCCCTTTTTAAATTTTTCTTAGCCAAAATTTCCAAAATTCTCCAAATTTCTCATGCTTGTACACCAAAATTTCCAGGTTGTCAACCCCTCGTTCAAAAACCTTAGTGCAATTTTTTAGAAAATTTCCATTTTAGGAACAAAAAGGCCCCTTTTTCAATTTTTCTTGGCCAAAATTTCCAAAATTCTCCAAATTTCTCATGCTTGTATACCAAAATTTCCAGGTTGTCAACCCCTCGTTCAAAAACCTTGGTGCAATTTTTTAGAAAATTTCCATTTTAGGGACAAAAAGGCCCCTTTTTCAATTTTTCTTAGCAAAAGGGCATATTATCATTATCGAATTCGATAGCTGTTGCATTGCCGGATCGAAAACCTTACTACCATTTTTTCAAAAAACGTCATTTTAGGGGTGAAAAACATTTGTATTATCGACCTTGGTTAAATAAAGTTAAACGCTACATTTACAAATTCTGTGAAAAAGTAGAAGTTTCCACCCTCTCTGAGACTGCCAATTTTTTTAATTATGGGGTTGGGGGGGTTAATACGAGCCAAACCAATTTTCCACGAATTTTCAACACGTTAACTAGGTATGCACCCAGTAATACAGCAAAAATCCCAAGAATTTTATAATAATTACTTGCAATAACAGGATATTCAACAATAAGCCATAACTTTACATGCAATTACATCATTCCATTGATGAATTGATTATTATTATTATTATTATTAATAAAAAACCGAGATAAATCACTGACAGGAGTATTGCACAACCACCTGTTGATTCCATCAGAGATGGCCATATCCCGGAACTGTCACTTTACAAAACAAAAGAAAACTATCTCAAACAAACAAATGAATAAACGCAGCAATCCCAGCATCCACAGGCTTCTAGATAGTTATGTCAACAAGAATTTATCTCTTCCTCTTTCGATTTCCATTCAATAAATCTGATTTAATCGACGAAAAACGCGAAAAATTTCGGTTTAGGGGTTGCGTTTTCCCCGGAAAAACCGCTTTCCCTCGAGACCTCAAGAAATCAGCACTCACCCAAAATCGCCGCCAGAGCCAAGTCAGCTGAGAGGGCATCCATTTCCCGGGCCCCGCACTAACGGTCCATCATTTCCACCACAGTTTTCCGGGCCACAAATCACATTTTACGCCCGCTTTTCCCGAATTTTCAAAACTTTCCAGGGAGAAATGTCAAACGCGACACGTTCTTTGACAGTTGACAGGGACAATAACAACTCGCTTGACACACGCCTACTCGGATGGGGTATTCAATGAAAATTTTCGGGCTTGGTCACGTGATTATTTGTTCGAATGGAAAGAGAGTTGGAATGAAGGGAAGTTGGGCTACTCGCCGGGAGATGGCGCGGGCGGTACGAAATGCAACCAGTTATACATTCCTCCTTCAATTAATAATGTGTATTTTTAATTTCACTAAAATATGACTTACGACGACGAATTAAGTTCGGAAAAAATTTGCAATTGGAAGAGCAGTCGTTACGTTGTTTATTGTCTATTTCAGATTTGCAATTTTCTTGAATTAAATCAAAGAAAAAAATTAAGAAATCGTGATATGAGATTTCTTAATTTTTTTCTTGAATTTGTTTCAACAAAATAACAAATTTGGAATAGTCGTTAAATAACTTAATGACTGCTCTTCCATCTGTAAATTTTTTCAGGAATTACAATATTTTAGTAGTTGTAAGGCATAAAATTGTCGTTTTTATTAATCTTTATTCAATTCCGACATGTCTCGACGTTAAGGCATCATCAGGGAATAGATTATACAACAAATTATTCAGATATTTTTGTTTTACATCATGCGACTTACCCAACAAAAGAATTAAATTATAATTATAATTACTAATTAATCGTCACAACTATTTGTTTAAACTTAATACTATGTTAAAATAAATAAATCTCACAGCCATCCCGTTGTTAAATTTGACGTAAGTCACGTGATCTCCCGGGAATGTCACTAACGTCAACAAGGGTGCGTTCAGAAACTTTTACTACAACTATTACGTGATGTGTTTAACATTAACCGTTCTTTTTGCTTTATTTAGCATCGATTTCTTAATTTCTAACTCCTCCAAAAAGCTCATCTCCAAACCCCCGGCCTATTGCAATACTTAATATATAATTTTTGCGTTTTTTTGAGGGTTAAAATTGTGTCTAAGATAAGAAGGTAATGTGATGCCCGGAAGCGGATTTATATTATATATTTTTTCCACCCTATTAATTATTCTGTAATAATTTATTTATTTCTCTTAAAAATAATAAACCGTTAATAAGAAATCTTTCATGTATGAATTTAATATTTACATATTTTGGTCTAGTTTTTTTGTTCCTTCTTCTTCTGCTACCTACTTCTTTCTCTCTCAGTTGTCCTCTGTTTTCTTTTCTCTTCTACTTATTTCTCTGGCTCTCTCGACTTCCTTCATCCATTATATTCCCTCTCCCCATTCGTTCAGAATACTCTTTCTCTCCCTTTCCTCCTCTCTCATTCCCTCACACTCTTTCAACAGATGTTCTACTGTCTCTCTCCTCTCCACATACTCTGCACTTTCTCTTTTCCTCCTTCAGCCAAAACCTATTGTTTTCTCTCTCCTCATTCCCGCATCTGAATCTCACTATCATTCTTTTTAGTGCCAAAGCATAATATGTATACGCAGAAGCACTGTAGTTTTAGTGAATTTGCTCGCTCGCTCGCTCGACCGTCCGTTTACTTTGACCAGCGCATAACTTGAGAACGAAAGCAGATGACGATCTGAAATTTTGTACACATGTGCATACCCCGAAAATCTCGGCGGGGATTGTTTTTGGGCCATATCGGACCAGGGGGGTGGGAGTTAGGGGTGAAAAACTAATAAATTACAATTTTCGACGTTTGATCGCGAACGCTGCCTCAACGCTTGAAGCTAGAGCAAAAGTTTGTAAGGAGGAATTGTCGGCAATGAAAAGATCTACAAAAAAGTCCGCGACAGCATATAGCTATCTACGAGGGGTAGCCCACCGAGATCGTTTTTGTGTTTTAATTTTTGACGAAAATAGCTTCAGTGGCTTATTGTCGGCTATCCGCAACAGATATTTATATGCTTTTGCGAACTTTTTGTAGGTTTATTCGTTGCCGACAATTCTCCCTTATACGATTTTAATCCATCTTCAAGCGTTTAGGCAACATTCGCAGTAAAAGCGCGAAAGTGCGAGGTTTTTCGGGACCGAAAACTATTAATTGTAATAACTCGAGAACCAGGGGAGATATTTGACTGAAACTTGATATGCGTTTTTAATGTACAAGTCTGTTGAAGGTGAGTGGTGCCAATTTTGGGGGATGAGATTTAGGGGTTGAAAATCGCAAAAATACGAAAACCTCAAATATTTTGCGCATGGAGGTCTGAAACCACATATATTTTGACATTATTTAATAAGGGATGCTTTTTTCTGCAAGATGAAAAAGAAAGGGGTGCAAGTCAGGGGTTGAAACTGGAAATTTCACATGTGTTGCTTGAAATTCAAGCAGTAGAGGATGTGTAACCCTTTTGGATCACCTATTACCGGAGGAAACTAATTGAACACAAAAAACTACGCCCCTAAAACTCACCCCCTTCAACCCCGAAACACGAAAAAATTACTTTGTCAGAATTTAATCCTTTTACCACTCATTATCGCAGGAGACTATTTTGAACGCAAAAAATTGTACCCCCAAAACCCAGTCTTCAACCCTCGAACACAAATAATTGGCTTGGATGAAATTCAGCCCTTGGACTATCTACAACAGAAACAGACTAACTGAACGCAAAATATTGCAAACCCGAAAACCACCCCCTTCAACCTCCAAATACGAAAAATTGACAAACATAAATAATTGACTCGGTGGAAATTTAACCCTTAGACTACTTGTTACTGGCAGTGTTGTTAAAGATACATTTTTTGAAGTATCTAGATACAGATACAGATACTTTTCGGACGGAGTATCTAGATAGGGGAGCGTGGGGCAAAATGGGCCTGTGGGGCAAAATGAAAACCTCTCGTATTTTTTTTTGGAGGCCCCACCCTAAACTTTTTACCATGACTGTAAGTTGCATTCAGTTACTAGAAGTTCACCCGAAAGAAGGTATGCATCACGTTGCTGCGCGGCGAAATTACACAACAATTGTTAATTTCCTACCACACTTCTGTAACTTTTACAAGTTTGGTGCGAGGGCTCAATCAGACACGACGATGATTTGGATAAAACTATATTACACTATGTACAATAATGGAGATGGAATACACGAGACGCAAGCGGTGCATATATGTTCATGCCGGTGGTTGATACGCAAGGGCCGGGACGCTAGTCGTTTTGCATCCCCTTGAGTGCAGGGTGCGCTGTCATGCGCAGTAGGGGTATCCCTACAGTACCCTCCCCCTAATGAGGAGGCCGAATGATTTAAATACCTAACATATTGACTTACAACATTAAAGTCTAACTAAAGAAACAATAAACGCTAACATGAGTATCTAATAGAAGTTCAAAAATTATTTAAAGATCAGAGTATGTCACTAGATCGCAAAACTTCTTTGGAAATCTGACACTTCGACCGGACCTGGTGACCGTCGGAGCGTTCCGAGGGCGAGGGGGCGAAGTTGCGAGCATGGTTGTGCAGTTCGGGTCTATTGCCGGTTCGGGAGAAGTGTTAACATCCGATGAACCGAGAGAAGTGTTAACATTCGATGAACCGAGAGGCAAGCAAACTGGCAAACTAGATGGCGTAACTGGCGTGGCGGTTGACGTTGACGTTTCTGTTTCTAACCTCAAGCGCGTTCCTTTTACACCAATTCTCAGATATTCTCACCTCAGTTGCACTTTCCTCAGTTCGCAACGCGTTCCTTTTACATGAACTGAGGTGAGAATTTTACCTCCCCCCTTGCCCCTGGAGCACATGCTGCCGAGCAAGTGCTTGAGTAAGATTTTTGGCTCATCTGTCAAAGCGGGTAAGTAGGGTTAAGGCGGGGTTGTTCTGTCACGAATTAACCTCGGTTTAGCCTAAACTTGGTTTGGTTGCGAAGCAAGAGCGAATTAAAACGCTTAACTCTGACCTTTAATCAGGTTTAAAAGAGAAATCAGCCCCAAAAGCACCCTGTTTGAGGTTATGAATTTCTGTCGCAACTGAAGTGAGCAAAGTACGTTCTTTTTAAAGACAAAACTGAGGTGAGAATCTCACCTCGGCAAACGAGGTGATAATCTTCCCTCAGTTGTAAAAGGAAAGCGCTTCTCGACTCCATCCAGGCAGGTTTTAATCTGTCAACAGAAATTACATTTCGTTTTCCCTTAATTAATAAAGTAAAATGTTTGTCAGTACGGCTGAGCACTTTAAATGGGCCGTCATAGGGAGGCTGCAAGGGTTTTTTTACGGCGTCAACACGTACAAACACAAAGTCTGCCGATTTGAGGTCTTTAGGGATGTAGACTTGCTGTTCCCGGTGTGTCGATGTTTTGCAAAATTGAATGCGTTGCATGAAATTCTTTATTTTCGCAGCAAAGGTAGTGTCTGCAGATCTCGGTGTGTTGGATGGTAGAACCACTAGGTCTTCAGGAGTTCGCAAACTGGTGCCATACACAAGTTCGGCTGATGAAGCTTGCAATTCCTCCTTGACATCGTTCCTGATGCCCCACAGCACGAGTGGGAGGGCTTGAGACCATTCCTGTCCTAGACACCGTAAAGCTTCTTTTAGTCTTCGATGGAAGCGTTCGACCAGCCCATTTGCTACTGGGTGATAAGCGGTTGTTCTAATACGATGAATTCCCAGCAAAATTCTTAGTTCTTTTAACAAAGAAGATTCAAATTGTGTGCCTCTATCGGTTGTTAATATGGCTGGAACCCCAAAACGACAGAACCAGTGATTGAGGAGAGCCTGGGCACACGTAGCCGCAGAAATGTCGTGCAACGGAACAGCTTCTGGCCAGCGGGTGAAGCGATCGATCACCGTGAGAAGGTATTGGAAGCCATTAGAATGAGGTAGAGGGCCAACCAGGTCCAGGTGGATATGGAAAAATCTAGCATCCGGCTCGCTGAAAGTGCCGATAGGAGCTCTTGTGTGGCGATTAATCTTGGCACGTTGGCAGCTGAGACATTTTCTCACCCGATTGGCAGTATCCTTCTTCATGCTTGGCCAAAAATACTTTTTTATAACTTGCTTAGTGGTGCTCTTAACTCCAGGGTGTGCCATGTTGTGTGTGAGATCAATTACTTTCTCTCGGAATTGCTTTGGGATGTACAGACGGTTGCCGTTGTTGGTCTCGTAACAGAGAGGCATGTCGGATCCAGGTAATGGGATGTTAACAAATTTAAATTTACCTTCTGCCTTCAGGTGTTGAAGCTCTTCATCATGTTGTTGTGTGTCAGCGAGAGCTGATAGATCAAAGGCATTGGAGACTGCACTAATTCTTGATAATGTGTCAGCTGGGATGTTGTCGATACCACTGATATGTGCAATGTCCGTTGTAAATTGAGATATTAAATCCAAATGACGGGTTTGTCGAGGGCTGCATTTCTCTGGATTTTTTGTGAACGCGTAAACCAGAGGCTTGTGGTCACAAAAGATTGTGAAACTTCGTCCTTCCACAAAATGACGAAAGTGAAGAATGGAGTGGTAAATTGCCAGGAGTTCTCGGTCATACGTGCTGTATTTAACTTCAGCTTGGGAGAGTTTACGAGAAAAGAAGGCAATTGGTTTCTGCTCACCATCCTGAAGTTGTTGCAAGACCCCACCTATCGCTTTGCTTGAGGCATCAGTTGCAATGCTTAATTTGCAGCGAGAATCTGGGTAGGTAAGTCTAGTTGCGTTGACTAAATCTAATTTGCATTTGTTGAATGCTGCTTCTGCTTCTGGGGATATCGAAATGGGAACATCCTTTTTAGTGCAACCGTTGAGGAGAGCGTTTAAAGGAGCTTGTGTTTCTGCAGCTTGAGGCAGCCATCTTCGATAATAATTAATCATCCCCAAAAATCTCTGCAACTCCTTGGAGGATTCAGGGCACTTTAGGTCGTGAATGGCCTTCACTTTGTCCGGAAGGGGTTCGATGCCTTCAGGAGTTATCTTGACACCTAAGAAGTTCAGTTCCCTGACACAGAAGGAGCATTTTTTTGGATTTATTACTATACTGTGTTCGTTGAAACGGCTGAAGACAGTGTTAAGGTGATCCAAGTGTTCTTCCAGTGAAGAGGATGCTATCAGGACATCATCAACATAGACATAAACGAAGTCGAGTCCCAGTAAAACTTGGTCCATAAACCGTTGGAATGTCTGAGTTGCATTGCGTAATCCAAAGCAGGTGCGAACAAACTGGAAGAGGCCAAATGGTGTAGTAACCGCTGTCTTCGGACGATCCTCTGGATTGACAGGTATTTGATAATAAGCCTTTATTAAGTCGATAGACGAGAATATTGATTTTCCTTGCAGAAGATGGCTGAAATCCTGTATATGGGGAATGGGATATTTGTCCGGGATGGTCTTCGCATTCAAGGATCGATAGTCCCCACATATTCTCCAAGATTTATCTGCCTTTTGTACCATATGAATGGGGCTAGCCCAGGGTGAAGAGGATGGCTCTATTATGCCGGACTGAAGGAGTGCTGCGAATTCTTCCTTGGCTATCTTGTACTTTTCAGGAGAGAGTCGACGAGGCTTTGTTGCTACCGGTGGGCCTTGTGTCTCGATGTGATGCATAACCGAGTGTTTAGGAGTTTCCAGTTTGAGTGAGGGCCTGATGACTTGAGGATATTTCCGCAGTAAGGCTTGTACCTGATCATCAGCGTTAGAGAAAACGACCCGAATCCCTGTGTCACTGGAATGTTTAACAGGACACTGCACCGATAGCTGTGTCTCTGTGTCGATAAGTTTCCTACTATGAATGTCCACGAGCAGTTTGAAATTGGCTAAAAAATCAGCTCCAATTATAGCCTCTGTTACATCGGCTATCAAAAAAGTCCACTGAAAAGCACGTCTTAAACCCAAGTTCACCGTTATTGTCTTTTCACCGAAAACTTTGATACTAGATCCACTGGCACTTTGCAAATTGAACGTCGGTGTATAAGAAACATTCCTCGTCTTGAATATTTCTGGAAGAATACAAAAATCTGCGCCGGTGTCGACTAAAAAGTTAGTTTTCGAGGATAAGTCCCTGATGTATAGGCGACGGGCGAAAGAAGATGCCAGTGGGGCAGAGGTCACGCTTACCCCTGCCCGTTGAATTCGTTTTTTGAGAATTCGCAGGGTGAGTTGCATTTTTTAGCTTTGGTGCCGAATATTTTGTGATACCAGCAATACTTCTGGCGATTTGTAGAGTTGTCGCGTCGGTTGCTAGAGCTGCGCCCTCTGTCGGAATCGCTGTTCCTGTCGAAACTTCTCCCCCTCTGCTGCCGAGTGAGTAGCTCCACCTGTTTCGTAAGCGCTTGAATTTGGCGCTGTAGGTCGCCGAGAGCGCCATCTGAAGAATGGTTGGAAGTGGACGGAGACGAAGATGCAGGAGCAGACGATTTCTTCGATATCCCTCACCATTTTTGGTGCGAGGGCTCAATCAGACACGACGATGATTTGGATAAAACTATATTACACTATGTACAATAATGGAGATGGAATACACGAGACGCAAGCGGTGCACATATGTTCATGCCGGTGGTTGATACGCAAGGGCCGGGACGCTAGTCGTTTTGCATCCCCTTGAGTGCAGGGTGCGCTGTCATGCGCAGTAGGGGTATCCCTACACAAGTAAGTTTTAATTGCTCTAAAAATTATCCTTGGGGATTTATCATTCATCAAAACTACCATTTGATTACCGCAGAATTGTGGATTAAGCTAACATAGTCGAATAACCGGCATTTTGAATTCCGTCTTAGTTTTGACCCTTGAAACACATTGTTGCACAATGGGGCAAAATGGGAAATGTGTTCTGGGGCAAAATGGAACATATTCCATGAAGAGATTCGTTGCACAAGTCATCAGTGAGCAGGCTTCATTGCGAACGATTGGAGGAGTCACTTTTTTAAGAACATATCGCCAACAAAATGATGTTTAAGTGTTTCCAGAGGTTCCCGATGAAAGCATCGTCTACGAAGAAGAAATTATTGGAAGACTCACCCAATTTGAAAGTCTACGTTATGGTAGAATTCAGTTTCGGTAATGGATTTCGTGAAATGTACCCACCGTCTATTAGTTACCATTTTGCCCCCACATCGGGGCGAAATGGGAAATTTGCATTGTTGTTAAAAAATAATTGTAATATTTTTTCATAAAGAGTTATGTGTCTGAAAAGTTGTAGTTACGTGAACCAATGAGTATTAAAGGCTATGCTTTGAGTTCCTACTCCAGACGTTTCACGGGTGCGTCAAGTTGACCCCCCCACCTAACAATATTAGAATTTTTACTAGTCAAATATATTGTGCTCGAGTTGTGCTAGTTTGTGCTGAATTCAGTTGGAATTGTGCTGCTTTTGTTTTTTAGATATACAGTAAAAAACATCGGGGGGGCAGAATGACGGTCAGCCCCCCTAAAATTTCGAGGTAGCCTAAAAATTAAGGCAGTATCTTGAAGCACTTGGAGTGTGCTGAATTGTGCTGTACGTTATTTTCGTTTCACATATTGTTTTATGACCTCTTTTTAAGAAATCAAATTGGCGGGGCCAGGATGACGGTCAGCCCCCTCAAAATTTTATGCTACCTTAAAAGTAAAAACAGTGTCTTAATACACTTGAAGTGTGCTGAATTGTGCGGTATGTTATTTTTGTTTCTCCCATTGTATTATGCCGTCTTTTTAAAAAATCAATTTGGCGGGGCCAGAATGACGGTCAGCTCCCTCAAAATTTTGTGCTACCTTAAAAGTAAAGACAGTGTTTTAATACACTTGAAGTGTGCTGAATTGTGCTGTACGTTATTTTCGTTCCGCATTGTTTTATGGCGATTTAAAAAAAATCAAATTGGAGGAATCAGAATGACGGTCAGTCCTCTCAAAATTTTAAAAGTAAAAGCAGTGTCTTAATACGCTTGAAGTGTGCTGAATCGTGCTGTATGTTATTTTAGTTTCACCCATTGTTTTATAGCGATTTAAAAAAAATCAAATTGGCGGAGCTAGAATGTCTGTCAACCCCTTCAAAATTGTCTGCTAAATATCTTAAAAATAAAGGTAGTTGTTACTGATAGCATAACAGATAGTAAATTATTTTTCTTCCTACACTAACTGAAAATGACATTTTCGGGACTCAGGAGGGCTGTGAAAGGACCGCTTCTCGCGGCTAGTCGTGTAAAGATTATACTAACGGCTAGGCGTGTAAAATGGACAATATGGCGACGGCGATTGGCGTATGAAGGAACACAGCACGCGCGATTTTGCCAAATTTAAATTGTAGGACTTGACGTCTAGATTTTCTTGATCTGTTATTTATTTATTTTTAACTGGTGTAGGAAGAAAAATGTTGTATAAACCACAGCGAAAAAGTGGTTTTACGCGTCTCAGGAAATGGCCAGTCTCGCCTACGCCTCGACTGTCCATATTTTCCTTCGCCGCGTAAAACATCACTTTCACGCTTTGGGTTATAAACTACTATTATTAGGAGTATGTAAACCGTATGTAAACAGTTATGCCGTCTTTTTAAGAAATCAAATTGGGGGGGCCAGGATGACGGTCAGCCCCCTCAAAATTTTGTGCTACCTACCTTAAAAGTAAAGACAGTGTTTTAATACACTTGAAGTGTGCTGAATTGTGCTGTATGTTATTTTCGTTCCGCCCATTGTTTTATATGAATACTGCGAAAAAGTATCCGAATACTAAATACTAAATTCTTGTACTTCATCTACTTCGAATACTAAATAACTCGGACAAAAAGTATCTTAAATATCGAATACCGAATACTCCTTTAAAAAAGTATTCGAATACTTTGACCGAATAGTTTAATAGAAAAGTAGAATTAAAATAAATGCAATGTTAATGAAAAAAATTATATTTTGAAAAACTAATTTAATTACGATAATTGCAAAACTTATTTGTCTTCAGATAGACACCTCACATTATTAATAATGGGAATTTTCAATTTCATTTGATCACAATATCACAAATTATCGATTACATTACAACAATACACATCATCACATCACTGCTTTCATGCAATGCCGATGGCGGGGTCAATGCTCACATCATGTGAGTCACATGTTCGTTCACGATCCTAAACCGAATGATTGGCGCGAAATTCAAATAAAAGTATTCGAACAATTTTCGAATATTTACTCCGGTATTCGGATTCTTCTAATACTAACTACCTGTCGAAAAAAATATTTGCATACTAATTACTTTCCAGAAGAAAGTATTTAGACAAGTATTTAACTACTAAAAACTCCAAATACTACCCAGCTCTGTTTCAGTGGTGCGAATTGTCCTCCGAATACTATTCGTAAGTACAGAATTCTCGACTTCCGTGATGCCTGGATACTCCTGCATACTGAATAGAGAATTGGACGAGACCGTAGTTCGAGGTACCCCCGTCTCAATATTTCAACCCCCCAAAAGCTAAATTTGCATCATTGTCTTACTTTCTTGTTATTTCCTGTAATTCTGCTTAATTACGATTAATTCTCATCTACTTTGACGTTTCATCCCCCCTTTACAATTTTCCAACCCCCTAGGTGTTAATTTTGCCAAATTTCAGTAATTTCGTTTTTCTTTGGTAATAAATTGAACTCATTTGGATGATGTTTACATTTTTCACTTTTTTCATCCCCCTGCGCAATATTTCAACTCTTCAAACGCAAAATATGCATAATTGGGTTATTTTGGTGTTATTTTCCGTAATTTTACTTAACCACGGTTAATCCTCATACCCTTTGACTTTTCATCCACCTTTACAACTTTTCCACCCCCTAAGTGCTAATTTTGAAAAATTCGCATAATTTCGTTTTTCGTCAGTGATAAAATCGAACTGATTTGGGATCCAGTTTACCTTTTAAAATTTTCCAGTTTCGTTCGCAGTAGGTATGTATAAGCACAGGTATAAGTATGTATTTCAACCCCAACAAAAGTTTATTTTCGTGTCATATTTCGTAATTCTACTTAATCACACTTAATTTTCATTCCTCTTGATTTTTCATCCCCTTTCTCAAGTTTTCAGCCCCGAGTGTTAATTTTTCAAAATTCGCCAAATTTTGTTTTAATTCCGGCAATTCTCTTCATTTACTAGGTGCAGATTGATAAAATCCGCACCCGATTCCACCAGTAAGACCAGCCGCCCCTACATATACATTAACATGATAAACAGGGCCACAAATCGCATTGATATACATCTTCCGGGAGCTTTTTTATTTTTTTTTGTTCATGTTTTTTAATTTCTAATGTGTGGTCATTCGGTTAAGAACACTCTGGGCTTCATTTTGATACCTCAATCCTTTTATGAAAGCTAACCGTTTTTGCGGAGCATCAACGAATCCTTAACGGGTCGCGCCATTCCCCCAGTCTACTCTACTTATTTATCTACTCCACTATCGTATTGAGAAACGAAACTTTCGTCTTACGCAAAGATTGAAAAATTCCAGCATTGCTTTATTGCGAATTTTGAGTTTAATCTGAATACCTACAAAAATAGTTTGAAAAATTAGCTCGCGGATAGCCTTTACTGGCAGCAATTCGAAATAGTTGTGTGGCCAGTAGCAATGATTTTATTTGTACACACAAAATTGTCACCCGATATTTTTGGGTATTATTTGTCATTTGGCAAATTTCAGTGTGTTAAAACACTGTCTTTACTTTTAAGGTAGCACAAAATTTTGAGGGGGCTGACCGTCATTCTGGCCCCGCCAAATTGATTTTTTAAAAAGACGGCATAATACAATGGGAGAAACAAAAATAACATACAGCACAATTCAGCACACTTCCAGTGTATTAAGACACTGTTTTTACTTCTAAGGTAGCATAAAATTTTGAGGGGACTGACCGTCATCCTGGCCCCGCCAATTTGATTTCTTAAAAAGAGGTCATAAAACAATATGTGAAACGAAAATAACGTACAGCACAATTCAGCACACTCCAAGTGCTTCAAGATACTGCCTTAATTTTTAGGCTACCTCGAAATTTTAGGGGGGCTGACCGTCATTCTGCCCCCCCGATGTTTTTTACTGTATATCTAAAAAACAAAAGTAGCACAATTCCAACTGAATTCAGCACAAACTAGCACAACTCGAGCACAATATATTTGACTAGTAAAAATTTTAATATTGTCAGGTGGGGGGGTCAACTTGACGCACCCACGTTTCACCTTAGTTGACTTATAAATTTTTAAACATTAGGTGTTCCGTTTTGCCCCACACTCCCCTACTAGGCAGATACATTTTTTTCATCAGTATCTAGATACAGATACAGATACTTGCAATAAGTATCTAGATACATTTCAGATACATCTGAACTAAAAAAATTAAAAAAGAACAACCTTTATGTTGTTTTTTTTAATAGAAATAATAGTCTCTGAAATATTTGATTTTAAATGAATCTGGGTGCAATTACAAACACATTAGTTCGGTATCGGTATTTTGGGGAAAACCCAGCTTCTTCGAATAGAGCATCCCTTTGTGTTTCTTATACCTGTTTAGGATGCCGCCGGAAAGGACTGCTTAACACAAAGATATTGATTATTTGCGAGGGAGAAGAAACCAAACATCTGCATTTTTCAGGCTTATAAAAGAGAAAAAAAAACACCTCACATTTTAAAGTTGTCGTTGTCTGGAGGTAGTTGTCAATAGAGTATTATACTCAAAATATGAAATCTTCCCAATCAACAATTTGAATTTAGAAAATTTGGTCGTATTTTTTTGTTTCTGCGAAAACGTTGCAGAAAGCAAGAAAACCCTCTAGAATTTGCACCTCCCTTCCCTAACAGTTTACGTCACCTATCAACTCGGGCAAGACCAATGAAATTGCAGCATTGTAGGTATTGCGTTTAAATTGACGGCGTTGCCATGATGACATCCAATCGGTTGAGTTTGAGAGTTGACGTAAGCATGATGTAGGGGCCGATCTGTTTTCGCGCAACCTACGATTTTTGCAACTTTAACGACAAATATTCATTAAATAATGCATGTTTTGTCTCAGTATAATTCTCTATTATTAAAATGCGAGTTAGGGTATTGTGTATCTAAGTATCTATGAAATGTCTTAGATACAAGATACTATAAAAAATGTATATAGATACAGATAAGATACTGTTACGATAAATGTATCTGGATACGTATCTAGATACTTGTATCTAGTTACTTAACAACGCTGGTTACTGGAAGATACTAATTGAGCGCAAATGAATTTAAGATTTGGACCACTGTTATTGATCGGAAAAAATTGCACCCCCTTCAACCCTCGACACAAAAAATTGACTTGGTGGAAATTTGATACTTGACCTATATGTACTTACAACCGCAAGATACTAATTGAACGCAATTGATACACCCTCACAAATATTTTATCATGAGCATATGCTTCGGCTCTACTACTAGGTCCAAAACCACCAAGCCCAACTCGATATATGAATCATTCACGGTGAATAAACATCTACAGAGATACACATCGCATTGATATACATCTTCCGTTGGCTTTTTCTTTCACACTTTTCCTCTCCAAGTAACTTGGTAACACTTCACTTATTACATTCTCATGTGTATATTGCGTTATGGTTTTTTCTTGTACATCCATGTCTCTATCTCTTTTCCACATCACTCTATTCCTCCATCTCCCCTGTTCCCTGCATATTTCTGCAGGGTGGTGAATTTTTCGTCGCCCACCATTGGGAACTCGGAAACTATAAGAGATGGAAAGTAGCTTAAATTAGAAAAAAGTTGCGTCTTTTCAAGATGATTAAGAATCTGTAAAGAATTCTCCTTTAACTTGATTAAAACCCATTTGTACCCACTATTTTTTTTACAAAAAATTGTAATTTTTTTGTTGTATATCGCTTCATATACGACTAAGACCTTTGGGAAAAATAGTTAAAAAAAATTTTTCCTTGTACTTTTTCAGAAAAAACTTGGGTCGTTAACGACCCGCTGGGCACAACCTCTTATATCTCTATACAAGTACGATTTCGTACAGTCGATACCACTTTAGACTTAGAAAACAAACATTTTATTGAAATTGTGTGATATACATATTTAAAGTAGGTTATAAATTATAATCAAGGTATAATAATTTATTGTTTAAACAATATATAAATATCTGTGGGCAAATGTCAAAAAAAAATTTACAATTCTCTGATCAGTTGTCGACCCCTTTGTGCCTTAAAACTGGAGTTCCGCAGGGCTCTGTTTTAGGGCCAACTCTCTTTTCTGTGTACTCTGCGGATATAGCGATGGTCACTAATCACTGCTCCTTGTATATTTATGCGGATGATGTTCAAGTCATTCTTACGTTTCCACCTGAAAAGTTACCAGAATCTCTTTCGATTATTGAGGCTGACCTAAATGAAATTTTTAATTGGACTACTAAAAATTCTCTGCTTCTAAATGCGGCAAAAAGTAACACTATTATGTTTGGTACTGCGAAAAAACTTGCTCAGATTGGAGACGACTTCAGAATAAATTTGAATGGTACTGTCATACAAAACTGCAACGTAGTGAAAAATCTGGGTCTCCTATATGATTCATCTCTCAAGTTCGTTGAGCAAGTGGATTCCGTATGTCGAAAAGCGTTTTTAGCCTTAAGACAAATTTCACCTTTCTATAAAGACTTAGACCGAGACACCAAAAAACTACTTGTAGAGGTGCTTGTTCTTTCCCATTTAAATTACGCGGATATTGCCTACGCTCCTTGTCTTACTCTTCAACTGAAGAACCGCTTACAAGTAATCCAAAATCAGTGTGTAAGATTTACTGTTTTTGTCCCTTACACTCATCACATTACTCCTTACATTCGCGATCTTGGTATGTTAAGATTGAATGAGCGTCGTTTACTTCATTTTGCTTCTTTTGTGCTTAAAATTAAATCCAAAAATTCTCCATCCTATTTAAGTCGCAAAATTACATCTCGTTCTGCTGTTCATGATCGTCCTTTAAGGTTCACTGAGCTCATGGTTAGCGTCCCTACTTATACCTCATCCAGTTACCGAGGTTCGTTTTCTTATTTGGCTGCTTGCTTACTCAATTTTTTCGCTTTAAGTTATGATGTCGATATTTCTGAGCGTTCACTTATCACCAAGTTGAAAGATTCACTCTTAAAGGGAGAGCAATTGTCCATTGACATTCAGATGTTTTAGTTTTTGCTTTTTTTCTTGTCGTCACAACATGTTGTGCGTAATAGCTTTTTCCAGTTTGCCTGGGTAGGATTAAATCAGGATATAACCTGTTCCTATCCTTTTCAGTGTTGTAATACCTACTAGCATTGTTATTTTATTTTATTTTATTATGCAGAATGCAATTTATTTATATTGTGCTGCTTATTACATCTCAATAAATGTATTATTATTATTATTATTATTATATTTTGCGAGTGATACTCCAAAAAACATTTATCGTGCAATGCCACATTGCATTTGGCGCAAGATTTTGTTTTTGCAGATTATACATCTTTTTCTGGGCTGTGTTAACAAAATTATGTCAAAATTCTATGCTGTGCAGAATTCCTGTCGGCTACTGGAATTTTTACTGCAGAAGTCGGACCCAAACGACTGGAAGATTTTCCTTCATATCAAATGAAAGTAAATTGAAACCATTATTTCATTGAAAAAAAAAAGGCAGCAGAGAAGCGGCTGGAACCTCCCCAACGCGTGGGTCTTTGATTTCCGTGACTTGTGTTTAAGATTTTAAAGTTAATATGCCTAAACGGCACTTCCCGTTAACCAATTGCTCCCAAAAGCCTTTCAGCTCTTCAACGGGTCACCTGACCTCCATGTACCAAATTTCAGACAAATCCTTCCATTAGTTTGGGCTATAACGTGGTTTCAGTGTTATTTCAAAATTTCGATTTTTCTACCCAAAGGGTAATAAATGCGAATAAATTTTATCTCATTTAAAACCAGAATTCGAAGACCCTTCTAATGCTGGCAATAAATCTTTCAAAAATTTGTTTTGGATGGGTAAATGAGAGAATACTTTAAATTTGGAAATTGGTGTGCCAAAACGGCACTTTCCGTGGGTCGATTGAATCCAACATTTGTTCAGCTCTTCGACGTGTAATACAATCCCCATGTGCAAAATTTTAGCCAAATCGGTTCAGGGGCTTGGGCTGTACCGCGATTTTAAAGTCCGATAAAAATCTCGATATTTTTAGTTTTTGGTCAAAAGGGCACTGACAGTGAGTACATCTTTGGAAGCAGAATCTGAAGGCCTTTCTTATTGTGACGTGAAAAATGGGGGTTTACATTTAAAATTTAAAAGTTGATGTGCCAAAACGGCATTTCTGGTTGCACGATTGGCTCCAAAAGCTTTTCAGATCTAAGTTGGGTTATCACATGCACACGTACCAAATTTCAGCCAAATCGGTCGAGTAGTTTGGGCTGTGGCGTGTTTACGAACGAACGAACGAACGAACGAACGAACGAACGTACGTACGAACAAACGAACGTACGTACATACATACAGACACATTTTAAAAACCACTTTTTTGGGTTCCTGAGACCTCAAAACGTACAGATCCGGTCTTATCTCGAATTCGAAAATTTTAGTGATTGCAGTAACCTCCCTTTTTTTTTAAATGGTGAAGTGGAGTGGGGAGGTTAAAACCTAAATAATGCTTATCCTTCTTTGCGTTATCCATCACTTTTCGGATGAGTAGTGGAGTAAATTCGACGCTGAAAGTCGCTCCGTTCTCGAAAAAAAAAATTTTGTGGTAGAACCAGGTGAGATGCACATGAATCAATAGAGAATGTTTTTCTGCATATGAAATGGACCTTTACGACATTTTCCTGTGGTCCAGATTTTTGGAAATTACGGAAAACCAAGAAAATGTGAATTAATTGAAAACCGTGTTTTTCAATACATACCTCGTCGTATCTTTGAAACTATTTAAGGTAGCCACATGAGTTTTGTTTTATTTGAAAGAGAAAACCACAGCGCCGCTAACGGTGTAAGCATAATGGCGAAAAAGTTCAAAAGGGCCTACGATAATCTGCTCCGAAGTGAACGAGCGGATTTCCCTGCATTGAAATTTTTGACATGCGAGTAAGGTGGCCAGTTTTTTGGAATTCCGCAAAAGTGCCGGCTACAAAGTAAAGATAAAAGAATGAAAAAGTTTTTGGTAAAAGAAGCAACTCGCTATTGGCAATGGTTTAGGCGCTATGAATTTTTCTTTGCCGGCGAGTTTTTCACGGACGGCGCGGTGACGAGCGATTGCCTTGCTGAAGCAGTGGCAGTATCGGATTGCGATATATTGCGGCCGCGCTTGGATAAACATATTACGGAAAATGAAATATTATAGAAAATAGAACCATTATGAAATATTTTTATTAAATTGGTGCTTCGGCTTCCTCTGAAAGGTCGCCGTCGGCTTCTATAAACACCACTTGAAAGTAGTTATTAGGTACAATTTTTACAGGGACATTCTGTGTTCAGGCCTTCCTTCAGATCCATTTTATTATTTCTGCAATTATTTTCGGAGCAATAAATATTTACCTGGACTCTCTCTGCTTCAAAAGTCGGAAGATGGCTTGAGTAGGTACAAGATCTTCATTTGATACGTGATTTGATATTCACGTTGAAACATTGCATTGGAGGACAGTTGAAGGTAAAGTTCCATTTGTTGTATTTAGGCTTTTATTTTTGTACAGAAAAAGTGTGTATTGAGTGGCAATCTTTATAACCATCTTTGGGCAACGCATAAGGAAGATTTGTGAGGTCCTTAATATTTTCCTTATTTTTTATCAAAACCCAAACATCGCAACATTAAATGATCTTTGGTTTCAACTATGCATGTCAACATTGCCATAACTCAAACGAATCGGCCAGATCTAGAACTATCTTCCACGATATATACCTTGATACCTATAAGTTAGATAATACGTTCAATCATGTCCTAAGGTGTGTGTAAATTGTTAGCACAACTCAATGCACTGATATACATTTAAAATGCATGCTTTGTACTCAAGCCATCTTCCGACTTCTGACATAGTGAGTGCCAAAGTGCCAAAGTGACGCGCAACAAACGTTAATATCTAGAAAATTTGATCTTTTTTCGTTTGAAAATAAAATATTGTATTTTATTCGGCATTTAATATTCCATACCCCGTCATATAATGTCTTACTTAAACTGTGACACAGAATGTCCCTGCAAAAATTGTACCTAGTAACTACTTTCAATTTGAAGTGGCGTTTATAGAAGCCGACGGCGACCTTTCAGAGGAAGCCGAAGCACCAATTTAATAAAAATATTTCATAATGGTTCTATTTTCTATAATATTTCATTTTCCGTAATATGTTTATCCAAGCGCGGCCGCAATATATCGCAATCCGATGCTGCCACTGCTTCAGCAAGGCAATCGCGCGTCACCGCGCCGTCCGTGAAAAAATCGCCGGCAAAGAAAAATTCATAGCGCCTAAACCATTGCCAATAGCGAGTTGCTTCTTTTACCAAAAACTTTTTCATTCTTTTGTCTTTACTTTGTAGCCGGCACTTTTGCGGAATTCCAAAAAACTGGCCACCACTCGCATGTCAAAAATTTCAATGCATGGAAATCCGCGCGTTCACTTCGGAGCAGATTATCGTAGGCCCTTTTGAACTTTTTCGCCATTATGCTTACACCATTAGCGGCGCTGTAGTTTTCTCTTTCAAATAAAACAAAACTCATGTGGCTACCTTAAACAGTTTCAAAGATACGACGAGGTATGTATTGAAAAACACGGTTTTCAATTAATTCACATTTTCTTGGTTTTCCGTAATTTCCAAAAATCTGGACCACAGGAAAATGTCGTAAAAGTCCATTTCAAATGCACAAAAACATTCTCTATCGACTCATATGCGTTTCATCTGGTTCTACCTCCAAAAATTTTTTTGAACGATTTTCAGGCCGAATTCGCTCCACTAGAGGTGATAGTCAGCAATACCTAACAAATGAAGCTCTTATCTCGAAATAATTTCACGTTTGGTATTCGTACACACAAGAAAACCAACTTGCAAATAAAAGTAAAAAAAAAAAAAAAAAACTCAGAAAAGAGCCAGGCCAAGGGCCCCTACTGCTCATCACCTATGTGCATCGTCAAGGCAAGCCTGCAACGTGCGGTGTATCATCATTGTTTATTTTTTGACGTGTCGGGCTGGAGCAAAGCTCCTGAGGTAATTTAAGAAAGGGACTCCTGAGGGGAGTTCCTTAGAGGGGAGACCTGAAGGGTCTGGGGAGCGTTTTGCCTGAGGGGCAAGGAGAGGCATTAGGTGGGAGAGTTCGCTGAAAAAGAAAGTTAACGACGAAATCTTGCTGTGGTCTACCTGCAACATACTAAACATTAGTGGTTCAAGGTGGGTGGATGAGAGCCGTCCTGGGACGACGAATTCTGGAATTCGCTGGGTCGTAGTCGACCGCATCTCTCACTAGCGGATTGGGATGAACCTCTGCTCGAGCAAAGGTTCGTGTGTTTGTTTCAAAGAGGAAGTCTTTGATTGTCGGGAGGTTTGCTTCTTGATGGAGCTGGGTGTTTCGAACGTACCAGGGAGCGTTAAAGGCGTACCTCAGACAACGGTTCTGGATGACTTGGAGTTTTTGGAGTTGCGCGTTAGAGACGTGTCCCCAGGCGCCAGAGCCATAGGTCATGGCTGGTCTAACCACAGCCTTGTAGAGCCTCAGCTTATTCTCGAAAGATAAGCCGCTGCTTCTACACAGCATTGGATAGAGGTGGCCAACTACCATTTTGGCTTTGGCGACTGAGTAGTCCACGTGAGGAATGAAGCTGAGTCGTCGATCCAGCTTGACCCCGAGGTACTTGACCTCGTTGTGCCACTGAATCTCCTCCTCGTCCATCGTCACATGGCCGTGCGGCACTTCTCTTCTGCGCGAGATGAATAGGGCGGAGCTTTTCTCGGGATTCACGACGATGCGCCAGCGAAGAAAGAATTCGCTCAGGTTGTCAGCTGCTTCCTGAAGGTATTGGGTAAGCAGCTGAGGGCTACGGGAGTGTGCTAGGGTGCACGTGTCGTCGGCGTAGACGGCCAAGGTGGAGTTTGGGCTGCGTGGCATGTCTGCCACGTAGAGGGCGAAGAGAGTTGGTGAGAGTACAGAGCCTTGTGGGACACCTGCCTCGAGAGGGTGCTCCTCTGAGAAGGAGTTTTGAATTTTGGCTCTGAAGGAGCGACCGGACAAGAAGGAGTTGATGATCTGGACCATCGACGTGGGGATTCCGGCATGAGCGAGCTTATAAATAAGTCCCTCATGCCAGACCGTGTCAAAAGCTTTTGAAACATCAAAGAAGGTAGCGCCTACTACGTGACCCCAGTCAAGCCATCGTGAGGAGAGCTCTGTGACTCTGATCAGTTGATCGGTCGTGGAATGTTTGGGTTGAAAGCCGAACTGTTCCTGGGGAATGATACCGAGATCGGAGACAATCTCGGTGAGACGAGAGCGAATGAGGCGTTCAGCAAGTTTGCTGACACCAGAGAGCAGTGAGATTGGCCGATGGTTCTGAGGGAACTTTCGGTCTTTGCCGGGTTTGGGGATGAAGATTACGTTGGCGCATTTCCACCGGGGTGGGAAATAGCGAAGGCGGAACATGGCGTTGAAAATCCCAGTCAGAGCGACGATGGCTTTTTTCGGAAGATTTTTGAGGGCAAGATTGGGAATCTGGTCGGGGCCTGGGGCTTTCCTCGTTTTGAGGCTGGATATTACCTTAAAGACTTCCTCCGGGGAGGTGTGGCGAATGTGATCGTCGTCTTCCGGGGCTTCCTGGCAGAAAACTTCGGCGAAGTCTTCCACTAGGTCGTAGTGGTCGAGATCTGCGTCCTCCGGTATCGGGACCCTGCATTGCAGTTCCAGACATTCGGCGAACACCTCGGCTTTCTCCTCCTCCCGGAAGACGAGTCCTCTGGGGCCGTGAATTGCCGGGAGTGGCTTGCGGTCGTTTCGAAGAGTCTTGGCCAGTTTCCACACAGAACTGTCCTCGATGTTCAGGGACTCCAGGTGGGTCTGAAAGTTCTCGTTACGGAGATCCTTCAGCGCGTACCTGACTTGGTGAACCAGGTTGTGAAACCTGGTTTTGTCGATCCGGGCTCCCGTTCTGTCGGCAGTCTTTTTGGCCTCTCTTCTCTCTCTTACCAGGGCTTGGATGTGAGGGGGAAGACGAGGGGGCTTGTTGGGAGGTCTGGGGAAGGTTCTGGTTGAAGCGTTGAGGGCTTCGGAGATTCTCAACTCGAATGATTCCACAGCCCGGTTAAGGTCTGCAGTATCATCAATAGTTGGAATCGGTCCGAAGTTTTCCTCAACGTTTCTGCGGAAGGAAATCCAGTTTGTGAATTTCCCTGTGGGATTGATGGGATCATTAGCCTCATCGCCGATGTGCATCAGGACGGGGTTGTGGTCTGAGGAGAGATCGCTGATGGCAGTGAGGTCGATTTGGAGGGGGACATTCTTGACGATGGCGATGTCCAGCGTGTCAGGCAGACCTGACACGTAGTTGTGGTGAGTGGGCTCCTCTGGAGCCAGGACCTGATAGTCGTTGTCATCAACGAAAGTTCGCAGGTTGCGACCGTTTGCGTTGTTGACTCGACTGTGCCAGTCTGTGTGCTTGGCATTGAAATCGCCTGCCGCGATGATGGAGTTGCCACTGTTCAGGAGATCCGCCAGTTCGTCAAGGGGGATCTTTTGTGTGTTGTAGCAAGAGAAGAGGGTTAGAGGTCCTCGGACTGTTTCGACGACGATGCCTACGGCTTCCAGTCTGTGTAGTTCTGGCAAAGCTGAAACATAGTGTTTGATTTGATGACTTACATAGATGGCCGTTCCCCCTCCTGGGCCAGTCTGTCGGTCTCTGCGATGAAGAGTGAAACCACTGATTTTCGGATCTCGGTGGTTTTCCCTGAGGTGGGTCTCGTTTACGAGCACGATCTCCAGGTCGTGTTCATGAATGAACACTTCCAGTTCGTCGCGCCGGACAGCGAGACCATTTGCGTTAAAAAACGCAGCCTGAAGGGATTTGATCCTACTCGGCCGTGGATTCATTCTTGTTGGATTGTTTCCATGAGTTTCACCAACAACGGAAGAATGTTGGTGGCGGCTTGTTTGGTGCTCTCCGAAGACGATACCATTTGGCAGATTTCCAGGAGAAGTCTGGCCCTGGAATCGCAGGTAGCGGGTTCCACACGAGGTTTAGTGCGGGGGGCTGGTTTTGGGGAAACAGGCTTTGAAGAGGAGCTCTGTTTGGGGGCGGCGGCCTGCTTCGGGGCTGAAGCTCCTGATGAGGTGCCGTTGGGCTTCGAAGGCTTGGAAGCCTTCTTCTTCGAAGGGGGAGGGAACCTGGGGCACCACCTGTAACTGGCGGGATGAGCGCCTCCACAGTTGGCACACTTCGGAGCCTCCACCTCCGTTTTCCCGCAGTCCTTAGTGAAGTGGTCGCTACCGCACTTGACGCACCTAGGATTGACTCCGCAGGTGCGCTGGCCGTGGTGGAAGAGCTGGCAGCGGTGACACTGCGAAACCTGTGAGGGTTTGTTAGCCGGTTCCACACGAACGACTAGATTCGCCAGTCTGGTGATGGCGAACATCTTCGCTTTCTCTTCTATTGGTACTTCTACCCTGAAGAGAGGGAACGGAGTTTTGGTGTATCGATTCACCAGTTGTTGGATCGAGTTGGGGTGGATGCCGATATCCAGCAGTTCGTCAGCAACCTCGGCGGGGGTGAAATCCCTCGGGAGGCCGCGGATGACAGTTTTGGCTGTTCGGTTGTCGGGGTCGTTGTAGGAAAAGTACTGGATCTTGTACTTGATGAAGAACCGGACCATGGCTCGGAAGTCGCCAGCTGTAGCAGGGAAGATCCGGATCCCTAGCTGGCAGGTCTTGGCTTTCGTATAGTTGACCTTCTCTGTCCTGAAACTGGCCGAGACGGTCAACCACTTACCTGGTTCCTTCAGGACGATTTGGGGGACTTTTGAGGATTCAGGGGCGGCCTCCGAGGAGGGAGGTGCCTGAGACTGCTCCGAGTCTCCCGGTAGGGTTTCCTCGGAAGGGGCCTGCTGTGGAGTGCTCTTAATAGCAACCCAGCGGGGGGGGCGTACTTCGGGGTGGCAGCTTTGGGGGCGGCAACGTTGGTGGTGGCACTCGTGGAGGTGGCACTTTTGGGGGTGGCACTCTTGGGGGTGGTACCCTTGGAGGCGGTGCCCTTGGGGGCGGTTGCCTTGGGGGCGGAATTTTTGGGGGCGGCGCCCTTGGAGGCGGTACCCTTGGGGGTGGCGCCTTGCAGCTTGGGGGCTGAAGTTCCGGGGGAGGGAGAGCTGCGCCCCTCAGTAGGGGTCGCTTTCTCCTTCGCAACGCGTTTGGTCGGGGGCTCGATGGCGGCGGCATCTTCCTCATCGTGGGCCGGGGTACCGTTGTCCAGCTCCATCAAAGTTACGAAACGGTTTGCCGTTTCGAAGTTAGGGGAGGCTGGCTGAAATGGGGGGGGGGGATTTGCACTTACGCTTTCTCGCGATGTCCGTGAAAGCTTCGGTGACTGAGCTGGAGGTGGACCTAAAAGAAATTTGGGACCCAAATGAGCGGACTGAGACGATATCTTCATCTTCGCCAGTGATGGCGTCGATTCTGGCGTCCAGTCTTCCGGTTTGTTCGGCGAGGTGCTCGTCCATAGATTTTAGAGAGGACATGATTTCCTCCCTGAAATCGCCGAACATTCTCGCGATCGTCTGGGTGAGCATGGAGGCGAGAGCTGCATTCTCCCCTCCTAACACTGGTTTGGGGGCACCATCCATCTGAGTTGATGTTGATGCCATGGCGTTGATGGCTCGAAGAACCGTTTACCGAATTCGGAAAATTCTCATACGAGATGTGAATTTTTCTCGCTTCGGCTGCGTTTAGCTGGTGAGAGCACCCGAGAACTACCACGCTTGTCGTCAATCCGGAATTCTACACACGCGAAGTTAAGCAACTTCGCGTGTGTCGAAAATCTGGATGGGTGACCGAGATTCGCTTTATGCAAAGTTAAGCAACATTGCACGAAACGAAACTTGGAAGGGTGACTTCAAACAGTGGAGGTAAACGAGGGGCGGACGGCAGACTAAACACTCTTCAAAAGAACCGAAATAAATTTCGGCTCCCTGAAGTGAGCTAGGGGCGGACCGCTGACTGAACACAAAGGAACACTCGGATCGCTGTGAAGCACGCTAGAATTGGCACGTCTGACACGCACCAACGAACGGACACAACTGACTGAAAAGCAAATAAAAGTGTTTGGAAATTTGTCTATTTATATCTAAAATAACCCACAAGTAGTCCAAATGATCTCTGTGATATATAGAATATTGTAGAGTAAAAGTAGATTTGATAAAATAAAGGTCCTGGTTAGTAAAAAATGATAAAATTGTAAGTGCGCGCCGTCCATAAAATGCACGGAAACAAAAATTTTTTACTCAAAAATGTCTCAAGTTACATGAGTTTTATTCTACCCTGCCACATTTGTAACGTCTCAGGAACACATAGGAACAAAAAAAAATGTGAAATAATTATTAATAACTTTAAAAATTAACAAAAACTTCGGTGGGTCGTTAACGACCCACTGGGTTTAAATGGGTTACTTCCTGAGTTATCCCTAAAAAATTGAAAATCGCTACAAAATACCGTGCGATCCAATAAAAATACGAATTAGAGTGGGCCATTTAATAATCAGTCAAATTGTATGGACTTATTTAGGTAAATGCATATTCATAAATAATATTTTCCTGTAAAAATTTATTTATTTCTCTTAAAAATAGCACGTAAGTAAACCGTTAGCAAGAAATCTTCCAATTTGTATGAATTTGGTATAATCGAATTATTTAAAGTTAAAGACCGATCGTGTTCAAAGAAACACGAAATAAACTGCTCAACAATTCAATTGGTCCACCCGGAAATTTGAGTTGAATTCAAAATGCCGTAACTCCTCAAGCAGTTGATCGATTAGAATGAGCCTTTTTTCCGCGGATAGCCCATTTCTTTGGCTACGACATGACATGTTCCGCTTTTTATGCAGGTCCCCCTTATTTGATACACAGGGTGTCAGAGCCGGGTACTGCAAAGTGGCGAAAGTTTAAACCACCCCCGATTCTGAAAGAAATTTTTCTAATTTTTTGTGCTTGGTTGAGAAGACGTCTTAGGTCCATATCTCCAGACTTTTTTTTGAAATTCGCTCAATCTCCTCCAATTAGGGTGCAGGCCCAAGAAAACGGTTTTTTCACGGGTAGTTAATAGCCTCTTTGACTTCTACTCAATTTATAATTTCTTGAGGTCATTGTATAGCAAAAACTTTACTCTAGGACACCATGAGGTCAAAATTAATCTAAAGCAAGGCGTCCCAGAAAAGGGGGCCCGTTGAAATGGACCCAATTTTATTCTGCTTCCTAAGTGATCTTTAAATAAAGACGGACTACATTTGAAACGATGTTTTCACAGAGCCATTTGTCCTGAACATTTTAAGATGCTCTTCGTTTGAATTGGATCTCAATCACCAGTGCCCCAACCAACTTTTCAACTGACTGTTTTCAGACAAAATACAGCCCCCTAAATTCGTGAAACCAAGGTGACAAAAATTAAAACAAAGAGCCATATCTCGTTGACAAGGTAACGATCCTTCAGGCTTTGTCAAAATTTCTGTCGCCTTGGTTTCACGAAATTACAGATGTGCGAAATGCCTGCTTTTTATCCGAAACCGGTAAGCCAAAGTACTGGTATCAGCACCGCCAAATGTGATCCAATTCAGACGAAGAGCATCTTTAAATGTTCAGGATGAATGGCTCTATGACGGCATTGTTTCAATTTTGGTCCGTCTTTAATCAAAGATCCTTTCAGACGCAGAATAATTTGGGATTCAGTTCAGTGGGCCCCCTTTTCTGTGACATTTTATATCAGGACAATTTTGAATTTATGACAATTTAAAGTGAAGTTCTTGCGATACAAGGACCCCCAGGAAATTAAAATTTGTGTACAAGTAAAGGCGCTATTAACCATCGGTGAAAAAACAGTTTTTTTGGCCCTGCATCCTAATTAGAGGAGATGGAGCAAGTTTCAAAAAAACGTCTGGAGGTATGGACCTGAGACGTCTTCTCAACAATTTCTTTCAGAATCGGGGGTGGTTTAAATTTTCGCCCTTTTGCAGTACCCGGCTCTGACACCCTGTATATCAAATAAGGGGGACCTGCATAAAAAGCGGAACATGTCATGTCGTAGCCAATGAAATGGGCTATCCGTGGAAAAAAGGTTCATTCAAATCGATCAACTGCTTCAGGAGTTACGGCATTTTGAAAATTTGACTCAAATTTCCGGGTGGACCAATTGAATTGTTGAGCAGTTTAGGTCGACTGTCAAAAAGTATCACTTTAACCCGTGAAACGCCATTAATGAATGAATAAGGTGCATTCAGTATCTCAGGTATTAAATGATGGGCTGAAATACATCAACGAGACAAAAATGAACAAAAACTTCAAAAAAGGTCCTACTGGTTATCCATAGAACATTAATATTCCGATTAAGAACAAAATCAACACAGAATAGAATAGAAGAGAATATATTTTCCTCAAATTTCAAATGTAACTTAAATACTACATAATATAACATATAGGAACAAATTACACAATTACAGCACATTATTTATTATTATAATATATTATTTAATGAGCGTTAAAAAGTCGAGATCGATCATGTACCTGCCTTGAAATAAATAATTACGTCAAAAACTATGTCTAAACGATATGGACATAGTGTTTCAGTTTGAGTGGAGACACAGCTAACTTTTTTATTTCAACTCAAAAGCAGACTTTGATATTTGTTATTTTGTGTACCGAAATATCACGAACCTTATTAGGCATTTTAACCTCCCCAACCCAATCACAATTTTAAAAAAATGGGATGACATATGGCAGTTATCGTCAAAAAAGTGGCAAAAGATTTAGTCACAGCCGATAAGGATAAAAAAAAATTGCGATGGGGAGGTTCCAGTCGCTTCTCTGCTGCCTTTTTTTCCTACATACGAGTAAATGGCGAGTAAATCGGTTCGAATCCTAGGGCGTGTTATTGTTCTAAAAATGTTTATAACGGGTGTATCATAAAAAACCGAACGGCGCCATTTTCTTTATATGACCGCGAGCCGCCAACAACGAGTTCACAACACCTTTAAAGAATAAATATCACCGAAATTATTCAGTTCTTTTTTAAATATTTAGTTGTTTGAGATGCAAATCGTGGAATTCTCATATTAAAATTTTTCTTTTTCTGGTTTTCTGGTTTTCTGGTGAGTCCAGAAATCCAAAACGCGTAAGACTTTCGCTCTTTCAAATGTATACTGAAAGTACTTGATATCAGAAGGATTAGTAAGGAAAGTTTTACTTAATTACATTGTCCGTGAAAATTTGAGGATATTCGTCTTGATCGGCTAGAAACGCCAATTCCTCATCAGTGACCTTTTCCCCCTTGATTTGCAGTTGCTTCTCAATCATATTCATGAGCATGGTTTTGTACTTCTCGAAACAGTCGTTGTTCAATTTTTTGGCCTCTTGCAGTCGTTCTTTGGCACTCGACTCCCCTGAGATTAAGCGTGGCTTAATTTCACTGAGTTTGTCGGAAATGGTTTGAATAATCGCTTCGGTTGCCTTGAAAACGGATCTCACCTTCTTATGGTTTTCTGCAAAACGGATCAGTATTATAAACGGTTATTAAGAATAAAGACCATAGTTTCTTTAGTGCTGCGGATAGAGGCTTGAAAGACGCTTATTTACGGCAGAGTATAAAAATATCTTGTTATGGACCCTTTGGGCCACCAGTATCTCTTTTTACGACTTTTTTGGGTGGTATCGAAAAAAGTTATAGCCGATGAAACACGTAAAATCGATATTTTTTCGCGGCGCGAGATTGTACAAACTTAATTTTTTTTCTCAAAGCCTAAACAGACATAAAACTCATTCTTTTTCTGTTCTATAGAGAATTTTTCATAGAATAACGTGATATTTATGTGTTAAAATAATACAATCCATTTCATTCCACACAGGGCTTTTTCTTAAACGAAACGAACCATGACGAAATTGGTAAATGTCCGAGTTTAATAATCCATAACTTTTGTTTCACGATATCGATTATATTTTTTCTAATACCAATAGATGCGCTGAAGTTTTAGCAACATTTGATCTCGCATAACTATATGTCGCGTTTCAAAAATAAACTTTTTACATCCATTTTAAGGAAACTGTGACACTCTTCCGCCCAAGCTATGCAACAAAATAACTAGGATATTTCATGAAAACGAAGCAATGCTAAAGACTGTTAAAAGTGACTTAAAGTCAAAATTGGAGGATTTTGCTTCTATTTCTTACGAATATCCTCAGGGCCGTCGAGAGCCACGGCGGGCCCCGGTGCAATTGAAATCTACGGGCCCCTTAATAATAATAATAATAATTAATGCTTTTTTTAAACTCCCCTAAGAAATCCGCAACTGAAAAAACAAAGTGGCGCCGCAGGCAAAATTTTTTGAAATTTTCAAAGTCACGCATTTTCCCAGCACTTCAGAATACAAACGCCAGGAAGAAAATATAAAACTCAACTATAGCAGGGCGATTTTTTTACTAATTTTACGATTATTGACCTAAAAAGAGTGATTCCTCGACAAAAAAGGTCACAGTGTTTTTTAAGAAATAATCTGGGATTCTCGAAATTACATTATTGGAATATGGTGTATGGTACAATGAGGGTGTTGCGTGTTTACGTTTTGAATTATTTAAATTATTGCAGTGCAAATTTTCACAGCGCTTCTGAAATAGATTATATAAATACTCTGGTCGCTTGCAGGGCATAATTTTGTAAAGAAGGGTCACATATTGAAAAAAGACATTTTTAATATCATCCGATCATTATAGAAAGGCGTAATGTGTTCAGTGTACGGCACCTCAAAAGAAAATCTAAAACATGAATTTTGCAATTTTTGAATCCTATTTTTAACTTCTGCAATTAGAAAACAATAATAAGTGCTGCTGCAATAACTGAACGGCATTACATAGCTTCCATTTTATTTCGGGGACAAGTAACTCTTGTAGCTGCGGCCCTGCGAGTCTGAGCGACCGCAACTACGGTTATACAGGGTTAGGCAAATCTTCGGAACCAAGCCCATAATTCTTAAATTGTGAATTTTCTGGAAAAATCCTAAAAGGGGTATAGCGATTTTTTGTATTCTACATCCGATGGTGTCAAAATCAATTTTTTTGGTCCAGTGGTTTTTGACATAATGACGTCATCATTGTTTTTTTAAATGGAAACCCACTATTTTCTATTTTTTTTCTGACAGAGAATAAATTCTTTTGTTTAGATGTGCAATTATAAAAATCATTAAGCTAATCAATTTTTCTTAAAAAAATTAAACATTTATGTAGCGGAAATACCCGAAAGAGCAATCGTCTACGCTCGGATTTTGAGGATAATGGTTCTGCGAGTGGCTTGGTTTACCTCCTGCAGCGGGTTCATTAGGTGCGCAGCGGGATGTCCTTATTATACCTACCGAGGGAGCGGACTTCCCGCTGCGCACCTAATGAACCCGCCGCAGGTGGTAAACCAAGCCACTCGCAGAACGATTATCCTCAAACTCCGAGCGTAGACGATTGCTCTTTCGGGTATTTCCGCTACATAAATGTTTAATTTTTTTAAGAAAAATTCATTAGCTTAATGATTTTTATAATTGCACGTCTAAACAAAAGAATTTATTCTCTGTCAGAAAAAAAATAGAAAATAGTGGGTTTCCATTTAAAAAAACAATGATGACGTCATTATGTCAAAAACCACTGGACCAAAAAAATTGATTTTGACACCATCGGATGTAGAATACAAAAAATCGCTATACCCCTTTTAGGATTTTTCCAGAAAATTCACAATTTAAGAATTATGGGCGTGGTTCCGAAGATTTGCCTAACCCTGTATATCGTGTTGGTCGAGCGGGTTTATTTGTTTCTTTCTTTCGCCGTGCTTTAGCGACTTTACAACATAATTGAATATTTGTTAGAATTCTATTAATTAAAAAGGGGACGGGGTGTCGTTATTCTGCAGCTTTTACAACTGTATGGCCTTTGATGGATTTTATTTCTAACTAAGTAAAATAACAACTAGATTACAGGAATGTTGAATACATAATAAATAGCAATACAGTGTTTTTGCTGAGTAGGTTTTAGTTTTCTTCTTAATAAAATCCCTAATGGAAACGGTTTAATAAAGAGTAGAAGCCGCTGAACCGAGTGCTGCGCGCGCTGTGTTATTAAAGTTTATTCTAGAACTATACTGATTCAAAGACCCAAAATAACTTACGAAGACCGATCTACGGCTACAAATCTTAAAGTTCAAGTGTAGGTGATGTGTATTGCAGTTTTCCGGCATTATCACCCGCTGTTTACACGAGCATAACACAGCATTTAATTTTTTTTGAACTTATCGTCTGCAATCCCCACCAATGCCTGCGGGCGTAAACTTCATCTTGATTGTGTACAAGGCGTCACACTCAATTACGATCCACGAAACTTCTCATGTCCACATGCGTAACTAAATCCAAGAAGGGAAAAACACCCCAGTATGAACCCCTAACGCAACATAATTTTAATCAGCTTATGCAAAAACTGAACGACATGACAGTCTCTACTAATGATGTGAAACACAGCGTCGATGCACAAGGTGCAACCATACAGGTAACAAAAGAAGAGAATAAGAGGCTGAAAACCAGAATTGATCATCTAGAAGCTATAATAGAGGAGAATTCTCCAGATAACCTCTATCCGGAGTTTAGAGAAAGGACAAAAAGGCAAAAAAACGTTATTGTTTATGGTTTAAAGGAACAACCCTCTGAAGACTTAGAACTCAACATCTATTGGAAACAATACAACAGGGGCTTGGAATTCAAATAATCGACCATATACGGCTAGGGAAAGACACTAGAAAAGATCGCCCAGTAAAATTAATCCTTCACTCTGAATCGGACGCAACTTATATTATAAAAAATAAGGAGAAAATTACTGCCACGCGACTAGAAGTAAGAGTTTCTAAAGACAGGACTCCATCGCAAGCAAGAAAACTGAAAAAAGTCATCGAAGAATTAGAAAAACGTAAAAACAACGGAGAAACAAATTTGAGCCTCAAATTTGTCCACAATTTACCGCTGCATCTCACTCATTAACACAATTACAAAAATATTTACAATTATCTTATTAAATCGTCTAACTGTATGGTCTGATGAACACTGCCTGATCCCAGAATGCCACTACACTCTTAAATTGATACAAGTATTTCAGCTTTGCATAAGCGAGACCAGTAACCCAGTAACATGTTCTTCATAGTTGAGAGTAGAGTCAAATGTAATGCCTAAGTTTTTTACATCATGTTGAACTGTAATAATATCTTGTCCAAGGAATAAGCATATATGCTGTGGCACTACTATTAGGTGCAGATTACATCTGCACCCAAAACCACCGTGCCCAACGCAATATATGAATCATTCATGGTGAATAAACATCGCATTGATATACCTCTTCAGTTGGCTTTTACAAAAATTATAGTTACAAAGTAAGACTGATATAGGGGAGAGACGGGTAAGATGACGAAGAGTGTAAGATAACGAATTGACAATATGTGACCATATATACATAGTAAGTACTCAAATTTGAAACATGTGTGCCATCCAGAGCTGGGCCAAGTACCGAAAAAAAGTACTTAAGTATCAAGTGCTAAGTACTTGATATTTTGAATATACTTCAAGTATCAAGTACCAGTACTGGATAGAAGTACTTGAAAATTGAAGTCCAGTACTTTACTAGTACGCACACGTTAAGTACCCAGTACCAGTACCAATACTTAAAAGTACTGAGTAAAATAAGGGACTGAGTATTTAATGAAGTACTTAAGTACTTCATAAAATACTTAAGTACTTGACATAGTACTTAAGTAAAATAAGAGACTGAGTATTTAATAAGGTATTTAAGTACTTTCAGCACTTAAGTACTTGACATAGTACTCAAGTATCTACTTGTTATTGAGTATACTCTTATAGACAGCGGGCTAGCGACAATTTCGGTAGGTATATCAAATTTGTAAAAAAAATTGGGGCCCTGAATATCATTTGCTCCCGTCTGCCTGTCAATTTTTCATGTAAATAAGATGGCACATGTTACAAAAAAACATTTGACTGACGTCCTGACCGCTGCGTTTTCGGTGAGGGTGGTTGTAAACATGTCATGTGCCATCTTATTTACATGAAAAATTGACAGGATTGCAGTCTGCACCCCGTGCCCGTAATAATTTCGAGTTCTGATAACGACACCACGCAAAAAGTGCTCCATTTCAATAAGATTTATGGTATTGTTTTCCGAATTTCAGGCTTCTAAGAAATGAACAAAGTGAAGTCGTTCTTGGATTTGCTCCATCTTAATAAATATTCTAAAAACTCCCTATTTTTCAGTAAAAGATTCAGTACCGAACTCGATACTTAAGTACTTGATGCCGCATGGTTTAAAATACCAAATTACCAAGTACAAATACTTCGCTCGAAAAAATTATTCAAGTACCAGTATCAAGTACTTTTAAGAAGTACCGGTACTTTAAGTACCAAAAGTAATCAGTACATACTGTACTTCAAGTACATTTCGATACTGAGTAGTTCAGCTCTGCGTAACGACAAGCAAAACAAAACGTAAGCAAAATAAATTTTCGCGCAATTCTAGTAATGGGAAAAGAAAATAGTTATTTACGCGCGTTTCTTCTGTTGTGGGCCATTTTTTTGCCAAATAATAATAAAATCGTAACCTCTGGTCTATTCAAAAAATGCTCCTTCCTTACGCACATGGTCGATAAAGGCGAAAATCATAGTCTTTTGACGCAAAAATTACCCTTATGTACATGGTCGATAAAGGCAAAAATTGCTAATCTTTTGTTGCAAAAATGACCCTTACGTACATGGTCGATAGAGGCAAAAACCGCATTCTTTTTGATGCAAAATTGAACCTTATGTACATGCAGCATAACGGGGAAAATTGCTTGCTTTTTCTTCCAAAAATGATCCTTATGCGTATGGTCGATAAAGGAGAAAATCGCTTGGTTTCTCTGCTGCGAAATTAATGGCAAACTACTAAGCGACTCACATAGTTTGGCGCTTCTCCACTAGATGGCGCCAGCTAATTGCGTCAAAACACTCAAAAATTAAAATCCTAACGTAAGGGCGAAAATTGCTTGCGTTTTGTTCCAAAAATGATCCTTAATGTAAATTTTGGCTTAGAAAATCAACGTTTCAGAGAAAATAAAGAGCTAACAAAGTTAAAAAATGAACAATTTTGCATTAGAACATTTATAAAATGTTTAAGTATTATTTAGACAATATGCACATTTTAGAGGACTCGATCAAGTCACTTTTAATCTGAAATGTAAAATGGCAGATATCACAGCCAACTTGATTTAAAATATTTCATTTTTGAAGCTAATGGTGGTAACATTTTTTGAGTTGGTTGTAAAGAGAATTAAAATGTTCTTTCGAATTGCGTAAGAAAATCGTCACCTTGTTATTTAAAATAACGAAGTTAACGTCTTTTCAGATGTTTGTAAATGTGCCAAAATTGGGGTTGTTTTGTAGGTATATGAACCCATAAAAATTTCAAGTTAATATTCCAAAAAATTAAGAATGGAGGGGTGTTACATGGGTTCGTTGACACCCTGCATATGGTCCAAAAACAAACTTCGCCGAGATTTTTAAGGTATACACCCGTCACCCGTGTAAAGAATTTCAGTTCGATATCTGCTTTCGTTCTCAAGTTATGCGACTGACACTGTGACAGAGCGATTTCTCTGCGCATTCTGCTGCGGCACTAAAAAACGACTTTCTTTGTCAATATAGCAATATAGGTACAAAAAATATTACTTTTGCATCGGGTTACCTATTTCAATATGACGTCATCGATAAAACAACTTAGGTTGCAACGCTAAAAAACGGCTCTGAGAACTGTCAACGTCAATTCATACGTCAGTCAGTCCTGTCACTTATGACATGTCAACAAATGTTTCCTTTCATTTATAATTTATCGGAATATGTTTAAAAGAAACCGCAATTAACCAAAAAACAACTCCACGTGTATTTCCAGTGCCTTCTTGATCAGTCGTGCATGCTAACCTCACTTTTTAAAATCTATTTACCTTCAACAGACCTGTACGTCAAAAACGCATATCAAGTTTCAGTAAAATATCTCCACTGGTTCTCGAGTTATTACAATTAACAGTTTTTCTAGTGTTGTGAGGTGCGGTCATTGACGTGGTCAATGACCTATTTGACCGGTCATTTATTGGTCAATGACTTTACGTATCTGACCGGTCATTTGACCAATTTAAATTTCCCGCGCTCTATGTTGACATTTTGAACTCGACTTGACATTTCATGCTATCACCTATCACCTAACCTTAACTAAAAAATATGTAAAATGAAAATACTTTACCTTGCTTTCATGCCTTTTAAGTTTAAAAATGAAAAAAAATTGTAAGTGAGTACCGTGTGTGTAAGTACCGTTACATTTTTGACGAATAATGACCAAATGACCGGTCATTGACCGGTCACTGACCCGCCAACTTTGACCAAAAATAAATGACCGGTCATTTATCCATCACTAAGTGTTTCGGTCCTGAAAAAAACTCGCATTCTCGCGCTTTTACTGCGAACGCTGCCTAAACGCTTGAAGGTGGATTAAAATCGTATAAGGGAGAAATGTCGGCAACGAATAGACCTACAAAAAGCATATAAATATCTGTTACGGATAGCCAACAATAAGCCACTGAAGCTATTTTCGTCACAAATTAAAACACAAAAACGATCTCGGTGGGTTACCCATCGTAGATAGCTATATGGCGCCGCGGACTTTTTTGTAGATCTTTTCATTGCCGACAATTCCTCCTTACAAACTTTTGCTCTAGCTTCAAGCGTTGAGGCAGCGTGCTCGATCAAACGTCGAAAATTGTAATTTCTTTCAGTTTTTCACCCCTAAATCCCACCCCCCTGGTCCGATATGGCCCAAACCCCAGCCGAGATTTTCGGGGTATACACATGTGTACAAAATTTGAGCTCGATATCTGCTTTCGTTCTCAAGTTATGCGATGGTTTATTTCAATATGACGTCATCGATAAAACAATTTAGGTTGCAACGCTGAAAAACGGCTATGAGAACTGTCAACGTCAATTCATACGTCAGTCAGTCCTGTCACTTATGACATGTCAACAAATGCTTCCTTTCATTTATAATTTATCGGAATATGTTTAAAAGAAACCGCAATTAACCAAAAAACAACTCCACATGTATTTCCAGTGCCTTCTTGATCAGTCGTGCATCCTAACCTCACTTTTTAAAATCTATTTACCTTCAACAGACCTGTACGTCAAAAACACATATCAAGTTTCAGTAAAATATCTCCACTGGTTCTCGAGTTATTACAATTAACAGTTTTTCGGTCCTGAAAAAAACCTCGCATTCACGCGCTTTTACTGCGAACGCTGCCTAAACGCTTGAAGATGGATTAAAATCGTATAAGGGAGAAATGTCGGCAACGAATAGACCTACAAAAAAGTCCGCGACAGCATATAAATATCTGTTACGGATAGCCGACAATAAGCCACTGAAGCTATTTTCGGCACGAATTAAAACACAAAAACGATCTCGGTGGGTTACCCATCGTAGATAGCTATATGGCGCCGCGGACTTTTTTGTAGATCTTTTCACTGCCGACAATTCCTCCTTACAAACTTTTGCTCTAGCTTCAAGCGTTGAGGCAGCGTTCGCGATCAAACGTCGAAAATTGTAATTTCTTTCAGTTTTTCACCCCTAAATCCCACCCCCCTGGTCCGATATGGCCCAAACCCCAGCCGAGATTTTCGGGGTATACACATGTGTACAAAATTTGAGCTCGATATCTGCTTTCGTTCTCAAGTTATGCGATGGTTTATTTCAATATGACGTCATCGATAAAACAATTTAGGTTGCAACGCTAAAAAACGGCTATGAGAACTGTCAACGTCAATTAATACGTCAGTCAGTCCTGTCACTTATGACATGTCAACAAATGCTTCCTTTCATTTATAATTTATCGGAATATGTTTAAAAGAAACCGCAATTAACCAAAAAACAACTCCACATGTATTTCCAGTGCCTTCTTGATCAGTCGTGCATCCTAACCTCACTTTTTAAAATCTATTTACCTTCAACAGACCTGTACGTCAAAAACGCATATCAAGTTTCAGTAAAATATCTCCACTGATTCTCGAGTTATTACAATTAACAGTTTTTCGGTCCTGAAAAAAACCTCGCATTCACGCGCTTTTACTGCGAACGCTGCCTAAACGCTTGAAGATGGATTAAAATCGTATAAGGGAGAAATGTCGGCAACGAATAGACCTACAAAAAAGTCCGCGACAGCATATAAATATCTGTTACGGATAGCCGACAATAAGCCACTGAAGCTATTTTCGGCACGAATTAAAACACAAAAACGATCTCGGTGGGTTACCCATCGTAGATAGCTATATGGCGCCGCGGACTTTTTTGTAGATCTTTTCACTGCCGACAATTCCTCCTTACAAACTTTTGCTCTAGCTTCAAGCGTTGAGGCAGCGTTCGCGATCAAACGTCGAAAATTGTAATTTCTTTCAGTTTTTCACCCCTAACACCCACCCCCTGGTCCGATATGGCCCAAAAGCAATCCCCGCCGAGATTCTCGGGGTATACACATGTATACAAAATTTGAGCTCGATATCTGCTTTCGTTCTCAAGTTATGCGATGGTTTATTTCAATATGACGTCATCGATAAAACAATTTAGGTTGCAACGCTAAAAAACGGCTATGAGAACTGTCAACGTCAATTAATACGTCAGTCAGTCCTGTCACTTATGACATGTCAACAAATGCTTCCTTTCATTTATAATTTATCGGAATATGTTTAAAAGAAACCGCAATTAACCAAAAAACAACTCCACATGTATTTCCAGTGCCTTCTTGATCAGTCGTGCATCCTAACCTCACTTTTTAAAATCTATTTACCTTCAACAGACCTGTACGTCAAAAACGCATATCAAGTTTCAGTAAAATATCTCCACTGGTACTCGAGTTATTACAATTAACAGTTTTTCTAGTGTTGTGAGGTGCGGTCATTGACGTGGTCAATGACCTATTTGACCGGTCATTTATTGGTCAATGACTTTACGTATCTGACCGGTCATTTGACCAATTTAAATTTCCCGCGCTCTATGTTGACATTTTGAACTCGACTTGACATTTCATGCTATCACCTATCACCTAACCTTAACTAAAAAATATGTAAAATGAAAATACTTTACCTTGCTTTCATGCCTTTTAAGTTTAAAAATGAAAAAAAATTGTAAGTGAGTACCGTGTGTGTAAGTACCGTTACATTTTTGACGAATAATGACCAAATGACCGGTCATTGACCGGTCACTGACCCGCCAACTTTGACCAAAAATAAATGACCGGTCATTTATCCATCACTAAGTGTTTCGGTCCTGAAAAAAACTCGCATTCTCGCGCTTTTACTGTGAGCGCTGCCTAAACGCTTGAAGGTGGATTAAAATCGTATAAGGGAGAAATGTCGGCAACGAATAGACCTACAAAAAGCATATAAATATCTGTTACGGATAGCCAACAATAAGCCACTGAAGCTATTTTCGTCACAAATTAAAACACAAAAACGATCGCGGTGGGTTACCCATCGCAGATAGCTATATGGCGCAGCGGACTTTTTTGTAGATCTTTTCATTGCCGACAATTCCTCCTTACAAACTTTTGCTCTAGCTTCAAGCGTTGAGGCAGCGTTCGCGATCAAACGTCGAAAATTGTAATTTCTTTCAGTTTTTCACCCCTAACACCCACCCCCTGGTCCGATATGGCCCAAAAGCAATCCCCGCCGAGATTCTCGGGGTATACACATGTATACAAAATTTGAGCTCGATATCTGCTTTCGTTCTCAAGTTATGCGATGGTTTATTTCAATATGACGTCATCGATAAAACAATTTAGGTTGCAACGCTAAAAAACGGCTATGAGAACTGTCAACGTCAATTAATACGTCAGTCAGTCCTGTCACTTATGACATGTCAACAAATGTTTCCTTTCATTTATAATTTATCGGAATATGTTTAAAAGAAACCGCAATTAACCAAAAAACAACTCCACGTGTATTTCCAGTGCCTTCTTGATCAGTCGTGCATCCTAACCTCACTTTTTAAAATCTATTTACCTTCAACAGACCTGTACGTCAAAAACGCATATCAAGTTTCAGTAAAATATCTCCACTGGTTCTCGAGTTATTACAATTAACAGTTTTTCGGTCCTGAAAAAAACCTCGCATTCACGCGCTTTTACTGCGAACGCTGCCTAAACGCTTGAAGATGGATTAAAATCGTATAAGGGAGAAATGTCGGCAACGAATAGACCTACAAAAAAGTCCGCGACAGCATATAAATATCTGTTACGGATAGCCGACAATAAGCCACTGAAGCTATTTTCGGCACGAATTAAAACACAAAAACGATCTCGGTGGGTTACCCATCGTAGATAGCTATATGGCGCCGCGGACTTTTTTGTAGATCTTTTCACTGCCGACAATTCCTCCTTACAAACTTTTGCTCTAGCTTCAAGCGTTGAGGCAGCGTTCGCGATCAAACGTCGAAAATTGTAATTTCTTTCAGTTTTTCACCCCTAACACCCACCCCCTGGTCCGATATGGCCCAAAAGCAATCCCCGCCGAGATTCTCGGGGTATACACATGTATACAAAATTTGAGCTCGATATCTGCTTTCGTTCTCAAGTTATGCGATGGTTTATTTCAATATGACGTCATCGATAAAACAATTTAGGTTGCAACGCTAAAAAACGGCTATGAGAACTGTCAACGTCAATTAATACGTCAGTCAGTCCTGTCACTTATGACATGTCAACAAATGCTTCCTTTCATTTATAATTTATCGGAATATGTTTAAAAGAAACCGCAATTAACCAAAAAACAACTCCACATGTATTTCCAGTGCCTACTTGATCAGTCGTGCATCCTAACCTCACTTTTTAAAATCTATTTACCTTCAACAGACCTGTACGTCAAAAACGCATATCAAGTTTCAGTAAAATATCTCCACTGGTACTCGAGTTATTACAATTAACAGTTTTTCTAGTGTTGTGAGGTGCGGTCATTGACGTGGTCAATGACCTATTTGACCGGTCATTTATTGGTCAATGACTTTACGTATCTGACCGGTCATTTGACCAATTTAAATTTCCCGCGCTCTATGTTGACATTTTGAACTCGACTTGACATTTCATGCTATCACCTATCACCTAACCTTAACTAAAAAATATGTAAAATGAAAATACTTTACCTTGCTTTCATGCCTTTTAAGTTTAAAAATGAAAAAAAATTGTAAGTGAGTACCGTGTGTGTAAGTACCGTTACATTTTTGACGAATAATGACCAAATGACCGGTCATTGACCGGTCACTGACCCGCCAACTTTGACCAAAAATAAATGACCGGTCATTTATCCATCACTAAGTGTTTCGGTCCTGAAAAAAACTCGCATTCTCGCGCTTTTACTGTGAGCGCTGCCTAAACGCTTGAAGGTGGATTAAAATCGTATAAGGGAGAAATGTCGGCAACGAATAGACCTACAAAAAGCATATAAATATCTGTTACGGATAGCCAACAATAAGCCACTGAAGCTATTTTCGTCACAAATTAAAACACAAAAACGATCGCGGTGGGTTACCCATCGCAGATAGCTATATGGCGCAGCGGACTTTTTTGTAGATCTTTTCATTGCCGACAATTCCTCCTTACAAACTTTTGCTCTAGCTTCAAGCGTTGAGGCAGCGTTCGCGATCAAACGTCGAAAATTGTAATTTCTTTCAGTTTTTCACCCCTAACACCCACCCCCTGGTCCGATATGGCCCAAAAGCAATCCCCGCCGAGATTCTCGGGGTATACACATGTATACAAAATTTGAGCTCGATATCTGCTTTCGTTCTCAAGTTATGCGATGGTTTATTTCAATATGACGTCATCGATAAAACAATTTAGGTTGCAACGCTAAAAAACGGCTATGAGAACTGTCAACGTCAATTAATACGTCAGTCAGTCCTGTCACTTATGACATGTCAACAAATGTTTCCTTTCATTTATAATTTATCGGAATATGTTTAAAAGAAACCGCAATTAACCAAAAAACAACTCCACGTGTATTTCCAGTGCCTTCTTGATCAGTCGTGCATCCTAACCTCACTTTTTAAAATCTATTTACCTTCAACAGACCTGTACGTCAAAAACACATATCAAGTTTCAGTAAAATATCTCCACTGGTTCTCGAGTTATTACAATTAACAGTTTTTCGGTCCTGAAAAAAACCTCGCATTCACGCGCTTTTACTGCGAACGCTGCCTAAACGCTTGAAGGTGGATTAAAATCGTATAAGGGAGAAATGTCGGCAACGAATAGACCTACAAAAAAGTCCGCGACAGCATATAAATATCTGTTACGGATAGCCGACAATAAGCCACTGAAGCTATTTTCGGCACGAATTAAAACACAAAAACGATCTCGGTGGGTTACCCATCGTAGATAGCTATATGGCGCCGCGGACTTTTTTGTAGATCTTTTCATTGCCGACAATTCCTCCTTACAAACTTTTGCTCTAGCTTCAAGCGTTGAGGCAGCGTTCGCGATCAAACGTCGAAAATTGTAATTTCTTTCAGTTTTTCACCCCTAACACCCACCCCCTGGTCCGATATGGCCCAAAAGCAATTCCCGCCGAGATTCTCGGGGTATACACATGTATACAAAATTTGAGCTCGATATCTGCTTTCGTTCTCAAGTTATGCGATGGTTTATTTCAATATGACGTCATCGATAAAACAATTTAGGTTGCAACGCTAAAAAACGGCTATGAGAACTGTCAACGTCAATTAATACGTCAGTCAGTCCTGTCACTTATGACATGTCAACAAATGCTTCCTTTCATTTAAATTTATCGGAATATGTTTAAAAGAAACCGCAATTAACCAAAAAACAACTCCACGTGTATTTCCAGTGCCTTCTTGATCAGTCGTGCATCCTAACCTCACTTTTTAAAATCTATTTACCTTCAACAGACCTGTACGTCAAAAACGCATATCAAGTTTCAGTAAAATATCTCCACTGGTTCTCGAGTTATTACAATTAACAGTTTTTCGGTCCTGAAAAAAACCTCGCATTCACGCGCTTTTACTGCGAACGCTGCCTAAACGCTTGAAGGTGGATTAAAATCGTATAAGGGAGAAATGTCGGCAACGAATAGACCTACAAAAAAGTCCGCGACAGCATATAAATATCTGTTACGGATAGCCGACAATAAGCCACTGAAGCTATTTTCGGCACGAATTAAAACACAAAAACGATCTCGGTGGGTTACCCATCGTAGATAGCTATATGGCGCAGCGGACTTTTTTGTAGATCTTTTCATTGCCGACAATTCCTCCTTACAAACTTTTGCTCTAGCTTCAAGCGTTGAGGCAGCGGTCGCGATCAAACGTCGAAAATTGTAATTTCTTTCAGTTATTCACCCCTAAATCCCAGCCCCCTGCCACGCGACTAGAAGTAAGAGTTTCTAAAGACAGGACCCCATCGCAAGCAAGAAAACTGAAAAAAGTCATCGAAGAATTAGAAAAACGTAAAAACAACGGAGAAACAAATTTGAGCCTCAAATTTGTCCACAATTTACCGCTGCATCGCACTCATTAACACAATTACAAAAATATTTACAATTATCTTATTAAATCGTCTAACTGTATGGTCTGATGAACACTGCCTGATCCCAGAATGCCACTACACTCTTAAATTGATACAAGTATTTCAGCTTTGCATAAGCGAGACCAGTAACCCAGTAACATGTTCTTCATAGTTGAGAGCAGAGTCAAATGTAATGCCTAAGTTTTTTACATCATGTTGAACTGTAATAATATCTTGTCCAAGGAATAAGCATATATGCTGTGGCACTACTATTAGGTGCAGATTACATCTGCACCCAAAACCACCATGTCCAACGCAATATATGAATCATTCATGGTGAATAAACATCGCATTGATATACCTCTTCAGTTGGCTTTTACAAAAATTATAGTTACAAAGTGAGACTGATATACGGGAGAGACGGGTAAGATGACGAAGAGTGTAAGATAACGAATTGACAATATGTGACCATATATACATAGTAAGTACTCAAATTTGAAACATGTGTGCCATCCAGAGCTGGGCCAAGTACCGAAAAAAAGTACTTAAGTATCAAGTGCTAAGTACTTGATATTTTGAATATACTTCAAGTATCAAGTACCAGTACTGGATAGAAGTACTTGAAAATTGAAGTCCAGTACTTTACTAGTACGCACACGTTAAGTACCCAGTACCAGTACCAATACTTAAAAGTACTGAGTAAAATAAGGGACTGAGTATTTAATGAAGTACTTAAGTACCTACTTCATAAAATACTTAAGTACTTGACATAGTACTTAAGTAAAATAAGAGACTGAGTATTTAATAAGGTATTTAAGTACTTTCAGCACTTAAGTACTTGACATAGTACTCAAGTATCTACTTGTTATTGAGTATACTCTTATAGACAGCGGGCTAGCGACAATTTCGGTAGGTATATCAAATTTGTAAAAAAAATTGGGGCCCTGAATATCATTTGCTCCCGTCTGCCTGTCAATTTTTCATGTAAATAAGATGGCACATGTTACAAAAAAACATTTGACTGACGTCCTGACCGCTGCGTTTTCGGTGAGGGTGATTGTAAACATGTCATGTGCCATCTTATGTACATGAAAAAGTGACAGGATTGCAGTCTGCACCCCGTGCCCGTAATAATTTCGAGTTCTGATAACGACACCACGCAAAAAGTGCTCCATTTCAATAAGATTTATGGTATTGTTTTGCGAATTTCAGGCTTCTAAGAAATGAACAAAGTGAAGTCGTTCTTGGATATGCCCCAACCTAATAAATATTCTAAAAACCCCCCATTTTTCAGTAAAAGATTCAGTACCGAACTCGATACTTAAGTACTCGATACTTAAGTCCTCGATACTTAAGTACTCGATACTTAAGTCCTCGATACTTAAGTACTCAATACTTAAGTACTTGATGCCGCATGGTTTAAAATACCAAGTACAAATACTTCGCTCGAAAAAATTATTCAAGTACCAGTATCAAGTACTTTTAAGAAGTACTTGAAATACCCAGTACCAGTACCGAATTTTCAAAGTACTTAAGTACCAAAAGTAATCAGTAGGTACTGTACTTCAAGTACATTTCGATACTGAGTAGCCCAGGCTCTGGTGCCATCTAGGTATGTTTCAGAGATATAAGATCCACCATGTCGAGTAGAAATCTGTAAGTCGTAATTAAAATAAAAGCCAACGAAAGATGTATATCAATGCGATGTGTGTCCCTGTAGATGTTTACCTTGTTAATGTGTATGTAGGGGCGAGCTGAATTTACTGGTGGAGTCGGGTGCAGATTTTATAAATCTGCACCTAGTAGTAGTGCCTCCGCAGACGCACAGTGGTGTTAAAAAGTGAAAAATGTAAATATTATCCAAAAGAGTAAAATTTATTACCGAAGAAAGACAAAATTGCACAAATTTGGCCAATTTAACGTTCGAGGGGTTGCAAAATTGTGAAGGGGGATGAAAAGTTAAGGGGGTGAAAAGTGACTGTAGTAAAGTAGAACTTTCGAAAATTACACTAAAAAGAAGCGGTCTGCGGAAATTTTGCTTTTTGTGGGTTCACATATCGAGGTTAGGGGTGTTAGTAGCCTATGGTTTTAGGTTGAAGACTCATAAGACCTTTTTTCAATGATTAACGAAGTCTTTTGAACCCTGTGATTTAATACAACACTTATCTGAAGAAATTTCCAGTTTCAACCCTTAAATTTAACCCCCTTTGTTAGATCGTAATGAAAATTTGCTCATCCACCTACAATGTCACTGTAGATTAGAACACCAAATCCTGCATTGATACGTCGAACATAGTTTTGAAGTTCTGGTATTTTTGTGTTTCCGCATATTAGGGGTTGTAGCGCCTTTGAGGGTGCTTTTTTGCAAAGTATGAATAAAACCTTTTTTAAATCATTAACGGTAAGCTATCGAATGACGCTAATTTCGACCAATACTTATAGATCGGAATTGTGGGTTACAACCCCTAATTTCCACCCCCTTGGTCCGATATGGCCCAAAAGCAATCCCCGCCTTACTTTTAGGGCACAAAGCCGTATAGTAAATTTGATCTCGACACCTCATTCAATGTTCTCAAGTTATCCGACGTTTTGTATTTCTGCATGTTAGGGGCTGTAGCGCCTTTAAGGGTGGTTTTTGGTAAAATATGATTAACACCTTTTTTGAATCATTAACGGAAAGCTATCGAATGACGCCAATTTCGACCGATACTTATTAAGCAGCATTTTAAGTTACAACCCCCAATTTCCACCCCCTCCTTCCGATTTTCCGAAAAAAACATCCCCTGTAAGGTTTCATCGAAATATATGTGTATGTTGAGTTTCAGATGGATGCGTGCAACACTTGCGGAGTTATTACTTTTTTTGAGATTTTCATCCCCTAAATTTCATCCCCCAACTAGGGACCCCCTCACGTTCAATAGACTTGAAGGTCGAACATGCGTACCAAGTTTCAGTAAGATACCTTCAGCAGTTCTCGAGTTATAGCAATTAATAGATTTTCAGTTTCAATCCCCTAAGATTTCACCCCTTTATGATTTACAGGGGTGAATTTATTTTTCCGCTGTTACATAACTCTTTGTGTATTTGCTTACTTCGGTTGTTCATAAATAAGTCAATAGAATTTCAGTAAAAATAAATAAAACCTATTTAACCACTGACAAAGCGTTAGGGGTTGTTAGTAGCCTAGGGGTTGATTTTAGGTTGAAAACTCATAAGACTTTTTTCAATGGTTGATAGAAATCTATCGAACTCCGTAATTTTATACTACCATTTACTTGAAGAAATTTCAAGTTTCAACCCCTAAATTTCATCCCCTTTATTGGATGTTAGTAAAAATTCGTCCATCCCCCTCCAGAGTCACTGAAAATTACCGCATCAAATTCTGCGTTGATACGCTGAGTGGTTGTTGAGTTCTCGTATTCTTGTATTTTTGCATGTTATAGGGGTTGTAGCGGCTTTAAGGGTGGTTTTTCGTAAAATATGAGTAACTCCTTTTTTGAACCATTAACGAAAAGCTATCGAATAACGCCAATTTCGACCAATACTTATTAAGCAAAATTTTGAGTTACAACCCCAAATTTCCACACCCTCAATCCGAGTTTGC